>CM053032.1:65868513-66468513 GCA_028564925.1 Lithobates sylvaticus | reverse complement strand
GCGCGCGTGCATGCGCAGTGGGTGCAGCTTCACAGCCGGGTGCCCACAGTAACAATGCCGGCGCCGCTGAGCGGAGGGGGGACGAGAGGGGCTTCGATCCCCCGCATCGCTGGACCCTGGGACAGGTAGGTTTCCAATTATTATTATTAAAAGTCAGCAGTTGCAGTATTTGTAGCTGTTGACTTTATTTTATTTATTTTTTTTAATGACCCAAGGGATCCTGGTGCTCGGGTATCTGGACGACCTCCTGCTGAGAGATCACTCACTACAGGCTCTAGAACAAAGCATAACATGCACAGTGCAGAATTTGGAAAGCTTAGGCTGGATCATAAATACCGAAAAGTCAATCTTGAGACCAGCTCAAAGTCTAATGCATTTAGGTCTGATCTTGCATACAGTCCAAGCAAGAGTATTCTTGCCACCCGCAAGGATCTGTGCCGAGAAGGATCAGGTGCGTCAGTTAAGGGGCACCAGACAACCCTCCATTCGGCTATGTATGAGTCTTCTAGGGAGGATGGTATCCTCCGAGGCAGTGCCCTATGCCCAGTTCCATTCTGGGCCTCTACAACAAAACATCTTGTTGGCTTGGAACAGGCGAGGACAAGCCCTGGATTATCCAATGTGCTTATCTCCTCGGGCATGCTTAAGCCTAAACTGGTGGTTGCAGGATCAGAACTTGTGAAAGGGAAGATCCTTCCTGGTAACTTGGAGAGTATGGACTACAGATGCCAGTCTCTCAGGCTGGGGAATGACCCTAGAAGGGCTCACAGCTTAGGGGAAATGGTCAAGGACAGAACAGATCCTGCCCATCAATGTCCTGGAATTACGGGCAGTACGTCTAGCCCTATGGTCCTGGATGGCAGAGCTTCAGGACTGCCCTATCAGGGTTCAGTCTGACAATGCCATTGCAGTGGCCTATATAAACCACCAACTACTAGGAGTCGTTCAGCTCTGAAGGAGGTGAACCACATACTAGCCTGTGCAGAGGGACATGTGCCGATTCTATTGGCAATCCATACCCCGGGAGTAGAGAACTGGAAGGCAGATTATCTCAGCCGCCAGCAGATCTGCCCAGGGGAATGGTCCCTACACCCAGGGGTGTTCCAGGAAATTTGCCAATGTTGGGTATGGCCAGAGGTTGACCTTCTGGCATCCAGGTTCAACAACAAGCTACAGCAGTTTGTGTCCTGAACAAGAGATCCTCTGGCAATCGGAGCAGATGCCCTGGTAGTTCCATGGTTATGCTTTCCCTCCGATCCCTCTCTTTCCACATTTGTTGCGCAGCATTCGGAGAGAGGGAGTTCGTCGTTCTGGTGGCACCGGCCTGGCCCAGAAGGCCCTGGTTCCCGGAGATTGTGAGACTGGCAATAGACGGGTCATGGACGCTTCCACGCCGCCCCGATCTACTGTCTTAAGGTCCTATATTCCACCCCAATTTACAGTCTCTAAATTTGACAGCATGGCTATGGAAGCCAGGGTGTTAAAGGACCGTGTCATCTCGGGACCAGTGGTGTCTATCCTAGTGAATGCTAGAAAAGCTGTCACTAGGAAGATATATCATAAGGTCTGGAAGACTTGTATTGCTTGGTGTGAAGCAAAAAAAATGGCATCCTCGGAAATACGTGATTGGGAGAATTCTCTCTTTTCTACAGTTAGCTGTGGAAATCAAATTGGCTTTGAGTACAATCAGAGGTCAAGTTTCGGCCCTATTCATCCAAAGACCTTTAGCCTTCCATTCCCTGATCAGAAAATTTATGCAGGGAGCAACTCGCTTGCTTCCCCCCATTAGGTCACCTATGTGTCCTTGGGACTTGAACTTGGTGCTGTCTTTGTTACAGAAACAACCATTTGAGCCTATCAAGCAAACTCCATTAGACTTGCTGTCACGCAAGCTAGCCTTCCTGATGACCATCACCTCGGCTGGGAGGGTGTTGGAGTTTGCGACCCTTTCATGCAGGGAAAGAAACTTGATCCTTCGCCACCACAGGGTCGTGTTACGGTGTCGGTCAGCCTTTCATTTAAATCAGGACATTATTTTGCCTTCTTTTTTTCTCTCAGCCTCATTCGGCGGAAGAGAGATGACTGCATTCTTTGGACGTTGTCCAGGCAGTCAAGGTTTTCTTGTCTAGATCCGTAGAAATCCGAGGATCAGACTCCTTTTTTTGTTTTACCAAAAGGACCCAAGAAGGGGCAGGCAGCTTCCAAAGCTTCCATTGCCAATTGGGTCCGTCGATTGGTCATTCAGGCCTATGGTCTGAAACGTAAAGCTCCTCCCTTTAGGGTGAGAGCTCATTTTACCAGGGGTGTAGGAACCTCCTGGGCTTTCGCCATCAGGTATCTGTGGCTGAGATTTGTAAAGCTACCTGGTCTTCAGTCCATACGTTTACAAAATGTTATCAAGTGGATGTTTGAGCAGCTGGGGATTTGGCTTTCGGCTGCAGTGTACTGCAGGCTGCCGTATAAGATCTGATGGCTATTGTTTGGCAGGGTGTCTCTCTCCCCTCAAGGCTATTGCTCTGGGATGTCCCAGCAGGTAATGAATATTAGCTTAACTCTGTGTTCCATGATGTATGAAAAAGAAAATAGGATTTTTTCATCATACTTACCTGTAAAATGCTTTTCTTTGAGTACATCATGGGACACAGAGGTCCCTCCCCTCTTTTTGAGGATTCAGTGCTTGCTACAAAACTGAAGTACTTCCTATATGGGAGGGGTTATATAGGGGATCACTTCCTGTCTAAAGACCTTTGGTCTACCAGTGTCCATTCACCTGGAGATGAAGTATAACCCAGCAGGTAATGAATATTAGCCTAATGCTGTGTCCCATGATGTACACAAAGAAAAGGATTTTACAGGTAGGTAAGTATGACGAAAAAATCGTAGCCTTTAACGATTGTCGATTTGAACCAGCTAACAATTCGAAAATTGAGCAAATGTTTTAAGAACACTACCATTAGTTTATGGCCAACTTTGGTCCTTTTTGATTGCGTACAACATATCTAAAATGCTTGGCACCATTTGAAGGCTATAATTGTGATTACAATAACACTAATCCTTTTATTTCCTCTATTTTTGCATAGTCTACTAGAGATCGCACTCTTGATCAGCAGTGCACAGTCAGCCGGCCAGGGTTAGCCATGATTGCTGGAGCTTTGGCGGTGGAGCTCATGGTGTCAGTCTTGCAGCATCCTGAAGGGTAGGTCAATATATGCATTTCAGAAATTGGCTTTGGTCAGTAAAATAAATTTGTCATTTTTTGAAGGTTTTCAAATAGCCCTTCACAGCCAGGGTTGTATGGAGTCCTAGGGTTTTTACAGAGGTTGCTAGGTGTTACTTGAGCAGTAAGGGCACTTTCACACTGGGGCGGGTGTCGGCGGTCGTCATTTTTGCTGCGCTTTACTGCCGTTAGCGGGGCGCTTTTAAGCCCCGCTAACGGCCTAAAAATGGTTGAATATATATCGTTCCTACAGCGCCTAAAAGATGCTGCTTGCATGACTTTTTGGAGCGTCCTGCCAGCGCACCACTCCAGTTTGAAAGCACTAGGGCTTTCACACTGGAGTGAGAGGAGGGGCGCTTTTCAGGTGCTATTTTTTACGCTATAGTGCCTGTAAAGCGCCTCAGTGTGAAAGTAGCCTAAGCCTTAGCGGATTGGTCTGTCACTTATACTAACTACTAATGTAAGAGTGTCCATCCCCCACTGACCACCAGTGTAAGCCCCGTACACACGGTCGGAAATTCAGACCACAAAATCTGTCAGATTTTTTCTGACGGTTTTTGTCCGACACTGGTGTTGCATACACACGGTCAGACAAAGTTGTCGGAAAATCCGATCATTCTGAACGTGGTGATATTCGCTGCGTACGACAGAACTACGTAGAGGCTAGTAGCCAATAGCTTTGGTCTCGTAATTTGATCTGAGCATGCGTGGCACTTTGTCCGTCGGAATTCTCTACACACGATCGGAAAAAGTCTGATCGGATTTTGTTGTCGGAAAAGTTAAGAGCAGGATCTCAATTTTTTTCCATCGGAAATTCGATGGAGCCCACACACGGGTGGACTTTCCGACAACATGGTCTGATCGGACATTTTCCGTCTGAATTTCCGACCGTGTGTACGGGGCATAAGGGTGTACTCTGCTAATCTTCAATGTAAGGAGACGTGAACAATAAGTGCAACACTCAAAATAAATCTCAGAATAAACTGAAAAATAGATATATACATGCACATAAATGATCTAAGAAGAAAATCAAACATAAATATGCAGGCAATGCGTATAGACACTAAATATGCGTGTATTATAAACCAAAAAATGTATTTACTATGTGACAATCAAAATATGAGTGAATGATGTCCAATGAAGTAAAGGAAAAAAAATGTATGTTTGGACAGGTGAACCAAACAATAAATTGTAGATATCCAAAACGAGGTTCAAAATAACTAACACTTGAACTGGATAACGACATGACAAAGGAAAACGTGCCCAAACTTGATAAGTGATCCACCACCACAGAGTCAAAAGGCTTATCGGAGCAATTGAACCCAAATTTGTACACCCAATGGGTCAATAATGCTTGTAGGGCCACACACCCAGGGGAAACTGTCACAGAGGACACGACTTCCAACCAGAAGACCAACTCCAACAATGGACCTCAATAGGATAGGTGATGGACAGAGAGCCACATGGATAGTTGCTCCATATTTATGAAAAGGAAGAAGTAGGAACATAGTGTAATCCCATTTAAATAAGAAGTTATTTATTCAATAAAAAGGAGGAAATGCACTCATATTTTAGTAGATAAAAAAGCGCTTTGGAATAAAACAGACTTCAGCAGAGCGTCCGACGCGTTTCATCTTAAAAGGAGGTCCTGCATGGCACCCATGATCTGCTGATCGCAGGTGCAATGCTTTCTAGGCTTCTAGTAAAAAAAAATAATACATGCACATTTTTTTTTACTTACAAAAAGATGTGCATTTATTTTTTTTAAAAAGGTGAACTTATCCAGAAACTACAAGCAGCATTCAGTAAGATTCAGCACTCCTTGAAGCTTTCTGAAGCATGCTGCTGCATGTTTAACCACTTGCCGACCAAGGACGTCATATGACGTCCTTGACTTTAAGTGGTGATATCTGAATGATGCGTGCAGCTATTGGCATCATTCAGATATCATTTTTACCGGCCGGCGATCCTGTGCACCATAAGAACGATCATAGCGGCAGTTCCGCCGCCTGATCGTTCTTATAGGCAGCGGGAGGGGACGTCCCCCCCCTCCCGCCGCCATCCGGTGCTTCTCCGGGCTCTCCCGTGCCATCGGGGGCCCGGAGAAAGAATCGCTCGCCGCCGGATGACGAGCATAGAGATTTCCGGTGACCAGATGGTCACCAGTCATCTCTATGACCGTCGGAGGTCCGGGCGCGACGTTATGACGTCACGCCCGGTACCCGGATGTAAACAAAGCCGCGATCGCGGCTGTCAGCATGAGATCGGTAAAACATTTTTTACCGATCTCATGCTTTCCAGCCTGGAGGAGAGATGTGGGGTCTTATTGACCCCACATCTCTCCATAAAGAGGACCTGTCACATACATTCCTATTACAAGGGATGTTTACATTCCTTGTAATAGGAATAAAAGTGATCCAAAATTTTTTTTTTTTCTAAAAAGTGTAAAAATAAAAAAAATTAAGTCAAATAAGAATAAATAAATAAAAAAAAAAAAAAAATTAAAACGCCCCTGTCCCCTGTAGCTCGCGATCAGAAGCTAACGCACACGCAAGTCCCGCCCGCATATGTAAACGCCGCTCAAACCACACATGTGAGGTATTGCCGCGTGCGTTAGAGCGCATGCAACAATTCTAGCACTAGACCTCCTCCGTAACTCTAAACTGGTAACCAGTAAAAAATATTAAAGCGTCGCCTATGGAGATTATTAAGTACCGAAGTTTGGCGCCATTCCACGGTTGTGCACAATTTTAAAGCGTGACATGTTTGGTATCTATTTACTCGGCGTAACATCATCTTTCATATTATATAAAAAAATTGGGCTAACTTTACTGTTTTCTTATTTTTTAATTCATGAAACTGTTTTTTTTCCCAAAAAAAGGCGTTTGAAAAATTATTGCGCAAATACCGTGTGAGATAAAAAGTTGCAATGACCGCCATTTTATTCCCTAGGGTGTCTGCTAAAAAAAACGTACTCAATGTTTGGGGGTTCTGAGTAATTTTCTAGCAAAAAAATGATGATGTTTACATGAAGGAAAATAGGCCAAAATAGGCCCGGTAGGCAAGTGGTTAAAGTGACAGTACTCGCATTAGGGTTGTGTTTACCATTCTCATACTACTTGTTTAAAGGCTTCAGCAAAGCTCCTCAAAGCTTGCCAAAAGATTTTACAAAGTCTTTTTTTTTTGGTTATAAAAGCGTGCTGTACACACTGTTTTGCCAGATTTCCAATCAGTGGAGTAGCTAAGGTAGAGACTCCTTTTATTTATTTTAATATTTATTTTTTAGAACAGCATTCTAGAAAAAACACTGGTTTGTTGAAAATATTTATAAATAATATATATATTTATTTTAATATATGATTTATTCAATCTTAATAGCAAATTTTGAAATCTTTATATATATATATATATATATATATATATATATTGTGCGGCCCTCTAGACTTGACTGCACTTAAACATCCCCCCCACCCCCCCCCCCCCCCCCCCCCCCCACAGTAACCAGGTTGACCACTACTGTGTCATTCCAGTATTTGTCCAAGGTTGCAGAGATTTCTTATTACTTTCCGACAGGAAGTTCGGGTCAGTGAGGAACAGAATGCAGAGATCTTATGTGCCATCCCCACTCTGTGCAAAACAAATCTGACCATGGTTCGCTTTAAGACAGCTCATCCATTAATCACAGGGCAATGTGCTATGCCAAACAGCGAGTTGTCAGCTGGAACTTGTTTGACATATCTCCACGACTTATCATTATCCTTGTTACTCATCTGGTTCATAAAGCACTGTGCTCAAGCAATCATTAAAGGGGTTGTAAACCCTTATGGTTTTTCACCTTAATGCATTCTATTTTTTTTTTTACTTACTTAACTGAGCCCTGTCTTTCTCGCCCCGGGGACGAGCACACCAGCTATGGCTAGTGTCTCGTGTCCTGATTGGATAGATTGATAGCAGCTCAGCCATTGGCTCCCGCTGCTGTCAATAAAATCCAATGATGCAGGCCCGAGTCCGGCTTTCTGTATCAATATAGAGAGAAGTAGGACACGGGAGCACAGACGGAAAGCCCTTCTCTAGCGGGGCACTCAAGAAGAGGAGGAGTCACCAGCCCCACTGAGGAACTTCAGAAGAGGGTGATCAGGGCCACTCTGTGTAAAGCAGACTGCACTGGGGAGGTAAGTATAACATGTTTGTTTTAAAAAAAAAAAAAAAAAAAGGAGAAATCCAGCCTAAGCTTGTTTGGCTGGGCTTCTCCTATGGGTCACAGGAGTGCAATTAGTTTTGTACTCCTGTGACTCATTTTCAGCAGAGAGCAGACTGAAGTCCGCTCTCTGCTGACGTCACAGGAATCAGTCCAGGCACTGCATCATCCCGACAATGGAAGTCTGGAGCCACCAGGTGCCTGGACTGACACCCATCTCAGTCTCTCAGCGAGCTGCTAAGAGCCTGAGGCTGTCGCTCCCCGCCCCTCCACAGCTCAGCGCTCCAGTGAGTGTGGAGGAGCAGAGGGGAGAGATGCTAAGTGACAGCAGCTCTCTGCTCGGGGCGCTGTGAGAAACAAGCCATCTGCAATGTTCAATCGCTCGGTTCCCAGTGTGGAGGCGCCGGGGGACAATGCTGCATCCTCCTAGGTAAGTATGATGGGGAAACAACCCCAAATCCATACTTCTCTTTTAATAGGGGCAAAACTTGGCCAAGCAGCACATTAAAAAATAAACTTGCCATATAATGTTTTATTTTTACAGGGACATTTTTGGCATTAGCCCATTAAAAAATGCATGTCTCATGTTTGCCCTTCATTTGCAATGTGTTTCCATAAACAGCAAGACAACAATTTAAAATAATGGAAAGCAACAAATTAGAACAGGCTTCATTTAGAAAAACTCAGTGCAGTGCAAGTCAAATTATGACGAAAAGAGATGAAAAAGAGAAAATAAAAGGCCCCTATCACATAAAATCCCAATGAAATACATTTACGTTTTTGGTGGTAACATGACAAAATGTGGAAAATGTCAAGGGGTATGAATACTTTTTCAAGGCACTGTAATTGCTTAAAACCTGAACACAGGTGGGAGCACAAACAGGAGTGTACATCATTACTGCAATATACAAAACTCAAGCACAGTTCACTAAATAAGCAACACTAATTTTTAACTATTGAATAATTTCTCCTTGTCCTCTCACCAGCACTATGACACTATGGCTGCTCTCAGGTTCCCCTCTTATATTGAGCAGCTTTGTTATTTAGCTCCCATGCCTTATTGACTGTTTTAAGATTGCATACAAGGGCCTTGGATAATGTGCATGTCGACACAGATCAGCACCAAAATTTAAATAGCACAAATTAAATAAAAATTTGGTTTAAATTAAAATTCTGGAAATCTGGGTTAAATTTCAGTTGGTCCCAAATCCCAGACTCATCCGTTACTGTATTGTAATATTGTATCAAGCTTTTGATCAGGTACTTTTGCAGTTGCAAACCTTCCTTAATTTTTCTAGTAATGCAATGACTTGTTAAACATCATGCTGACAAAACAAGTACCTACTGCAACATCCAAAACCCTGCCATTATGCCTAAATAATAAGTCCATAAGTATTTGGTGGTGCTGCTCCAGACTGAGGTGTAAGGCCCCATTGCTCTAAGTATAGTAGGGATTCTAGTGTAAGAAAAACTCATCCAGTGAGCAATGGACATGAGCAATGGACTGCCGCTCACCATAGCTAGTTTGGAAATATACATGTGAAAGCCTCAGTCAATACTGCTCCTCGGGCCATGCCCTCTGACCTATTTTGCTCCACCCACTGGGGCTTAAAAAAAATCACCTGGTGGGTGGGGCGAAACATATTGGGGGCATGACCCGAGGAGCAGAATTGACTGAGTCTTTCACATGTAATCATCCATACTAGGATTGGTAAACGTGGTTTCAAGCTAAAATGTTCATTACACCTATATAGGGCTATTATAAGGGTAAAAGCTCTGGCACCTCCTGGTGAATACAAAACTATCCCACTGCCCTCATGCCTCCCACACAATGCCAGTGAGACAGCCTATCAAAGGGAAAGGCTATTAAGAATGTGTCAGAGGCAGGAAGGAATAGGCCAAGTTTGATATTCAATGTTGAAACTTTGCTTGTCAGAATGGCCTGGCATTATGATATAAACATATTGATGGTCATACATCTTAGGAGGAACTCCATAGCATAATATAATCTGAATAATACCAACTCTGTTCAATGTGGCCCTTATTGCTTACAAGACCTGTATGTGACCACTCCTT
The DNA here is from genome assembly GCA_028564925.1 of Lithobates sylvaticus. Lineage (NCBI taxonomy): Eukaryota > Metazoa > Chordata > Amphibia > Anura > Ranidae > Lithobates > Lithobates sylvaticus. The sequence continues at coordinate 66,459,022 of CM053032.1, read as the reverse complement.
CTAGTATATCCTAGCTCATCAGCTTTCATCAGAAAGAAGGCTCTACTTAAAGTGGAGTTCCACTCCTAAAATATTTTTTGTATTATTCAGCTGCATTAAATGTAAATAACAACCTGTAAATAACAACCTGTGGAAATTTTTTTCCTGTCTGTTGCTAGGGGGTCCCTCGTAATCTGCCTCTTCCTCTCCAAGGCGCCTGATGTCACTTCCCTTGGTGTCTGTGCTCGCTAGTGCTCCTGGGAGATGTCTGTCATCGTTTCCCAGGAGTCACTGGGCAGCGGTTGTGATGGCAGCGTCTGAAGTGTACGGCGCATGCGCTGGTCGCTCAGCTGCACCAGAGCCCAGAAGATAGTGCTTGTGGGCTTCACAAGCACTATGGAAACTGCTATTAAACAGGAATATGAGTTATATTCATATATGAAATTGGCAATCAAGTGTGGATTAATAAAAAAAAAAAAAAATTGAGTTATCTAAATAAACATTCTAAAAAATAAAATAAAAATTTGAACAGTGGGAACTCCGCTTTAACTATACCACAAGAAGGTAAGACCCCTTTAACACAGGAGGCCTCTAGATGATGCCTGCACATACTTGGAACAGCTTCCTAAACTCTCCTGTCATAGCCAAACTTGGACCATTCTGAGAGGCAAAACTCAGAAACTTCCTGGCAATGTCAAAGCTTTCTCACTCTCTTCTGACACATACCCACAGTTCTTTCGCTATAATGGACAGTCTCACTGTCCTATATGAATATAAAGGTGTTGGGAAGGGGTTGGTCAAGCTTCAGCATGATGGAGAAGTGACAAAAACATGTTTGTAAGAATGCTTTAAGAATTGGCTTTGCTAGAGCACCACCACCACCTCTCAGTGCCATTTCCTGCTTGTCTGATTGGCTTACAGATTTCCCCAAAAGTCTGCACTAAGTTACAAGTCAGATTTTGGACATCCCACGTTTTTGCTGAGATACTCACAGAGAAAGTACATTTAAAGGGATGCAGAGCCTGCTAATTTCCTCATTAGGGCCCTGTAAGTGCAGCAGCTGATTGGTAATTATAAAATCACTCCCATTAGATTCATATGGACACAGACAAACAGCTATTTCTTCAGAATAACCAAAGGTAGAAAACTACAACAAAGTTTGTTATAATCCTTGCAATGTACATAGATCACCCAGAGGGGAATGTGTTTTTCTCAGCAAAAGTGGAGTTACCGTATATACTCGAGTATAAGCCGAGTTTTTCAGCACATTTTTTTGTGCTGAAAGTGCCCCCCTCGGCTTATACTCGAGTCAAGCACTTTTCTGCAGCAAAAAAAAAAAAATTCTGACCCGACTTTGGGGCCCCGTATCTGCCAACCCAGTGGACCTAGCACTATAACATATCCAAATATGGGGTTCCTAGCACTAAGTGCCCCGAGATACGGGGCCGCAAAGTCGGTTCGGAAAATGTCATTCTCTGCTGCAGAAAAGTGCTTGACATTTTCTGACACAAATTTGGGGCCCCATATCACGGGGACACTTGGTGCTAGGAACCCCAAATATTGTATTCCAACCCAATGGAATTAGCACTACAACATATCCAAAGATGGGGTCCTAGCACTAAGTGACCCCGAGATACAGGGCCCCAAATCGGTCAACTGTGTCCATCTGCATGGGCACAGTGAGGCTGCAAATGGGCATCGTTGACCCTCTTTTCCACTTACAGTAGCTGCGCATTTCTCACCCTAGGCTTATACTCGAGTCAATAAGTTTTCCCAGTTGTTTGTGGTAAAATTAGGTGCCTCTGCTTATATTCGGGTCAGCCTATACTCGAGTATATACGGTACTCTTTAAGCATTGTTTTTAAAGGTCTGATATCCTTCAAAGAAATATTTTTTCAGAAATTAACAGAGGTTTTTATTTTTTTTTATTTCTTTTTGCAGAGGCTATGCAATGGCAAGTAGCAGTGACGATAGAATGAATGAGCCTCCAACCTCTTTGGGTTTAGTACCGCACCAGGTAATGAGTTTTCACTATATGTGAGAAAATACTGACTTGCTGTAAAACTCTGAACACTTTTTCTTTTTTGAGAATATATGTATTACCTTGGAGATTTCCTAATCTAACCGCAAAATGACCCATTTGTCTTTGCCAAAATTTTATCCAAATTCTCCACAAATTTTGCCATCTGCTGCTGCTCGCATGAAATTTTCTTAAGAAGGTCTGCCTTTAAGAAATAATTTCTATATTGTCTTGCAAGCTCTGTGATGCGCCGTAACCACCATAAAGGGGTTATTGGCAGGAAATGTAGTATGCCACAGAAAAACATGGGCACAATAAGTGGTGCGATTTGATAGTTATGAGGGATTAAGTTATAGAAATAGGGTCCCATTAACAAACAGACCTTGTTTGATAATAAGTAGGCAACAAAAATATGAAAATATTGACGACACATGGATAACAAATGGGCAACCATTACAATACGCCACTAACAGATGGGGCAATCGTTGCACTAATCCATGTTCATTACAATATCAAATGTCAGAGTCCCAGCTAATAAGGGGCCATGTTTTAGCCCAAATTCAGGTCCAGGATAGTTGAAATGTGTTTCCCAAACCCACAGGAGCCAGTTAAAACATATTGCACCCTTTTAAAACCCACCAAAACTAATTTTCCTGAAATGTCTTTGATTTTTCACCACAATGTCAGCAAAGTGAAAGCACATACCTAATACCATACATAATAAAACGCTAAGAACGTTTTTAGAAATGCATTCTTGTCTTTGTACACATGGTGGCACTGTGAAATCATTTACTTTGACCAGATTCTGCATGATTGTAAATATTTTGTATTTAAAAGTAAAAATATAAACATTAACCCAGTTAACTTTTTTTTTTATTAAAATTAAAATTTTTAATACAATTCTTTTTTTTTTTTAATCAGATTAGAGGATTCTTGTCAAGGTTTGACAATGTTTTGCCAGTCAGCCTTGCGTTTGATAAGTGTACAGCCTGTTCTCCAAAGGTAATGTACTGCTTTTGTAAAATATATATATATATATAAATACCTAATCATAAGCTGCTGAACCTTTTATATGCAGTAAATTATCCTTGGCAGTATCCTGAATTAAAAGGTATGATTTAACTTTTGCTTTTTAAAAAAAAAAAAATTATTTATTTTTTTTTATTCACAAAATAATAAGCAAATTATGCTTTATGCTTTGTCTGGTAAAAAACCTGTAATGTGTGCAAGTAACCACCCACTTTTACCTAGAACTTTCATTGACTGCAATCTTTTGGTGAGGTTGTAATTCAGGACTTGTTTCAAACACATATTATTCATGTTATGTTAAGGCAAATCAGTCAGCCGCATTCAGTTCAACAGGGAGGAAAGACACAGTCGGGGAACACCAAGGACAATTCCATTATCTGTTTTGATGGCTTGCTCCAGCAGACGACTGTTATCATAGGAAGAGAGCTTTCCTCAGAAATGGCAGCACACATAAAGCAAAAGTGTCACAGAAAGAGTAAACTGAAGAGGGCGTACCGGCCTTGTGCATTATCCTAAGCAAATTTATTGATAAAAACAAATTAAAACTACTCACACACGTGGAGAAATTTGCTTGTAAAAGCCACCTAATGGTGGCGATCAGTCCTGAAACCGACAGTCTCCAGATGGCAAAGGAGAGGACATCAGGGCCACTGCTGGCTGACATGTTTCGAAGGAGTACCTTCTTCCTCAGAGCCTGGTATATCTTGCAAGATTGGGGTGATTTAAAGGGGTTGTAAAGTCTGAAGTTTTTTTTATCTTAATGCATCCTATGCATTAACCACTTCCGGACCGGCTCACGTGATATATACGTCGGCACTTTGAAGAGGGATATCGTCGTTATGGCAGCAGCTAGCTGCCATAACCCCGGTATCCTCTTCTTCAGTGAGCGGTCCGGTTTCCAATATAAAAGTGGTCTCTGTGGCGGATTTGACGCAAGATCACTTTTATCTGCGGCGGGAGAGGGGGCCCCCCCCCCTCCCGCCGCTCTCCGGTGCCCTCCGCTGCTTACCGGAGCCGTCTGTAGCGGTCACCAAAGTCGAAGCTGTCTCCAAACTGGGAGCTCTGAGCTATTCTCAGACCTGAGTATATAATGGCCCTGCACACCTGTGTAGTCAGTCAGGTTACAGGTGTCTAGCAAAACCCTGACACAGGATTGACTGTTCCGATCCAGAACTACAGAATCAGGAGAAGGCCAACAACAAACTTTCTCCACTTAGAAATTATTGTTCTGAACCTCGCATTAACCCTAAGTGTGAATCCTGTTATATTTTCCTATATTCTTACAGTGACAAAGCTTTTCTCTGTCACAATATATACAGCAGGTAAAATAAGTATCGAATACGTCACCATTTTTCTAAATAAATATATTTCTAAAGGTGCTAGTGACACCACATGCAATCCATACATACAAATAAGTCCAGAAATTAAGTTATGTGTAATAAAATGGAATGACATAGGGAAAAAGTATTGAACACATGAAGAAAGGGAGGTGCAAAAAGGCATGAAAAGCCAAGACACCAGCTAAAATCTATTAGCAATTAGAAAGCAATCCTGCCCCTTGTCAGTGCAAATTAAAGTGTTACTAAACCCACAACAGTAAAATCAGTCTGTATATGCAGTAAAGCAGGCTTGTTATACTCAATGTGGAACCTAAGGGGTTAAGCCTGCTCATTGTGTAAAAAGGCTGTTTGGTTCTGTCTTGTTTGATTCTCCCCTTCTTCCACAGTCTCTAATCTATCTCCTGATAGAACAGAGCCTTGAGAGCACTCTGCACATGCTCAGTTTGGTGTATGTTGCTAGAGGTTTTTTTTTTTCTTTCTTGGGAGGGTGCATGTGATCAGCACAGGGCTTGTCATCCAGACAGAGGACCAGGGGTCCTGCAGCCTCATAGTACAGTCAGAGTAGAATGAAAATGTCTCCTACAAACTTTAACCAGGCACTGATAGATGTCACAAGACTGCTAAATACTGCTGATGAGAAAAGGTATTTAGCAGTTTATATTTACTAAAATAATTGCATTTCCATGTTTTGTGTACTGTGGGAGACCAGATATAGTGAATGCAGGGTCCTGGGTTTAGTAACACTTTAATTTTGTCTGGTTCAGTCTCAACTCATGGCCTATAAAAAGGTCTCATTACCAAGGTGTCACACAAGAAACATCTCATGATGGGTAAAAGCAAAGCGTTCTCTCAAGACCTTCACAACGTTATTGTTACAAAATATACTGGAGTGAAAAAAATGATAAGAAGAGTTATCCAAGAGCCAAGGACCACTTGTGGAGAGCTTTAGAAAGCCCTGGAATTAGCAGGTAAAATAGTTTAAAAGAAAACCATAATTAATGCACTCAACTGCCGTGGCCTATGTGCACGCTCACCACGCAATTCTCCATTGCTAAAGAAAAAGCACGTTGAAGCTCATTTAAAGTTTGCTGCACAACACACCTGTGAAATACTCAAAGAATATAGTCTGGTCCGATGAGACCAAAATTGAACTGTTTGGATGTCATAATACACACCATGTTTGGAGGTCAAATCGCACTGCACATCACCCCACAAACACCCCTATACCAACAGTGATGTTTGGAGGTGGGAACATCATGGTGTGAGGCTATTTTTCAGCATATGGTACTGGAAAACTTTGTGTCATTGAAGGAAGGATGAATGGAAAAACCTACCAACACAGTCTTGATAAAAATCTGCTGCCATCTACAAGGATGATTAAAAATGAGGGTGGACATTTCAGCAAGACAATGATCCCAAACACAAAGCCAAGGAAGTTCTCAATTGGTTTCAAAGAAAGAAAATAAATCTGCTAGAATGGCACAGGCAATCACCTGACTTGAATTCAAAAGAAAAGCGATGGAAAGAACTAAAGATCAAAGTTTATAGAAGAAGCCCATTGGACCTTCAAGATTTAAAGACTGTTTGTGTAGAAGAATGGACCAAAATCACACCTGAGCAATGCATGCGACTAATTTCTCCATACAGGAGGCGTCTTGAAGCTGTCATTACCAACAAAGTGTGATGGGAGTGACTTTGGGAGGGAGGCTTGTGGAACCCAGCTTCTCTTGGAGAGCTCTGGAAACTCCTTGTCCAGCTTCCCTGGCCCCTCCTATGTGTAGTTACCCTGTGTCTATTAGGGGCACAGGGGGACCGAGAACCCCAGTCTGATCTGTACTAATCGAACATGATGTACAACCACACTGGAATGTTTGTGTGTGTTACCTCTGTGTACCTCTGTTTCAATAAACAGTTCATGTTCAGCAGCCAAAACGGATACTGCCTAGTTCTTGGTTGCAAGCAGTTGGTATTTCTGATATCTCTATTTAGACTGGGAGAAAGCGATATACGACAGAAGCACTCAAGCAGAGTGCGGCACGTTCCGTGACACAAAGGATTTTGTATGACGTTTTACATTTCAGTTAGCGTGTTTAATACTTTTTCCCTGTGTCATTCCATTTTATTACACATAACCTAATATCTGAACCTATTTGTTTTGGTTTCTTTATATGTATGGATTGCATAGGTTGTTACCAAAATATGGTGAAAATTTTATGTCAATGGCACCTTTAGAAATACATTTACCTGGGAATGGTGATGTGTTCAAAACCTATTTTACCCGCTGTATGTTACTCTTTTTTTTTTTTTTCTTTTTACGTTCATTAAGAAACTTACTCTGTCGATGCGTTGGAATGTAATCACACCATGGGGAGAGATTTACTAAAACTGTAGCACTCAGAATATGGTGCAGCTGTGCGTGGTAGCCAATCGGGTTCCAACTTCTTCAGCTTGTTCAATTAAGCTTTGAACATAAAACCTGGAAGCTGATGTTTTTTTATGCAGAGCTACACCAGATTTTGCGCACTCACGTTTTAGTAAATGTCCCCCTATGCGCTCATTCAGACCTTTCTGTGACATCGCAGTGCTTGATTTGCATGTTATTCGGATATTGACTGGGCAGTTGGAACTGCTCACTCCTCCAAGGCTCGTCACTTCTTAAATGTCTTGCAGGACAATTTTATGTGTCAATTGGTGGATGTCCCAACTAGAAACCAGACCTACTAATCACATACAACCCAGAGCTGATAGCGGCTGTGGAAGGAAGGGATAACTTCGGAAACAGTGAAGGCAGGGCAATTATCTTCATAGAAAAAACAGGGTAGAACAAGTATATTAAATTTCAAAGGAGCCAACTTTACCAAACTGCACTCCATACTTTTATGACATTAAATGAGAAGATAATCTGGAAAGAAAAAACAGGGGAAAAGTGTCAGTGCTTTAAGAATATTTTAGGTAATGGCATTAGCCAGTGTATTCCAGTGGGCAACAAATATAAAAGAACGAAGATTAAACCTGGGTGGCTAAATTCGAGTGTAAAAAGACATATCGTAGGAGAGTTAAAAGAATCCCAAAATCTTTTAAAAATATATTAACAGTAAAAAAGCAAACTCATTGAATATTGGAATAATCAAAGAACAATCAATAATAATGTTGAGTACATGTGACAAGGAGAAAGCAACTCTATTGAATACATTCTTCTCAGTTTTTACTATGGAAAATAAGGGGTATAATGGACAAGACAGTTTTTTGAGCAACACAGCAAGGAGTGTAACAGAAGCCAGTGTTCTAAAAGGACTAGAAAAACCTAATGTGAACAAATCACCAGGACCAGAGTCCTCAAAGAACCTAGCCAGGTCATTGCTAGACTGTTATTCCTAATCTTTAACTGCTTCCCGACCGCCTCCTGCATATATACGTCAGCAGAATGGCACGGCCAGGCAAAACCACATACAGGTACGTGTCCCTTTAATTGCCTGGCCTTGGGCGGCGCACTCACGACCCGGTCGGGAGCTCCGTGACCCCGGCCGCGGGACCAGTGGACCCGATCGCCGCTGGTGTCCCGCAATCGGGTCACAGAGCTGAAGAACGGGGAGAGGTCTGTGTAAACAAACCTATCCCCGCGCTTCCTACTCTGCCTGTCATTGATCGGCTGTTCCCTGTCATCGGGAAAGCCGATCAATGACGTCAGACGTCAGCCCCGCTCCCTAATGTAAAAAAACACACACATGTCACAGCCCATAACCCCTCCCCCCTAGTGGTTAATTCTTTCACTGCATGTGTCATTTATACAGGAATCAATGCATTTAAATAGCATTGATTGCTGTATAAATGACAATGGTCCCAAAAATGTCCGATGCGTCCGCCATAATGTCGCAGTCACAATAAAAATCGCTGATCGCCGCCATTACTAGTAAAAAAAAAAAAAAATATTAATAAAAATGCTATAAAACTATCCCCTATTTTGTAAACGCTATAACTTTTGCGCAAACCAATCAATAATCGCTAATTGAGATTTTTTTTTTTACCAAAAATATGTAGAAGAATACGTATCGGCCTAAACTGAGGAAAAAAATGTTTTTTTTTTATATATTTTTTGGGGATATTTATTATAGCAAAAAGCAAAAAATATTGCATTTTTTTTCAAAATTGTTGCTTTATTTTTGTTTATAGCACAAAAAATAAAAACCGCAGGGGCGATCAAATACCACCAAAAGAAAGCTCTATTTGTGGGTAAAAAAAGGACGCCAATTTTGTTTGGGAGCCACATCGCACGACCGCGCAATTATCAGTTAAAGCGACACAGTGCCGAATCGCAAAAAGGGACCTGGTCCTTTGGCTGCCAATTGGTCCGGGGCTGAAGTGGTTAAGGAACGCCTACTGACTGGAATGTTATCAGCGGATTGGTGAAAATCTAACATGGTACCAATATTCAAGAATGCACTGAGATGCATTCCTGGAAACTACAGACCAGTCAGCCTAACATCAATAGTTTGTAAACTATTGGATGGGATGATCAGGGACCCTATCCAATAATTTGCTAATAAAAAAATTAGTAGTAACCAGCATGAATTTATGAAAGATCGTTCTTGCCAGAACAGCCTATTGACATTCTATGAGGAAGTACGCTATGACGGAAGGCCCGTGGATGTAGTGTATCCATTGTACACAGTAATCATAAACGATTAATCCACACGTTGTGATCTGCTGGCATTGATGATGGTGTATGTACCTGGATGGAAAACTGGTTGCAGGGGCATGTACAAAAGGTGGTGATAAATGGTGCATCTTCTGCATGATCTAGCGTTTTATAAGTGGCTTACCCAGGGCTCTGTCCTGGGACCAGTTCTGTTTAACTTGTTAATAAATGATATACAGGTTGGGATAAATAGTTCAATCGTGTTTGCTGATGATACAAAGCGACGCTGGGCAATAATATCTTCACAACAAGATATAGCAACTTTACAGGAAGACATCAATAGAATAGAGGGGTGGGCAAACACATGGCAAATGAGGTTCAATGTAGAGAAATGTAAAGTAATACACTAAAAATATAAATGTAAGCTACACATTAGGGGTGAACCTCTGGGGGAATCCAGGATGGAAACAGATATGGGGGTCCTAGTAGATGACAGACTCCGCATGCAATGCCAAGCTACATCAAGCATGGGTAGCAGAATAGTGGCATGCATTAAAAAAGGGTATTTACTCAAGAGATAAGACTATAATTCTACTAAAGCTCCTCATTCACTCCCTTGTTCTCTCTCGCCTTGACTATTGCAACTCCCTTCTCATTGGCCTGCCTCTCCATAGGCTCTACCCTCTTCAGTCTATCATGAATGCTGCTTCTCTTCTCCAATCCCTACACTGACTCCCAATCACCCAGCGAATTAAATTCACAATACTAACCACAACTTACAAAGCCATCCACAGCTCTGCCCAGAGCTACATCACCAATCTTGTCTCCAAACATATCCCAAACCGTCCTCTCCGCTCTTCTCAAGATCTCCTCCTGTCAAGCTCTCTTGTTTCCTCCTCCCATGCTCGTCTCCAGGATTTCTCCAGAGCCTCTCCCATCCTCTGGAACTCGCTACCTCAACCTGTCTGGCTATCCCCTACTCTAGCTACCTTCAGGCGATCCCTGAAAACTCATCTCTTCAGGGAAGCCTATCATGTCTCCAACTAATCTTCTACCACTTCCATCAGCTCATTCCCCACAGTTATAACCTTTTGTATCACCTCCCCCACCCTATTAGATTGTAAGCTCTTCTGAGCAGGGTCCCCTTAATCATCTTGTATTTTATTGTATTATAACTGTATTGTCTCCCTTTATATTGTAAAACGCTGCGTAAACTGTTGGCGCTATATAAATCCTGTAATAAATAAATAAAAAATAAATACTACTTTACAAAACTCTGGTTTGGCCGCACCTTAAGTATGCTGTCCAGTTCTGGTCACCAGTCCTCAGGAAGGATGTGCTGAAACTGGAAAGAGTCCAGAGAAGGGCAACAAAACGAATAATAGGGTTGGAGGACCTCAGTTATGAGGAGTGACTGCAAACATTAAACTTATTCTCCCTGGAGCAGAGATACCTAAGAGTATATACAACTATATTAATGATGATTCTAGCATAGGGAGAAAACGTTTCAGTCTTGGGTTGATCAAGAAGAGATGTGGCCACTCAAAGAAGTTGGATGAGAAGCAGTTTAACCTTAAACTGCAGCAAGGGATCTTTACTGTTAAAGCATTAAGGATGATTTCATGGCATCACACAGATGGCTCACATGCATGCGCATGTTGAGTTCTCGTAAAAAGGCACTTTTGGGCTGCTGCAAGTGGTGGAACAGAGAAATTTTCTAGATCAGTGATGGTGTCTCATTGTGTAATTTCTGACTGTGTTGTCAATGCCAAACCATAGAAAATAGGCAAATTAAAGAGAACTAGACATTATTGGCAAGCCAAGCCAAAAAGTATTTGACTAATTACAGCCTTTCACTAATTCTTTTTCTATTCCTAATGTATTCATCATGTCAAAGATGTGGCAGATTAAGACGGAATCACGGACATTTTCAGTTGTTTTACGTGAGACATATACAGTGCATCCGGAAAGTATTCACAGCCCTTCACTTTTTCCACATTTTGTTATGCTACAGCCTTATTCCAAAATGAATTAAATTCATTATTTTACTCATACTTCTACAAACAATACCCCATAATGACAATGTAAAAGAAGTTTGTTTAAAATGCCAATTTATTAAAGTTAAAGGAAAAAAATCCCATGTACATAAGTATTCACAGCCTTTGCGCAATACTTTGTTGAAGCACCTTTGGCACCAATTACAGCCACAAGTCTTTTTGAGTATGTTGCTACAAGCTTGGCACGCCTATTTTTGAGCAGTTTCTCCTATTCTTTGCAGGACCTCTCTAGCTCCATCAGGTTGGATGGGGCACGTCAGTGCACAGCCATATTCAGATCTCTCCAGAGAAGTTCGTCTCGGCTCTGGCTGGGCCACTCAAGGGACATTCACAGAGTTGTCCCATAGCCACTCCTTTGTTATCTTGGCTGTGTGCTTAGGGTCGTTGTCCTGTTGGAAAATTAACCTTTGCCCCAGTCTGAGGTCCAGAGTCCTCTGGAGCAGGTTTTCATCAAGGATGTTTCTGTACATTGCTGCATTCATCTTTCCCTCAATCCTGACTAGACTCCTAGTTCCTTCGGATGAAAAACGCCACCAAAGCATGATGCTGTCACCACCATGCTTCACTGTAGGGATGGTATTGGCCAGGTAATGAACGGTGCCTGGTCTCCTCTAGACATGAGAATTGCCATTCGGGCCAAAGAGTTCAATCTTTATTTCATCAGACCAGAGAATTTTATTTTTCATGGTCTGAGAGTCTTTCTGGTGCCTTTTGGCAAACTCCAGGTGGGCTGTCATGTGCCTTTTACTGAGGAGTGGCTTCTGTCTGGCCATTGTATCATACAGGCCTTATTGGTGGAGTGCTGCAGAGATGGTTGTTCTTCTGGAAGGTTCTCCTCTCTCCACAGAGAAAGGCTGGAGCTCTGTCAGAGTGACCATCGGGTTCTTGGTCGCCTCCCTGACTAAGCCCCTTCTCCCCCGATCACTCAGTTTGGCCAGGCGGCCCGCTCTAGGAAGAGTCATGGTGGTTCCACATGTCTTCAATTTATGGATGATGGAGGCCATTGTGCTCATTGGGGACTTTCAATGCTAGAGACATTTTTTTTGTACCGCCCCCCAGATCTGTACCTCGCTACAATCCTGTCTTGGAGGTCTGCAGACAATTCCTTGGACATCATGGCTTGGTTTGTGCTCTGACATGCACTGTTAACTGTGGGTCCTTATATAGACAGGTGTGTGCCTTTCCAAATCATGTCCAATGAATGGAATTTACAACAGGTAGACTCAAATCAAATTGTAGAAACATCTCAAGGATGATCCATGGAAACAGGATGCACCTGAGCTCAATTTTGAGTGCCATGGCAAAGGCTGTGAGTGAATACTTTGTTTTTTTATTTTTTCAGAGCCATAGTAGTTACTATGTGGGTTATAGGCCACCTTCAGGTGATGGAAACTGGCACGCCCTAAGACAAAAAGTCCACTCCCTATATAACCCCTCCTACTACTGGGAGTACCTCAGTTTTTTCGCCATTGTCTAAGGTGTTGGTCACGAGTAAAGATGTGCTGTGCTGAGCTCCACTGGAGCAATCCTTGCTGGGGCTAGCCATGCAGCCGAATCCATTCAAAGTGTCTTTTAGGCCGAATTGAATGGTACCCGGGCCTCGTATCCAAAGAAACTAGGTTTTGCCTGTAACGCTTCTCTTTTTAGAGAGCTGGACCCCAGGATCCAGTACTTTTGCTATTAAGCCATAAAGTTTTACTGGCGGTGCTATTACAGGTCCAGGATTGTGGGTTTCCCCGCGGGTTCCCCAGCTCATGAAGGTTTGTTAACAGAACCTACCGTGAAGGGTGAAGATTGGGTCTGTTGGTCTTACCACAGAAAACCCTGCGGCGGGAAAGGTAAGTGGAGTTTTCTAAGAAATTTTTGAATTTTCTTATGAATGTCTCCTTTAATTTAGTGAATGTTGTCATGCTTTTGTATCACCACTGAGGGCTGTATAGACCTCATATCTTCTCATGCTTCCTCAGAGAGCTCACGTTATGACCGGAACAGCAGCTTCCTTTCCTCTAGCCATCAGCAGACCTCCGGTAAGTCTGGGGGGGGGGGGTTTCCTCCCCCCCAGACGCCCCCCACCTGTGCTATTTTTCTCCCCTCTTCACGAGGAAGAAGCTCCCAAAAAAAACGAGCAGCACGTCACCCTACTCAGCGGCTTCCAGGCTCCCTCTTCGCCATTTTTTTCCCCCCTCTTCACCATTTTTTCCCCCCCTCTTCGCCATTTTATTCCCCCCTCTTCGCCATTTTTTTCCCCCCTCTTCGCCATTTTTTTCCCCCCTCTTTGCCATTTTTTTCCCCCCTCTTTGCCATTTTTTCCCCCCTCTTTGCCATTTTTTCCCCTCTCACTATACGATCCCATACTTGTGCAGGAAAGCTCCTTTTTAAAAGCAGAGGGGGGCTGTAGGTGATGGAGGGGGGGCGGGTCTTAGAGCAGCGTTGGCATCCTCCAACGTCCATCGTGGGAAAGTGTCTTTAAAAAGCACCACTGTTACTGCTGCAAGCTGCGGAGGGACACAAGAGCAAGGGTGGCATGAAAGTGGTTTGGTGACACAGGCGTTACTTTGACACCTTTACTATTGCATCATGCTGAGCACTAAGAGCAGCGACAGGGCTGGACTATTGCTCAAGCAGTGGATACATTCCTTCTGGTAGTACCTCTGCTTTGTGCATCGGGCTATGGTCGGAAGGGGGGGTAAAAGCACCTCAAAAAAGGTCTCTAGAAAGACTTCTACAGCCACAAGGAAACCTATAACCATCTCAAAAAAGATGGCATCCTCCCCTGAGAGTGCTATGGCTGGTCAGAGTGAGCCATCAGGGACACTGCAGCCCCTGTGTATATATTACTAAGGAATTTTTTTCCTCAACCATTTTAGGCTTGGAACAAAATATTGATGTCTTAATCGCATTCCAGAGTGGGACTAAGCGTAACAGGCCCCCTTCCATTACTCAGGACCATCAAACTGAGGAACAGAGGGCGAGAGATGATGAATTTCTCTCAGGGGACCAGGAAGAGGCTAGTGACTCCTCTTCTGAACAGCCTAATACGGAAGGATCAGGTTCAGAAGAACGGTTGTTGGTACAATCTCTCACTGAATTAGTCTGCTCCACATTTTTGTCAGTCAATGAGCCCACTTCTGGTTTGGGTTTGCTAAAGCCTCCCCAAACTATTCATGCTTTTCCTATCCATTCATTACTAAAAAATCTTATGTATTCTGAGTGGGAGCACCCAAATAAACATTTTTTTCTTCCAAAAAACTTTTTAACACTTTATCCTATCGAGGAAGAGTTTAATAAGAAATGGGGGATTCCAGAAATTGATGCTGCTATATCTTCGGGGAACAAAAACTTGACTTGTCCAGTAGACAATGCTCAAATGCTGAAGGATCCAATAGATAAGAAGTTAGAATTCCTTTTGAAAAACTATATTTCGCTTGCAGGTTCAGTGGTTTAGCCTGCGCTGGCAGCGATCAAGGTAACTCAGTCCTTGAAGGACCAGTTTAAAGAGGTACTCAAGGTTATTCCTGATAAGCAGGCCCAAGATTTGGCCAGGATATCAGAGGCGTTATGTTTTACAGTAGACTCTATGACAGATTCTATTCTCCAGACCTCACGGCTTATGCTAGGGCTGGTACATGTGCGTAGAATTTTATGGTTTAAAATTTGGTCAGCCGAAGCGCCACGCAAAAATCTCTTGGCCAGTTTTCCATTTAATGGTGAACGATTATTTGGGGACGATCTGTATAAGTACATCCAAAGAATTTCTAATGGGAAAAGTTCCCTTTTACCAGTTAAGAAGTTAAAGCGTTTTTTCTTTTAAACAAGCTTCTTCTCCAGTGCCAGAAGCATCAGCCTCCAGGCAGTCACATAAACCTCAGGGTCAGTCCCAGGGTCAAAAGAGGCCCTGGGGGAGGAAACCCACAAAAAAAAAAATACTGGGTGGCTTCCTCAATATCTCTAGGTTACAAACTAGAGTTCAGAGAGTTCCCGTCGCCTCGTTTTCTCATATCAAACGTTCCGAGAGATCCAGTAAAAAAGAAGTCTCTCTTTCTAGCTTTGGATCATCTCTTGTCTCAGAGTGATTATCAGCGGTCCCCTTGGAAGAACGAGGATTAGGGTTTTATTCAAACCTTTTCACGGTACCAAAACCAAACTGGGATGTCAGACCCATTTTAGATCTCAAAGATCTAAACCGTTTGTTGAATATCCGCTCTTTTTTGCATGGAGTCAATCCGATCAGTGGTCTCCAAGGTGGAGAGCTGCTAGCGTCAATCGACATCAAGGATGCTTATCTCCATGTGCCTATTTCTCCCGCTCACCAGAAATATCTACGCTTCGAGATAGAAAATCTTAATTTTCAGTTTGTAGCTCTGCCTTTCGATCTAGCTACTAAGTGTTTACAAAGATCCTGGCTCCTCCTTTAGGCAAATTAAGGGCTCACGGTATACTGATACTAGCTTACTTAGACGATCTACTCTTGATAGATCAGTCAGTAGCCTGCTTAAACCAAAGTTTGATCACTACAGACAGCTACCTGGAATACCTTGGTTGGATTCTCAACTTAGAGAAATTCTCCTTAAAACCATCAAGGAGATTGCAGTACTTGGGTCTGATCATAGATACAGCTCAGAAGAGGGTGTTTTGCCCCAGACAAGGATCAGTTCCATAAGGGAACTGATTTAGTTGGTCAAAGCAGAGAAGAATCCTTCTATTTGACTTTGCATTAAATTGTTGGGAAAGATGGTGGCTTCATTCAAGGCCGTTCCTTATGCGCAGATTCTTTCGAGATTGCTGCAAAACAGTATCCTGTCAACTTGGAACAATTCCCAATGCGTTTATCCCCCAAACTGCATCAAAGCCTCAGTTGGAGGTTGATATTCAAGAATCTTCAAAAAGGAAAATCCTTTCTACCAGTTACCTGGAAGGTGGTAACAGATGCCAGCCTTCTGGGCTGGGAAGCAGTCCTGGAAGAAGCATCTGTCCAAAGAAAATGATCCAAATCGGAAATGACCTTGCTATCAATATTCTAGAGATTCGGGCAGCACGCCTGGCCCTGAAGGCCTGGACGCTCAGATTACGGAATTGTCCTGTCAGAATCCAATCCGATAATGCCACAACAGTGGCCTATATCATTCACCAAGGGGGCACAAGAAGTCGTGCGGCCCAGAGAGAGGTGAATCATATCCTATCTTGGGCAGAAGACAACATGCCTTGTCTATCGGCAGTCTTCATTTCAGGAATAGAGAATTGGCAGGCGGACTACTAGTCGCCAACAGATGTTACCTTTTTCTGTCAATAATTCAAAAATAGGGAATTCCGGATGAGGATCTGTTTGCGTCCAGGTTCAACAAAAAGATTGACAACTTTGTATCAAGGACAAGGGATCCGATGGCATGCGTAACAGATGCCTTTGTTTTTTTCCGTGGGATCAGTTTTCACTGATCTATGCATTCCCTCCTGATCTGCTGCTTCTGCGCCTTCTTTGCAGGATCAAGCAGGAAGGGAAGGAGGTGATTCTTGTGGCCCAGGAGAACTTGGTATGCAGAGATCGTATAGATGGCGGTACCACCACGACCAGACCTTCTCTTGCAAGGTCCGGTATTCCATCCTACCTTACAAATGCTAAATTTAACGGTTTGGCTATTGAGACCCACATTCTGAAAGACCGTGGGCTGTCAGGTTCAGTTGTTTCTACTTTGGTTAATGCTAGCAAACCGGCCTCCAGAGTCATATTATAGAGTCTGCAAGGCATATGTCTCCTGGTGTGAATACAGGTGTCTGCCTTATCTGTGTTTTTTCAAAGACCGCTTGCTTCACACTCTCTGGTTCGTAGCTTTATTCAGGGGTTAACGCAGATTAATCCTCAGGTTAGGTCACCCCTGAACCCTTGGAGCTTTAATTTAGTCCTGTCGGCGTTACAGAAACAGCCTTTTGAGCTGATATGAGATATTCCCTTTGTACTGTTGACAAGGAAATTCGTTATTTTGGTTGTCTTATCTTCTGCAAAAAGAGTATCAGAGTTGGCTGCTCTTTCTTGTAAAGAGCCATATTTGATTATTCATAAGGTTGTATTACGGACTCATCCTAATTCCCTACCGAAGGTAGTGTCAGGTTTTCATTTAAATCAGGATATTATTCTGCCTTCATTTTTTCCAGAACCTCGTTCTGCGGAAGAAAGGTCTCTACATTCTCTTGATGTGGTGAGAGCAGTCAAGGTCTATTTGAAGGTGACCGCTCAGATTTGTAAAACAGATGTTTTTGTTGCCAGAAGGTCCCAAAAGAGAACCGGCAGCGTTGAAATCTACTATTTCTAAATGGATTTGTCAAGTTATTGTTCAAGCTTATGGTTTAAAAAGGAAAATTCCACCTTTTCATATTAAAGCACATTCCGCCAGGTCTGTTCACCATCACCAAGCCTCCATGGCTCAGATCTGCAAGGCCGCAACTTGGTCTTCAGTCCATACATTTACCAGATTCTATCAAGTAGATGTAAAAGGTCACGAGGATATCGCCTTTGGGCGCAGTGTACTGCAGGCTGCAGTATAAGTCCTCTAGTCTCTTAGTGCCCTACTTTTGTTGTGTCTCCCTCCCTTCAGTTGGCATTGCTATGGGACATCACACATAGTAACTACAATGGCTCTGTACGATAAGAAAATAGGATTTTTAAAACCGCTTACCTACCTGTAAAATCCTTTTCTTTGAAGTACATCACGGGACACAGAGGTCCCTCCCTTCTTTGGTATACACGTGTATTGCTTTGCTACAAAACTGAGGTATTCCCAGTAGTGGGAGGGGTTATATAGGGAGTGGACTTTTTGTCTTAGGGCATGCCAGTGTCCATCACCTGAAGGTGGCCTATAACCCACATAACTACTATGGCACTGTGTCCTGTGATGTACTTCAAAGAAAAGGATTTTACAGGTAAGCTGTTTTAAAAAAAAACATTTTCGAAATTACTTTACCATGGTAAAGCTTATTGGAGATTTTAGATATTGGGTGTGTTTGGGTTTAGTTCTACTTTAAAAGTTAATCTTTTTACAGAGTTCATTCACACTGCATGAAATATAATAGGCCTAAATTAATACCAAATGACACATGCATTTTAAAATTTTTGGATTTGTCCTATGTATGTCTTGCATAATTTTTCATACCCAGTGCTTTAAAAAAAGAAGTGCGGGATATTAACCGCTTCAGCACCGGGCCATTTTACACCCTTCCTTACCAGAGCACTTTTTGCGATTCGGCACTGCGTCGCTTTAACTGACAATTGCGCGGTCGTGCGACGTTACACCCAAACAAAATTGACGTCCTTTTTTTCCCACAAATAGAGCTTTCTTTTGGTGGCATTTGATCGCCCCTGCGGTTTTTATTTTTTGCGCTATTAACAAAAGAAGAGCGACAATTTTGAAAAAAAAACACAATATTTTTTACTTTTTGCTATAATAAATATCCAATTTTAAAAAAAAAAAAAACGATTTTTTTACTCAGTTTAGGCCGATACGTATTCTTCTACATATTTTTATATATATATAATATATATATATTTATCGGTTTGCGCATAAGTTATAGCTTCTACAAAATAGGGGATAGATTTATTGCATTTTTTTTTTTTTTTTTTTACTAGTAATGGCGGCGATCTGCGAGTTTTTTTTTTTTTTTTTTTTTTTTCGTGACTGCGACATTGCGGCGGACACTTTTGACACATTTTTGGGACCATTCACATTTACACAGCGATCGTTGCTATAAAATTGCATTGATTACTGTGTAAATGTGACTGGCAGGGAAGGGGTTAACACTAGGGGGCGCTGCAGGGGTTAATGTATTCCCTATATGTGTGAGTCTAACTGTGGGGGGAGGGGGCTCAAGGGGAGGAGACCGATCATGTGTTCCTCCGTGCTGGGATCACATGATCGGTCTCCTGCTCGCTGACAGGACGTGGAGCTGTGTGTTTACACACACAGCTCCACGGTCCCGCACGGTCCCGTTGTTTTTTTAACGGGCAATCGCGGGTGCCCGGCGGACATCGAGGCCGCCGGGCACCCGCACCGGGTCCCGAGTGACGCCGCAGGCGCGCGCGCGCCCCCCAGGCGGCCGGGAATGGGAGGACGTCATATGACGCCCACCCAGGATGGTAGATCCACCTTGTGGGCGTCATATGACTATGGGCGGGTATTGAAGGGGTTAAAAAAACAGTCAAACTCACCTTTGTGTATGCAGCATCTGTCTGATGCTGCATCTGTCTCCTGTCTCTACACTGAGAACTGAGCGATCAAAGGCCTCTGATTGCTTAGTTCTCGGCCTTCAGTGAGCAGAAAGCCAGTAACTGTCAGTTACCAGATCTTTGCTCTGCCCCTCCAGCACTCACTGGAGCACCGGGCTGTGGCGAGGGCGGGAGTGGCTGGCTTGGGCTCTCAGTGGCATGCTAAGAGTCTGAGCCAACTGCTGGTCAGGCATCTGGGTGGCTCTCTGCAGAGTCTGGACTGGCTGAGTGACGTCAGCTGGCAGACTTTAGCACACCGTTGGCTGAATCGGGGTCATAGGAGTGCAGAATGAAGTGCACTCCTGTGATCACCAGAAGTACAGCCATAAGAGTTTTGGCCCTACTTCTCCTTTAAAGTAACACTAAACAGAGAAGTGTTAAGTGCCATAATTCATTCATATAAATCATATATATCGCTGCTCTGTATTTTGTTTTATTTTATACCTTATTACTGCAGCACTGTTGTGTGGTCACATGATCTTTCCCTTTCCACAGGGAAAGAGCTTTGGGAGGAGGGGGTTCTATTACTCTGCTGATGTATGCTTTCTACAGTAAGAGTCTGTGTCTGGCCAGCCCTGGTTGGTGCTGTGCCAGTCACATGACTAAAAAAAAAAAACATTTTTAAAAGAGTAATTCAAATAAATTATAAATATCAAAAAGTTTTATAGCTCCCCGTAAATCTTTATTGAAAATCAGATGTGTATTATTTGTGCATTGTTATGGTATAGGTGGAGCCAGAGATGATTGACACTAGATTTCATTTTGTTCACATGGCATCTGCATCTATTTTTTTTTAGTCTCTTAGTGAATGTAATCAATCAGCACACTATATCCCACCCCCATAGTGTTTAGCAGTAGGAGGACATGGAGGAGGGAGGGAGGGAGGGAGGGAAGAGAGTGTTTGACTGTGTGACTCTTATATTCATGTGGGCTGCACAGATAAGAAAAAAAAAGGAAATAAAGAGTGTAGAAGGGAACTGAAATTAAAGCATGCTCCGTAGAGGACACCAACTGGTCTACACACTATCATGCTGCGATGGGGAAAGAGAAGATGGGAGGTACATATGAAGGCAGGATCAACCAGGCATATTTCATTCTACACAAAACGAATGCTTTAGCGGCGTTAAGTGTGTGCACACTGTTGTATAGCATGTAATGAGAGTTTTTCATAGTCTGGGTTTAATGACTCTTTAAGTAATTTCCTGTTCTATTGGAGATTGCTTGTTGGTAAGCAGATTTTTTTTTATTTATTTTTTTACTCAAAAGACTTGTCAAATTCCATTGTTGGTGAAAATGGGGTCATTTGAAATTAATACGTTTGATTTGTCCAGTAAAAGTACTGTGAATAAGAAGCTATTTGTTTTTAAATGTGTTTTTTTAGCTACGTTCTAGGGGGGCTTTTAACTTTTGGCTTGTTTGCACTTTATGGTTGTCAAAGTTCAGTTTTGATGTACCCCACACAATACTCACCAAAACTGCTGGTTGTTTTGGGAGTGTACCATCCACAACTGATAACCAATCGGTGAAGTGTAAATTATATATATTTTTTTGAATGTGCTTTCCCAGGAAGCTTTTGCTTCTGGAAAATACATAGGTTTACGTGAAAAGTAAGTACCCTCAATGGAATTCTTATTGTTGTACAGGATTTACAGTGCCTTGAAAAAGTAATCATACCCCTTGAAATATTCCACATTTTGTCATGTTACAACCAAAAACGTAAATGTTTTGTATTGGGATTTTATGTGATAGACCAACACAAAGTGGCACATAATAGTGAAGTGGAAGGAAAATAATAAATGTTTTTCCAAATGTTTTACAAATAAATATCTGACAAGTGTGGCCTGCATTTGTATTCAGCCCCCTTTACTCTGATACCCCTAACGAAAATCTATAGAAAAAAAAATCCCTATGTTTATAGGGACAACAGTACCCCCCAGGTACAGTGGGACTTTTAAGGCGAACAACTAATTTTTTTTAAAATAAAATATTTATTAGAAAAAAGTTTTTTTAAGCACAATCAACGTGTACATGAACATGATAATATTCCATACAAAACATCAATGCATGGATGCATGAATGTAAAACATTAACAGATTTGATTATGTGATTGAATAATTAATACAGATTTGCTCAATTAGCCTGACATGTTTCAGGAGAACTTCCTTTCTTCAGAGGCGTGTTTAGGAGAAACAATATAATTATAATCACTGTTGGTTTGTGTATGGATATTTGTACAACTGTTTTCCATTAGTGTTATAGGTATTGTTATGCTGCCAGAAATACCACAAAGGCGGTGGGTCCCCATCCGGACATAGGCCAGCCCTCACAAAGGGGCCAAAAAGGGCGACCAGAACCACACAGGCATAGATACAATTTGTTTACTGGTGAAAAACTTGCTGGTGGAATAATTTTTCATCAGGGACAAATGAATCCCTGTAGACTCGCCAGGCATCAGTTGCAAAGGGAATCATTCGTCCCTGATGAAAAATTATTCCACCAGCAAGTTTTTCACCAGTGAACAAATATTATCTATGCCTGTGTGGTTCTGGTCACCCTTTTTGGCACCTTGGTGAGTGCTGGCCTGCATCCGGATGGGGACCCACCGCCTTTGTGGTATTTCTGGCAGCATAACAATACCTATAACACTAATGGAAAACAGTTGTACAAATATCTATATACAAACCAACAGTGATTATAATTATATAGTTTCTCCTAAACACGCCTCTGAAGAAAAGAAGTTCTCCTGAAACATGTCAGGCTAATGGAGCAAATCTGTATTAATTATTTAATCACATAATCAAATCTGTTTTTGTTACATTCATGCATCCATGCATTGATGTTTTGTATGGATTATCATGTTCGTTTACATGTTGATTGGTCTTAAAAAAACTTTTTCTAATAAATAATATTTTATATAAAAAAATGTGTTGTTCGCCTTAAAAGTCCAACTGTACCGGGGGGGGGAGGGGTGTACTGTTGTACCTATAAACATAAGGATTTTTTTTTTCTATAAAATAATTTTGGCATGTTGGCAACACTCTTGGGGAACTCCATGTTTCTCACAGGTGGTTCACCACTACATATCTAACTAAAATCGTCCAAAAATGGAAAGCATATGGCACAACTGCAAACCTACCGAGATATGGCTGTCCGCATAAACTGACAGCCTGGAGAGCATTAATCAGAGAAGCAGCCAAGAGGCCCATGGAAACTCTGGAGGAGTTGCAGAGATCCACAGCTTAGGTGGGAGAATCTGTCCATAGGACAATTATTAGTGGTGCACACCACAAATCTGGCCTTTATGGAAGAGTGGCAAGATGAAAGCCATTGTTGAAAGAAAGCCATAAGAAGTCCTGTTTGCAGTTTGCAAGAAGCCATGTGGGGAACACAGCAAGCATGTGGAAGAAGGTGCTCTGGTCAGATGAGACCAAAATTTAACTTTTTGGCCTAAAATCAAAATGCTATGTGTGGCGGATAACTAACACTGCACATCACCCTGAACACACCATCCCCACCGTGAAACATGGTGGTGGCAGCATCATGTTGTGGGGATGCTTTTCTTCAGCAGGGACAGGGAAGCTGGTCATAGTTGATGGGAAGATGGATGAAGCCAAATACAGGGCAATTTTAGAAGAAAACCTGTTAGTCTGCAAAAGACTTAACTGGGGCCGAGGTTCACCATCCTACAGGACAATGACCCTAAACATACAGCCAGAGCTACAATGGAATGGTTTCGATCAAAGCATATCCACGGTGGGCAGCACAGTGGTGTAGTGGTTAGCACTTTCACCTAGCAGTAAAAAGGGTCACTGGTTTAAATCCTGACCATGACACCATCTGCCTGGAGTTTTCATGTTCTCCCTGTGCCTGCGTGGGTTTCCTCCGGGTACTCCGGTTTCCTCCCATGTTCTAAAGACATGCTGGTAGGTTAATCGGATCCTGTCACACTTGGCCCTACTATATGTATGAATGTGTGTTAGGGACCTTAAATAATAATAATGTGTTGGAATGGCCCAGTCAAAGTCCAGACCTAAATCCAATTGAAAATCTGTGGCAAGACTTGAAAATTGCTGTTCAGACGTTCTCCATCCAGTCTGACAGAGCTTAAGTGCAAAGCTTGTAGAGACACCCCCAAAAAGACTTGCAGCTGTAATTGCAGCGAAAGGGGGTTCTACAAAATATTGACTTAGGGGGGCTGAATACAAATGCATGCCACGCTTTTCACATATTTATTTGTAAAAAATGTTGAAAACCATTTATCATTTTCCTTCCACTTCACAATTTTATGTGCCGCTTTGTGTAGGTCTAGCACATAAAATCCCATTAAAATACATTTACGTATTTGGTTGTAACATGACAAAATGTGTAAAATTTCAAGGGGTATTAATACTTTTTTCAAGGCTCTGATGGGCGGCACTTGTGGGCACTGGGCGGCACTGGTTGGCACTGATGAGGCGGCATTGGGTGGCACTGATAGGCAGCACTAATGATGAGGCACTGATGGGCATTGGTAGGTGGCACTGGTGGGCACTGATTTGCGGCATTGCTATGCACTGGTGGGCGCTGGCAGGTGGCACTGCTGGGCACAGCTTCTCAGGTAATGTCTCACCTTCTTCGGGACCGCTGTCCCCTCTGATGCAAGCCAGTGATCTGCTTTTTTTTTCTGCTCGCGCTGTCGGCACAAGCAGAAAAAAGACGATTCCCGATCTTTTGTTTACATCACGTGATCTGATCATGTGGTAATCGGTGATCACATTGACTCGGTGATCACAGAGTGTGCCGTGTGCGCCCCGCAGGCAGCTCATGCATGGATCAGGTCATTAGGTGTTATTCCTGTGAGGTAATGACATCTGACCTTGGAAGTGATCATAATCTTTGTGAAGTGAAGTCTCTCCCTTTTTAAGAAATACGAGGAATTGGCTTAATGGTGCATGCATTTCTTCAGTTTTCTGCCCATTATTCGCTTTAGGCTAGCCACATATTGATAAATGTCTCCTCAAGAAAGTAAAGCAGAAGACCGCTTGACTGTAGTGCAGGGACCCATTGCAGTTTCTTGTGTGACTGGCCTGTTTCTCTGAAGTGCGCATGTACAGTTTATGCCTCCCTTCCCTCCCTTCTCATGAAAGAGTGAAGGATCATCACCATCGCAGGTCTCTAATATTTTGGAATCTCCCATTATTGTCCAGTCTTCACAAAAATGTTGTATCAGGCACTCGATTAGGCCGGGATGAAGACATCCTTGTATATTTTTAGTTGATTGATTGTCAGAACTCAGAATTTGCTGAACAGAGATGTTAAATTTTTTTTACAGCTTTAACATTTCATTAACCAAGAGATGGGGTTTTGCTCTCTAGCAAGGAAATCTATCACAAGTTCTATAGGCTGGATTAGAGACATCTATTTCCTATATGGGCTTTGCCCTACACATGTTTCTTTTTTGTCACCAGATGTGCTTTTTATCTTCCCCATTCGAAGCTTGCCAAATTTCCCGCTGTTTTTTTTGCCGGCTGGAACATTGTGACTTGAAGGAAATTAGATTCTGAGCACAGTCAGGGGACTTCTGCTAGAAATAAGTCAGAGGGTTTGAAGCCTGTGTGCATGATCTCTTTGGCCCATTTCCATACATTTCTGTTGTGTAAATTTTGTATAGAATGAGAAAGAGTTTGAATATTTTTTTATCGCTCTGTGCACCCAGGGGAGATTTATCACTTCCTGTCCTTTTGACTCCATGACACAGACTATCATCAGAACAGGAAGTAAGAGCAGTGGGGGCACAGACAGCAGTAAGATCTTTTTTTTTTTTTTTGTTTACCAATGATTTTTATTTTTGTTGAAAAAGATAAACGTTATAGTCGCGTACATTACAAATGTAATCCATTATAGGATAATCTGGTGATCTCATACCAAATATAAATGATCACAAGTTTTATGAATAACATTAACAAAGTCGTATGACTGCCCTATCCTGTAACCAAAACTACCATTATTATATTGGGGGAATAATATAAGGGCATCACATACTTAAAGTGGTTGTAAACCCTTACAAACCACTTGGACCTACAGGTAAGCCTAGATTAAGGTTTACCTGTAGGTCAAAGAAATATCTCCTAAACCTACACGGTTTAGGAGATATTTGCCAAAAGACAGGCACCGCTGTCTACGGCGCATGCGCCGTAGACAGCGGCACGCAGGCGCACTGAGAATGCCGCTCTCAATGGCAATATGCCGCGAGTGGCGGCTCCCATGCGCACGCGCGGGAGTGACGTCATCCCGGCGCTGTCGAATGACAGCGCTAGAGCCGCGAGACCCACCAAGAAGATTGAAGCTCCGTACACAAGGGGACAGCGGTGACTTTGCTGGCTCCTGTGTCAGGTAAGTGACACATAATGGACTACTATGCGATGCATAGTAGTCCATTATGCTTTACCTTTGCAGGGAAACAAAGAGGAAGTAAACCCATTAGGGCAGGGGTCTCAAACTGGTGGCCCTCCAGATGTTGCAAAACTACAAGTCCCATAAGGCATTGCAAGGAGGACAGCCCATGAGACATTACAAGCATGACTCCCACAGGCAGAGGCATGCTGGGACTTGTAGTTTCGCAACAGCTGGAGGGCCACCAGTTTGAGAGTGAGAGTTTACTTCCTCTTTAATATAAGAAGAGAAAAAAAGAAAAGCAGTAAGATCTTGAGAGAGGTTTTACACTTTCTCCACTCTGCTAAAAAATATTTTTTAGCAGTTTGTGCTTATTTCCAAACTAATGTTCAGTACACATGATCAGAAATTCCCCCAGCAAGAGTCCGATGTGAGCTTTTGGTCAGAAATTCTGATCGTGTGCATGCTCCATCGGACTTTTGCTGGCGGAATTTCCGCTAGCAAAAGATTGAGAACAGTTTCTCTATTTTTCGGTTGGAAAAAGTTCTGATCGGAAATTCTTATCGTCTGTAGCAATTCCGACACGCAAAATTGCCTACGCATGCTCGGAAACAATTTGACGCATGCTCGGAAGCATTAAACTAAATTTTTCTTGGCTCGTCGTAGTGTTGTACGTCACCGCATTCTTGACGGTGGAAAGTTCAGAGAACTTTTGTGTGACCGTGTGTATGCAAGCTAAGCTTGAGCTGAATTCTGTCGGAGAAACCATCCGAGATTTTTCTAACGGAAAATCCGCTCGTGTGTACGGGGCATTAGACATTTTCTCCAAACAGCAATCGCATTCAAACCTGCTTTTAGGTGATTTAGTGTGGCTTTTGAAGAATCACAGGTTCATGACCTGACAATGAGCATGCTTAAAGGAGGCACAGCAATGCGCTCATCACTAAGCTGCTTTTCCTTTAGTGACCACTCATGGGCTGGGGGCAGGTCTAAGACAGCCTGGGCTCAGAGAGTTGAATGACACTGGCTATCATTTAACCTAAAAGACTGAGGGCACCTAGTTGTGGAAAAAAAGAACTGCATGGACAACCCTGGATTTACAGTCAGTATCTTATATCATTACTTATAACATTTTTGTTTTCACTGGAGTTCTGCTTTAAAGTAAAAATAAAAAAGATTTACCAATATAAGCACAGTTGCAGTGTTATTGGAATACATTTGTACAATACATTTTGGTTTGAAATTGCTCTTTTATTTTGCAGGAAATTGCTGTTGGCAGTAGCAGTAAAGACAGCATGTGATCTAAGGCTGCAAACGCACAAATTCTAATTGCAGACTTGTACCCAGCCCATTGTTATATCACTGAATTTTAGAGGAGGCTGTAAAAATTTAATATAAAAATTAATAACAATTGAAAAAAATATATAGACCTTGGCTTGATAACCATTTAAGCAAATAGGGCAATGTTTTAAAAATCAATAGAACGTATTGCCTTATTTATTAATAAGCTAGCACTAATGCTAACACAGAGCAGCCATAATTCTGCAGAAATACCTTAGTGTAATTCAAAATAACAGCAACCTTGTGTCATCCTAGCTAAGTATTGAAGGGAATTTTTTATATGTCAGTTGTGGGCAGAGACTCACTCTCGTGAGAATCAGCTGTTTTCTGCATTGGACAATGACTACCTCTGGTGTGAGTCACTGCTGTACAGCAGCCAACCCTTCGTTTCATTATCTGCTGGTTTGAAGAGGTCTGTGTTGTATTTTAAGCCCAACTATTGAACTTTCAGTTTAAATCTGCTAAATACATTCCAGGTGCATCAAAACAAAACGTTCAAATCTGAGCGATTTAGGAACGCACACAGAAACACACTTTTCCAGCTTAGTTCCCAGAGTGTAAAAAAAATAGCACATCACACTTGCACATTACATTAACTTAATTGTTAATGGCTCTCCAAACATGGGAAGCAAATGCACATTTTGCTGCGCACAAAATTGCATCAAACAGTGCAAACCAGAACATGTCAAAAAGCCCCATGAGCTACTTATTGAGCATATTGAAATCAATAGGCTGCCCTATGCACACAAAATCACACAAAAAAAAAACTTGTGTTTCAAATGGCTAGGTGTAAATGGGGCCCTACAGTTTGTTTTCTTTAGAGAACAGGCACAGTAGAAAAACCTGTCCCATGACAGCACGGTGCAGAGATGGACCCTTGGTCTCTCTGTAGGGATCTAACATGCCCCTTATGTGTCAAAGCTAGAGTGCCTCTAATAAGCAAATAGCAGGAGTTTTGCTTATTGAAGAGCTCTATCTCTGACAACTGGTGTGTCAGACCTATGCAGAGAAAACACTGCTTCCCCACAGAGAGCCAAGGGTCCTTTCCTACATCATACTAGTGGGAAACAGAATTTTCCACTCAAGCTGCGATCGCTTTGTAAAGAAAATGAACTGTAAGACTGCACATCTTTATTTTTTTGTTCAATACATTTTTATTGATTTTTCCAAATAGTTTTTCAGTTCCAGAAAAAAAAATGCGCATACAGTGTGCAAACATTGACAAAGACATTAGAATGTGAGATGCTTGACATGGTACATCATAGGTTATGAACAAGCTGTTATAAGAACAAAACTAAAACAAGTATGAAAGCAGTAAACGGCAATGGGGTTAGGGCAACCAAGATATTTGTCTGCAGCTACTAAACCTAGGGGACAAAAGGCAAGAGGAAAAAAGGACTATCAATTCTGGACCCCCATGACTCCAAAGAGATGGGAGCTGGGAGAGAAGGAGAAGAAGAGTAAAGGGAAAGAAAGACGCGCAGCTTGGGGAAGGGACAAAATCAGCATCCATAAAGGAACCGCGTTCATTGAGTTAGAGTATAAGTTCAAGGTATGAGGGAAATAGAACCCCCCAGTCCATGATTCCCAAACTTTACAGAATTGTTTTCATTGTACCATTTTGCTGGGCAGTAAGCTTTTTAAAGAACACAACTTGGGAAACTCATTGCTTAACTGCCTTAACTGCCTTGTTAAAGGATTGAACAATAACTGTGTGATAAACTCTGATCTAACATTTACCACCTAGCAACCAAAACATAAGGGAGGGTAGGTTGGAATAGTATGAGATATACATTAGGGGATCAGGTACCAGAGAAAAAAAAAGTTTGTAGTTGGCCTCCACTACCAGATCATGTGTTGAGTCAAATCTGGCTCCAATTCCCCACTGTAATATTCCCTCCTAGTTTTTCCTTCCATTTGAGAGCCTAAAAGGGAAGGGTGCTAGACGCCTGTGCCATTAAAAGAAAGTAGACTAGCTAGCGTGATTAGCCCTGAAAGCTGTCGATTTTTCAACTAAACTCCCTAATACGCTATGAGGAAGGACAAATCGGGCTTCTCATTTACTTGATTGGAGGACGTTCTTAGTTTTAAGCTATTGAAAGACCTCCCCTGAGGGGAGTTCATACTTGAGTCTCAAATGGGGTTAAACCTGAATCTGTCAGGGAGTGTGTTATTCAGTAGAGACTGTTGCAGAGCATGAGCTAAAGATCTGGAGGTTAGTAAAGCCCAGAGGAAGCATCAGGTTGCCCAGGATGGAGAGTAATGCCCCGTACACACGGTCGGAAAATCCGACCACAAAATCCATCGGATTTTTTCCGACGGATTTTGTCCGACACTGGTGTTACATACACACGGTCGGACAAAGTTGTCGAAAAATCCGATCATTCTGAACGTGGTGACGTTTGTTGCCTACGACGGGACTATGTAGAGGCTAGTAGCCAATAGCTTGGGTCTTGTAATGTGATCTGAGCATGCGGTCGGAATTCGCTACACACGATCGGAAAAAGTCTGATAGGACTTTGTTGTCGGAAAATTTGAGAGCAGGAGATAAAACTTTGTCCGTCGGAAAATCCGACGGAAAAAGTCCGATGGAGCCTGCACACAGTCGGAATTTCCGACAACATTGTCCGATAGGACATTTTCCGTCGGAAAATCCGACCGTGTGTACGGGGCATAAGGATGAGCTCCGGCGTGTCCGCCCACCCCACATGCAGAGCCCGCCAGGAAGTCGGCACTGCGTTAATCACAGGTAGTGAGACATTTCCCGATCTCTGCAGCCGTGCAACGGGAAATGTCTCACTGCCTGTGATTAACACAGTGCCGACTTCCTGGCGGGCTCTGCACATGGGGTGTGCGAACACACCAGAGCTCATCCTTAATGGATGGTAAAGTGTTGCTCAGTGAGATTAGTATATGTCAAGTGATCCAGTTGATGTAAGGAATGGTTAGTAATGGGACCCGTTAATTCAGCTGATGAAAGAAGCATCATGCTTACTTACCTTCGACATCAGAAGATATCCAGCAGTGACACCAGCACAGAACTGCCAGAAACCAGTGGGACCCAGGTTACACCCACCTACTGTCTGAAGAAATCTGGCCAGAAGTGGTCTTCATGGAAGAATTGCGGCTAAAAAGTCATACCTCCCGATGTTGAAACAGGGCTAAGCGACTCAACTATGCAAGAAAACACAGCAACTGGGGTGCAGCAAAATGGCAGCAGATGCTCTGGACCTGTGAGTGAAAATTTGAAATATTTGTCAGTGTGACGAAATGCTCCCACACTCCTGGCTTGAGTGCTTTCGTCATATACCACTTCCTCCCAGTCTGGATATGGATCTCAGATATTCCAACCGCTCCCAAGCACCAAACGAGACGACACTTGCTTAGCTTCTCAACATGGACTGTTTTATTAGAACCAAACTGACAAGTATTTATATACAGTAGAAGAGGAGACCCCTCCTCCTGCTCATTTTACTTATACACCTGTAACAAATTAACATGAGCTAATTAACTAATGCCTTTAAGCAGCCGATGGGACTCTGTGCCCATCAGGATTTCACTACAGGCCAGACTTGTTGTCACCGAGCTAATATCGTCAACTCCACAAGACAGCAGGAGCTCCATTAGGAGTCGGCCCGTCTGCCGAAGGGCTGGAGAGCGGTACAATGAGTCTGCAGGCAACAGTAAAGCATAGTGGAGGTTCTTTGCAAGTTTGGGGCTGCATTTCTGCAAATGGAGTTGGAGATTTGGTCAGGATCAATTGTGTCCTCAATGCTGGGAAATATAGGCAGATGCTTATTCATCATGCCATACTATCAAGGAGGTGTCCACTTGGCCCCAAATGTATTCTGCAGCAGGACAACAAGCCCAATAATACAGCCAATGTCATTAAGAACTTTCTTCAGCATAAAGAACAAAGATTCCTGGAAGTGATTGGCCCCCACAGAGCCACAATCTTTGCATCAAGTCTGTCTGGGATGACATGAACTGACAGAAGGATTAGTTCTTCAAGATGTTTGGAACAACCTACCTGCAGAGTTCCTTCAAAAACTGTGCAGGTGTACCTAGAATAAGTGATGCTTTTTTTTAAAGCAAATATTGTTTTAATTTGAATTTCTCTTCTGTTCATTTACTTTCCATTTTGTTAATTGATGACCATAAACCATGAACACTTCTATTTCTGAAAGCATTCTTAAATTACAGCATCTTTTCACATCTGTCTAAAACTTTTGCACAGTGCTGTATGTAGACCTTGATTTGGCCACTTGTGGAGAGGTACCCTTTAAGACAGATTTGAAGGGAGGGAGACAGAAGGGAGGGAGACACAACAAAAGTAGGGCACCATGAGACTAGAGGACTCGTACTGCAGCCTGCAGTACACCGCGCCCAAAGGCGATATCCTCATGCCTTTTACATCTACTTAATAGAATCTGGTAAATGTATGAACTGAAGACCAAGTTGCGGCCTTGCAGATCTAAGCCATGGAGTCTTGATGATGCCCTGCCCTGGTGGAGTGCGCTTTAATATGAAAAGGAGGAATTTTCCTCTTTTAAACCATAAGCTTGAACAATCACTTGACAAATCCATTTAGAAATGGTAGATTTCGATGCTGCCTGTCCTATTTTAGGACCGTCTGGCTATACAAACAAAACATCTGTTTTACGAATCTGAGCGGTCACTTTAGACCGTGACCGCTCTCACCACATCAAGAGAATGTAGTGACCTTTCTTCCACAGAAAACGAGGTTCTGGAAAAAAATGGCAGAACAATATCCTGGTTTAAATGAAAACCTGATACTACCTTTGGTAGAAATTCAGGATGAGGCCGCAATATATACTCATCCTTATGAACAACCAATATGGCTGTTTACAAGAAAGAGCAGCCAACTCTGATACTCATCTTGCAGAAGATATAGGGTGACCAAACTGGAGGATTTAATCCGCGTTTCCCCCTGAATAAAGTTACGAACCAGAGAGTAAGAAGCAAGCGGACATTGAAAAAGACCGATAAGGCCAACATCTGGCCTTTGATATTGCTCAAGGCCAGCTTCATTTCTAATCCTATCTGTAGGAATTCAAGGATCCTACCTATGATATATTTCCTGGGGTGCCAAACCCTGGATTTACACCAGGAGACCCATGCCCTCCAGATTCTATAGTATATGACTCTGGAGGCCGGCCTCCTAGCATTAACCAAAGTAGAAACTACTGAAGCTAACAGCCCACGATCTTTCAGAATGTGGGTCTCAATAGCCAAACCGCTAAATTTTGCGTTTGTAAGGTAGGATGGAATACCGGACCTTGTGAGAGAAGGTCTGGCCATAGTGGTAGGGTCCAAGGATCCCCTACTGCCATCTTTTCAATCTCGGCAAACCAATATCTCCTGGGCCACTAGAATAACGTCCTTCCCTTCTTGACTGATCGTGCGAGAAGGCGCGGAAGCAGTAGAACAGGAGGGAACGCATAGATCAGGGAAAAACTGATCCCACGGAAAAAAAAAAGGCATCTGTTCCGTAAGCCATCGGATCCCTTGTCCTTGACACAAAGTTGTCGATCTTGTTGTTGAATCTGGACGCAAACAGATCCACATCCGTAACTCCCCATCTTTGGCGTATTGACAGAAAGATGTTGGGATGAAGAGACCATTCTCCTGGGAAGAATTGTTGGCGAGTGAAGTTGTCCGCCTTCCAATTCTCTATCCATGGAATGAAAATTGCTGATAGGCAAGGAATGTTGTTGATAGACTATGATTCACCTCTTTCTGGGCCGCACGACTTCTCGTGCCCCCTTGGTGAATGATATAGACCACAGCTGTGGCACTGTCGGATTGGATCCTGACAGGACAATTCCAAAGTTTGAGCATCCAGGCCTCGAGGGCCAGATCTACTGCCTGAATCTCTAGAATATTGATGGGCAAGGTCATCTCTGATTAGGACCATTTCCCTTGGACAGATGCTTCTTCCAGGACTGCTCCTCAGCCCAGAAGGCTGGCATCTGTTACCACCTTCCAGGTAACTGGTAGAAAGGATTTAGCTTTTTGAAGATTCTTGGATATCAACCAACAATTGAGGCTCTGACACACTTTGGGGGATAAACGCATTGGGAAGTCCAGAGCTTGGACCTTCTTGTTCCAAGTTGACAGCAGTCTTGAATAAAACTGCGCTTAAGGAACGGCCTCAAAGAAGTCGCCATCTTTCCCAACACCTCCATGCAAAATTCCTTATGGAACTGATCCTTTCCTGGGGAAAAAAAACACCCTCTTCTGAGCTGTATCTATGATCAGCCCCAAGTACTGCAATCTCCTTGATGGTTTTAAGGAGGATTTCTCTAGGTTAAGAATCCAACCTAGGTATTACAGGTAGCTGACTGCGGTGACCAAAGTTTTTGGATTAAGCGGGCTACCGATTGATCTTTTAAGAGAAGATCGTTTAAGTAGGCTAGTATTGTTATACTTTGAGCCCTTAACCTGGCTAAAGGAGGGGCCAGGACCTTTGTAAACACTCGAGGTGCAGTAGCTAGACCGAAAGGCAGAGCTACAAACTGGAAATTAAGATTTTCTACCTCGAAGCGTAGAAATTTCTGGTGAGCGGGAAAATCAGCACATGGAGAGAAGCATCCTTGATGTCGATTACAGAAGATATAGCAGCGTCAATTGCTGGAATTCCCCATTTCTTATAAAACTTTTCCTCCATAGGATAAAGTATTAAAAAACTTTTCGGAGGGGGAAAAAAACTGTTTATCTGGGTGTTCCCACTCAGAATAAGCTTTCTTAGCCATAAATGGATAGGGAAAGCATGAACAGATTGGGGGGGGGCTTTTTGGTGACCCCCAAACCAGAAGTGAGCTCCAAACCATCGACTGACTGCGTTACTGGCAGAAAAAATGTGGAGCGGACCAATTCAGTGAGATTGTACCAACAACCTTTCTGCGAACCTGATACTTCCGTATCAGGTTCTTCGGAAGAGGAGACATCAGCCTCTTCCTGGTCCTTTGGGAGAAAATTGTCATCTCTCACTCCTTGTTCCACAGCAAGAGGGTCCTGAGCAATGGATGGGAACCTGCTACGCTTAGTCCCTCTCTGGGATGCGATTTAAAGCATCAATTTTTGCTTCAAGCTTAAAATGGTTGAAGAAAAAAACCTCCATAGTAATATACACAAGGGCTGCAGTATTAAGACCAGCTGCAACACTCGCCCCTTCTGATGGCTCTTTCTGACCAGCCATATTACACTTAGGGGAGGATGCCATCTTTACTGAGATGGTTCTAGGCTTCCGTGTGACTGTAAAGTCTTTCTAAAGCCCTTTTTGAGGTGTTTTTCACCCCCCTTCTGCCATAGCCCGATGCACAAAGCAGAGGTACTATCAGAAGGAATGCATCCACTGCTTGAGCAATAGTCCAGCCCTGTCACTGCTATTAATGCTCAGCCTGATGCAGTAGTAAATGTGTCAAAGGAATACCTGTGTCACCTCCTTTTTTTTTTTTTTATATTTATATTTCTCTATAGAGAGAGAGAGAGAGAGAGAGAGAGAGAGAGAGAGAGAGAGAGAGAGAGAGAGAGAGAGAGAGAGAGAGAGAGAGCGCTCTTTCCCAGCGTGAGCTCCTGATCCTATGGGATCCAAGGGGGGGAAGCAGA
Organism: Lithobates sylvaticus; assembly: GCA_028564925.1. Lineage (NCBI taxonomy): Eukaryota > Metazoa > Chordata > Amphibia > Anura > Ranidae > Lithobates > Lithobates sylvaticus. The sequence goes on along the minus strand of CM053032.1, from coordinate 66,424,365 downwards.
AATGGCGAGGGGATAAAGATGCCGAGCGGCGTGCCATTCGCGCCTTTTTTTTTTTTTTTTTAAACTTGCAGCGCTTTTTCCCCAAGAAGAGGGGAAGAAATCCAGCACTGGGGGGCGTCTGGTGGGGAGAGGAACCCCCCCCCCCCAGACTTATCGGAGGTCTGCTGCTTGGCCGGAGGAAGAATAATCTGCTGCTTCCAAGGCGCAGTGTGGGCTCTCTGAGAAGCATGGGACAGTAAGTGCTCAATACAGCCCCCAGTGGTGACACATAGGCATGACAACATTTACTAAATTAAAGTAGACATTCATAAGAAAATTAAAAAATTTCTTAGAAAACTCCACTTACCTTTCCCACCGCAGGGTTTTCTGTGGTAAACCAACAGACCAGTCTTCACCCTTCACGGTGGGTTCAGTTAAACCTTCAGGAGCTGGGGATCCTCAAGGAAACTCACAATCCTGGACCTGTAATAGCACCACTGCCAGTAAAAACTTTATGGCCTTAATACCAAAAAGTACTGGATCCCAGGGTCCAGCTCTCTAAAAGAGAAGCATTACAGGCAAGACCTTGTTTCTTCGAATACGAGGCCCGGGTACTATTCAATATGGCCAAAAAGACACTTTGAATGGATCCGGCTGCATGGCTAGCCCCAGCAAGGATTGCTCCAGTGGAGCTCAGCACAGTGCATCTTTATTTGTGACCAACTCCTTAGACACTGGCGAAAAAACTGAAGTACTCCCACCAGTGGGAGGGGTTATATAGGGAGTGCACTTTTTAATTTAGGGCGCGCCAGTGTCCATCACCTGAAGGTGGCCTATAACCCACATAGTAACTACTATGGCTCTGTGTCCCGTGATGTACAATAAGAAACACGGAAAAGTAAAGAAATGTAGGCAGCAGTGTCATCTGAATGGCTGTGATCTTCCCTAGACATATTATGTTTCTCCTGAAGTGTCAATAAGGAACTCTGGTAAGTAAACAATTTCAGGTAATTGACCTGATATAGGGTTTTGTAGGAGGTTCTTAGATGGATACCCAAATAGGGTAGTTAGAAGTGGGGCTTAGGAAAAGACATTGAGCATCTTTGATGTTGTTTCAATGTCCGAATGACTGGAGAGTTGTACAAAAGAAAATAGGAGGGGCGTTGCATTTCGGCAATCAGCAGGTTGGGTAAGATTAGGAGGGCATGGTCGGCAAATATGATGACTCGCCGCCTCAATCCCGTTTGTCATTATGCTGGTGGATGGTAAGGTTTAAACTCAAGAGCAAACAGGAGTAGAGCCCCTGTCTTATCCTGTGAGTGACAGGAAACCTATCTCATCAAAATCCAGAGTATAAAAGGGGGATGAGCACAAGACCTGGATCCAGTTGACGAACTGGGGATCAGATCCCTAATGTCTCAACACAAAGCACAAGTAATCACAACCAAAGGAGTCAAATGGCTGATCTGAATGTGATGTCTAAAGAAGAGAGCAATAAAGGGCTTTTTTCTTTGACTCGCGATATAGAGGAGAAGGGAGCTCCCACTCAAGTTATTGCCTGCCTGTCTAGAATAACAATTGATTTACCCTGGCAGTGAGTACTTTAGCTAATAGTTTAATGTCAATATGTATTAGTGAGATGGGGCAGTAGTTTGCCCAGGAGGTAAAGTCAGTGCCAGGCCTGTGCATCATACAGACTGGAAGGGTTATTCTATCAGTTATGACCGTATCCTACCTGCAAAGTCCTTTAAATAATTTTGAAAGGTGTGGTCAGAGAACCCATCAGAGCCAAGTTTTTCTACTGGAATTCAGTGACTTTATTGCCTGTTGTGCATTTTGCAAGAGTAATCTCAACATCTATAAAACTTTTTTTGGAGCAGAGTTTTTGCAAATAAAGGTTTTCTTTGGGACTTTAAACGAGATGCATGCATCTCCGTCCCTAAATTTGGTATATAGAAAGGGTGGTCAGGACTTTATATGAGGTAAGTATGATGGGACTCGGCAAGTAAAGCCAGGTAGTAGAAAATGTGTTTATTGTCTAAAACACACAACGATGACATGCAGCAGTGGATACATAGAGTATAGCAAACACTTGAACAGCATATTGCAAAACATAGGCATTTCATTTTTAACGTGTACATAACATGATTAAAAAGGTAATCCGTCATAAAACAAATCCTAAAACACAGGATATTATCCTTAGAGTAACCATAATGCATCAGTGTAAGCCCGACACGTTTCATGGCAATAATGACAATCTTCAAATTTAGGGATGGAGGTTGTATGGCCTTTATTTAGGCTAGTGACTCCTTTTAGATTGTTCTCCTTCATAACCCTAATGGATCACACTTTGTAGTTGTCCGTTTAACACCCACATCACTTTTCTTACATCAATGTTATCTGTATAGCAGCATGTCCTGTGTTTTGGGACTGGGGGAATATGGAGCTGGCTTTTACCTTTTTTTCCCGGGAGCTGCGATACTCACAGGCATCCCTCCCACTCCCTCTTTTACCACTTTGTGTTGGTACGAGGGTGTGGGTCCATTCCTCTGCGCATCAGCGCCACGCAGCCGCCCCTCACATCTGACGTCCTTTTGGTGTCTCATGCCGGGACGAGACAATCCATCTTGGCTGACCAATGGGGAATTACATCTGGGTTCAAATGAGCGGTGGCTGCCGCTTTGATTCAGACACCTCCCCTGCATGTCATGCCAGCGTGATGCTGGTCGAGTCTTGTTAGGCAATGCTGGGAACAACACGCACCCTGCACATGTTATGGGTAACCATACTACTCTCAAACCTTTCATCACTGAGCACTATCTTCTTGATCTTTGGTATCTCAGTTTTTCGGGTAACTACCTGTTTATATTTTTCATCTTCATTTACTTTTAGCACTCACTCACGCACACTTTCTGGCATGTATGTGTATACTTATATATACCATTTTCTATCCTCTCTGCTACATTCACTTGGCTTGGGGGTTTCACTTACTTTCAGCCCAGGGTTTTACTACTACTCGTTTATTTTCCATTTTTAGATTGGAACCCCTTTTGCATCCTTGGTTGGTCATGTATGTCCTTGGGAAATACATCCAAGCTCTCTGTCTTTCCACGGACTCCACCTCACTATACATACCTTCACATTCTGCTAACATGCAAGTAGTTTAGGAGATGGCTACACTTTTTACCTTCTCCACCCTATGTCTTTGCTTCCCCTAGTTGGGTTGCATGATTAGAAATGATATGTGATGTTTGTCTCCTTGCAGATCTAAATTTACTATGCATCCGCCCCTGAAGAGTGGCATTATTGCCATGAAACGTGTTGGGCTTACACTGATGCATTATGGTTACTCTTAGGATAATATTCTGTGTTTTAAGATTCGTTTTTTTAGAGGATTACTTTTTTAATTGTGTTATGTACAAGTTGACAATTGTATGCCTATGTTTTGCCATATGCTGTTCATGTGTTTACTATACTCTGCTGCATGTCATTGTTGTGTTAGCCAATAAACACATTTTCTACTACCTGGCTTTACTTGCTGTGTCCCATCATACTTACCTCATATAAAGTCCCGACCACCCTTTCTATATACCAGAGTTTTTGCACATGCTCATTAAAGAGATGAAAAATCGAAACTTACTTTGCAGTCGCCATTATTACTAAGGAGTTTGTGTTTGTCCATTTTTTGGACACCTGTTAGCTTGCAGCGTGTTTGATTTATTACCCTTCAGAAAAATAAATATAAATATAGCATACTGGTTGATCCACTAGGTGGGAAATAAATTTATTTCAGCTTTCATGTGAGACAACCATGCCAAGTAAAAGGCTTCAGGTCTGTTTGGAAGTCCTAGGAAGCTAAAAGGTCAGCTTCCAACTTTGACGTCTACCTTTCTCTTTGCTTCTTGTGTTGAGAGGTTATTTGGATCAGCTTACCATGAATAGTGGGTTTACAGGTTTCCCAGACAGTCACAAATGAGTTGACAGACTGACTGTTGTCAAAGTATTTTGGGGAGTCTCAAATATAAATACAAATGTATACAAATACATGGTTCATGCAAGAGAACGTATTCAAGGGATGGGAGGGAAACTTGTAGGATTCTCTAGAAGGACGTTTTTCTCTCCGGGCATCGATGGATCAACTTGTGTACAGCCAGAGTACACGGATTAAAAAGGGGTTGTAAAGGCTCATGTTTTTTCACCTTAATGCATCCTATGCATTCACCGGCCCCCTAGCCCCCCCCCCCATTTTACTTACCTGAGCCCTGAATTTCCGTTGGCGCGTCCCCGCTGTGCCTCTCTCCATGGGTTCCCAGCTCTTGATTGGATAGATTGATGGCAGCGCAGCCATTGGCTCCTGCTGCTGTCAAATCCAATGACGCAGGGGGCAGGGACAGAGTCCTGCATTCGCCGAACTGGAGGCCGAATGCTGGACTTGGGAGCACACCCACAAGGTAAGCCCCTCAGGAGAGCGCTTCTCCAAGGGGGTTATCTAATGTGGGGTCCCTCTGCGGCTGCAAGAGCCGCCGAGGGATCCCTGAAATCGATGTTCAGGGCCACTATGTGCAAAACGAGCTGCACAGTAGAGGTAAGTATGACATGTTTGTTATTTTAAAAAAATTAAAAAACTATACTTTAGTATCACTAACATTTGGGTTGTCCCTGCTGAACCGGCTGAATTTTGATGCATGTATGGCTGGCTTTAGAAACTCACCTGGCAGCCAGAGAACATGTCCTCTTTGCCTAATCTGACATGATGAAGCTCAGATCAACTTTTGTATTATGAAGAGAAAGATGCCTCTTTTTTTTTTTACTCAAATATATGTTATTTGGTAGTGCTGACATGTGCCCTATTGATTCATGGGGAGTGTGACTTTTAATGATAGGTCCACTTTAAATAAATTAGAATGCTGAATTGTCTGTGTTTACTGTAAGTATACCTTATTTTTAACTGTCTTAATGTAAACGCTGCAGTAAATCAAAAATAATAGGCATGTAATCTGGCAAAATTGTTTAGGGGAGTAAGATCTCTGCACATATGTATTTTATTGACCAGTAATGGCAGTTTTCTAAACACAGAACTGTACATTGTCATCAAAAACTGAAATCTGAGTCGTTTTCCTAAACACAGCTGTTTTTTATTTTTTTTTGTTCTGTTTTTTTTCTGCATTTGCCTTTGAAATGGATGTAAGTAAAGCAGACAATGATGCTTTTTGTTTGGGAGAGATCTGCAGATGAAGTTCTTCATTTGGGTTAAGTATAAGTGGAGGAAACAAAGAGGCCTTTATGTGTGAACAGTTGGGTACTTTGTTTATCCAGCATGGCATATTTTGAACTGTGATGACACAAACAACATCTCGGTCATTGTTTCAGCAAAGTGTGAATCCAGAATGCCAAAGGGTTTAATTTGAGCCAAAATAAAAATGTGTCCACAGTTGGATTCTTTAGTACTGGACTTGTGCTACCAAATTTCTCAGTAGGATGGATTTCCAATTTTATATTAATCAAAAATATATTACTTTTGCAAATTTATTTCTATAATTTATTCACTAAGGGACACAAGAATTCAGAAACGGTTGGGTTATGCTGCCACCCTTATGAGGATAGAACACAGACAAACATGTTTTAAGCCAGCCCTGTACCCAGTGTACCTCACCTTTTTTCTGGTGAGAAGTCAAAAGTTGAGACTTTTTTTTCTTTATTCAAGATTCCTTTACAAACTGCAGAAAGGCTTAAGGCTGGGGGATTGAGCACTGATGTTATGCTCTAAAGTTCTGTGCGTGCACTGCCCCACAAGCCATGGCACAGCCGCTGATATGACCCTGTCTGAGATGCCTTTTCAAATTCATGCTATTGCCGGGTTTACCTTTTGTAAGGATTAAGACTGAAGGATCAAGTTTTGATATCTGTACTCTAATTCCTGATGTTCAGCCAGCAAGAAGCAACATCATTCTGTTGTTCCTGCTCCTGTATTCCTCCATTGATCTCTGATCTCTGGTTTGATTCCACTGCCACTTCAAATGATTTGGTTATCTCTGGCCCCCTTAAACCCTTATCGACACCAGCTGCCTGGGTTTGTGAGTACTGGAGCTCTTGCTTCATATTGGGCCTAGCTGCTTCCTGCCAGGCTGTGCAACAGATCTTTCCAAAGGCACAAATAGGACAGCCCCCTAGTCATGGGTGATCTCAATACATTTTACAGTAACAGTTTGTCTAATTAAAAAAGTCTCTGAGCACATTCTGGTGTCATCCCTCTGAGTCTATCCTTGATTGTAAATAAATTCTGGGCTTGCAACCCCTGTTATTATCTCACATACAGACTGTTAGAATCCCAACAGTCTGTATCAGGCTTTTGGGTCACCACAGTCTCTTGCAGAATCAAATATATACAGGGGGTTGTTTCAGACCTCATTGATGCAGTGTGTATCACCTTGCATGTAAAGGATCAGCCTGCTGTTCCATGCCTTGGGTCTTTTATAGCTCCTACACCTGCAAAGACCTTTCTAGTACACCCACTTTTTACAGACATTCCTCTGTTCAAAATGGAAACTCACTGAAGAGTCTTGGGCCCCACCTGTGAGTTTGCCAGAATCATTAACCTTTTAATAGGGATTTGAAATTCTGTGCCCACTGTGAATGTACCAGTGATTTACTTTAAAATTGATACTAAAAGGGTTGAAGGTTTACTCACCTTTTGGGACTTTACTGACAGTTGAATTCCCTCCTTACATCTCAGTTTGAACTAACTGCTTTGGCTTTCCATCCTCTGTCGACAGAAACTTTGATCTGTTAAACCATGTCAAATTTGATACCCTTCCACTGCCATGGTAGGGCCCCATGTAATTGAATAGTTGGAACAAATATCAGGAGCCTTGTGCTTTAGTTGTGACGGGTTGTTACAAGCCTTTGAATTTGTCTCTTGCATAGGACTGATATCTTTGTAAATGTGCAGGGAATTTTGGCTAGGTGTGAGAGACACTACTGAGACATCCATGGGGCAACTCATTTGTTTACCTTTTAAGAGACATTGTACATCTTTGGACCTGCTCTTCACATTGTCAGTAGTAATGACACGGGTAGCCAGAGTGTTTTTAGTTGCTTTAACACAGGAGAATTGCGAAGGATTCAGAGGAAGCATGCCTTTCTCCCTCATCTGCTTTGGCAGTAAGTAAACCTTCTGAGTCTCATTCATGCTCAGGTCATAGGGCCCAAAGCCAGATGTCAGGCTAAGTTCACCTTTTATTTATTTTAGGTAATTTATATAATGCTCTCAATTTACAAAGCACTTTTACATACAATTCATTCACATCAGTCCCTGTTCTAAGGGTTCTTTCAATATAAGGGCAGACGGAGCCACTGACTCTTGCAGCCAGAATTCTTTGGAAGAGACCAAGTCAAGCAAGCTTTGATTGAATGGTGCCTCACAGGTCAGTTGACTTTTCTTAACTGTCAGAAATTCCTACAAATCCCCCTTTAGGGGATTTTAGGGTGTTGCAGGATTACCCTTCTAACTTTGTCTCTGATTATCTTGTTGACTCTAGGTCTTCCCATCTATAACTGGTAGCCTGGTCTTGAGGTGAGATATTCAGGCAGTCCCTTTGGACCAAACACTCTCCTGGTGTGAACCCTCTTATCTTGGGGTTAATGGGGTGGTCTTCTTTTTTAAGTATGTCCTCATATCTGAGAATGGTCGCCCTCTTAGGTCCCGTCTCCTGCATAGCAGGGAAAAAATCATCGTTGTGGTATCTGGATCTGGAGACAGCTCACATTGGACTTCTGCTGCAGGTCCTGCTTTTGTTGGACCTGATTATCTGTAATCAAGCAGTCCTAGGTCACTGTTCCACATCCTCTTGAGGAAGCTTCTCAAGATCTCTTCCTCAGTCCTGTTTTTATTTGGTAAATGTTCTTAGCTTAGTTTGGCTAAGGTTCCTGCCCCTCGCTACATGACTGTGGATGCGTTTGCATGCTGATTGCAGGAATGTCCACCAAAGCTGTTGCCCTTGAATTTAATGTTAATTTCTCTACCGTAAGCGGTCTCCAAAGGTGTTTCAGAGAAATTAGTAGAACATCCAACCGGCCTCACAACTGCAGACCACGTGTAACCACACCAGTCCAGGACCCCATCCAGCATCTTCACGTCCTAGATCGTCTGAGACCAGCCACCCGGACAGCTGCTGCAACAATCGGTTTGCATAACCAAAGAAATTCTGCACAAACTGTCAAAATGTCTCAGGAAAGCTCATCTGCATGCTCGTCGTCCTCATCGGGGGGCTCGACCTGACTGCAGTTTGTCATTGTAACCTACTTGAGTGGGCAAATGCTCACATTTGATGGTGTCTGGCACTTTAGAGAGGTGTTCTCTTCATGGATGAATCCCGGGTATCACTGTACAGGGCAGATGGCAGACAGCGTGTATGGTGTTGTGTGGGTGAGTGGTTAGCTGATGTCAACATTGTGGATCAAGTGGCCCATGGTGGCGGTGAGGTTATGGTATGGGCAGGCTTATTCTATGGTCAATGAACACAGGTGCATTTTTATTGATGGCATTTTGAATGCACAGAGATACTGTGACAAGATCCTAAGGCCCATTGTTGTGCCATTCATCCACGACCATCACCTCATGTTGCAGCACGATAATACACGACCCCATGTTGCAAGGATCTGTTCACAATTCCTGAAAGCTGAAAACATCCCGGTTCTTGCATAGCCATCATACTCACTGGACATCTCACCCATTAAGCATGTTTGGGATGCTCTGACATGGCGTATACGATGGCATGTTCCAGTTCCTGACAATATCCAGCAACTTCGCACAGCCATTGAAGAGGAATGGACCAACATTCCACAGGCCACAATCAACAACCTGATCAACTCTATGTGAAGGAGATGTGCTGCACTGTGTGAGGCAAATGGTAGTCACACCAGATACTGACTGTTTTTCCCCAATACAATAAAACTGCACATTTTAGAGTGACCATACATTATACAATTTTCTTGTAGAACTTTTTTCTTTAGATTTACCAAAACCATTTAATAGGAGGTCAAACCTAAACACTTTTAATTTGTATGCAATCAGGGAGTCCCTTGTACTACGTAGTTGAATGTAAATCTAAAGAAAATTGAATAAGAAAATTTGTCTAGTGTATGGCCAGTGAAATAATCATGCTGTCTAATCAGCATCTTGGACAGCATCTTGGACAAGCCACACCTGTGAGGTGGATAGATTATCTCGGCAAGTGCTCACTAACACAGATTTAGGCCCCTTTCACACTTAAGCCCCATACACACGGTCGGACAATCCGCGGACCAGGTCCGTCGGACCATGTCCGTCATACTTTGTCTGATGTTGGTTTTGCGTACACACGGTCGGACAAAGTTGTCGGAAAATCCGATCATTTTGAACGTGGTGACGTTTGTTGCCTACGACGGGACTACGTAGAGGCTAGTAGCCAATAGCTTTGGTCTTGTAATGTGATCTGAGCATGCGTAGCACTTTGTCCGGTCGGACAACCGTACACACGATCGGGTTTGGTGTGATCGGACCGGGTTGACGGCAAATCTTTCCAGCAGGAGATAAGACTTTGTCCGTCGGACAAACCGACGAACACTGTCCGATGGTGCATACACACGGTCTGATTTTTCAACAACCTTGTCCGATCGGACAGAATCCATGAAAAAGTCCGACCGTGTGTATGGGGCTTTATACGACTTTTCCCACGATTTGGGACTGCAAAGTAGCATGACAAGTAGTTCCCCATGATTTCCAATGACAGCCATTCATATTAGTACGACTTCAAGTTGTTCCGACTTCCAAGTAGTCCCTGCGCTACTTTGGTCTGATTTTCGATGCCACTTACACAGGCATTCCTTCCTTTAAACCCCCACCTATAGAGCGAGGCTCTATCCCTATGAAATTAGAGGTAAAAGAGGCACAGAGTTTGCATATCTGCAGACTGCAAGACTGCAGAGTGTAGAATTTAAATGGAGAAAACTGCTCTCTGTTTTCTCCAGGTTTTGCTAGTTCTGGATGGGAGTCTGTAGTTTGGGGTATGAGAGAATGAGAGCGATAACACCAAATTTAACACACCTGCTACCCATTCACACATGAGACATTGTAACACTAACAAGGCACATGACACCGGGGAGGAAACATGGCTAATTGGGCCAAATTTGGACATTTTCACTTAGGGGTGTACTCAGTTTTGTTTCCAATGGTTTAGACATGAATGGCTGTGTGTTGAGTTATTTTGAGGGGACAGCAAATTTACACTGTTATACAAGCTGTACACTCACTACTTTACATTGTAGTAAAGTGTAATTTCTTCAGTGTTGTCACATGAAAAGATATAATAAAATATTTACAAAAATGTGAGGAGTGTACTCACTTTTGTGAGACACTGTATGTGTGTGTGTGTGTGTGTGTGTGTGTGTGTGTGTGTGTGTATGTATGTGTATATACCAATGCCAATACAGCGCCTTGAGGCGATTCAGTTCGCATTGTAGCGCTATACAAGTTATTCATTCATTCATATATATATATATATATATATATATATATATATATATGTGTGTGTGTGTGTGTGTGTGTGTGTGTGTGTGTGTGTGTGTGTGTGTGTTTTGGGGGTTCTAAGTAACTTTCTGTTGATTTTTACAGGTAGGAGGGAGATGTGAGAATTGTCTTGGGTGGCAAGTAGTTAAACATTTGCGTATAGGTCACCAGCCAACTTAAAGGGCCAACTGTTGATCAGTACCTAACAATTAACCATTTCTAACTGTGTATACAGTAGATACTTTAAGATCAACAATCCTCCCCAAAAGTGTTTTTCTTTGATTTGGATGGTGTGGCAAAGGTCTGTTTTCCAATTATGGCCCTGAGTGCTCTTTGGGATACTGATAAAAAAAATCTACCCATTTTTATAGGCAAATATATGTTCATTTTTAGAGAAAAATATAAACATACAATATGAAAGAATAGCAAGACTTGGTAAGCAAGGGCATTAAAAACCATGTTACACTGCAACTCTCAAATTGTAAAACCGATTCAGTATATAGTGCCACACGAAAACAGTAGGCTATGACAGTAGTAAAATAATCATAGAGACAGTGTAACAAGCCAAGGGATAGTACACTGAAATTATACGAATGGTCAGAAAGATACCACAGCTGGACAATCGTATAGTAGTCGGATAACAAGAAAAGAAAACCCAAAGCAAACCGGACAATAGGCACGAAAGAGAGTAGACAAAGTCGAGAGTAGAAATAAAGAAGATCAAGAGATGCATAAGAAAATATGTAGTTACCTGACAAAAGACCTGGGCATTCTCAAAAATGTGACTTCTAAAGAGTGTAAATAAATAAAAATTATGAAAGGAATAAAATGGAAAATAAAAATAAAGGATGTAATAGCACAAATATGGGTGTATCCAAAACAGCAACCATACTTGTCCCAGTATCTCTCATTCAATCTACCCATATTTTTTATGTCCAGGATAGGCCGAGAGCCGAGCTACTTGGGCTACCTGTAGGCTCTCCAATTCCTTTCTAGTTTCTAGTAACACAATATAATTTTTCTATTGGATAAAGTAACAGCTAGGATAAAAGAAACACAAATAAATAATGTTCACGTCTGGTACATTATAGAGATTCTCCTTTTGTAGCAATGGCTCCCACAGAAATAAAATTGTATCATCTTTTCAAGAGCTGCAATAGATGTTGCCTTTCCCACAGCTGCAGGAAGAAGCATTGACAACTGATTGTCTACTCTAATCGTATACAAATTTAATGCAATTTAAAGTAGTTTTAAGAAAAAATTTAAAAAATAAACCTTGGTATACATAAAGGGAACACAGCCTACCTGCTCAGTACTTCAGTGTTTAATCCAGACATAGCACCCTTTTGATAGTAATTGGGGAGCCCTTTTTTGCTTACCTGTTTGCAGTTTTGCAAGAGCCGTATTCTCAAACACACCCACTGTGGTTTCCTTGCTGTCTTCTGTAGAGAGAGCCTGGTATATCAATGTGTGAGTACTAAGTAGCCAAGATACTCAATTTGTCACTAGATTTTTTTTTTTTTTTTTAACCCTACCTTTAGAGGGTTGCATCTCATAAGTGATGCATTCAGCAGCGAGAAAGGAGCTGTCGCAGCACAGATTCAGGAATCAGACCCACCCACTGCATGCGAGTGCTGTTTGGAATCTGGCTGCAGTAGATACATAGAAAGTTAAATGGTGAGTGGACTTTCTGATTTTGGCACAGTTGCAGAGTTTTTAGATAGCCTTAGCAGTTATTGATTGCTTTCACTTGTTGCCAAGAAATGCTCCTTATCCTCTTTAAAGAATAATACTCTGTGTTTAGTTGAAAATTCTAAACTTTGCTTCAGTGCTCCTATTGTCTTGGCCCAGTGGATTGTTAACCAGACAGAGCAGTCAGGTCCAGACTGCTAAGCAGAGTAGGGCTGGGAAAGCCTAATGGGCGTAATCTACCATATTGAATCTAGTAGGTGCCCCTTGTGCTGCTTTGCTTGTAGGTTGTATGGTCATAGATTTAAGCAGAGCAGGTGCACCCAATGCTACCACAATTACTTTTGTAGGTTCCATGTCAAGTGGTCACATGTAAGATCAAACTAATAAAAGAATGCAGAGCACAATCCTTGACATATGCACCAGGGTGCTATCTCTGGTGTCCCTCCACCATACGCCACCGCATATGTGGCCTAACCCCAACTAAGAGACAGGTAGCCAGTGTGCTAAAACATAAGGGACTTCTGATTATTATTTAACCCTCATGTCAGACAGGTGATTTTGTCAATGTTAGCACTTTACTGGCCACAGAATTGTTGAAATCCAGCATCCATTGTCACTAGCTCTGTTGCTTACCAAAATGCTACTGAAAATATTTGCTAAAAAGGGAACAGAGAAAGAGCGACACATTACCAGTTCAAAAAGGCAACAACTCACTGGTTTGGGCAGTGAAATAATGACTCTATAGGTTAACAGAACTTGAGTTTTAGTAAATCTGTCACTAGCAAGGTGTCACCTGTGACTGAATATACCACCTATTCTTGCCATAGAAAACTCCTGTTGTATAACCCTTAAAGAATGTTGCTGATTACATTAACTGACTTGCTGCAGAATCAGAACCTTACCTTTTTCGCTCAGGTGGGACAAAAGAGCAAATTCCCTTTTCAAAGCAAAACGTATAAATAACATGCATATGCTCAGGTTGAATCTTCTTCCCAGGTTGATGACCCAACTGGGGTAGGAACACGGCTTGGCAACTCTACTCTAAACCTAAAATAAAGGGTGTATGGCATATTTTTTTATGGGTAACCAAATAATAAATATATAAAAGTGTAAAATACACACACATATATATTTCAGCGCTCTCACACTTTGAATGACAATTGCGCGGTCATGCTACACTGTACCCAAATGAAATTTTTATCAAATTTTTTTTCCCCACAAATAGAGCTTGCTTTTGGTGGTATTTGATCACCTCTGTGGTTTTTATTTTTTGCTAAACAAATAAAAAAAGACCAACCTTTTTGAATAAGTAAACTTTGTAAATAAGTAAGTTTTCTCCTTCACTGATGGGCACTGATGGGGCTGCACTGATGGGCACTGATAAGGCGGCACTGATGGGCACCGATGAGGTGGCATTGATGGGCACTGATAGGCGACACGGATGGGCACTGATAGGTGGCACAAATTGGCACTGATAGCTGGCACGGATTGGCATGGATAGGCGGCACGGATTGGCATGGATAGGCGGCACAGATGGGCATGAATGGGCACTGATAGGTGGCACGGATGGGCACTGATAGGTGGCACGGATGGGCACTGATAGGTGGAAGGATGGGCACTGATAGGTGGCACGGATAGGGACTGATAGGCAGCATTGTTTTGTATTGATGGATGCCAATCAGTGCCAAACAATAATGCATGCCAATCAGTGATGCCCATTGTGGGCACTGATTGGCATCCATTGTGGGCACAGTCATCCCTGGTGGTCTAGGGTGGCATACCTTGTGCTGGGCATCCCTGGTGGTCTGGTGGCATCCCTGGTGGTCGAGTGTGGGCATCCTCGGGGGGCTGCGCTGATAATCGATCAGCACAGACCTCCCCTGTCAGAGGAGCAGCCGATCGGCTCTCCTCTACTCGCGTCTGACAGACGCAAGTGAGGACCGGCTCTTCCTATTTACACTGTGATCAGCCGTGATTGGACATGGCTGATCACGTGGTAAAGAGTCTGTCGGAGACTGACACCCCGCAACAAGGGGGCGCGCAGCGGCTCAAAATCCTGAGGACGTCATATGACGTCCGATCAGGATTTTACAACCACTTTGCAGACATCTTTTCACAATGGTAATAACCAATAAAGCTTCTTAGCCCTCCATGTTGCTTTTTTTCCCCTTAAAACGTAGTCTGTGTTCAGCTGCTGTAAAACTGTAAGAAGACAACCACCCTGCCTTATTTTTAATGAGATTACAGCAGACCCAGGCGGCATGGCCAAGACCGGCATGTGAGAGAACGTGTTCTCACACACCTTCGTAGCAGATCTGTGCAGTGATTCTCCCCTAGCTGAGATTTTTCTGCTTTATCAGGATATACAACTGGCTCACTCTCGGGAGCACTCCCTTGAGCAACTGCCGGCCTCCTGCACGAGAGGTGTGACTAGACAAGGGAATTAAGATGTGGTGGCTCCAGATGGCCAAGATGGCGCCTCTGTGCCTCTACCACAGTGACGCCTAAGGATGGCCGTAACAAGGCGGGGAAGTACCTGAAGCACCAGGGTAAGGACCCCCCTTCAAGAGATATGCTTTACTGTGCCCAAAAACATATGGGGGCCCTAGATACAGAGGAGGAGGTGACAGGGGCACTCAGCACTATTGAGAGCAGGGGTAAGACCTACTGTGCAGTAATGATCCTGAAGACACTAATGACCAGCCCTCCTCTCACTTGGTAACTGAGGAGCGTGCACAGCCCACTGTGGCTGAAATACTTAAGGCGGTTAACATCTGCACTGCCTCTGTTAATAATCTGAATTTACAGTTTGGGGGCCTGAGCGAGGAGGTATCATTAATGCGCCAAGACATACAAAAGATCAGTGGGAGAACAACCCAGTTGTGGAATGTAGAGTTAGTAATATGATGGATAAACTGCCAACGCTGGCCTGTGAAACTCATGCTGCTCACCAATTGGCAAAGGAAACCAACAACCAGGCGGACGAAATGGAAAATTGTCTACGCTAAAACAACATTCGTATTGTGGGTCTGCCTGAAAAAACGGAGGGCCGAGATACAACAACCTTTGTGGAAAACTGGCTCATTGATCTTTTTGGCAAGGAGTCTTTCTCGCCATTCTTTACTGTGGAAAGGGCCCACCGCACCCCAGGCTGCCCACTTCCTCCTGGCAGTTCACCTAGACCGATACTGGCTTGTCTCTTACATTATAAAGACAGGAAAGCAGTGCTGCGCCAGGCACGCGTGTATGCTAATATTCAATATAATGGGGCCGGAGTGTCTATTTACCCTGATTTCTCAGCGGAGGTACAGAGACGCCGGGCTAAATTCTCAGATGGATGTAAAGATACGCCTACAGAATTTACAACTATCCTATGCGATGTTGTACCCTGCAAGACTGCGCGCTAAGGCCGGTGGACAGGTGCACTTCTTCGAGTCCACAAGTGAGGTGGACAGCCTGGTAGGACCAAAACTAACAGGCCTTACAAAGTCTCCGGGAGAATGAGAAAGGGGACTGATCTTAGCTTTGCCATCTATGTTACGGTCAGCAAGTTAAGGGGCTGGTGCATTCCTTCTTGACCCTTTTACTACTTTACAAGTTTGATGTTTTGTTCAGCTGGGGCACATGATATTCCTTATTGGGTTGAGCTATAATGGGAACTAAATAAGCCTCTATACTTCTATAAGAAAGCAGAGTGTCTGCTTGGTTTAGTGAAAAATATTTTCTGATTGCCTGGTCTGTCCAGTTGGGGGCCCTGGCACTCATCAGACTTTTATTTATTTTTTCTTGTTTGTGTTGGGAATCTCCTGGAAAACCAATTCCCCATTTGTCGATGGATACTCTGTGGCACTGTTGTGCCTGTGTGCTTTTGGAGGTTGCCAGCAGTCCTACTACCAGTACAGAATAGTCGAAGGAAGGATTTTGACAGAATACCTAGATGAACTGATGCCCGCTTTTGTGCTCAAGGGCACCTTTCATGGCAGATTACTTGCCACTGTACCAACTATCCTGCAAAGCCTGTGTTTTCTTCACTTATGGAACTTCCAACATGTCTGGGACTCCTGTGATCTCACGGAATGTCGGGGGTATACATATTTCTCCTAAACGTAAAATGGTCTTTTCTGGAGGCAGGTAAATTCCATCCAGCCATTGTGTGTTTTCATGAAACGCCTCCCCCATGGCAACATTACTCAGGCTTTTGCTGTCTTTCTTGGCAGGGAAGCCGGAGATGCCACTATTGTCAGGGACTTTAATTGTTAGATAAACCCTCTTTTGGACAAACACCTGGTACCGCAGGCCTCCGCCTCCTTAAGGTGTACTCCAAAGATGAGGTTGATGCAAGAGGTGGGGTGGATAGATATCTGGAGGTTTAAGAGCCCCTTAGCTAAACAATTCTCCTGTTTTTCTAAAACTCACAATACCTTATCCAGGATCGATCTGGCTGTAGGTGGCTCAAGCATGCTCCCATCTGTCTTTGAGGTCCTCTATAAGTGCCATAGTGATTATGATCATTCTCATATGACAATACGTCTTATAACCTCTCCTCCAACCAAATTATCCAAGGCAACTTGTAAATTTAATACCTTCTGGCTGAAATGGCCTTGTCCCTGTATGGGAAGGAAACTGAGTATGCTTGTGGTTTTTTGAGCCGCAAGACCCTAATAAATCCCCTCTCATCCAGTGGGACGCATTTAAGGCATTTCTGAGGGGCATCCTCACTGCTGAAATAACTAAAATCAAAAGGGCCTTGTCTGGGCTGAAAGGGGAGCTAGAGTCTCGGGTGCAGGCATTGGAACAGAAATTTATACAGGACCCCACTGACTTCGCCAGGGAGACTTGACAATCTGCTCAATCTGCTTATGAGCACCTGCTATCCTCTTCGGCGGAGTAAAAAAGGTTATGTTCGAGACATATATATTTTTTAAAGAGGGGTAGTGCATGGGCCACTTTTGGACCTGGTGTTACATGAGTGGACACTGTTTTATGAGAACCTATATCTCCCCACTTCTAGGTATACCTCCTCAGAACTGGAGAGGTATGTGAATGGTGTATCGTTTCCCATGCTTACCTTGATGGAGAGAAGGGAGCTTGACTCCCCGCTAACCTTAAAAGAACTGCAAACGGCAGTTGCTGCATTTCCTAACTATAAAGCACCTGGGGAAGATTGTCTCCCCATGAAAATATACACGCAATATGCTGAGGTGTGACTGCCATGACTGCTGCAGGTCTTTAATGCTGCAAGGGAACAGGAAACATTGCCCCCTTCTATATCTAAGGCCAATATCATTCTATTTCTAAAATCTGGTAAAGTACCAGTAGACCTGGGCTCCTATAGACCCATTTCGCTTTTACAGAGTGACATTAAACTCCTAGCTAAGGTATTGGCACTTGGGCTGAATGGGGTAATCACTTCTGTTGTACACTCTGATCAAGCTGCTTTATGCCAAATAAATCCACTGCAGTTAATTTAAAATGGTTATTCCTTAACATGCAATCTCAGGCAGACAATGGAGATTACAGCAGACCCATCACTTTGTCACTACAGGAGACTTCTGTAGCATGAAGTAAACAAAGGATTTACTGGAGGCTCTTTCTGCTTCACGGCTTATAAATAGAAATATGAAGTCCTACTAACTATGTTTGTTAAAAAATGAACACTGTTATTTTAAGGGCAAACTGTCCTATTATGGCGTTTTTTCCTGTATTACACAATCCCTTTTACCCGCTGACTGGTCCTTTATTACCATGTAAGGCGTTTGCATCCTGGAGATATCATTTTGTACATAGAGTGGTTGGCCCTTGGGTTGAAAGCTGTTTTATATGGTCCTGCCCATCAGTATTGAATGAAACCATTTGCTTTGTCCAATGTTGTCCTCGCAGAGAACAGGCTCGGCTTCCTTCCTCTGCTCCCTTTCCTGTTTGTGTATGGGAACCTTCCCTGTGTGTGTGGACGGGAAGGTCACTCCTTCTGTGTAAGTAGAAGTGCTGCCAGAATCTTGCTACGCACTAATATTTATTTAGTACTTGCAAGACCTTTGTCTGGCCAGCCCTACTCAATGTTGTAGCATTGACTGCAATAGACTATATCAGTGGTTCATGCACTAAAGCAATATTCTGCTAGATTACATGTGCCATGTTGATGTCGATAGTCATAGTTTCACACGTTTACAAAAAAGGAATTCTTATTTTAGTGTTAGTTTAAGGTGAAGCACTACCATTTTTTTTTTTTTTTTAATAGAATGCGGTTTGTTGCTGCCTGTTTTTCTTTATGGAGGGATTTTTACTCTCTTCTTGTCCTGGTGACCCCAGGACATTTTATTTAGCTAAAATTTGCTGTGTGGAAAATCCACTAGGGAGCCTGTTAAATTGTCTCTGCTCCTAGGGGAAACAAGAAGTTCACACAAAACAAATGCACTGAGTGTTGCAAACATAAGGGTAAGTCTCTCTCGCAAGGTTACAAACAGCAGTGGAAATCAGCCTTTCCCCATTTTTTTTTTTTCAACTTTAAAAAATCATTTTGGCTAGAGCTTCACTTTCAATAGTGTTATGTATCACATCACTCCTATTCGGCTTAAATGTTAGTTTTTATATAGGCAAAATTTTCTTTTATTATTCAATAGCAACTGCTCAGATCATGGTAAATTCAAGCCACAATTCACATATAGCAAAGGGCATCTGACAAATTAACACCAGTTATGCCCCGTACACACGGTCGGATAT
Organism: Lithobates sylvaticus; assembly: GCA_028564925.1. Taxonomy (NCBI): domain Eukaryota; kingdom Metazoa; phylum Chordata; class Amphibia; order Anura; family Ranidae; genus Lithobates; species Lithobates sylvaticus. Next base: position 66,405,428 of record CM053032.1, on the reverse strand, counting down.
TCCGATGAAAAAAGTCTGATCGGATTATGTTGTCGGAAAATCCGATCGTGTGTGGGCTCTAGCAGGCTTTTTCCGTCGGAATTTAAGAGCAGGATCTAAAATTTTCCGACAACAAAATCCGATCTGACTTTTTCCGATCGTGTATAGAGAATTCCGACGCACAAAGTGCCACGCATGCTCAGAAGAAATTTGGAGACGAAAGCTATTGGCTACTGGCCTCTACGTAGTCCCGTCGTATGTTTTGCACGTCACTTCGCTTGGAACGATCGGATTTTCCGACAACTTTGTCCGACTGTGTGTGCAACACAAGTTTCGGACAAAATCCGTCTGAAAAAATCTGACGGATTTTGTGGTCGGAATGTCTGACAGTGTGTAAGGGGCATTAGTCTTCACTTACCTTGGATTTAAAAAAGCTGCATACAGGTACGTGCAGGGTCTAGTTCTGCATGCATCTTAATTAAAATTAATTGGGGCATCCAGACAGGTGCATTGGAGCAGTTGCGTAGTGCTGCATTTAGCAGCTTAAAAAAACAAAACAAAGAAGGGATGAATGAATGATTTGTATAGCGCTACAATGTGAACTGAATCACCTCAAGGCACTGTATTAGTGCTCTGTTGTCACCCTTCTTAGAAGAGGTAGGTCTTGAGTTTTTTCCTGAATGCCTGATGGTTTTCTTCCATGCGGATGTCGGTTGGTAGAGCGTTCCATAGCCGTAGCGAATCTCCGTTCCCCTTTTGCTTTGTAGCGGGATTTGGGAATGAGGAGGAGATTTTGGTTAAACGATCGAAGACTGCGATTGGGTGTGTAGTGTGTTCTCGCAAAGGTATTGTGGAGCGTCTCCACGGGCGCATTTGTGGGTGAGGCAGAGGGTCTTGAATGTGACCTGCTTTTTTATGTTTAGCCAATGTAGGTTCCTCAGTGAAGGGGAGATGGATTCCCAGGGTTCTTTTCCTGTTATCAGCCTTGCCGCCGTGTTTTGGATGAGTTGTAAGCGCGCAAGTTGATATTGGGGTAATCCTATGTAAAGGGAGTTTGCGTAGTCAAGTCGTGAGTTAATGACTGTTCCAACCACCACTGCTTTGTCCTCCTTTGGAATGAAGGGGATGAGTCTGCGTAGCAAGCGGAGCAGATGGTGAGAACCACTGACTACTGCTCCTATTTGTGCATCCATTGACATTTCTGAGTCAAAAATTACTCCGAGACTCTTGACCTTGGTCCTTAGGAAGATGGTTTGTCCAAAGATGGTGGGAGGTGTCCAATCGATCTTGGATCGGGAGTTTTGGTTTGCGTGTAGAATAAGAAGTTCTGTTTTTGATTCGTTAAGTTTAAGGAAGCTGGTAGTCATCCAGTCGTCTATCAGGGTGAGGCATTTTTCTAATTGTTGATGATGGTCTTTTTGTCCGGTGATCCGAAAATATAATTGGGTGTCGTCAGCGTATGAGGAGTGGAAGCAGACGTCTGATCTTCTGATGATTTTGAGGAGTGGCCGGATGTATATGTTGAAGAGTACTGGCGACAAGGGTGATCCTTGAGGGACTCCACAAGCGATTGCCCGGGTTTCAGAGGTGAATGCCCCTAGTTTCACTGTCTGAGAACGATTTCCTAAGAAGGATGCGAACCATTGTAGCTCTGAATTTGTGACTCCTCCTACTTCTGTAAGGCGGATGAGTAGAGTATTGTGGTCCACAGTATCAAACGCTGCACTTAGGTCCAACAGTACCAGGAGACATGATTCTCCGTCATCTGCTGCCTCAAGGGCGTCGTCCCAAATCTTCAGGAGTGCTGTTTCTGTACCATGGCCTGGGCGGAAGCCTGATGCATCCGTGGCCACACAGATTCTGCATTTCTACCACATGTATGCATGCAAACATGCTTAAACATGCTAAACACAATGGATGTAAACATGTTTAAACGCAACAAGGCCTTACCCATAACTGAATGCTGACGGTATTGTGACTGTAAGGCCCCTTTCACACGGTCGGACCGTTCAGATCCGCCTGTCAGTTTTGACGGCGGAACATAGAACCACATCTCCGCTGACATCCGACGATCCGCCAAAAGCAGACGTATGGCTATACGTCCAGATCCGCCCTTCCGAAAAATGCACATGTCCATTTTCATCCGATCTCTCCATAGAGATCAGCGGCGCTCGCAAGCCCCTCCCCGCTCAGTGAGCGGAGAGAGGCTTGTCATGCTGACGGTATTGTGACTGTAACAGTCAGAATGTACATTCCAGCTTTGATCCTCAGAATCCACCTAAAAATGTGTAAACAAAACTATAAATGTAGTGACCGAGTGCTTTTTAATTCTAGTTGATTCATAATTCTAGTGATATAGTGCTGCAGTTCTATAGCAAAAGTGCTACTTACTGTTTCCCCAGTTTGTGGATTGTATGAATGATGCAATACCAGTTGGAGAGCCTCAGAGTTGCAATTGTAGTGTCTGTCCTTAGGCACTGATAAGTATTGATTACACAATACCCCTTAGCACTAATTATGATATAAATCTCAGGCAGACAATAGAGATTACAGCAGACCCATCACTTTGTCACTACAGGAGACTTCTGTAGCATGAAGTAAACAAAGGATTTACTGGAGGCTCTCTCTGCTTCACAGCTTATAAATAGAAATATGAAGTCCTACTAACTATGTATGTTCAAAATTGATACTTTGGGGCAAACTGTCCTATTATGGCGTTTTTCCTGTATTCCACAATCCCTTTTACCTGCTGACTGGTCCTTTATTACCATGTAAGGCATTTGCATCCTGGAGATACAAGGTGTTGGGATGGTTCATGTTCACAAAACCAGTGGTGAGATGATTTGAGCTTTGTGACGTGGTGCATTATTCTGCTGGAAGTAGCATTAGAAGATGGGTACACTGTAGTCATAAAGGGATGGACATGGTCAGCAACAATATTTAGGTAGGCTGTGGCGTTTAAACAATGCTCAATTGGTACTAAGAGGCCCAAAGTGTGCCAAGAAAATATCGCCCACACTATTACACCACCACCACCAGCCTGAACCATTGATACAAGGCAGGATGGATCCATGGCTTTCATGTTTATGCCAAATTCTGACCCTACCATCTGAATGTTGCAGCTGAAATCGAGACTCATAAGACCAGGCAACGTTTTTTCAGTCTTTTTCTTGTCCAATTTTGGTGAGCCTGTGCGAATTGTAGCCTCAGTTTCCTGTTCTTGGCTGACATGAGTGGCACCCGGTGTGGTCTTCTGCTGCTGTTGCCCCTCTGCTTCAAGGTTCTATGTGTTGTGCGTTCAGAGATGGTATTCTGCATACCTTGTTTGTAACGAGTGGTTATTTGAGATACTGTTGCATTTCTATCCTCGGGAACCAGTCTGCCCATTCTTCTCTGACATCAACAAGGCATTTTTGTCCACACAACTGCCACTCACTGGATATTTTCTCTTTTCCAGACCATTCGCTGTAAACTTTAGAGATGGTTGTGTGTGGAAATCTCAGTAGATCAGCAGTTTCTGAAATACTCCAAAAACAACCATGCCACGTTCAAAGTCCCTTAAATCCCCTTTTTTCCCCATTCTGATGCTCGGTTTGAACTTCAGTAAGTTGTCTTCACTACACCTAGATACCTAAATGCATTGAGTCGCTGCCATGTTATTAGCTGATTAGCAATTGGTGTTACCAAGCAATTGAACAGGTGTACCTAATAATAAAGTGGTCAATAAGTTTATATAATAATGGTTAGGTTAAGGGCAGGTATGCCTGGAGGAAGCCCACCCCTTCTTAAAGGTACATGGACACACTGCACAGCCAGCAATCGCACAATGACAGCAAAGGTATCCAGTGCTTCCCCTCAATAGTTACCAACAGTACAAACAAATGGCAACCACCCAAACCTATAACTGGCCTTTGCAGCGAGGAGCACATGGAAGAGCAACGCATGTCAAACAAAAATTCCCAGCTTACTTATCCAGCTTGCAACAAGTCCCATTATTTTCAGCAGGCCTCTGAGTTGTGCAGTTGATTGAGATTTATTGAGAAATATTGAATGGATACCTCACAGCACATTGTTGTTTGAGCTCCCTGATTTACGTCTTCCCTCTGTTGCTGCTTCTTCCATGTCTACTCCGCACAAATTGGGTAGAGGGAATATTGATGGTTCTGATTGCTCTGGTCTGGCCCAGGAAAATATGGAATTTCCGACATCAAGAAAATGTCAGTGGATAGTCCTTGGGCTCTTCAAGAGCCCACCTCCTCTCGTAGGGTCTGATTTTACATCCTCCTTTATGGTTGCCTGCTTTAGCGGCATGGCTTTTGAAGCCAGAATCCTGAAGGACTGAGTATCTGATACATTATTCTCACGATTATGAAAGCCAGGAATGATTATGAAACTCTTCAAGGAAGAGTTATCACAGAACCTAGAAATCCTATGTGACCTGGTGCGAGGCTAGGAAATTTCGTACGGTATGCTGTGGGATCTATCTTGGCCTTTCTCCAGACGGGGGTGGATATACATCTATCTTTTAGTACAAACAATGGTCACATTATGGCCTTGCCAGTCCTTTTTCAGAGGAGCTTCCCACATTGCACAAGGATATTGTTTTTTTTCCTTCTTTTTGTCTAGGCCTCAGTCTCCAGGAGACGAGGCTTTCCACACTTTGGATGTGATTTGCTTTATCAAGATATATCTGAAGCTAACAGCCACAGTTAGGCAATCACTCTCCATTTTTCCTTATCGAAGGGCCGAAAAAGGGTCACACAGCTACCAAGTCTACTATTTCTAGTTGGATCCATCAGCTTATCTCTCAAGCTTATGCTTGAAAGGAAAGGCTCCACCTTTTATGGTCATGGCTCATTTTACCTGGAGTGTGGGTACCTCCTGGGCTGTCATCAAATTTCAGGGGCTTAGGTCTGCAAGGCCACAACCTGGTCTTTGGTTCATACTTTACCAATATTTGAAAGTGGAGTTGAGAACCGCTGAGGATGTTACTTTTGGTCGCAGTATTTTTCAGGCTGCTGTGTGGTCATTGCTGTGTCTTTCTTCTCTCATGGGCAGTTCTTTGGGAAATGCCTGTTAGTAGGAAATAATAAGGCTGCTCTGTGTCCCATGATGTATGGTAAGGAAAGCCGGATTTTTGACTTGCAGTAAAATCCTTTTCTTGGAGTACCTCATGGGACATCGAGGTCCCTCACCTTGTGGGGTATGGCTTGCTATAAAGAACCTTCCCGGTATGGGAGGGGTTATAGAGAAGGGGACTTCCTGTCCTGTTCCAGTGTCCAATCACCTGTAAGTGGCATATAACCCTGTTAGTAAGTAATAATATAACTGTTCTGTGTCCAGTTTGTTTGTCCAAAAAATTTATTACAGGTAAGAAAAAAAAATCAGCTTTTAAATAAATGTAAAAAAGTGTAACGTCAGGCCATAACCCCTGCGGGGCAGCTAAAATTCTCTAGGCTTACCAATTACCTCCTCCGCCTTGTAGCTCGTCGTTCTTGTCTAGGGGTTCCCAGGGTTAGTACCCAGTAACTGTGGAGACTGACACTCAAAGTGCTTTTGAGGATTTTTATTCTGCATAAAAGCGTCAATTGGTAATAGAGGGCAAGGGTATAGAAGCTCAGGCACTTGGAACTTGCTGACACTTAAATAAATGTCTCTCTAGATAATCCAGGGAGTAGCCACTCGCAACTGGATAGCTCGACTGTTAGATAAATCCTTGCTTGTAGATTTAGCAGCCAACAAGTGATTTGTTAAATTAGCAAAGTCTCTGCCACAGACTTGGTTAGGAAACTTTAGAATGAACACACCAAAGCCTCTCACTTAGTTGCAACTGAAGGATATGTTAGGAACTTTTCCTATGGTACCCGTATCTATCAGCCGTTCCGGCGATACCATAGGAAATGCGGATTCAACTAGTGTTCATACATCTCAGCTTACCGAGCAGCCAGCCTTGTGAGTGGCCCTCCTACGAAGAGTCCTTCCCTGGTCGCATGTTGAGTTGCTGGGCCTCTCCAATCCTGAGACAGCACCGGGACACTTCAGAATACTTCAGTTACTGCGCCTCGAACTAGCCAGTTTCGAAGCTCGGAAACGGATGGATCCCCACCCCAGACCATGAGGGCCTCTGGGGCTGGTTTAGGGAACCAGGACAATGGAATCAACAGGCACTCCTGGACCGAGACCCCTCACAGGGCTGGTCCGGTTCCGGAACGTAACCTTCCTTTTCACCACGTGACTTCGGCACCTTAAGTACCCCTTCCCGGAATACACATCGGGGCCAAACGCGCCCACTGATTGGCTCCGGGGAAAGATTGGTACCCAATGCGTCCAACCAGACTGTGTTCTCAGCCTGTCACAAGAGCTCACCTCACCTATGACCAGGCAGAACCTTAATACAGCCCAATCAAACTGATGCCAATGTACAACCTAAACAATTAACCCCAAAACTCAATTACAGTTCTGGGCAAAAACTAAATTTACATATAGCGGGGCACTTTGAAAAAGTGTCAGCGTTTTAAAAGTAATAAAATTATTATTTTTTTAAATGTAAAAGCACCCCTGCCCATCCCACCCCACAACCCGCAGACATGCAAGTGCAAGCACATGCATAGGACCCACACACACACATGAAAACAGTGATTGCACCAAAGATGTGATTTGCTGCCGCAAACATAAAAGTGCAAACAATAATTCTAGAGCCATCATTCATGATTAACTCTACACTGATAACCTGTGAAGGCTTTTAAAGCATCACCTATGACAATTTTAGGTACCTTAGTTTGTCGCCATTTTACAAGCAGGCTCAATTTTGAGTCTTTTGTATCTATTTACGTGACGCAACCTTATCTTTTATATTTTACCAAAATGTGGGTTTTGTGTTAGTTTGCGCTAATATTCATTTTAGTATATATTTTTATTTATTTTTTTGCAAGTTTGTGTTTGATAAATGGCTGCACTAGTATCATGTGACATAAAAAAATAATTTTCTAGCAAAAAATGCTTATTTACAGTGAGGGAAAAAAGTATTTGATCCCCTGCTAATTTTGTATGTTTGCTCATTGACAAAGAAATGATCAGCCTATAATTTTAATGGTCGGTTTATTTTAACACTGAGACAGAATAACAAAAATATCCAGAAAAACACACTTCAAAAAAAGTTATAAATTGATTTGCATTTTAATGAGTAAAATAAGTATTTGATCCCCTATCAATCAGGAAGATTTCTGTCTCCCAGGTGTCTTCTAAGGAGCACTCTCTTAAAGGGAGTGCTCCTAATCTCAGCTTGTTACATGTATAAAAGACATGTGTCCACAAAAGCAATCGTTCAATCAGTTTCCAATCTCTCCACCATGGCCAAGACCAAAGAGCTGTCCAAGGATGTCAGGGTCAAGATTGTAGACCTACACAAGGCTGGAATGGGCTACAAAACCATCGCCAATCAGCTTGGTGAGAGGGTGACAACATTTGATGCGATTATTCTCAAAAAGAAGAAACGCAAAATAACTTTCGATCTCCCTCGGTCTGGGGCTCCATGCAGGATCTTACCTCATGGAGTTTCAATGTTCATTAGAACGGTGAGGAATAATCCCAGAACTACGCGTAGAATCTTGTCAGTGACCTCTAGGCAGCAGGGACCATAGTCACCAAGAAAACAATTGGTAATCCACTACGCCATGAAGGAATGAAAACCTGCAGCACCGGCAGGTCCCCCTGCTCAAGAAAGCACATGTACAGGCATGTCTGAAGTTTGCTAATGAACATCTGAATGATTCAGAGGAGAACTGGGTGAAAGTGTTGTGGTCAGATGAGACCAAAATCAAGCTCTTTGGCACAACTCAACTCGCTGTGTTTGAAGGAGGAGGAATGCTGCCTATGACCCCAAGAACACCATCCCCACCGTCAAACATAAGGGTGGAAACGTTATGCTTTAGGGGGGTTTTATGCTAAGGTGACAGGACAACTTCACCACATCAAAGGGACGATGGACAAGGCCATGTACCATAACATCTTAGGTGAGAACCTCCTTCCTTCAGCCAGAGCATTGAAAATGAGTCATGGAAGGGCATTCCAGCATGACAATGACCCAAAACACATTGCCAATGCAACAAAGAAGTGGCTCAAGAAGAAGCACTGGCCTAACCAGTCTTCAGACCTTAATTTCATAGAAAATATGTGGAGGGAGCTGTAGGTCAGAGTTACCAAACAGCCTCAAAGCCTTAATAACTTGGAGAGGATTTGCAAAGAGGAGTAGGGCAAACTCCCTCTTGAGATGTGTGCAAACCTGGTGGCCAACTACAAGAAACGTCTGACCTCTGTGATTGCCAGCAAGGATTTTGCCACCATGTACCAAGTCATGTTTTGTGATGGGGTCAAATACTTTTTTCACTCAGTAGCCTCCCTGGCGGTATGATTGTCAGATTTTTGCATCTCAAAATGGTACAATTATTTTGCATAGAAATTTGGCTTTTTATATTGTAGCCCTGTAATTCTTAAAAATAGCACTTAAATCTGTCCAAACAAGAGTCTAGTAGATATCCTGGGTATGATAAAGTTTGAAACACAAAATCATAAATTTATAATAAATAATTATAAAAAATAATATAATAGTAATAATAATTCATTTCCCCACGATTCACTATCGCTCAATTCTGCGAGTGTTCTAATTTACTATCGCTGTTTTCTAGCTGGTCTAAAACCACTTTTGATGTAAAGGGACACTTTTTGGTTGCTATGGACAATCTCCAGTTCCCAGGCAGAAAGAACAGTATATATCATATAAAACTGCATGCAGGGCATTGTATTATAATTTTACATTTTTTTGAATTTGCCACCGTGCTCCACCCCTGTGTGTCGCGACACTCGCAGGGAACGGAGCCCGACACAGAGAGGCTTCGGGTGGAGGACACAGCCTACAGACACAGCGGGGGGACATCACAGAATCCTGGGGACAAGATAAGTATACCTCACCAGGATCCTGAGATGCAATCCCGGGTGTGGCTCGGGGGTTACCGCTAATGGTGCTGAAATTTAACCCGAGCCACACTTTTTTGAAATGTGCTTTTCTGGATTTCTTTTGTTGTTATTCTGTTTCTCCCTGTTAAAATAAACCCATCATAAAATTATAGATTGATCATTTCTTTGTCAGTGGGCAAACGTACAAAATCAGCAGGGGATCAAATATATTTTTTTCCCCTCACTGTAAACGTGTGAAAAATGTAAAAATATCCCCAGACAGTAAAGTACACGTGTTCTGACCATGGATTTATATATTCCTAACAAACTGTAATTGAGCTTTAAAACAAGTCCTTGTTGACCTCTGTGGCTACAAGTATTGTGGAATCATTTACTGTGAAAGGTCATGAAGACTGAAGTTTATTATCAGTTTCTAACAGCTTACAGTAGTTTTCTTTTTGTTTACATGTAGACTCCCTACTGCCAGCTAAAATAAGGGCAGAGAAGCTGTGATTCCAGTGCCTCTGTTAGGTTTAAAAATGAATTCCTCAGCAGTGCTTTGTAATCTATACAGTTTGAAGCGTTGAACATTTTTACTTAAAAGCAGCAATTATTTGTGTTTTTCTTTAGAAATTTGTGGATAATTGGTTTCAACAAAATATACAGTATGCCATACCTGCATCATTGTTTCCATCAGCATCTTTAGAAATTGCAAAGTATTTTTAGAATGCTGAATTTTGCAGAGCAATAGCTTTGATGTCTACCATATCATTCCATCAGGCTGAGGTATTTTACATTATAGAGTGTGGTCCTACAATTATACTTTCTGGTGTGCTGCTGGTTCCAGCTAGCCTGTGATTTTATCTAGGTTTTGTGGCCTGAGGTGATGATAGTGACTTGCATCATAAGCTGACATTTCAGTCAAAGATATGTCAACAAGTATGTAATTTTGCTGTCTGTCACCTGGTTTGTGTAAGTATATTTTTTAACTTGTATGCATATTTCAAGACAATTTAGCAATAGCATAAAGGGTACCTGTAGTGAAGCAGGTTTCAGCAAATTCCTTAAAGGGGTTGTAAAGGCATTGAATGCATTAAGATAAAAGACCTTCTGTGTGTAGCAGCACCCCCCTAATTACCTACCTGAGCCCCTTCTCTCTCCAGCGATGTCCATAATCCCCTCAGCCATCCAGGACACTCTTCCTGAATGGCTGAGACAGAGCAGCTGCGCCATTGGCTCCAACGGCTGTCAAGCAAAGTCAGTCAGCCAATCAGGGAAGAGAGGGGGCAGGGCCAGGCCGGGCTCCGTGTCTAAATGGATACACGTAGCTCTGACTAGGCTTAGGTGACCCTTGTAGCAAGCTTCTAGCTGAGGGGGACTCAATGGAGGGAGGGGCTAGGAGCAGCCGCTCTGTGCAAAAGCAACTGTACAGAGGAGGTAAATATAACATTATTGTTGTTTTTTTTTTTTTGTTTTTTTTTAACAAGCCTTTACAATCACTTTAAGTAGAAAGTAGTGAATGAATTGGCTGAAACCTGACATGTTGTTTTAAGGACACTGTAAAAAGCTCTAAACACCTAAATAAGTGCATTATAACAATGAAATAACAGAACTTTCTTACAAATCAGCAAATAAAGTGTTCTTCAGTTATAATCTTAATCTCGTTATTATTGTAATACAGGATTTATATAGCGCCAACAGTTTACAAAATGAAGGCAGACAGTTACAATAGTTACAATACAATTTGTATTGAGGTATTGCAGATAAGTAGAAGACTTGCACAGTTCTTCTAACTAAGGATATGACCGAAGAAAGATATGTTACCATTATACACTGTATGGCTAAAATTATGTGAGCGCCTTTTCAAAGTACTGAGTTTAGATGTTTTGAGTGAAGACCTCTTTTATTTCTACAGCATTTAAAGACATTTTACATAGTTGTGTCCTTCCAACTTCATAAACAGTTGGGGAAAGCCTTTTCTTTTCCAGTATGACTTTATCCCTGTGCAGAAAGGCAGGTCCATAAGGACCTAAGCCTAGAGTGGAGGAACTTGAGTAGCCTCAACCATTTTAAACCTGTTAGGGCTCATGCACACTGCAGCTCAAAAAACAAACAAACCTGCTTTTACAGGCATTTGAGCTTTTATTCCTCTGCCTGAGGGCCAGTTCACACCACATACAGTCCAGTGAATTTTTTTTCTACATTAAAAATACATGGAAAGTAGATTATGTGGTTTCCAATGGCATAGTTCACACCAGTGCAATCAATTCCAGGGCATTTCAGTTCTAGAAAAAAAAAATATAGAACATGCTGCATTTTCCTGCACAGGACTATGGACTAGTAAAATGCATAAATGCACCGGAACACATCAAAAATGCACCGGACCCCAGTACAGTGGGAAAATAAGAAAAAAAGCATCTAAAATACATCTGGAAATGCATCAAAAATGCGTTAAAAACGTGCATCCAGAGACGCATCATTAACAGATCTGTAGTCCGATTTTGTGGTGTGAGCCAGCCCCAAAAGCTTCAAGAAACTTTTTGTGCTCTTTCGCACATTTTTATTGTGTTTTTTTGAGCATATGCATTTTTTCACAAAACCTCCCCCAGCTAATTTTTCTATTTTCTTGGGTGTTTTTACACTTTTTTGTGCTTTGTAATGTGATCTTGGGTGCTTTGGCGTATTTTCTGCTCAAACTCCTTTTAAAAATGCAAATTTGGTGTGTGTTTTTTTTTTTTTTTTTTCTACCTGTAAACTCCTGAAAACGCCATAGTGTGCAGAAGAGGGGAGTTTCCAAGCAGAAAAAAAAAATGAGAGTTCAAAAAAGCTCAAAAGCCTGCAGGAGCTGCTTCTTTGAGCTGCAGTGTGCATGAGCCCTTGGGATGAACTGGAATGTTGATGGTGAACTATTACATTGGTAACCTAACTTCTCAACTGCTCTTTTGGCTGAATAACCTCACATTGCCACAGACACCATCCAGAATGTTGTGGGAAACCCTTCCAGAAGAGTGGAACCGTTTTAGCCATACAGGAGGAAGGGGGCTCCATGTAAATATTATAATGTTATAGCATGTTTGGTGAGCAATCAATAAAGCATTTTGCAGATATTATTGTAGTGGGTGCCCTGCATATCTCGCTGCCTGACCAAGATGGCCAAGATTCTTCTGTGAGGGAGAAAGTGCCGTTTTTTTCCTCTTCCTTTTTTCTCCTCACAAAGACACACAGGGCTGCTCACTCTGCATCCTCCCCTGTGTCCCTATTAGCAGGAGGAGGAGAGCCAGTGACTGGTGCAACTACAGGAGCAAGTCAGAAGGACTTTAACAAGCAGCAGCTGCAAAGGATTCTGGTATATGTAGTCCCCATCTAAAATGGCCCCATAGATTTCTATAGAGAGGGAACTACAAGAGCCACCCTGCTCTAGGAAGAAAGAAACTAAAGATTCCATCTTGCTTATCTGAGATATGCAGACTACACGAGGCAGAGGAAGAGATTAGACCTAGGGAAGAGGCGCTGCCTCCCAGGTCAGTCCACTGTGTGCTTTTAGGTAACCACAGCTAGTAGAGACATCCAGCCTGAGAGAGGGGGATCCCAGGTGCATATCCAGACGCACCTGCACCAATGGTGTGAAGCGTTCCTATGTGAGGTGACCAGTCCGGGTCACCAGAAGAGCTTGCCTGTTCCAGGACATACAATTGGGCCTTGACCACAGGATAGGGTTAGAGGGCTATTGCCCATTTGCAGGAAACGATGACAATGCACACAGAGTTGTATGGACACTGTATACAGACAGACATTGCTTTTAGTCACCTTGCTGACACCTGTAGTGCCGCAGCGCACAAGGCCATTCAGATAGAGGGACACTGTATGCAGATGCCATTTTCCTTTCACCTTGCTGAGGAAGATCCTGCATTCTTTACTTAATAATCCGGACCAGTTGTGTTGTTTGGCCCTGCTATTCAGGGGTTTAAGTGCACCAAAGAAAGTGGCTAGCTGAAGATACAAAGCCTCATCTTTCTTCAAATGGACTGAAGCTACTGGTGCCATATGGGCCCACAGACACATACTCAGGGCTCTGTATGTGCAGTGCGGGACAGTTTATCTGGGAAGCCAAGTCATTAAGTATTGATTTGAATACAGTGTTTGTAGTTGGGCCTATGGTGTTAAGAGACAGAAGAGAGAAGTCTGACATAAAGAAGGTCCATTTTCTGCTCTCCTCCTGCCTTGACTCATAGAGCCAAATTTGAGTAGAGGTAACCAATCAGATGTAAAGTGTGATACTGGGATTTATTTGCCATTTAAGTGTGCCTCTGCTCTTGGGGACATTCTCAGGTTTGGAATCTCCTGACAGCAGCCTGAATATAGTATTGAGCTATCTTGCTCTTAATCTCAGATATTGCTCTCCAGTTGGTTGCTTGAATATATACTGTTTGTTATTTTTCCACAGAAATATTGCAGTAAAGACAAGTTCTGTGTTTAATCATAACGTGTGTGTTTCTCATTGGTTATTGCTAGGGCTGTTACTGATTACAATTTTCGTGTTCGATTTAATCAATTTTTTTTTAAGCGATTAATCGACAAATTTTAATTAATTATAACGCACGTACAGATCCAACTACTTTTAGCTGATCTACTTGCATTGCAACTCTGCATTAGTCAGTGGTAAATGTGGTATACACTATATACAATCACCCGACACTAGTTTCCACAATCCATGACTTAACTTCACAGTTCACACAAATATGTTTTAAATTCAAACTGTAGCACTGACGTAAGTAATTTTTTTTTTTGCCACAGTAGTGTGACAATCCCTCCACCTCCTGGTCTATCTAATCACTCTCACCTTATGGCATGGACCCCTGTGCAAACAGCTGTTCATGCAAGCGGGTATCAAAAGGCTTAACATGGACCATAAACTTCTCAAGTCTCTTTAGATCTCAGCAAGGATGCCAGGTCATGGGTAGAAAGAAAAGATCTAAGTGCTCACTGCTTAAGTATAAGATTACATTTTTGTGTTCAAACACAAACTACTCACATAAAGATGATAAAAACACAGCATATAAAGCCAACAATCGTGTTAGTTCCGTAGGGCAGCAATGGGTGACATCATGCATAGCTCCTCCCCTGTACACGTTACATTCAATCAGAACTTCAACGTCACCGGACTCCTCCCCCCTTCCCTTTGTTATAAGACGGAGGCAATTGGGGAAGGGGGAGGAGTCCGGTGACGTCGATGTCTGTGACGTCACCAGATCTCCGACAGAACTCCCTGAAGACACGGAAGTCGGCGGGAAGTCAAAAGTAATCGATCAATCGAGGTATTAATCTTTAATTTCCACAGCCCTAGTTATTGCACTTGCATTATTGCCAGTTGTGCCAGAGGGGGCTGAGACTGTTATTGGGGTTGAGAGGCAAAGTAACAGACAGCACAAACTTGAGCGGCTTCTCTGGGGGTAGTCGCTACATTATAGAGAGGTGTGGGGCAGCACAGTGGCTAAATTGTCGCTCTTTATTTTGTTTATAGCGCAAAAATAAAAAACGCAGAGGCGATTGAATACCACTAAAAGAAAGCTCTATTTGTGGGAAAAAATTACGTCAATTTTGTTTGGAGGCAACGTAGCACGACCCCAATTGTCAGTTAAAGCGACGCAGTGCCGAATCGCAAAAACTGCTCTGGTCAGAAAGTGGGTAAAATCATCCGGGGCTAAATTGGTTAAAAAATAAAATTGTTTTTAAAAAAAAACGAATGGCAGCCACATCATGGAGCTGGCAGCACAGCACAGCACAAATGATTTCATAGGCTTAAACATATTACAGAACTAGTCATGCAGTCTGAATTATCCAACAGACTTCTGACATAGTATAGTCTTAAAGACCTGGAAGTGGGCACTAAAAATTAGTCTTCTGTAAATTTTTGGAAGGATATACAGGATCAAGGGTCAAAAGTAAGAAGGGTGTTCAGCTATTTTCCTCTGCATGTACTATGTCCATAATTTTGTTATCTACAATATAGAGCCGAAAACTAGTGGTAGTAATTCCCTAAAAGCATTATTCCATTTAGGGCATGAAGGGAATTCTAAGATGAGAATTTGTTCAGTTTCATTGGAGCTAAATACAGTTGTGCTCATAAGTTTACATACCCCTGCAACATTTATGATTTCTTGGCCTTTTTTCAGAGCATATGAATAACACAAACTTTTCTTTCACTCATGGTTAGTGTTTGGCTGAAGCCATTTATTATCAATCAACTGTGTTTTCTCTTTTTAAATCATGACAACAGAAACTACCCAAATGAACCCTGATCAAAAGTTTACATACCCCAATTCTTAATACCATGTTTTGCCCCTTTTAACATCAATGACAACTTGAAGTCTTTTGTGGTATTTGTGGATGAGGCTCTTTATATTCTCAGATGGTAATGCTGCCCATTCCGACCACTCTTGGCAAAAAGCCTCAAGTTCCTGTAAATTATTGGGCTGTCATGCATGAACTGCACGTTTTGAGATCTTCACTTTATTCTGCTGTAGCCAACGACAAGTTGACGTGGCCTTGTGTTTTGGATCATTGTCATGTTGGAATGTCCAAGTATGTCCCATGCGCAGCTTCCTGGCTGATGAATGCAAATGTTCCTCCAGTATTCTTTGATAACATACTGCATTCATCTTGCCATCAATTTTGACCAAATTTCTTGTGCCTTTGTAGCTCACACATCCCCAAAACCTCAGCGATCCACCTCCATGTTTCACAGTAGGAATGGTATACCTTTCATCATAGGCCTTGTTGACTCCTCTCCAAATGTAGTGTTTATGGTTGTGGCCAAAAAGCAACATTTTGGTCTCATCACTCCAAATGACTTTGTGCCAGAAGGTTTGAGGCTTGTCTCTGTGCTGTTTGGCGTATTGTAAGCGGGATACTTTGTGGCATTTGCGTAGTAATGGATTTCTTCTGGCGACTCGAACACTGGATGAAAGATTCAAGGGTTTGTCAGGAGTCCAGAAACTCATTGACCTTTTATACACACACACTAATTACAAGCAAACAGATCACAAGTGAGGATGGTTACTTTTTTTTTTTTTTTTTTTTTTTTTTTTTTTCGTTTGAAATTTTTTTATTAAGGTTTTACAAACTTAACAAATGATAACCAGTGCAACCACACAACAATGTGAAGTATACAGGCATGGCATTGAACAGATAGGTACAATCATCACATTTGCTTGACTAAGCGACCATGGAGGTCGCACCAGATAACAAGTGCCCGTCTCTCCTGTCAAGGAAGCAACAGGCTCCGGAACATCAGTTGGCCTTCAGAAGAGAGCCAAGCTGGGAGCACTCCGTGCTCCCCGAACTCCCAGGAGCCCCAAATGGGATCCTGCTGCAGCCCAGGAGTCGGGGGCTCGGAGCCGCCCCAAGTTATATATGGCCAGGTTCCGAGTCAGGACTGAAGAGACGGGCTATAAATCTCCTTATAGCGATATATAAAACTCAGATATAAGTTATCATATAAACCAGGTAAAGTGCAGGATATAGAAGTTCGCCAAGAGAGGCGATAGAGGACAGAGATATAAGATGGGAAGGAAAGAAACGTGTGAGGGGATAGGAAATGAGAGAAGAAGGTGGAGCTCTACCCATCAACTTGAGCAGTGAGTAATCATATTGCCAGGAGGTACGCCTGGTATGAGGGAGATATTGCAGAGGGTCGCCCAGGGTTCCCAGATGTCCCTAAACTTCTCGGTGGTGTCATTGAGCTTGGCAACAATTTGTTCCTGGACCATGACCCAGGTCACCTTTCGTTTAAACAACCTAAAAGAGATGGTACCTGTTTTCCAGGCTTTGGCTATCGTTATTTTGGCTCCTAAGCATAGAAAAAATGATAGGGCCTGGGAAGCTTTGGTTAATTTTGGGATAGGAAAATTAAACAAAGCCCACCTAGGGTGAGGCATAACAGTGGTGCCTGTCAGTGAGCTTATGACCCGGAAAATTTTCCGCCAGAACGATCGTATGCGAGGACAGGTCCACCAAACATGGACCATAGAGCCCTCCAACCCGCAACCTCGGAAGCAAACTGGTGACGTGCCTGGGAAAAGTATTGCCAGCCTGGAAGGGACATACAGTGGTGTGAAAAAGTGTTTGCCCCCTTCCTCATTTCCTGTTCATTTGCATGTTTGTCACACTTAAGTGTTTCGGAACATCAAACCAATTTAAACAATAGTCAAGGACAACACAATTAAACACAAAATGCAATTTGTAAATGAAGGTGTTTATTATTAAAGGTGAAAAAAAATCCAAACCATCATGGCCCTGAAAAAGTGATTGCCCCCTAAACCTAATACTGGTTGGGCCACCCTTAGCAGCAACAACTGCAACCAAGCGTTTGCGATAACGTGCAATGAGGCTTTTACAGCGTCCTGGAGGAATTTGGCCCACTCATCTTTGCAGAATTGTCCTAATTCAGTTACAGGGTTTTCGAGCATGAACGGCCTTTTTAAGGTCATACCACAACATCTCAATAGGATTCAGGTCAGGACTTTGGCTAGGCCACTCCAAAGTCTTCATTTTGTTTTTCTTCAGCCATTCGGTGGTGGACTGGTGTGTTTAGGATCATTGTCCTGCTGCAGAACCCAAGTTCGTTTTAGCTTGAGTACACGAACAGATGGTCGGACATTCTCCTTCAGGATCTCTTGGTAGACAGCAGAATTCATAGTTCCTTTTATCACGGCAAGTCTTCCAGGTCCTGAAGCAGCAAAACAGCCCCAGACCATCACACTACCACCACCATATTTTACTGTTGGTATAATGTCTTTTTCTGAAATGCAGTGTTCCTTCTACGCCAGATATACTTGGACACACACCTTCCAAAGAGTTCCACTTTTGTCTCATCGGTCCACAGAATGTTGTCCCAAAAGTCTTGGGGATCATCAAGATGTGTTGTGGAGAAATTGAGATGAGCTTTGATGTTCTTTTTGCTCAGCAGTGGTTTTCTCCTTGGAACTCTGCCATGCAGGCCATTTTTGCCCAGTCTTTTCCTGATGGTGGAGGCATGAACGCTGACCTTAACTGAGGCAAGTGAGGCCTGCAGTTCCTTGGACGTTGTTGTGGGGTCTTTTGTGACCTCTTGGATGAGTCGTCGCTGCGCTCTTGGGGTAATTTTGGGCGGCCGGCCACTCCTGGGAGGTTCACCACTGTTCCATGTCTTCGCCATTGGTGGATAATGGCTCTCACTGTGGTTCGCTGGATTCCCAAAGCTTTGGAAATGGCTTTATAACCCTTTCCAGACTGATAGATCTCAATTACTTTCTTTCTCAATTGTTCCTGAATTTCTTTGGGTCTCGGCATGATGTGTAGCTTTCAAGGATCTTCTGGTGGACCTTACTGTGTCAAGCAGCTCCTATTTAAGTGATGCCTTGATTGTGAACAGGTGTGGCAATAATCAGGCCTGGGTGTGGCTAGAGAAATTGAACTCAGGTGTGGACAACCACAGTTATAGTATGTTTTAACAAGGGGGGCAATCACTTTTTCACACAGGGCCATGATGGTTTGGATTTTTTTTCACCTTTAATAATAAACACTTTCATTTACAAATTGCATTTTGTGTTTACTTGTGTTTTCCTTGACTATTGTTTAAATTGGTTTGATGTTCCGAAACACTTAAGTGTGACAAACATGCAAAGGAACAGGAAATGAGGAAGGGGGCAAACACTTTTTCACACCACTGTAATACCATCTCAATAAGACTTTCAAACTGGCTTCAATAAGGGAGACATTGAGAATACCTTTGTAAGCTCTCGCAGAATCCCAAGAATCGTCCAAGTCGTACTCCCAGGCTCTGGCATAAGAGGGTTTAGATTGTTTAGTCATAAGTGCTGTGTAGATCAATGAAATGCCCCCCCCTCTGATCCGCCGTATTGATGCACCAGTGTTCAAATGGGGTAATGTTGGGTGGCAGTGGTTTGGTGATCCAGATGGAGTGCAAGAAGTGGGAGATTTGTGAGAACCTATAAAGTTCTGAGTCGGGCATGTCCAGTTTCTTCCTACAGTGTTGCAATGAGAGAGGTCCTGAGGGGGAAAAGAAGTGTCCGATGCGATAAAGGCCTTTGTCAGTCCACCATTTAAATGCCCCAATGTCCATCCCAGGGGGAAAGTCGGGATTATGAAAAATATGTGTTAGAGGTGTCAATGGAGAGATTATGGTGCTAAGGGAGAAGAGCTTGGTACTAAGCGCCATAGAGTGCGACAGGGTAGGAGCCATGATAGCCGGTCTGTTTTTTGGAGAACAACCCAAAAGGAACTCTATAGTATATAGTGGAACGGCCTGCCTTTCCATAACAAGCCAGTCCGGTTTATCATGACTAGAGTATGCTAGTGATATTTGAGCCAGCCGTGCTGCCTGGTAATAAGCCCAAAGATTGGGAAGGCCCAACCCCCCTTGTGTCTTTAATCTGTAGAGCGTATCCGAGGGACATCTGTAGCCCTTCTTTCCCCAGATAAATCGTAGTATGTCTGATTGTGTTTTTGTGAGGAAACGTTTGGGTAAAGGTATTGGCAATGAGCGGAATAGGTACAAGAGTTTAGGAAGCAGGGTCATTTTTACCGCATGGATTCTGCCCAACCAGGATAGACCACATCTAGACCACCTCTCCACGTCCTGCAAACATTTCTGAACCATGGAGGGATAATTTAAGCGGAAAAGTCCTTCTATATTTGGGGTAAGCTTGATACCCAGATATGGAATCTGGTGAGGGGCCCAGGCGAAAGTAAAATTATCCTTGAGTTGTTTTAGTATATCCGGCGGGAGTGTTACGTTCAAAGCCAGGGATTTGTCCATATTAACGCGTAGGCCAGAAATCCCACTAAAGTCCCCCAGGATCTGAAGAATCATAGGCATGGAAGTCAGTGGAGATGTGATGAAGAGAAGGAGGTCATCAGCATATAGTGCGCATTTGTGTTCGTGGGGGCCACAAGTAACCCCTTTAATGTCCGGGTGTGATCGTAGGGCAACGGCTAAAGTCTCAATTGCTATTGCAAAGAGAAGAGGTGACAGAGGGCATCCCTGTCTGGTTCCCCTGCTTATGGGGAATGACTCCGAATACCTGCCCAAAAGGCGCACTTGTGCCGAAGGAGTGGAATAAAGGGAGTCTATAAGATTAAGAAAGTATTTGCCACACCCCCATCGCTTAAGGATCTCAGACAGGTATGCCCAATCAAGCGAATCAAACGCCTTGTGTAAATCAATTGACAGTAAAAAAACCTTTTGTGCAGGCATCCCATCCCAGTGAGATTGAAGCAACGATACGATGTCAACAGCCCTTCTAATCTGATCCGGGCCTTGTCTCCCAGGGATGAAGCCTACCTGATCCTTGTGAACATATAACGAAATAAAGCTGGATAGGCGTTTGGCAAGTATCTTAGTCATTATTTTGACATCATTGTTAATTAGAGATATGGGGCGATAGTTGCCTACCTCACTAGTGTCTTTATTTGGTTTGGGTATCACCGAAATGTATGCCGCATTCAAATCTGAATTTAAGGTAGCTCCAGTTGAACATTCTGGTTACATGAGGTGCTAGGTAGTGACCAAATTTCTTGTAATATCCCATGGAGAAGCCATCTGGACCCGGTGAGGAGCCCAGCTTAAGGTTCCTGATAGTATCCAGGACCTCCTCTTGTGTGAAGGGGGACTCTAAGAGATCTGAATGTGCCTTGTCTAGGGAGGGCAACTGAAGGCTATTTAGAAATCTATCTCTCAGATTAGGGGGCGCGCTGGGGTTTAATTTGTAGAGGTCAGCGTAAAATTGTTTAAAGGTGTCCATTATCTTGCTCGGATTCTGTGAGAGTTCCCCTGAGGTTACCTTGAGTTTGGGAAAGGCCTGAGTGCGTAATTTGGGGGAAAGCTTAGCAGCCAGTCTGGAACCAATCCTATCTTGTTGCGCGTAAAACTTGGCACTAGTCCATTTAAGATGTTGAGCTGCTGACGTGGTCAATGTCATATTTAGAAGTGCCCGTGCTGTATCCAATTTCGCTAACGAATCGGGAGTGGGGTTACGTTTATGGTCCTTCGCTAACTCACGAAAATTCTCCGTAAGTCGGACTGTATCAGCTCTATGTTCCGCCCTGATTTTTGAGGCTAACTGGATAAGTTTACCCCTGATAACCGGTTTATGGGCCGCCCATACGGTAGAAGGAGAAACCCCTTCTGTCGAGTTCAAGGTAAAGTATTCTTGGATAGCAGATTCCAGTATCGTGCATTGTATCGGGTCGTTTAATAGGGTTTCCCGTAGGCGCCAACGTGGTCGGTTATTGGTACCCGTCGGTTTATACGTGGATAGTGTTACTATGGAGTGGTCCGAGAGCGACGAATCAAGGATCTTGGAGTTCTTAATGAGGGGAAGCGTGGAGGCCCTGGTGAAGATGTGGTCTATCCTGGCAAAGGAGTTATGTGGGGCTGAAAAATGTGTGTAGTCTTTAATACGTGGGTTGGTCTCCCTCCAAACATCTATCAGGTCAGCCTCATTAAGTATTTTAGCAATTTTAACACTCTGTTTAGAGGGACGTTTGGGTTTAGATGTACCGTTAGACAGCTTGTCTAGAGAAAAGTCAAAGGCAACATTCGTGTCCCCCCCCATGAATACCGTCCCCTTAAGATGCTTCTGTAGTTTAGTGACCAGAGATTCCATAAAGGATTTTTGACCCTTATTTGGTGCGTAGTAGGAGACAAAGGTGTAGAGTTCTCCATCTATGAAACCCGAGACTAGAACATAGCGACCCTGGGGATCGATAATAGTTTCAGGTTGGGAGAGGTTTGTGTTTCGCAAAGCAAATCGCGACTCCCTTGGTTTTATTTTCCGCTGATGCTAAAAAGAATTGTGGGTAGCTGTGGTGAAGAAAAGTGGGCTTGAACGTGGATGGAAAGTGTGTCTCCTGCAGTAGGAGGACTTCAGCATGTATTGAGTGGTAGTATTGGAGGGTTTTTCTGCGCTTGATCGGGGAGTTAAGACCCTGAGTGTTGTGTGATATTAATTTCAACGTAGTGGACAAGGTGTGTGGATTAGGCATGGATCAGAGGGGAATGATCTATACAAACAGCATTGGACTTACCCTTCCATGGAGGGAAAGGCGGCAGAGCGAAACCCGAAGAGCTTGTAGAGGCGAACCTGGAGCCTGAGAGAGTCAACCGAAGCAATCTGTGAGACCTAAAAGCACCACCAGAGGAATTCGAGGAGAGAGAGAGAAAAGAGATGAATGGGAAGAGGAGAGAGGGAAAAACAAGAATATTAGTAACCTGCTGAAGATACATTCCAACATGAGAGGAGTAACTTAAAAAAAAAACAGAGGGGCCCCCAGGCCCCTTCCCACCCCCAGGTCGGTTTGGCGTTACCAAACCCACCATGAACCCTGTGGCACCGGATTTTCCAGACGGAGAAAATCCGGAGTAGGATCTGGATATGCCAATTAGGCTCCTGATCCAGTCGAGGCGCATTGGGTCCACCACAGCCCCCCCACCTCAAATCATTGGATTCTGAGGGGCCCAAACATCCCCATCATCAACAATTGCCGGAGCGCCCCTGTAGGGACTGATCCACAACTAAATTTAGAGTTTTTTATTTTGTGAAAAACTTAAAAAAAATTAAAAAAGGGGAGAAAAAAGCAGTAACAAAAAATCGCCAGACTTCGCGTATAGCCTATGATAGTGAAATTTCTTGTCACATGGAATCCCCCAGGCCGCAGAGACATAAGGTGAAATTGAGAGCTTGTACTGTATGCCCTCCTCAAAGAGAGGGTAGGCCATAGGCTAGCAACCATTAAATCAGCTAGAGTACCTTAGTAACATTAAAGGCTAAAAGTTGCCATCAACTTTTGTAATAACAGCGGCAATACGGATTAGAGTTCGATCAGAAGGTGTAGCAGGGGAAGGGGGACCCCCCTAAACCTCCCTCTATAAGGAAGAGTGGGAGAAGAGAAAGCCCCTACCAGTCCTTCCCCCAAAAAATCACCCCAGAAGCAGGGGAGAAGTCCAGTCCAAGAACAAATAAGGCATAAGGGAATACGCTCAGGGTGGCACGGTTTCCTTGGATCTTTTGGGTCCTTGCTTCAGCCAGGATTGTTGCAGAGGGCTCGCAGGCGGGGGTCTTTTAGAGGAGGAAGGGGTCCCTCTGTGAGCTTGAGAGGGTGCAGGTTCCAGCTGTATCAGGCCAAGATGTGTAAGCAGTCTTTCACCTTCCTGGAACGAGGAGAAGCAGAAATTTCTGTTTTTGAAGGAAAAGTTCAGACGTAGGGGGAAAGACCACCGATATGCGATTTCCTTATCCAGTAGCACTTGCAGTAACGGTTTGAAAGATCTTCTCTTCTGAACTGTATAGGGTGACAGATCAGCAAAAATTTGAATTTTGTGTCCGAGTAAAGTGAGATTATCCGAATATCTGGCTTTCCTCATGACTTCTTCCTTAACTGAGTAGTGATGTGGTTTGACAATTACATCTCTGGGCAAACCGTCAGGTCGGGGGGCCTGTAGTGCCCTGTGTGCTCTGTCAAGCTCTAGGCGGTTGTCAGGGATGTCAGGGAGAAAGCCTTTAATCAGTGTTTTAACTGCTTTTTGGACATCTTTTTCAGTTTCCGGAAGTCCCCGGATTCTAAAGTTATATCTTCTGGATCTGTTCTCGAGGTCATCGATTTTTGCAAAGGCAGATTCTAATTGATCCTGTACCTCCTGCAGTCTGGCAGAGTTTTGGTTAATCTGAGCAACTGCCTGGTCAGCCTTGTGTTCTATGGTGTCCACCCTCATCCCTATCTGCTGCAAATCAGCTTGTAATGATGCAGTTATTTGAGCAGCATTCAGAGCCAAACCTTTTGTTAGCATTTGTGAGAAAGCTGACATGGACTGAAAGTCAGTGGGGATAGGGATGTCTGCTTGAGCCTCACCAACTGAGAGCAACATGCCTGTAAGGGGATCTAGCATAGGAGTTGTGGGGCATCCTGGGCTCATTCTCCCCAAAAGGGATTCTGTGGAGGAGGGAGAGCTGGCAGCTTGCAGGGGGGGAAAGTCATTACCTTCATAAGGCGGGTTGTGCAGGTCTTGGTCCGCTATGGAGGCTTCTATATGCTCTGAGGAGTGTATGCCTCGTGGGGCCGCCGCCATCTTGGCGTAGCTGAGGGGGCCGTTCGCGGCCGTCATCTGGCCCGAGAGATCCCTCCGGGCTTGCGGTGTGGACATGTCCTGGTGCTCCGGGTGTTCCTCTACCCGGATGACACAAAGTGGGGTGTGTATGGGGGCTCCGTCGGCTCCGGTGGTCAGCGGCGGGCTGTGGTGGCGCGGAGCTCTAGACGCCGGCGGCCATCTTGGGAGCTCTCGCGCGTGCGCACTCTGGTTACTTTTAATAGCCATTCAAACCCCTTTGTGTCAACTTGTGTGCATGTTATCAGGCCAAAATTAACAGGGTATGTAAACTTTTGATCAGGGTCATTTGGGTAGTTTCTGTTGTCATTATGATTTAAAACGAGTAAACACAGTTGATTGATAATACATTTCTTAAGCCAAACACTAACCATAAGTAAAAAATGTTTGTGTTATCATTTATATTCTCTGAAAAAATGGCCAAGAAATCATAAATTCTGCCAGGGTATGTAAACTTATGAGCACAACTGTATGTTCTGTGAAAGAGATTCCAACATGTTTAGTGGAAAAAGCCATAGGCACAAGTTTGCCACCCTTGACTGGCACACTTTATTTTTAATAGGACCTGCACCTTTCTACCAAGTAGGCTGTTTAGCCTACACCACCTTTACAGATCTAAACAACAAGGTTATATACAGAAGGGATATGACATATTTAGTGCACTTAAATGTAAAAAAGGGTTTCAGATAGTTTGCTATATCTAAGGCTGCATTCATACTTGGGATGAGCATTTTGGTTGTTTTACAAGCTTTTGTAAAGGTGTTTTCGAAAGCGTCTGAGGCTTTAGCATTTTTATTTTTTTTATTATTTTTAGCCAATGGAAATTGGTAAAACTAGAGGAGAAGATGTATGCACTAGTTTTTTCAGGTGCTCCCATTGAAGACTATTGTGGCTGAAAGCAATAGAAGCTTGTAGCTTGAAAGAAGCTCATGTACTTTTTCAATCAAGTGTTATTACTCTCCGGTCTGACCAGGCACAAAACCATGGGATTTTGGATGTGGCTTATTTTGAAGCTTTGCGCTACAAAACTCCTCAGGTGTTAATGGGGACTAAAGGAAAACAAGTGTAGGATGAAACAATATATAGCTTAGTTACATCTTTTATGTTTATCTAAAGTAATTATACCATACCTATTTTAACCCCCCCTCCCCCCCTCATAAAATCAAATATAGAATTTGGATAGAATGCCATTCTCCGATAATGGACTATATTTTGTCTGGTGGTCTGGCTCTACAACCCTGGACCATACTTCTGCCTTGCAGCAGAAGCTATATCTCATATTTTAAATGCTTAAAGCGGCACTTCGGTCATTTGCATAGTAAAACATTTTTTTCCCTCTTTCTTGTCATTAGCCTAGGCTTATGGCATCATGCACAGCTCTCCCTCTCGTGAGAGTTTGCCAGGAAGGGAGGGGGAATGAGTCATAAGAGGGCCAATGAAGAGCCGCAGGGCTGAAGGTGTGCCTCTGTATGTCTGTGTAAATCCAGAAAGTGAACAACTAGCAGCTTCAGCTGCCCACAGTTAAAATGACTGCAGCCAAACATAGTGGACGGGAATTTCGGCAGCATATTTGGCAAGTACAGAATCACAGTATATATAAACTAATATGCAAAGTGGTTGGAGGGAAGCTTCAGAATGGCAAAGAGGTTTTTATTACAAATTATGTGAGCAGACTTTCAGTTCCTCTTTAAGAGAGGACAGGACCTCATTTTGGCTTTACTTGTGTCTAACAGTTAGAGCAGAAATGTCAAGCTTACCGAGCACACAGCCCCCAGATGTCAAAGTAATGAACACATTACCTAACACGTCTATCACCAGATCACACTTACAGGTTAATCTGATGCTGTTCTGGTGACTAGATTTCACTGCTTCTTTGCCTTCTACCAGTCAAAAAATCACATTTCTAGTGTGCTGCTAAAGTGTTAGATTTCTCTGGTATTATATAGTCGTATTTTCTGGCTACAGGTTGCAAACCATTAGCGAGTGCGTCCCGTATTTCTCTCTTGAAAGATAGTTTTCAGTAGCTTTACCAGTCTATATGAATAAATTGCTAACACATCACAATAAAGCAAAAATATAAATTTTCAGTAATCTCTACCTTTTATCGTCCGAAATCAGTCCATGAGATCCGGTTAAGTGGAGATGATCTCGCCAGTCTAATGAAATCGGATGGAAGTATCCATTACCGTAGTTATAATAATCAGGCTGCAATACTTTACAGTTAACTTAATTTGCCCTATTTGCCCAATGGTTGATGATATGCTTTTATTAAGTAAAATTATAGAAGTTGTCTTTTTTATAAAAATACTGTCAGTTATAAAATGCAAGACCAATTAGGTTAGCTACGCTTTGCTGATTTGGAAAAAAAAAAGTTGTTTATTGATGCTAGTTTGTGTAGTTGGCACAGGGCAGGCTTTCACAGAATTTTGGCCATGAATCAATCACCTCTGAACTTTTCCCAAAACATCTGTACATGCTACACTGGGAATCCGATTTCATTCATTCACTGACATATTGGAAGGTACTGTGGGAAACAGTGACAACCTGTTTGTTTAGCCATTGTAGGATTCAGTTTCATTGGTGCCAAGCAGTTTAACAGATGCTAGTAGGGCTGTAGAAAAGTCCAGTATGGTTCTCATATCAATGTCAATCTGGAAGTACTGATAGACATTGAAGTTGCTAGGTTAGTTGGATTTAAGTTCCAGTGTGAAAGCACATAAATGCCCTTTACACAATAACCAAGTGTAGGGTACATACACTTAATCGTACAGTACAGGGCACATGCCGAGTATTCATAGACCATGGGTTATAGGCTCATACCTTCAGGTAACTGGACACTGCAAGGCTTTTGAGGTCATGCCCCCTGCCTCCTTTATAACCATACCACACTGATTTTTTTCTAGTGTTGGTGATAGACCTTCTCCCTTATGGAGAAATCTTGGTTAGTTTCCCTACCTTATGAGCCACAGGTTACTTTATAGGTCCAGGTCCATGGCCATGGTCCATCCTTATGGAACTCCCTTCAGGGGTATGCCCACCATGACTGCTGAAATCTGGGTCACATATCTTTGACGTTACTGTAAATACTGGGACTATGTTTGGAATGTATTCACTTTACAGTGTAACATTTTCAAACTTGGCACTAAAATGTAACCACTCAGAGCTTAGTCTATTGTGGATGACCAGGTGTTGCATCACACCACAGGTCGTACACTTTACCGCCACTTCTGCCTTAAGCCCTTATAAGGTACTCATGTGCTTCTCCTGCCATGCAGACTTCGCTACAGGAGGGTCTGCACAAGGGCGGCTGCGCACTCCTCGTCAGACATACTAACCCTATATTCTGCACCCTACTAGATGAGTACACCACATGGAAATACCCTCATCCATAGCTTTGGCAAAAACCAGGTGAAAGGGAGCCACAACAAATGTTCAAGAAAACATTAGCTCTGCAATGGATCACACAACACTCCTTAGAAAGACAATCCTTCCTTAGCACTGGAACAGGACTCCATTTTAACACTGGTCTCTGCATCCAACTCTTATTCCATTTCAGGCATGCAACAAGCAAGCCTACCTAACTAAAGCAGATTTTTCTGCAACTATTGATGTATATTGATTGGTTTGCGCAAAAGTTATAGCGTCTACAAACTTCAGGCTAGATTTATGGACTTTTATTTATTTTTATTTTTTTACTGGTAATTGCAGCGATCTGCGATTTTTAGCAGGATGCGATATTGCGGCGGACAAATCTGACACGAAGTGACACTTTTTGGGCATCAGTAACACCAATACAGGGATCAATGCTAAAAGAAAAAAAAAATGCACTGATCCCTGTATAAATGTCACTTGCAGGGAAGGGGTTAAATGTATTCCCTGGGAGGGGTTTCTAACTAGGGGGAGTGTATTCACTGGAGGAAAAGAGGGGTCGTGATTTTACTCACCCTGGCCGCCCTGCTGCAGTAAATGCACATGGGGTGGTCTGGAAGCGGTTAAAAGAGAAGTATGGCATACGCTTTTTTCTCTTGTGTGTCACAGGAGTGCACTTATTTGATTCAATCAGCCAGTCTTATTTCCCTACTCCACAAAGCTCGTGAGGGGCCTTCTGTAAAGGCTACACAACAATGATTTTTTGTATTTATTTTTATTTTTTAAGGTGGGGTTGTTCACCTAAAATCAAGCTCCCAAGCAGGAAAATCAAGCTACATTTTTGTCTGGGTCATTGTCAAAGACCTTCCAGGCATGGGTGGCCCTATTGATGGCTGTATTTCATGCTTTAAAAAAAAAAACAGTAAAGTTAGCCCAATTTTTTTGCATAATGTGAAAGATGAAGTTGCGCCGACTAAATAGATACCTAACATGTCATGTAAAAAATTATTTTCTTTTTTTTATTGTTAATTTTACTTAAAATTTTCTAATATCACACTTTAAAAAAAAAAAAAAGAAAAATGTTTTGATCACTTTTATTCCTATTACAAGGAATGTAAACATCCCTTGTAATAGGACTATGGCATGACAGGACCTCTTTACAGTGAGATATGGGGTCAATAAGACTTTTTTAAGGCTGGGAAGCCTAAAAAAAACAAAACGATCACGGCTGCCCAGCTGAGGCGGCGGCATTTTTTTGAATGCAGAGGCCGGGCGTGATGTCATAACATCGCCTCCCGCCTCTAACGATCATAGAGACTCTGGCAACCATCTGGTCCGCCGGAAATCTCTATGGTGGACATCTGGGGCCGGCGGATCCGTTCTCCGACTCACCGATCGCAGAGGTGAGTTGGTAGAAGCACCGGAGGGTGGCGGGAGGGGGGACGTCCCATCTCGCCGCCTGTAAGAATGATCTAGCGGCTGACCAGCCTCTATGATCGTTCTTATGGTGTAAGAAATCGCCGGCTGAAAACGCTGATATCTGAATGATGCCTGTAGCTTCAGGCATCATTCAGATATTCCACCACAAAGCCCATGATGTCCATGGAGGACGTCCGTGGTCGTTCAGCCGTCGGCAAGTGGTTAAACATTCAGGCGTAGGACGAATTGGGGTTGGTAGCAATAAATTGCTCTGCATAGAGATTTGTTTGGTCCGCCAT
Source organism: Lithobates sylvaticus (assembly GCA_028564925.1). NCBI lineage: Eukaryota > Metazoa > Chordata > Amphibia > Anura > Ranidae > Lithobates > Lithobates sylvaticus. Next base: position 66,376,247 of record CM053032.1, on the reverse strand, counting down.
ATACTACAACAAATCTTGGGGGAAAACAAATAGAAATGGTCCAATTGTGAAAAATTTTAAGTGTATTTGACATATTCATTTCACAAGGTCCTTGAATTTGAAAAAACACCATCTTTTTCTGATATACAGGGCAATAATCCTGACAGCTACCTCTCAGGGTAGGGAATGTCTTCGTAATGTACCATGTTTAGAACCCAAAGCTTATTTTCCTTGTTTATTTCTGTTGATGCCCATATGTTCCACCGTGGCCTTATTGAAGACCTAACCAGTTTACCAAGATCTTCCCCTGACAATTTCCTACTCTCCTCCCCTCATTTTTGTACCAATTCTTATATAAGTCAGAGCATGGGAGGATTGTTTGCTGCTCTGCACAGTGTTCATTTACTCTACATTTCTCAAAATACCAATAAAAACAATTGAAATAGAAAAACCCAATGGATTGTTTTTGAATTTGACTTGGCTAAATGAGACAAAAAATGTAAAAGTTGGTTATATAGTTGGAGAATATTTTAATCCATGGAGCTCTTCACAAAATAAAAGGCCAGGTTCAGTTTCTCCCCAGGCCTTCTCTACTAGGACAGTACAGATATAGGAACTGAAAGAAGTGAACAGACTGGACTAGCAAGGAGTTTGGCAAAAGGAATTCATTGAATGTGAAATTGATTGATTAGGTGATTGTGAACTTCACCTGCAAGTTAGCAATTTGGATATGCATGAATAATGTTTTTTTTTTTTTTTTTTTTTCTAGGTGATTGATCAATATGAAAAAGAAGGATTCCACTTCTTGGCTAAGGTTTTTAACTCTTCGCATTCCTTCCTTGAAGATTTAACGGGTCTTACTTTGCTGCATCAAGAAACACAGGCTGCGGAGGTCAGAATTTATTTACTTTCATATATAATGGGTCTCATGATATCCATTAAGTTGATTCTATGCTCTGAAATACAATTGAATTGCTGGGAATTTTCTGCAGTGATGTTACTTGTCACATCTCAGGACAAATAATTGGCTGTTCACACTACCTTGAATAAGGGAGGCTATTGATCTGTAGCAGACATTTACCATGTATATAATTTTATAATCTGTGTGTCAGCTTTTGGCTCAATGTGCTGTGTTTTTTTAAACATAGAGAAAAAGTGGAAGTTCAGCCTAAAACAAATTATCTCTAAATCTTCTTTCAGCCACATTCTAACCTATCTAACCCTGTAAAGCAAAAATCGCTATACATACCTTTTCTGAAGCCGGTCCGGTCTCCATCGTGGATTCTGTGTACAGGAGACAGCCAACAACGACGTTGAAGTGACGTCGCCCATAGACTTACTATGGGGCTTTTGTTGTCTGCTGCCTCTTCTGCACCCACCTACACAGAGAAGCTGCCACTGACAGCTCACCGTAGGATGGGACCGGACTAGAGCGGCTTCAGAAAGGGTATGTTTTATGGTTTCTTCTTTACAGGGCTAGATAAGTTAGAATGTGGCTGCGTGTAGATTTCGAGTTGGTTAGTTTTGAGCTGAACTTCTATTTTAAGCCTATATATGAAATATTTCTATGCGTTTTTTAGCTTACCACATTGAGTACAAAACAATAACATTCTCCCCGCTATTTGTTAAAATTCCTACCCCAGCACATGCAATTTACAACTTTCAATACAGCTGGCTCCTGTTTTCTCAGTGCTGCTTTCCTGAACTTCTGGTCTTTACAAAAAGATAATAGTTGACAGTGCAATCTCCAGTCTGTTTGGAGGCCTTTGCATCCTAGGCTACAAGGCTGTGTGTTTCTTTTGATGCACACAGTGTATCGAAACACAGCTCTAGTCCCTGCATACAAAGGATGCAGCGAGAGAAGAGAGCCACATTCAAACAGGAAACCTGGGGAAGTGATCATGGCAGCAGCTTAAACAGGCAAGGAATAAAAGATAAAGAAGCCGCGTACATAGTAAGTGAAAAAAATCAGCTGCTGAAAGTGCTTAAAAAAAAAAAAAAAAAAAAAAGAGGGTTTATGTCACTTTAAGCTTTGCTGACCCTTTGACCTATATATCCTGTTAGGGTTCTTTGTGGTATAAGCCATTAACATGTTTGTTTTAAATGTTGAATAAGGTACTTAAGACAAAATTACCGCTTTTTTTTTTTTTTAGATGATTGCTGTAAAGTGGTTAAGCTAGTTTTTTATGTTAAGATAGCTATAATTAACCACAAAAATGTATTTAATGTGCTTTAGTGATAGTACAAGATTAATGATGTGTAGTTCAAGTTGTTAAAAATACCTAAATATTACAGTAATTTCAGTTATTTGGAAATACATTAGTTGCCAGTGAAGCTGAGCTAGCCAGTCGGAAACAAACTTCATAGTTTTCATTGGTGGTGGTGGACAACATGGTGGAGTTCCAGTGCCGGCCAGTCCGAACAGCCAGTATGTTCTTCTCAGGTGTCATACACCCTGAGATTTGTGGTGTGGTTTTGTTTTTATGCCGCGTACACACGAGCAGAATTTCCGTCTGAAAAAATCTTGGATATTTTTTTCTGACGGAATTCCACTCAAGCTTGTCTTGCATACACACGGTCACACAAAAGTTCTCTAAACTTTCGACCGTCAAGAACGCGGTGACGTATAACACTATGACCTGCCGAGAAAAGGAAGTTCAATGCTTCCGAGCATGCGCTGAATTGTTTCCGAGCATGCGTGATTTTTTGCGCGTCCGAATTGCATACAGACGATTGCATTTTCAGATAGGAACTTTTCCCGACCGAAAAATAGAGAACCTGCTCTCAATCTTTTGCTGGCTGGAATTCCGCCAGAAAAAGACCGAAGGAGCATACACACGGTTGCATTTTCCTGACAAAAAGCTCTCATCTGAGTTTTGCTGGCGGCATTTTCGATCGTGTGTACGCGGCATTAGATTATTGCCTGGTGAGAACAGATCAGTTGAATTCAGATCCTGAACACAAGGAATTTTTGGACACTCAGATGTTGATTTCCTAAAACTGTAGAGTGAAAAATCGGGTGCAACTCTATATAGAATTCTATCAGCTTCCAGGTTTTATTATCAAAGCTTAATTGAACAAGCTGAAGTTAGAAGCTGATTGGCTACCATGCGCAGCGTCAGCTGATTTTGCTATATCCAGTTTTAATAAATCAGCAATATTAACTGCAATTATTTTGGCTCACTAGCTATACAGCTTTGTTCAGTTACATACCAATTACCTGTTTATATTCTTGTATACAGCCTTGGATGTGTCTCTGGTTGTATGGTCCATTTCTGTCCAATAGTCCAAGTATATTTAGGGGTTATAATTAAAGGGGTTGTAAACCTTTGTGGTTTTTCACCTCAGTGCATTCTATGCATTGAGGTGAAAAACCTTTTGCAGTGCAGCAGCCCCCCAGTGCCCCGTTTTACTTACCTGAACCCTCTTTTTCTCGCGCCGGGGACGAGCACACCAGCTCTAGCCAGTGTCTTGTGTCCTGATTGGCTAGATTGATAGCAGCGCAGCCATTGGCTCCCGCTGCTGTCAATCAAATCCAATGATGCATGGGTGGGGCCGAGTCATACATTCGGCAGCTATGGATGCCGAATGCTGGACTCAGGAGTGCACCTGCAAGGTAACCCCCTCGGGAAGCGCTTCTCTGAGGGGGTTATCTGATGTGGGGAGGAGCCGTAAGAGCGGCCAGGGGACCCCAGAAGAGCAGGTTCAGGGCCACTCTGTGCAAAACAAGCTGCACAGTGGCTGTAAGTATGATATGTTATTTTAAACAAAACAAACGAACCCTTACAATCACTTTAAATACCCATTGGTTCAAATTGCCTGCTCACTAGTGGCAGAAGAAACTTAAACAAAGGGAGGCATTCCCCATAAAATCTGATTGGCAGGAAATTAAATCAGTTTTTATCCAATAAAGAATAGTGCGTCTTTAAAATATGGACGTTGACTACTGAGTGTAGAATGCTTATAAAAAGATATATTGCAACCTAGTGAAACCCATCTTTTTGTTCTGACTCTCAATTTCCCAGCCACACATTAGAGTTGTGTGATAGTGTCTAGCAACGGAGCAGTAGCTGAAAAAGGAATGGCTAAGGGAACATATTGTTGAGGGTTCATAAACCGGGAAATATGGCTCAACGATATGCTTTCTATTAACTTTAAGTATACTTAATTAACCAATTTCATTCAAACCTTCAGGCAAAAAATATAAAAATAGTCAAAATAAATACATTGTTGCTGAATTTTCTGCCAAAGGACTTTTAATTCTTTACAGTCAGTCTTGTGATATACACATTAGCCACACTGCACAACCAGACGTGATGCATGTAGCCTCTGATTAAGCAGTTCATATTTCTAGTTCAGCAATTTGGCTTCCTGTGTTTTTTGCCTCCACCTTGTTCACAGTGCATTATGATCACCACTGCTACACAGTGAACTGACCCAGGAAGCACTAATGTTATAGTTGTATATTGCCCAGCAGTTTTTGTAAAATGTTAGCCATTTTTGCTACACAAAATAACCCGCTTTTGAAACACCAAATTGAACCTTTTAAAAGCCACAAGATGTCTGGAACAAAATCATTTGGACTGATGAGATGAAAATTTTACTTTATGATCATTATAGACGAGACTAGAATTTTTTGGAAGCGAAGCAGATTTTTATGGCACCACCATAGACATTACAGAAGTGTGGTTTTTAACTTGCAGTTGTGCTCATTAATTTACCTATGCAGGGCCTGATAACATGCACACAAGTTGGCACAAAGGGGTTTGAATGGCTATTAAAGGTAACCATCCTCACCTGTGATCTGTTTGTTGTAATTGGTGTGTGTGTATAAAAGTTCAATGCGTTTCTGGACTCCTGACAGACCCTTGCATCTTTCATCCAGTGCTGCACTGATGTTTCTGGATTCTGAGTCATGGGGAAAGCAATAGAACTGTCACAGGATCTGCGGGAAAAGATCTGTGTATAAAACAGGAAAGGGATATAAAAAGATATCCATGGAATTAAGAATGCCAATCAGAAGTGTTCAAAATCTAATAAAGAAGTGGAAAATGAGGGGTTCTGTTGAAACCAAACCACGGTCAGGTAGACCAACTAAAATTTCAGCCACAACTGCCAGGAAAATTATTCGGGATGCAAAGAAAAACCCACAAATGACTTCAGGTGAAATACAAGACTCTGAAAACATGTGGTGTGGCTGTTTCAAAATGCACCAAAAGCAGGCACTTGAGGAAAGATGGGCTGCAGGGTCGAGTCGCCAGAAGAAAGCCATTACTACGCAAATGCCTGCTTACAATACGCCAAACAGCACAGAGACTAGCCTTAAAGTGGAAGTAAAATAACAAATGTAGGCGCAAGAATCCTTGATTATCAATAGGTATCTCCCTGTATCATGGGAAGCCTAAATAAATAAATAAATAAAAACAATAATTCAAAGCAGTATGCACAAAAAGTGTAGATAAAGTCCATGAAACAACCAATATAAATCAGGCTATAGTCTATAAAAGGAAGTCAGTCCAGGAGTATATGAGAGACTTTATCCACATTACAGCACAGGGCAGCCTTCAGGGTAGAACATAAACCATGTTCAGGGACTGTAAGCAAAAAACAAGTGGAGAAAAAGCGCCTCTGGGTGTAGTAGTTTTGGTAAAAGGAAATTTTATTACAGCAATATCAATGCACTCACATTTGTGAAGATAGTAAACAGCATGGTATATGTCTCTCAGTGGCGGCTCCCCAGCGATGTATAACTGTCAGCTTTGTCCATGCAGTTCCATAGAAGCACTTCCTGTGGATGGTAAGGGCCGGCTCCGGAAGGCGGCCTCAAAACGAGGCTTGGATAGCAGGGAAGCGACAAGCTCAGGGGGATGACGTCAAAGATGGACGCATTTTGTGAGCATGCGCACTCGGATGTAGTGACGAGTCGCACTCCTTTCTCAACATTAGGACATCATTCCACAGGAAGTGCTTCTATGGAACTGCATGGACAAAGCTGACAGTTATACATCGCTGGGGAGCCGCCACTGAGAGACATATACCATGCTGTTTACTATCTTCACAAATGTGAGTGCATTGATATTGCTGTAATAAAATTTCCTTTTACCAAAACTACTACACCCAGAGGCGCTTTTTCGCCACTTGTTTTAAAGTGGAAGTAAACCCCCCTATCGTTTTCAGCCAAGGAAGCTATCAGCTTTTACTCTGTTTAATCTTCAACTGCCACAGTGCTGCACATGTGATCCGTTATGACACCAGCCATTGGATGGTTTGACTGTTTAGTTGAGAGCACAGCCAATGTGCAGTTAGCATTCACGGCATGCCTTTTTTTTTAGACTGTTAAATCGATGGGTTTACTCCTGCTTTAAACCTTCTGGCACAAAGTCATTTGGAGTGATGAGACCAAAATTTAGCTTTTTGGCTACAACCATAAACTCTACATCTGTGTCTTCCTGTCTGTGTACAAGGCGCCACCGTATGTTACAAGGCACGTCTGCACCGCACATCCACGCCTCTCCTCTGACGTCAGCTCCCCACTGATCTTCTCAGCCCCGCCTGCTGCTGCCTCGAGGGAACAGAGAGGCGAGAAGCAGCCGTGAGGGGAGCTGAGCTGGCGAGCTGCACAGTGTGCACACTTACTGTGAAAGGTAGCTAACAGTAAAACACACAGTACAGTCATTTTTATGACAAGTGCCCCATCCTAGTATTCCTGCGGGGGGTGCCCCATCATTGGTGTTCTAGGGGTGGGTGGAGTAGTAGTGCCTCATCATTGGTTTTCCTGGGAGGGGGAGAAGAGTGCCCCATTGGTGTTCCTGGGAGGGGGAGGGGAATAGTGCCCCACCATTGGTGTTCCTGGGGGGGATAGTGCCCCACCATTGGTGTTCCTGGGGGGGATAGTGCTCCCCCATTGGTGTTCCTGGGGGGATAGTGCTCCACCATTTGTCTTCCTTGGGGGGGGTAGTGCCCCACCATTGGTGTTCCTGGGGGGGGATAGTGCCCCACCATTGGTGTTCCTGGGGGGGGGGATAGTGCCCCACCATTGGTGTTCCTGGGAGGGGATAGTGCCCCACCATTGGTGTTCCTGGGGGGGGGGGATAGTGCCCCACTATTGGTGTTCATGGGAGGAGGATAGTGCCCCACCATTGGTGTTCCTGGAGGGGTAGTGCCCCACAATTGGTGTTCCTGGGGGGGGGGGGAATAGTGCCCCACCATTGGTGTCCCCATCAGATTTTTCAGGAAAACCCACGAAGCGCAAGTTGTTACGACGAGACCTGGTTTCAAGGTCATCCACTTTTGCATGGAGTGCCACCAACTCACTGGAGGCCTCCCGCACAGTAGTAGTAAGAGGGGTAAGCATGTCTTCAGCATGACTTATGCGATCTTCTGCAGTCCTAGTGCGATCATGCAAGTTTTGAACATCCTGCTTTTAACAGTGAGAAGTCAATATGTATATTCTCTATTTGTGCAGTCAGAGTGGCTTAGCAATCCTGGATAGCTGACATAATTTGTGCTAGAGTGGGTTCAGCAGGGGAGATTGCAGGCTCACCTGGTTCTGCAGAATCAGGATTGTGTTCCACCATGAATGTGGGGAGCCAGGGACTCCAGGAGCCGTGGATTGAGGAAACGAAAAACAGAGCAGGATGGACTGCAGGATGTGAAGAGGAATCCGAGGAGCTCGGGAGTTAGTGTGCTGCTCGGTCTGCTATCAGGCCGCGCCCCCTACACTTTTATTTCTACTATATCTTGGGTGGCGACCATAGTTGTTATACTGAATGAAACTGCAAACATGTCTGCCCTTGTTGAACTCCAATTCATGGTGTGTTGATGGAAGTAGTAGTTTATACAATATAAATACCCAGGGGAATCCAAAAATGTCCTAATGACAATTTTCTGGAGGTATTTTTCATAAGAACTACTTGTGCCTTATTCAGGCAAGCATTTACGCCTGTTTCTGTAACATTACTGACACATGCAGCAAATTCAGGTAATTCTAACTACTGAAACTTTAAAGCCTAACTCCGGGAAGCTTGAAAGTAAGGCCAAAAGCTAGATGTAAACAAAGGGGCCTGGGACACGAGTTATGTCATTACCCAAATATAGCAATGCCCATATTTCCGCAATGACCTGTCACTGGGTGGGCATAGCCTGGTTGGCCAAGCCAGAATGGGAACTGAGAGACTATTTCCCCACCAGGTCCACTTAACATTTGATTGAGACCACGCAGAAGTGGGTGAAGTCAAAAGCCAATATTGATCTCGATGGGGAACAAGTGTCTTGGTTCCCCATCATGCTCTGCCCACCCCTAGCACCCCTTTCTACTTTCTTTTAAGCTCACAGGATGTGACAAGGACAATACATTTCTGGCAAGATTAACACATTTTCTGTGCCTGCTGAAAATGTTCTTAGCCTGAAAAGTGAAAACCAAATCAGCCACCACATGTAAGGACTGGTAAGGTGCAATATATAAAATGTTTGGTTTTGGGTTTAGATGCACTTTAACAAAATAAAAAAATAAACTGCACCGAAGAAAGTAGAAATGATGTCTATAGCTATAGGATTCCACTTATGATTTTTCTGAAACTGTTCAAAATGCAATCTCAAAAACTGATTGCTGTTTGTTGTATTCTGTGCAACTATTTCTGCTTTGTTCTTGTTTCTATGTGAACACAATTGGGTAGCCTGCTCTAAAGCTGCCTATTGTTAAACCACGACTATTCTTGTTTATGCGTATATATCTTGTGGAAAGTGTTGTGCTGGATCCAATTCCTCGTGCTGTAAATCTCGCTGGCCTAAGTCGACTAATAATAGAGAGGTGATTCAAGTTACTCTGGGAGCTATTTGAAGACTGCGCTTACCTCATAGCTTAACATAGCTTCCACCTGACTCCACAGTTCTTGATTGCTGCACTACACAAGCATTTCATACTGCTCTCTGCTGTATCCGATGACAGGAGTCTATAAGCTGTTCATCATTGCGGAGACACATTGTCAGGAGCTTATTGAGAAGCTACTCAGGACACAGTATAATTTGCACTCTAGTCAAATAAACTTCAGTAGTGAAGCTGTTGCCAAGTCTGTAGAGACACATTTTACTAGCCTAGACCACAGGGATAAATACTCCCTAAATTAGTCATTTGCAACTTCCTTGTGTAGGCAGCATAGCCCAACATCCTCTCCTCCATATTTTTTTTTTTTATGAATAACCACATTTTTTTGCATACAAAACCATTGCTTGTCTGATTAGTTGCTGTGGGTGATACCACATATAAATATGTTTATCATTCCCTAGGATGCATTGACATCATGGACTAGTTATTATTGGCTTATTCATATACTGATTTAGTCCACAAAAATTACAACCCCCACTGGGTTGGAAGGTGCTTTTCCCATTCAGGAGAGAGCAGCAAGTTTTGTTTTAATCCTCTTAGCGAGCATATACAGTGGGTATAGAAAAGAATTGCCCTATTTAAAATAATCACATTTTCATGCTTTGTAGCCTGAAATTAAGACAGACACAGTTTTTTTACTTTATCCAGCTATATTTACTAGTGCAACTTTTATCATCCAATTGAAAGCTATAACACCAATATGTCCGGAAAAAAAAAGAATCACTGAGTTGGAAAACGTAGCACACCCCCCCCCCCCCCCCCCTCCACTTATGTCAGTATTTTTTGGACCACATTTTGCTTTAATTACAGCCTTTAGTCTGTTGGGATATGTCTCTACTAACTTTGCACATCTAGACTTTACAATATTTGCCCAATTTTCTTGCTCAAGTTCAGTTAAATTTAATGGTGACCATTTGCGGACTGCAGTCACTCCACAGATCTTCAATGTGGTTTAAGTCTGGGCTGTACAAGGACATTCACCTTTTCCTCCTTCTTCAACCACTGTGGTAATTTTTGCTGTGTGCTTTGGGTCATTGTCTTGTTGGAAGGTAAACCTTCCCATTGACAACTTTCTGGCAGAGGGCAGCAGATTTTCCTCAAGAATTTCATGGTATTTTGTCCCATCCGTTTTTCTTCTATTCTGACAAGTGCTCCAGTCCCTGCTGCAGAGAAACAGGATATTACCACCTCCATGCTTTCCTGCAGGAATGGTGTTATTTGGATGGTGAGCTGTATTGGATTTCCTCCAGGCATATCGTTTGGTGTTGAGGCCAAAAAATATATATTTTAGTCTTTTCTGACCACCTTAAATGCACCTTGAAGATTATTTAGCCTCAACACCAAATTATATTTCTGACGGAAATCCAACAAGGCTCACTATACAAATAACACTATTCCTACAGTAAAGCAAGAAGGTGGTAATATCCTGTTATGGGGGTGTTTTTTGGCAGCAAGGACTGGAGCACTTGTCCGGATAGAAGAAAAATGGCTGGGGCAAAATACCATAAAATTCTTGAGGAAAATCTGCTGCCCTCTGCCAGAAAGATGTCGATGGGAGGAAGGTTTACCTTCCAACATGATAATGGACCAGAGTACAGAGCAAAAATTACAATACAGTGGTTAAAGGAGAATGAGGTGAATGCAAGGCCTAGTCAGAGCCTAGACTTAAACCACATTGTGGAATGACTTGAAAACTGCAGGCCACAAACGGTCACCATTATATTTAACTGAACTTGAGCAGCTCTGCAAAGAAGAGTGGGCAAATATTGCCAAGTCTAGATATACAAAGTTAGTAGAGACATATCCCATCAGACTAAAGGCTGTAATTAAAGCAGAAGGGGGTTCAACAAAATACTGACATAAGGGGGTGATCCTTTTTCCAACTCAGTGATGCTGTTTCTAATTTTTTTTTTGTTTTTATTTTTTGTTTTTTTTTTTCTGACATTTTGGTGTTATATCTTTCACTTGGATGTTATAAGTTGCACTAGTAAATGCAGCTGGATAAAACAAAAACCGTGGCTGTCTTCATTTCAGGCTGCAAAGCAACAACATTTTATTATTTTAAAGGGGGTGATTTTTTTTCTATACCCACTGTACCTACAGTGCCTTGAAAAAGTATTCATACCCCTTGCAATTTTCCACATTTTGTCATGTTACAACCAAAAACATAAATGTATTTTATGCGATAGACCAACTGTATATGAAAAGTGTGGCGTGCATTTGTATTCAGCCCCCCTGAGTTAATACTTTGTAGAACCACCTTTCACTGCAATTACAGCTGCAAGTCTTTATGGGTATGTCTCTAGCAGCTTTACACAAGGAATAGTGGTCTCCCTGCATTGATCTTACCCCACTACTAATTTGCCATGACTTGTTCTGCACTGTGCCTTTCTGTAGCGGATGCCGTCTTGGTGTGGGGGCAAGGCTTTGCTTCCTCATGTTTGAGCTTCAACCAAGGAGAACAGCAAGCAGCACAGTAGTGACATCCCCAGGTGTTACGTTAAATCTTCTGAGACTAAGGCTGGCCATACAAAAGCATATAATATGAGGTTAAAGTGATTGTAAAGGCTCGTTTTTTTTAAACTTTAAATAACAAACATATCATACTTGCCTCCACTGTGCAGCTCGTTTTGCACAGTGGCCCCGATCGTCGACTTCTGGGGTCCCCTGGTGGCTCTCGTGCCTCCTCCCCACATCAGATAACCCCCAGATATACAGCTAAGAGGCTACTGCCTTGGCATACTCACATACCAGAATGTGCACGGATATTTTTTTTGTAGGAATTCCAGGCAAAAGGTACATTTTTCTAGGTACTGCTTAGATAAAATTAACATTTCTAGAAGTTCTATGAGATAGAAAATCTTCACCTCTTGAGTTAAGAAGCTGTATAGCTGTACATAGATAACAGGATAATGCCTTCTCATATACAAGTTGAAGGCAGCTGGATTGAAGGTGTTATTCAAGGGTTCATTTTGATTGCCTATGGAAGACTTTATACATGCACATCTATATATCAGGCATCAGTAATATAGCATTTGTACCATGAAGGATATTGGGGTCAAAAAATATAATTAAGTGGTTTTGCGCATTTTAGAAGTGTTATTGTTGCTGTTCACTGTGATGTTTTTGTGAGCATGGCTGCTCACTAGCATAGTAGGGCTAGGTTCATACCAGTGCAATGTGATTTTGATGCGATTTCAGGCGTGATTGAGTAGTGTGAGTTGTTTTATTTTGATGCAGTAATATGCCTGTGTGTTTTTGATGAGATTTTATGCCTTTCGGTGCTACTAAAAACTACAACCCATTATTCCCAACGCATACATTCCTGTAAAGATGGCTGTATTTGTAAGTGGGTGCTGAAGCAACCACCTGCTGGAACCGTGTGTAGTCGGAGAGAGTAATGTCACCAGCACACCAAGATCTCCAAAAATGAGTCCAAAGCTTTAATCAGCGATCACATAGTTTCGGAGCCACGCCCTTCATCAGGCATGTGACGTTGTTGAAGTTGTCACATGCCTGATGAAGGGGTCCTGCATGGTTCCGAAACATTGCTTTCTGCTGTAATTAAGTGATCGCTGATTAAAGCTATGGACCCATTTTTGGAGACCTTGGTGTGCTGGTGACATTACTCTCTCTGACTACTGCAAACTACAACTACTACTTTAGAGGGACCAAGCATTTCCCTGGGAGGTGAATTGAGGGTTAAAAAAATGAAATTGCTTCCCAAATTGCATCAAAATTGCATGTCCATGCAATTTCAGTGCGTTACCATTGAAGTCTATGGGGCCAATAGTAGAGCAGGAACCTTTTCCGAAATCACTCTGTGCTGAGTCGCATTGATATGAAGACGCATCATTGAATACAATGTGGTTTGCATTGTCGCGCGATTCTGTGGGCTCAAGTGGCATCAGAAATCACACTAGTGTGAACCAGGCGTGGGCATAGTAAAAAAAAAAAAAAACATACTCCCCTCCTTCCTGCAGATCTGTCCTATACTGCAGCTGTCCCCCACCAGCTCTAAGCCTGAGAACTGAGAGGTAATAAGTTCTCGGTCTTCCCTGAGCAGATAGCAGTGACTGTCACTCACCACTGTCTGCTCTGCCCCTTCAGTGATCTCTGGGGTGCCGGGCTGCAGAGGGGCGGGAGAAGCTGTTTATGCTTTCATATGCGTTTATGCGCACAGAGAGGTTGAGGTAGCTGCTGGTGGATCCCGGCATTATTGTTGGTATGCTAACAGACCATGGACCAACTCTGTGACGTCAGTCCACTGTCAGTTGATTCATCATAGTTACATAGCTAGTCAGGTTAAAAAAAAAAGACACAAGTCCATCTAGTTCAACCAATAAAAAAAATCCTACAATCCCATGTACACAATCCTTCACCCACAGTTGATCCAGAGGAAGCGAAAAACCCCAGCAAAGCATGATTCCATTTTTTACAGCAGGAGAAAAAATTCCTTCCTGGTCCCCCCAAGAGGCAATCAGATTTCATCTGGATCAACTTTACCTATAAATGTCAGTACCCATTTATATTATGTACATTAAGGAAAGAATCCATGCCTTTCTTAAAGCGATCTATTGAGCTGGCCAGAACCACCTCCTGGAGAGAAGAGTCTAGTCCATATTTTTACAGCTCTTACTGTGAAGAAACTTTTCCGTATTTGGAGATTAAATCTTTATTCCTCTAGACGTAAAGAGTGCACCCTTGTCCTCTGTTATGAGTTTAAAGTTCACTATATGGACCACTTATGTATTTGTACATGTTGATCATATCCCCCCTTAATCTCCTTTTCTCAAGAGAGAATAAATTCAGTTCCTCTAATCTTTCCTCATAACTGAGTTCCCCATGCCTCTTATCAGTTTGGTTGCCCCCCCCCCCCCCCCTCTGCATTTTCGTCAGTTCCTTGATATCCTTATTGAGAACCGGTGCCCAAAACTGAACTGCATATTCCAGATCTGAGGTCTTACTAATGATTTGTACAGAGGCAAAATAATATCTCACTCTGGAGTCAATACCTCTGTCCATACCTCTCTTAATACAAGAAAGGACTTTGCTTGCTTTGGAAACCGCAGCTTGGCATTGCATGCTATTATTAAGCATATGATCTACCAAAATTCCCAGATTGTTCTTCACTATGGATTCCCCCAGTTGTACTCCCCCCTAGTATGTATGACCCTGCATATTCTTAGCCCCCAAGTGCATAACTTTACATTTATCAACATTAAACCTCATTTTCCACCTAGTTGCCCAATTAAACAGTGCACTAAGGTTGGCTTGTAATTTGGAGACATCCTGTAAGGACGTTATTTCACTGCATAGCTTGGTGTTATCTGCAAGCACTGAAATTGTACTTTTAATCCCAGACCCTATATCATTTATAAAGATATTAAAAGTAAGGGTCCCAACACTGAATCTTGTGGTTCACCACTGATAACCTTAGACCAATCAGAGTAAAAATCATCAACCACTACTCTCTGAATTAGTTTTTTAGCCAGTTTTCTTTTAATTTACATACTGATCTTTCCAAGCCTGTAGACTTTACCTTACACATTAGCCGTGTGTGGGGAACCGTGTCAAACACTTTTGCGAAATCCAAGTATACCACGTTCACAGCCACCCATCTGTCCAAGGTTTTACTTCCCTCCTCATAAAAACATTTTTTTGATAACTTCTGTCTTTCATAAATTGCTGTTGCTTAAAATATTTTTTTCACAGCAAGAACTCCTCTGTTGTCTTTTATTAAACTCTCCAGTATCCTCCCGACTATAGAAGTTAAATTAACAGGTCTATAGTTACTTGGTAAAGACTTTGAAGACTTTTTAAATATGGGCACCACACACTATGCCAGTCCAGTGGTACCATTCCAGTCATTAACGAGTCCCTAAAATTAGAAACAATGGCTTTGAAATGACAGAGCTCAATTCTTTTGGGTCACAGAAGAGCACAAGTAAATGCACGTCTGTGATCTATAACAGAAGTATGGGCAAAAAGCTCCTCTTTTAATAAGAAGGACCCTGCTGAATACCACAATTAGTTTAACATGATTACAACAAAATGTATAGTTTGTTAACTCGCCTCCAGCACACCAAGTGCCCCTGTTTGGTCCTCCCATGATACAAGATGTTATAGTGGCTACAATGTGGTGCTTTGTCAAATATTTTGAAATGCTACTCCAGGCAAGATCAGGCTCCACAATCTACAGTCACATCTCAGGTGCTGGCTTGGCTCTCTCCACTAAAGCAACTGATTGTATCAGCAACAGGAATGCAAAAACCCTTGCACAGAGGAGGTAAGTATAACATGTTTGTTATTAAAAAAAAAAAAAAACGAACCACCCTTTACAATATTTTTAAAGAAACCCCAACCTGGACCTTCTGGGCCATAATTTAGGCTTGTACAGAGCAGGTAAACCACAAGGAATCATTTTAAGTCTTCTATTGGTAAGTATATACAAGTATATCCATTTTAATTTAAGTCACATGATTCTTGCTTAAAATTAACCTGTGGTCATGGTCAGACTATGGAAATTCAAATATTAACAAACAGTAAATTACATTCACTGACCTCTAACTGCAGGGACTGTGGGAAAATTCATCCCCACATTTTATATTAGAGGCACTCTAGTCATTCAAGATGTTTTGTCAGGCAGACAAATGTACTCTAACCCCCCTCAGAATCAGTAAGCCAATCACACAAGAATTAAATGACATTTTTGGAGGCATTCTGTACACCGGCTGCTTGCCTTATTCTTCATTCCCACTGGCCTCCCCCATCATGCAACCAATCCCACAAAGTCACTGCTTTTTGCTGGTTTTATGGCTGCCCCCCTTACTGGCATCATTAAGTACAATGCATGACGAATTTGAGGAGGGTTCTTCCATATTCCAGGGCAAAAGCAGAAGAGAGCATCAGAGGGCCTCAAGTGGGGTCCCCGACAGCACCTGAAGGCTGCTCAATAGTAGCACATTTTCACACCAACACTGAAATACACAAACACACACACTTTGATAGTCACTGGCAGTGAAATTTAACCCACTTCCCCTGCATTGGTGTTGTTTGGCAGTGAAAGCTAACACACTCATCCTACTTGCATTGGTGTTTATGGCAGTTAAATTGAACCCCCTATGCACATTGTTAGTCAGTGGCAGTAAGAGTTCACCCCCCCTCATCTCTTGCATTGGTGGCAGGTGGCAATGAAAGCATACCTGCATGCATGTTTTTCATACATTTGTGATGCGTTCCAGTGCGTTGTTTATACGTTCCAGTGCATTATCCCTCTCTCTCTTTTTTTTCCATCTCAAGTGAGGACAATTGTGTATGTGTGTTCCGGTGTGATTTTGATTTGTTTTGCCATGTTCCAGATGTGTTCCATACAGAATAAATGCAACATGTTCTACTTTTGTTGACTGCACTGGAATGCATGGCCTTGTGTGAACTAGGGCCATTGGAATCCATGATAAACACTGTTCATGTGTTTTTGATGCAGTCCAGTGTGTTTTTATTCTGCATCTGGTGTGAACCTAAAACTTTTAGAACCCAACTGCAACCTGACAGTGTCTATGTTGTGAAATTTGAAAATGAACTTCTCTACAGTGCCTATATCTATAGAGGTCAGTAAATGCTTTTATAAAAGCAAATTTTTTTGCTTGTTAATATGGTAATAGTTTAATGTCCATAATCAGGCTACTGGTTCACTTTAACCACATGCCGACCGGGACATAGCCGAAAGACAGCTACAGCGCGGTCGGCTTATTCTGGGTGGATGTCCGTGGGACGTTCTCCTAGAAAAGCGCTCCCGTGCGCCCCCTGGGAACAACATCCAGGGGACCCGGCGGATCGCGGGAAACGGCCGCTGATAGCGGGCGTTTACTACGTGCTCACTCTGTCAAATGACGGAGCATCACTTGTAAACAAACGTGCGTCATGTCATGACGCCGGTTCCTCCCTCCCCACTCTGTACCACTTGGTACAGTGTGAGAGGAGACAGGGAGAGATTGTTTGCAGCGCTGTGGGCACTACAGATTTTTTATTTTACCGAATTTTCTGTCTTTTTTGATTTATAGCACAAAAAATAAAAAACCCAGCGGTTATTAAATACCACCAAAAGAAATCTCCATTTGTGTGAAAAAAGGACAAACATTTTATATGGGTACAGTGTTGCATGACTGATTAATTTTTGGAGCTAAAAATATCGCGATTTAACGCCGACGCCCGCCCCAGTGTGAAAGGGCTCTTGCGTAGCTGTGCACAGTCAGAGAACCTCTGCAGCGCTGTTCTGCTCTCCTTGCTATGGGAGATAGAACGCTCACGAAGAGAGTGCCAACAACAATTCCCTAGCTGCAAGAGGCTGTTCCACCTGTCACAGGCACACGCTTCATGACAGGCTGCTTGGTAAACCGCCATTACCCTTGATAACCACCAGCTTTACTCAGCACTGGGGTACTCCTGCAGTGCTGTCTGCATACCCCAATGTGCTTTACTAAATCACACTGTAGACTGTGCTGGTTACTTGCATACACCCCTTTAGTAACTTCAGACCAGACAAACGACAGTTTCAAAATCTTTATTGAAAATTCTTAGCATAGCAGAACAAAGTTCATTCTTTTCCTAACGTCCCTAATACCTAACTCAGGCTTGTGGCTGCCCCATCGTACCTGCACAGGCAAGAATCCATCTTTTGCAAAGTCCATGGTGGCAGAGCTGGTAACGGCAATCCCCCTTAATGGTGGATGTAACAGCAGGCAGGCTTGCTCTCTGAGGCAGAACTGCTCCCCCTTCTCTTTTCTGTAAGCAGCTGGAGATTACATAAAGTGTCTTGTCTGTGTCTTTTTTGCCATGCAGCAGACTGTCTGTCTAGGCAGAGCCCTCCCCCCTTTTATTATCAGCACAGGGAGAGAGGTAGATCTCTGCACAAAGAGCAGGAAACCAGGTTAACTGTTCCCCTCCTGGTTGGAGCAACAGCTTTCTCACTAACCAGCATTTTTAACCTGCTCACAAATTATACCTGTCATTTTGGCATCTTTTTTTTTCAAAGAATGTGTGGAAAAGTAAAATGCATAATTCATGAAGAAAGCTCACTTATTCTTTGAATTCTATCTTAAGACGTACAGTTTGTTCACCTTGTTCAGACTTATGTTGAGGAGCAGAAATAGCCACATGGAGAAATAAAATGTAAACTTTTCCCCTTTTTCAGCCAAAGAATTCTAGTTCTAAAATTGTTGTAGTATTACAGTATACAATATTATGGGTCTATATTCAGATAAGAGGGCTTAACAGTACCTGGTATATTTTAAATTTCTATTTGTTCCTGAATATGAACTGATTTTAACATTTAAATTGTAAGACATTTTTTTAACTGCTTGTCTGCTTATTCCTGAGATGTTCAAGAACCTTTAAAATCCCATGTTTTATTCTCTAATTTATTATTTTTAACAGTACTTGTTAAAGATCTTAAAGATCCCCATTAAAAATATCATTAAAATGGACAGCTGGAGGTGAGTGTAATGTGTTAATCACATTTACCTTCATGCTGAAGGCTCTCTGAAAATTATGCAGAGGGTGCAGTGGGTACCGATGGCTTAATGCTTCCTGCCCATTCATTCCGTGTCTCTGGTTTCTTCTGTTTTATGAACTGAATTAGTCACTGCAGTGTATGTCTATGGGGATGCCATTTGGTGGTATTAGATTTTTAAAGGGGTTGTAAACTCTTAAGGTTTTTCACCTTAATGCATTTTATGCATTAAGGTGAAAAACCTCCTGGATGCAGCAGCCCCCCAGAGCCCCCCTTTTACTTACCTGAAACCAGTCTTTCCGGCGACTGGGCTCCAGTCGGTGTATCGGGTTCTGATTGGCTAGATTGATAGCAGCGCAGCCATTGGCTCCCACTGCTGTCAATCAAATCCAATAACACATGAGTCGGGGGGCTGGGCCGAGTCCTGCTGTCTGTGTCAATTGATGCAGCAACAGGACACAGGAGTGTGCCTGTACGAGTGCCCAGCGGCTCTCCAGCGGGGCACTCGAGAAGAGGAGGAGCCAGGAGCACCGCCGAGGGAGGATCGGGGGCCCCTCTGTGCAAAGCCAACTGC
The DNA here is from genome assembly GCA_028564925.1 of Lithobates sylvaticus. Taxonomy (NCBI): domain Eukaryota; kingdom Metazoa; phylum Chordata; class Amphibia; order Anura; family Ranidae; genus Lithobates; species Lithobates sylvaticus. The sequence continues at coordinate 66,357,299 of CM053032.1, read as the reverse complement.
ACAGAGGAGGTAAGTATGACATGTTTTTTTTTTTTAAACAACCTTTAGGTAATGATCATATTAAAAAAAAAAAGTGTGTGTATGTATGTATATCTAGCACGTAAAATAAGTATTGAACACGTCACCATTTTTCTATCTAAATATATCTATAAAGGTGCTATTGACATTAAATTTTCACCACATGACAGTAACAACCCATGCAATCTATACATACATAAAAATACAAAACAAATAAGTTCAGAAATTAAGTTATGTGTAATAAAATGGAATGACACAGGGAAAAAGTATTGAACACAAAAAAATGGGATGTGCAAAAAGGCATGGAAAAGCCAAGACAACAGCTGAAATGTATCAGTAATTAGAAAGCAATCCAAACCCTTGTCAGTGCAAATTAATATCAGCTCAACTAATGGCCTATAAAAAGGTGTCTCATTACCAAGGTGTCACACAGGAAACATCTAAAAATGGGTAAAAGCAAAGAGCTCTCTCAAGACCTTCGCAACCTTATTGTTGTAAAACATACTGATGCCATTGGTTACAGAAGGATTTCTAAACTTCTGAATGTTCCAGTGAGCACTGTTGGAGCCATAATCCAGAAGTGGAAAGAACATAATTTCACCATAAACCGGCCATGACCAGGTGCTCCTTGCAAGATTTCTGACAGATGAGTGAAAATTATTTTTAGAAGAGTTGTACAAGAGCCAAGGACCACTTGTGGAGAACTTCAGAAAGACCTGGAATTAGCAGGTAAAATTGTTAAATGTAATGCACTCCACCGCTATGGCCTGTATGAACGCTCAACATGCAAAAGTCCATTGCTGAAGAAAAAGCATGTTGAAGCTTGTTTAAAGTTTGCTGCACAAGATTTAGACAAGCCTGTGAAATACTGGGAGAGTATAGTCTGGTCAAATGAGACCAAAATTGAACTCTTTGGATGCCATAATACACACCATATTTGGAGGTAAAATGGTACTGCACATCACCCCAAAAACACCCCCCATACCAACAGTGAAGTTTGGAGGGGGGAACATCATGGTGTGAGGCTGTTTTTCAGCATATGGCAAACTTTATATCATTGAAGGAAGGGTGAATGGAATAATGTACCAAGACATTCTTGATAAAATTCTGCTGCCATCTACCAGGTTGATGAAACGAGGGTGGACAAGACAATGATCCCAAACACAAAGCCAGGGAAACTCTCAATTGGTATCAAAGAGAAAATAACGCTGCTAGAATAGCCCAGCTAATCACCTGACTTGAATCCAATAGAAAATCTATGGAAAGAACTAAAGATCAGCATTCATAGAAGAGGCCAACGGAACCTTAAAGATTTAAAGACGGTCTTCAAAGAATGGGTCAAAATCACACCTGAGCAATGCATGCGACTAATTTCTCCATACAGGAAGCGTCTTGAAGCTTTGTATGAAGTATTAAATAGATTTCAGTTAGCGGGTTGAATACTTTATCTCTGTGTCATTCCATTTTATTACAGATAACTTAATTTCTGAACGTATTTGTTTTGGTTTCTTTGGCTGTATGTATTGCATGGGTTGTTTCCAACATGTGGTGACGTGTTCAATACTTATTTTACTCGTGTGTGTATACAGTAACTCACTAAAGTGAGTACACCCCTCACATATTTGTAAATATTTTATTATATCTTTTCATGTGGCAACACAGAAGAAATTATACTTAGCTACAATGTAAAGTAGTGAGTGTACAGATTGTATTACAGTGTACATTTGCTGTCCCCTCAAAATAACTCAACACACAGCCATTAATGTCTAAACCACTGGGAACAAAAGTGAGTACACCGAAAATGTCCAAATTGGGCCCAGTTAGCCATTTGCCCTCCCTGGTGTCATGTTACAAGGTGTGCAGGTGTGAATGAGGAGCAGGTGTGTTAAATATGGTGTTATCGCTCTCACTCTCTTACTGGTCACTGGAAGTTTAACATGGCACCTTATGGCAAAGAACTCTATATAGCTGAAAACAAGCCATTAATGTCTAAACCGCTGGCAACAAAAGTGAGTACACCCCTGAGTAAAAATGTCCAAATTGGGCCCAATGTGTCAATATTTTGTGTGGTCACCATTATTTTTCAGCACTGCCTTAACCCTCTTGGGCATGGAGTTCACCAGAGCTTCACAGGTTGCCACTGAAGTCCTTTTCCACTCCTCCATGACGACATCACAGAGCTGGTGGATGTTAGCGACCTTGTGCTCCTCCACCGCTTGAGGATGCCCCACAGATGCTCAATAGCATCTGTGGAGACATGCTTGGCCAGTCCACCACCTTTACCCTCAGCTTCTTTAGCAAGGCAGTGGTCATCTTGGAGGTGTGTTTGGGGTCTTTCTCATGTTGGAATACTGCCCTGCGGCCGAGTCTCCGAAGGGAGGGGATCATGCTCTGCTTCAGTATGTCACAGTACATGTTGGCATTGATGGTTCCCTCAATGAACTGTAGCTCCCCAGTATCGGTAGCACTCATGCAAACCCAGACCATGACACTCCCACCACCATGCTTGACTGTAGGCAAGACACACTTGTCTTTGTACTCCTCACCTGGTTGCCACCACACACACGATTGACACCATCTGTACCAAATAAGTTTATCTTGGTCTCATCAGACCACAGGACATGGTTCCAGCAATCCATGTCCTTAGCCTGCTTGTCTTCAGCAAACTGTTCGTAGGCTTTCTTGCACATCATCTTTAGAAGAGGCTTCCTTCTGGGATGACCGCCATGCAGACCAATTTAATGCAGTGTGCGGCGTATGGTCTGAGCACTGACAGGCTGACCCCCCCACCCCTTCAACCTCTGCAGCAATGCTGGCAGCACTCTTACATCCATTTCCCAAAGACAACCTCTGGATATGATGCTGAGCACATGCACTCAGCTTCTTTGGTTGACCATGGCGAGGCCTGTTCTGAGTGGAACCTGTCCTGTTAAACCGCTGTATGATCTTGGCCACCATGCTGCAGCTCAGTTTCAGGGTCTCGCCAATCTTCTTACAGCCTCGGCCATCTTTATGTAGAGCAATAATAATTTTTTTTAGATCCTCAGAGAGTTCTTTGCCATGAGGTGCCATGTTGAACTTCCAGTGACCAGTAGGAGAGAGTGAGAGCGATAACACCATATTTAACACACCTGCTCCTCATTCACACCTGAGACCTTGTAACACTAACAAGTCGCATGACTCCGGGGAGGGAAAATTGCTAATTGGGCCCAATTTAGACATTTTCACTTAGGGATATACTTTTGTTCCCAGTGGTTTAGACATTAATAGCTGTGTGTTGAGTTATTTTGAGGGGACAGCTAATTTACACTGTTATACAAGCTGTACACTCACTACTTTACATTGTAGCAAAGTGTCATTTCCTCAGTGTTGTCACATGAACAGATATAATAAAATATTGTAAGGGGTGTAATCACTTTTGTGAGATACTGTGTGTGTGTGTGTGTGTGTGTGTGTGTGTGTGTGTATATGTATATATATATATATATATATATATACACACACACACACACCAATATACTGTACATTCAGTATGAAGACTCAGTTTGCATCCCATTACCTCAATATTTGTACCATTGCTAAGGTCAGTCACAATGCTAGAAAAATAAAAAATAAATTATCGCTGGCTGCCTCTGTCACGTGATCTCTTATCAGCTGCAACTAAAATGTGAACTGTACCTCTAAAAGGAGTAAAATTAAATCATACAAAACATTTTCCAAACTTCCAGATAGCATCTCCAAGTTACGTTTGAAACAGTCGTATTCAATTCCATTAACATTCACATGCCCCTCTGTGTGTAAAACTCTCCTTTACATTGTGCGATATTTTCCACTGTAACTTTATCTTCCTGCTTGTCTTGATTCATGCCGAGTCCCAGTCCGTGCATTGTGTGTTCTGTTTAAGTGGTTAAGTCATGAGAAGAGCTGCTGAGATTGAGATCTTTTATTATTGTAATGCCTTCACGTGATGTTGCTCCTTCTACTTGGCAGCCAACTTCCTGGGTCTAGTTACAACGTGTTTTTAGGATCTTCGAAAGAATTTTCATTGTGTTTATCGCTTAGAAGGAAAAAGTAGCTTAGCAACAGTAATGCAATTATCTGCAGAGACAAAAAGAGAAATGGTGCTATAGTGCTGAGATTTATTATCTCGCTATGGCTGGCTGTTTAGAAAAGGAAACCTCAGCCCTCAATTACAAAAGGGTGTAAAGGACAATCCCAGTTTGTCAGCATGTGAAATGATCTACAGTAAAAAAAAAAAAAAAAATGAAAAGTATGTCTCCTGTTTCATAGAAAAATTTTGTTTTAAAATGTATCAACTAGGCCAGAAGTAAATATTTATTTCCCATATTTTACAGCTATTGCAGAGAATGTAAAAACATTCATATCTGGTCCTGCCCTAAAGTTTGCAATGTTCTATCCATACTAAGGTCATAGAGGCACTTGCTATATGGACAATTTACTCAGAAGCTCTTTTTCCCAACATATCATATCTGTTTAGGTTGTTTAGGAAACTGCAGCACCACAATGGAATCCACCCAGACAAAGGTAGGGCTATGGAGTTCATTGTCGGAATTTAGTCTACAACCCTAGCCCTGAAAGAGAAAAGTTCAAATGCTAAAGCTCCATGATGCATATACTGGTTGGATAATTTCACATGGAAACTAAAGGTGATTATGAAATGTAAGGCTGTAATAAGAGTTTTTTTTTTTCCACTATTTGCCTCTGTCAAGAAAAAAGATGTCCGTCTTAGGTGATGGGAGAAAGGATAATACCAGTTCAGGATTCGCAAATATTTAACACCAGCATCCAGTCTCTGTAAATGTGCTCTCTATGGCCAAAGGTTTGTGGACACCTAACCATTACACCTATATGAGCTTGCTAAATATTTCATTCCAAAACTTTAAGCTGTTTCCACTCATCTAAGAAGTCCTGTCTGTTGGACAAGAAGACTTGCTTGCAATTGATATTCCATTTAATCGCAAAGGTCTTCAGTAGGGTTGAGGTCAGAGCTCAGTGCAAGCCACTCAAGTTCCACACCAAGCTCATCAAATCAAGTCTTTATGGACCTGGCTTTGTACACAGGGCAATAGTAATTCTGAACAAAAAAGTAATTTCTCAAAAATGTTGTCTCAAATAACTTTGTATGCTATAGCATTTACAGTACTCATCACTGGAAACACCTCAATTCAATAATTTGTAGGGGTGTCCACATACTTTTGGCCATATAGGTAGGTGTGATGCTTATGTGTCCACAAACTTTTGGCTTTAAATTATATACTGCAAGGTTCTAATATCAGGTAATGTATAATGCTAAGACCACTTCTGGTAATGTGTGAAAGTCTTATTCATCTGTTAATGGCACACAACCCTCATGTCAACCTCTTGAGTTTGCAACACTTTGGGATTTTTAGAAAACTTGAAGTCTTTGGGGTCTGAAGTAGCCTACTTCAAATTTTCTTCCAGAAGTTGCTGTAGTATGCAGTAGTATTTTGGTGGCACAGTGGTGTAGTGGGTAGCACTCTCGCCTAGCAGTAAAAAGGGTTGAATCCCAATCACGGCACTACCTGCCTGGAGTTTGCATGTTCTCCCTGTGCCTGCGTGGGTGTCCTCCGGGTACTCCGTTTTTCTTGGTAGGTTAATTGGCTTCTGTCTAAATTGGCCCTAGTATATGGATGTCAGTTAGGGACCTTAGATTGTAAGCTCCTTGAGGGTAGGGACCGATGTGAACCTACAGTGTATTGTACAAGCGTATATGTAAAGCACTGCGTAAATTGACGGCGCTATATAAATACCTTAAATAATAATAATTTAAGATTAACTAAACGGACACATGGTCTTTTGTTCTGCCTTGCCAACTAGATAACTGCACAAGGTTATGTTCATAAGCTCCCAAGCCTTTACCTTCTGCTGCTATGTGATAGTTGCTAATGAATTCAAAAATTATTTTTGGTTCAGTCCACAAAATGAGCCTATGTGTTTGGTTATTGTATCCATTTGTATTCTCATCTGTATGTTACTCCAGTCCTTAGATATGCATACAGATTCCACATCACCTTTTTTGTCTGGCATCATGATGTCTTCTAAAGCTGTAAAGGTCAATCCCATTGATAAATTAGTGCTGTGTGAGAGTTCACAGAGCAGTATCTAGCTGTAAGCCTAGGTTCATGCTGACAGCAGGGTTGAAATCGTGCAAGTTAAGCTAAACTCTCACGATTTCATACCCGCATATCAGTCTGCAGGGGGGGGGCCATTTCAGAGACGATTGGTTAAATCTGCACTCCAGGTCCAAAAATGTTCATTTAAATATTTTTCTATAATCGCAAAAAATTCAAATTTTGTGTGCACCAAATGTTTTTGCAAACTCCGATATTGCCTTGTAAAATGAATGACTTCACTGTGCTGTATGGTGTTGTGCAGCAAACAAAGCTGTGGGGGGGACCCAGCAGTTTCACCCATTACAAGCTGCCTGCAAAAAACTGTGGGAGGGGGCAGATTCAAGACCAGTCTCCTTATACAAGGGACGAGAGAGAAGCAGTGACTGGTCTGTATTACAGGAAGCTCCTGCAAAGAGGCAAAGATTTGTCCCAGATTACTGCACAGAACTGGATGTAATATACAAAGCACAGCAAAGATTCAAGGAAGAATACACATGCTACTTGGATTTGGATACTGTAATATTTTCTTATCCTGGAGTCCAGCTTTAAGACTAGGTTCACACATGTCCAGTTCGAATTTCTCCTCAGTTTTCACTGTGAACTTCCAAAGCAGTGGTTCAGCTGTGATTTAGATGCTGCTCAGATGTGAATTTTTAGAGCCGGTAGCAACCGGCGTCTTTAACAATAGCTGGCTGCCGCATCCTTAACAATGGATGATTCATCAGCTGTCAGCAGGGTTGGGTTTGGGGGGGGCATGCTGTTTTTTTTTTTCCCCGCGTGGGGGCCTGGTATAGATTGGGGGGGGGGGGGGCACGTCCTTTTCTTTTTTTTCTCATTGAATTTTTGTTTAAAACTGATGAGATGTGCGATTCAGATGCATTCCCATAAAACTCAGTGAGCTTGGAATTTGCATCTAAATCACACTGCAGTGCTCAAAAAATGCACAGGACTCTTTAAATTTGCAGTGAATTCACATATATATGCCTATATGTGAACCGGCTCCATTGATAAATGGTTTGGTTCACATGTCATGCGAATTGGATGTAGTTCAAAACATATACAATTTGCATACATTGCCTTGAAAAGGTTTTTCCACATTTTGTCATGTTACAACCAAAAACTTAAATGTACTTTATGGGATTTTATGTGATAGACCAACACAAAGTGGCTCATAATTGTGAAGTGGAAGGAAAAGGATAAATGTTTTTTAGAATTTTTTACAAATATCTGAAAAGTGTGGTGTGCATTTGTATTCAGCACCCTTTGCTCTAAAACCCCTATTTAAAATCTAGTGGAGCCAATTGCATTTAAAAAAAATCACCTAATTGGTGAATAGTCCATAGTAGTCCACCTATGTGTAATTTAATCTCAGTATTAATGCAGCTGTTCTGTGAAGCCTTCAGGGTTTTTTTGGAGAACCATAGTGAACAAACAGTATCATGAAAGCCAAGGAACACACCAGACAGGTCAGGAATACTATTGTGGAGAAGCTTAAAGTAGGGTTAGGTTAAAAAAAAAAAAAAAATCTTCCAAGCTTTGAACATCTCACAGAGCACTGTTCAATCCATCATCCAAAACTGGAAAGAGTATGGCACAACTGCAAACCTACCAAGACATGGCCGTCCACCAAAACTGACAGGCCGGGCAAGAAGAGCATTAATTAGAGAAGCAGCCAAGAGGCCCATGGTAACTCTGGAGGAGCTGCAGAGATCCACAGCTCAGGTGGGAGAATCTGTCCACAGGACAACTATTAGTCCTGCACGCCACAAATCTGGCCTTTATGGAAGAGTAGTAAGAAAATAGTCATTTTTGAAAGAAAGCAATAAGAAGTCCCATTTTCAGTTTGCAAGAAGCCATGTGGGGATATGGCAAACATGTGGAAGAAGGTGCTGTGGCCAGATGAGACTAGAATTTAACTTTTTGGCCTAAAGGCAAAATTCTACGCGTGGAGGAAAACTAACACTGCACATCACCCTGAACACACCGTCCCTACTGTGAAACATGGTGGCGGCCGTATCATGTTGTGGGGATGCTTTTTTTCAGCAGGGACAGGGAAGCTGGTAAGAGTTGATGGTAAGATGAATGGAGCTAAACACAGGGCAATCTTAGAAGAAAACCCGTTGGTCTGCAAAAGACTTGAGACTAGGGCGGAGGTTCACCTTCCAGCAGGACAACGACCCTAAACATACAGCAAAAGCTACAATGGAATGGTTTAGATCAAAGCATATTTATGTGTTAGAATGGCCCAGTCAAAGTCCAGACCTAAATCCAATTGAGAATCTGTGGCAAGACTTGAAAATTGCTGTTCACAGACGCTCTCCATCCAATCTGACAGAGCTTGAGCTATTTTGCAAAGGAGAATGGGCAAAAATGTCACTCTTTTTAGATGGCAAAGCTGGTAGAGACATCCCCAAAAAGACTTGCAGCTGTAATTGCAGTGAAAGGTGGTTCTACAAAATATTGACTCAGGGTGCCTAAATACAAATGCACGCCACACTTTTCAGATATTTATTTGTAAAAAAAATCAGAAAAACTTTTAATCATTTTCCTCCCACTTCAGAATTATGTGACACTTTGTGTTGGTCTATCACATAAAATCCCAATAAAATACATTTACGTTTTTGGTTGTAAAATTTCAAGGGGTATGAATACTTTTTCATGGCACTTTTTATGCGAACAGAGCCTAAATGTGCACATTAATGTTTTCATATTTAACTCCACATCATCATGGGAATTACATACTCCAGCAAGAAAACAATCAGTCTTCATAACTCAACACAATGGTTTTCCGTAACAACAATCAGTCAGGTTCCTGAGCAAGTTCGATCCTGTCAGTGTCTGCGCTTCTTAAGATATTGGACACTTTAAATAGTTAATCTCTCTGTAAACTTAGTTCTGTGAACAATCAGTCATCAAATTTTCAATTTCCAGACATATAGGCCAATGTTAATGAAGTTTGCCCTAACGTGGAATTATGTCAGGGGCTACTGCATCCTGGCTTGTTCCATAGTAATACATGTTGTACCTTTATTAATGTGAAAGACATCCTAAAATACAAAAAGTTGAAACTAAACTCCAGCCAAAAGATAAAAATGAATAGCCCATTAAAAGATAACATAACTAAACCAACAATATTTACTTCCCCCTTTTTTTCTTCTTCCATTTTTATGTCCTCAGGCTGATGGTCAGCATCATTTAACTCACATTCTTAAAGCGGTTTATAGTCTTTTTTTTTTTTTTTTTTTTTTTACTTTTACCTACAGGTAAGCCTATAATAAGGCTTACCTGTAGGAAAAAAAAATATCTCCTAAACCTGCAATGAGCCGCTGACTGCAGCGGCGCATGCTCACAGGGGATTCTCGGCTAAAAGCCCGGCGGACGCCAGTCCCTGCCGGGAGGAAATCTCCCACGCGCATGACGATATATTGCGGCTCCGGCGCTGTGTGTGGTCTACCCGGAAGACACGCTGAGGAAACATGTCAGCTCCCTCGGCGTGGATCGGGCAAGATGTCGGGGCCTCGTTCTAAGGTAAGTATTTCATAATGAGCTAGTATGCGGTGCATACTAGCTCATTATGCCTTTTCCCTTGCAGGTCTGAAAAAAATAAATCAAAAAAAGTCAGCGGGTATACAACCGCTTTAACCCACTACCTTTTAGGTACTTACACTCAGTGTTGGTCAACTTACTTTAAAAAAGTAATTAGTTAAGTTATAAATTACTTCTCCCAAAAAGTAATTGCGTTAGTAACTCAGTTTCTACATTGAAAAAGTAATTAGTTACGCAGCAAAGTAACTGACTTTTTTTTTAAAATATTCTATACGTGTAACTAAGGGGCGGGTCTAGTATGACAGTAACCAAGGGGTCCATTTATTATTATTGTTATATGTCGTGTAACCAAGGGGCTGCTCTATTATTACTCTAACCAAGGGGCAGATCTGTTATAGCGTGTAAGCAAGGAGTGGGACTATTATTATTATATCGTGTAAGGGGCAGATGGCTACAGAAGAGGGCGAATGTTAAATTAATGGGCAGAGCTCGATATATACAGTGCCTTGCGAAAGTATTCGCCCCCCTTGAACTTTTCAACCTTTTGCCACATTTCAGGCTTCAAACATAAAGATATCAAATTTTAATTTTTTGTGAAGAATCACCAACAAGTGGGACACAATTGTGTGTTCACAATTGTGAAGTGGAACGAAATCTATTGGATATTTTAAACTTTTTTAGCAAATAAAAAACTGAAAAGTGGTGCGTGCAAAAATATTCGGCCCCTTTACTTTCAGTGCAGCAAACTCACTCCAGAAGTTCAGCGAGGATCTCTGAATGATCCAATGTTGTCCTAAATGACTGATGGTGATAAATAGAATCCACCTGTGTGTAATCAAGTCTCTGTATAAATGCACCTGCTCTGCGATAGTCTCAGGGTTCTGTTGAAAGCGCAGAGAGCATCATGAAGACCAAGGAACATACCAGGCAGGCCCGTAATACTGTTGTGGAGAAGTTTAAAGCTGGATTTGGATACAAAAAGATTTCCCAAGCTTTAAACATCCCAAGGAGCACTGTGCAAGCGATCATTTTGAAATGGAAGGAGTATCAGACCACTGCAAATCTACCAAGACCTGGCTGTCCCTCTAAACTTTCAGCTCAGACAAGGAGAAGACTGATCAGAGATGCAGCCAAGAGGCCCATGATCACTCTGGATGAACTGCAGAGAACTACAGCTGAGGTGGGAGAGTCTGTCCATAGGACAACAATCAGTCGTACACTGCACAAATCTGGCCTTTATGGAAGAGTGGCAAGAAGAAAGCCATTTCTCAAAGATATCCATAAAAAGTCTCGTCTTAAGTTTGCCACAAGCCACCTGGGAGACACACCAAACATGTGGAAGAAGGTGCTCTGGTCCGATTAAACCAAAATCGAACTTTTTGGCCACAATGCAAAACGATATGTTTGGCGTAAAAGCAACACAGCTCATCACCCTCAACACACCATCCCCACTGTCAAACATGGTGGTGGCAGCATCATGGTTTGGGCCTGCTTTTCTTCAGCAGGGACAGGGAAGATGGTTAAAATTGAGGGGAAGATGGATGCAGCCAAATACAGGACCATTCTGGATGAAAACCTGTTGGAGTCTGCAAAAGACCTGAAAGTGGGACGGAGATTTATCTTCCAACAAGATAATGATCCCAAACATGCAGCAAAATCTACAAAGGAATGGTTCACAAATAAACGTATCCAGGTGTTAGAATGGCCAAGTCAAAGTCCAGACCTGAATCCAATCGAGAATCTGTGGAAAGAGCTGAAAACTGCTGTTCACAAACGCTCTCCATCCAACCTCACTGAGCTCAAGCTGTTTTGCAAGGAAGAATGGGCAAGAATTTCAGTCTCTCGATGTGCAAAACTGATAGAGACATACCCCAAGCGACTTGCAGCTGTAATCGCAGCATTAGGTTGCTCTACAAAGTATTAAAGCAAGGGGGCCGAATAATTTTGCACGCCCCACTTTTCATTTTTTTTATTAGTTAAAAAAGTTTCAACAATCCAATAGATTTCGTTCCACTTCACAATTGTGTCCCACTTGTTGGTGATTCTTCACAAAAAAATTAAAATTTGATATCGTTATGTTTAAAGCCTGAAATGTGGCAAAAGGTTGAAAAGTTCAAGGGGGCAGAATACTTTCGCAAGGCACTGTAACAATAATAATAAATGCGCCCCTTGGTTACAGTAATACTAGACTGTAGACCTTAGTTACACGATAGACGTCCCTTGCAGAGTAGCACTAGCATCGGGAGCCTGCGGCATCGCCTCGTACAATCACATGTAAACTGCTCCTGTGTGGTGTAGAGTTCGCTCAGAGCTGTTTAGGTTCGGCAATTCTTGTAAGCTCCGTAGTCCTTCGCACTGTGCAAGCGTTGCGCCTGCGCAGTACAGGGGGTCCTTATCCGGCGGGGGAATTTTTTCGGCAGGACACCGGAATTACACTACTGTCATCTAGTGGCAGTAGATGTAATTGCGGTAACGCCGCCCAAGTAATGGGAACTGCGTTACCATGAGGGGAAAAGTAATCAGTTAGATTACTTGTTACCCTCTAAAGTAACTGCGTTAAGTAACTCCGTTTATTTTAACTCAGTTACTTACATCACTGCTTACACTGCTTTTATTTAACAAATGCATTTAATGATGTTCTTATGATTACTGAGATAAATTAATTTGGGTCTTTTATACCCACCTAGAGTGCAGCTTTTATGTTTCATAAAAGGTACTTGGAAAACTCTAAAGTTGCATGTGGTTTTCATTAAAGAGGAGTTCCACCCACTTTTGAGAGGTGGTCTTAAATGTTTTTGGCTATTTAAAAAAAAAAAATTCTCCTAACTTACCTTTTTATGAAGTACAGCTTGTACTTCCGATCCATCCGGTCTGCGGTGCAGGACGTCATATCCTTTTCTTTGTCGAGCACCCTCGATGTCTTCTGGGACCTGTGTGTGTGTCCCAGAAGACAGCCGACCATTTACAAAGCGGCGCACGACTCACCCATGCGCAGTAGGAAATTGGCAGTGAAGCCGCAAGGCTCAACTGCCTTTTTCTCTTAATTAGAATGGCGGCACCTGCACCCGATCCGATGGACGGATCAGACTTGGGGGGCTGACAACGCAGGCTCCCTGGACAGGTAAGTGTCCTTATTAAAAATCAGCAGCTACAGTGTTTGTAGCTGCTGACTTTAAAAAATAATTTGTGGGTGGAACACCGCTTTAATATACAAGACTGACATTCCCTATGAACAGTCTTACCATGAGAAAAATAGAATGGAATTGTGTTTACCACCATCACAAATTTGTTGGTGAATTAGAAGCTTTTGGTGCCAGCATTTTGCCATGGTGCTGCGTTCTTTTGGTCCTTACGACTCTGATTCCTCTACTGTAAGTATGTTGCAGAAAAATGTGTTTGAGATGAGGGTAGAGATTAGGTTACCCAAGGGTCCATGCAGACCAGATGCGATGGGACTGCGTTGGGCAGCTATTCCAGCGCAGTAATGGAAGAGCAACACCACTCCAGGTGATATAATCCCCTCTCTGAAAGGCAGGTGCTGGTCCAGGCCGCAGGCTGAGCGTATCAAGCAATTATTAAATTAGGTAATAAAGCTCTTTGTTCTGTGAAGTTTGGAGTGCAGTCACCCTTCCTTGCATACTTTGCTTATTTCAGCGCAGTCCCACCGCACCTCCACTGAATGACAGTGCAGTCCATTGTGGTTGGTTCACACCACTGCATTGAGGTGGTGCGCACTGAAAAAAACGATTACGTGCAGGTCCCTGCATGCCGGCCAATTAGAATTATATGAAATGTCACTAAGTGACATTTCCATAATGCATTGCAATGCAGCGGCTGGTGTGAACAAGACCTTAGTGTTAGTGTCAGGGTTTAGGGTGTGTATGCATTAACCACTTACTCACACCGATATATGTCAGCAGAATGGCACGGGTGCCCAAAACCACGTACCCGTACGTCACTCCGTCGTCGGTGGCTAGCGGGCGGGCGCACGTCGCGGGATCGTGTCAGTGGGTCTTGTGGACTCGATGTCCGCCAGTGGCCTGCGATCGTGGCACGGAAAGGCAGAATGGGGAGATGCCTATGTACACAAGGCATTTCCCTGTTCTGCCTAGCAACATGACAGGGATCTACTGCTCCCAGTGATCGGTAGCACTGATCTCTGTCATGTTCTAGTGAGCCCATCCTCCCTACAGTTAGAACACACTGAGGGAACACACTTAACCCCTTGATCGCCCCCCCCCCCCCCCCAGTGTTTAACCCCTTCCCTGCCAGTGACATTTACACAATAATCAGTGCTATAAATAATAAATATATATATTATATATATATACACTGATCGCTGTATAAATGTCAATGGTCCCAAAATAGTGTCAAGTGTCCAATCTGTCCGCCGCAATGTCGCAGTCACGATAAAAATCGCAGATCGCCGCCATTACTAATAATAAAAAAAATGCCATAAATCTATTCCCTATTTTGTAGACACGATAACTTTTGCGCAAACCAATCAATATACGATTATTTTTTTTTTTTTTTTTTTTTTAAAAATATGTCTCAGAATACATCTTGGCCTAAACTGAGGAATACATTTTTTTAATATATATTTTTTGGGGATATTTATTATAGCAATAAGTAAAAAATATTGCTTTTTTTTTTTTTCAAAATTGTCGCTCTTTTTTATTTGTTTATAGCGCAAAAAATAAAAACTGCAGAGGTGATCAAATACCACCAAAAGAAAGATTTATTTGTGGGGGAAAAAAGGACTCAATCTTGTTTGGGTACAACGTCGCACGACCGTGCAATTGTCAAAGTGTCGTAGTGCCGTATCGCAAAAAAGGGCTTGGTCACGAAGGGGGTAAATCCTTCCGGGGCTGAAAGTGGTTAAAGGATAAGTTCACCTTTTGTAACATGTTACACCCATATTCAAGTTGTAACATGTTACAAATGTGTCGGCTGCCACCCACCCAATCCCCCATTTTGGCAGCGAGCAGGGGACCTTCTCCCCAGTCCAATTTTGGGCATCCAAACAAAAGTGTAGTTAGTCTTTAAAGGTTTTATGGTCTTAATTCATTTCTGAATTATGACAAAAGCTCTCTGATGATTGTGCAACTACACCCAAAATTAAGAGGAAAGTCTCCAGTCTTTCCACATGGCAACATTCCTGTGCATCTGATCATCTTTATAGTGAAAGTCCTGCACATGTGTTGTCTGTCAGACATAAATTCATGCAGATGATAAATATTGTAATATCATACTCAGATAAATACCACTCTTCAAAGGGGAACACACCCTATGGCCTCATGTTCTGTAGTGCAAACATGTTTAATATGTATTAATAGAACAATGACATATAAGAAAGGCAAAGCTGCCTCTGGTTATATGGAAATGAATAGTCATAATCCAGATCTTCCAGATTATCTGTTATTCCCTATGCTTATCATTACTAGATTATGAACATCCTTCTCAGAGATTTGTGAGAGTATCTTCTATATAAACTTTTCTCACATGAGTCATCTTGGAAGGCTCCCATGTAAATAATCTGATTTGCTGTGATTCATGTAATTTTTACTATATTTTAAGGATACGCAGAACCTAGATTTTACGATTCGGCAGCAGACAGAATACATTTACAATGATTTTTCCAATTACCAAACTGAATCCAAACCTTGAGGGTCACTTTGGGAGTTTGTCCAGTTTCGGGACAAGGCTCTTTTTAAATATTCTTCATGTTTAACATTTATGTGGTGCTCCCTTTCTTAGTCCCCTGGCAGCAGATTGGAAATAAAAGGCAATCCTGACATAAGTCTTACCAGTCTGCATTAATGAAAATATCAAGCAGTTTACCATGGTGAGAGAAGCCATGGGTTTGATTTAAAATAAATGTAAACCTTAAAAAAATGATATTTAAATTTGATAAAGCACTGTATATCAGTTTTAAAGGTTAAGCAACTCCCATCACTTAAAGTGGTTGTAAACCCTTACATACCACTTTTACCTACAGGTATGCCTATAATAAGGCTTACCTGTAGGTACTGGAAATATCTTTACCATATACGCTTGCACCGATGTCATCTGCGCATGCGCACTGAAGAAAGGGCAAGATCATACTTTTTCTACAGGGCCTGTGCCGTGCCATGACCGTCGACTCCCGTGCATGTGCGCGATGCATACTA
The DNA here is from genome assembly GCA_028564925.1 of Lithobates sylvaticus. Lineage (NCBI taxonomy): Eukaryota > Metazoa > Chordata > Amphibia > Anura > Ranidae > Lithobates > Lithobates sylvaticus. The sequence continues at coordinate 66,341,410 of CM053032.1, read as the reverse complement.
GCCCATTATGCTTTTACTTTACAGGGAACAAAAGAGGAAGTAAAACCCATCATGGTTTACTTCCTCTTTAACCCTAAAGATGGGGGGGGGGGTCACCATGGCACTCTGCATATATAGTGTTCTGGTGTAAAGAGTGGCACTGAACGTCATCACATCAGCATCGCTCTCTGCACCAGTAAGGTTCACCAAGCCCAGAGAAGAGGCAAAGAGGAAAAGGACCTTGTTGCATCAAGTGATCAGCCTGAAGGCTTCAGGAAAAAGTAAAATAGAACTTTTTTTTTTTTTAAATAGAACTTTTAAAAAAAAGCTTAGAAAACCTGCAGTGGAACCTTTAGGGAAGAGAAGGTGTGGCCATGAGGAAAAGTATGAAGCCCAGAGATGGGCTATAAGATTTACATCTTTGGTGTGGGATTTAGATGTTAAGGGCTTGTTTTAGGGTTGGGGGGCTCATTAACACCAGATGCAATCAATGCATTTTTCAAGGCATTATGAATGCAAATGCAAGAAAAAAATGTTAATTTTTAAGCTACCAATACTGTAGCTGCTGACTTAAATGTCCCAAGATCCATCAATATTCTCACCGGACCCGGCTCTTTGCCAGTCTTCGAATGCAGACACTGGCATCCTTGGTGTGATCAGCCGAATGTGACTCCTTGTGTCTTCAAAGCTGGCTGCACATGCACAAGCCACACTGTGATTGGTCCCGCAATCTCCTGCGACTTGTCCCAAGAGGCTGCTGGGGGATGGAGGGACGAACTTCCGCTTAGATCACGGCGACGATCTGACTGGAAGTTGGAGTGGGTACCTGTTAAATTCAGATACCTACTCCCCTCCCCCCCCAAAAAATCCCAGTATTGAACGGGGGGTGGAGAAAAAGTAGAACTTCCACTTTTGGGTGAAGTTCCGCTTTAAGGCCTCTCTGTAAAGTGCAGGCCTGACTCTTACATTTGACCGTCTCCATATTGGAGCATACAGTATGTAACCATGGATAAATTAAGGGCAGGTATGCTTGGAGAGACAGGCCATTCCTCCCTAAAGGCACAGAGACACATTAGAAGCCCAGCAAGAGTACAATGGCAGCTAAAGGAATCCAATGTGTCCCCATGCCAATTCCAGTAAGCAATCTATAAAAAATGCAGACCACCCCAATTTCTAACTAGCTTAAAAGTAAGGTGCACATGAAAGGGCTTTGCACAGCTCTAAGAAGCAAGGGTTTCCCAGCACACGTATTAGTTAACTTGCAAAAACAAAAATTCACCATCTAGCAGTTTGGCTTACAAACAGATGTTTTAGTTGTACACATTTGGTGGTTGCTAATTTTGTATAGCTTGCTTGCTAGAACTGGCGTGGGGACACATTGGACACATTAAGCTGCCTTGTTCTCTTAAGTATCGTATAAACTCGAGTATAAGCCAACCCGAATATAAGCCGAGGCACCTAATTTTACCACAAAAAACTGTGAAAACGTATTGACTCGAGTATAAGTCTAAGGTGAGAAATGCGCAGCTACTGTAAGTGGAAAAGAGGGTCAATAATGCCCATTTGCAGCCTCACTGTGCCCATTTGCAGCCATAGGTCCCCCGAACTTCAAACTTGGTAGTTAAGGGTTCCTAGATGCCCCCTGCAGCCAAAGGGTCCCGAAATGACATGATGGACACATGATGGACACTGCAGATGGACACCGTTGACCGAATTTGGGGCCCTGCATCTCTGGGCCACTTGGTGCCAATTTGGATATGTTGTAGTGTCGGTTCCACTGAGTTTGCACACCAAGTTTGGGGTTCCTAGCACCAAGTGGCCCAGAGATACGGGGCCTCAAAGTCGGGTCGGAAATAGTCATTCTCTGCTGCAGAAAAGTGCTTGACTCGAGTATAAGCCGGGGGGGCATTTTCAGCACAAAAAAATGTGCTGAAAAACTCGGCTTCTACTCGAGAATATACGGTATATATATTTTTTTTTTATTCAGCAGCTACAGTACTTGTAGCAGCTGACTTTTATTTTTTTATAGACTTGGTGAATTTCCTCTTTGAGGGCCAGTTCACACCATGCAGTCCGGATGTGTTTCTACGTGTGCGTTTTTTATACATTCCGGTGCATTTTTGGTGTGTTTCGGTGAGTTCCGGTGCAGTTTTTGTGCTTTTTACCGTATTCCAGTACAGTTCAGTGCAAAAACAAAAATGCAGCACGTTCTACTTTTTTTTTTTTCTGGAATTTGTACGCACTGGAACTGATTGTGCTGGTGTGAACTATGCCATTGAAAACCATATAACCTTCTATCCATGTGTTTTTGGTGCACTGGACTGCATGTGGTGTGAAACGGTCCTAATGCTCCGTATACACAATCAGACCTAACGACAACAAAACCGTGGATTTTTGTTCGAAGGATGTTGGCTCCAACTTGTCTTGCATACACACGGTCACACAAATGTTGGCCAACAATTACGAACGTGGTAACGTACAAGATGTACGACGAGCCGACAAAAAGCCAATGCGGTTTCTTCTGCTTGATTCCGAGCATGCGTGAACTTTTGTGCGACGAACTTGTGTACACAAGATCGGAAATTCCGACAACAAAGTTTTGTTGGAGGAAAATTTGAGAACCTGCTAGCCAACATTTGTTGGAGGAAAGTCCGACAACAAATGTTCGATGGAGCATACACACAGTCAGACTTTCAGCCAACAAGCTCACATCCAACATTTGTTGTCGGAAAATCCGATCGTGTGTACGGGGCATTAGAGTTAACTAAAAAAAAAAGATGCATTTCTGGCAGTTTGGGAGTAATAACAATGGTGCAGTAATTAAACCACAAACGCCTTCGCTCGTTGATACAGCAGTAAAAAAGGCCCAATCCTGTGATATTTGATTTCCATTAAATGGTAATTAACCATCAAGCAATGTAAATAGCAGTGAACACGTGTTACTGCTGAATCTTTTGAAACGAGAAGAGATTTGGCTCTAGCTGGCCACATCTGGTTCTCATTGCTGTCTCCAGAAACAATATTGTTTTTTTTTTCTTTTTCTTTTTTGACAACAGTGAAATGTTTATGCGTACTGTAGTTATATGGAAAGCTTGCCGAGGCTGGTCCAATTCCCCTTGCAAGATGGAGCTGTGGGAAAGTCCTATATAGCCACTTCCACTAGAGATGACGTTTGTGGAATTATTCAAACCTACTCCAAACTCTTATTTCTATTTGCTTGGAGATGTTCCAGGCCAGATTTTTATTTTCGACCTGAGCTGGGCCATTGCTCAAGCTTCATTTAACATGTTTCCCTCCCTAGGTTTCCAACTATAAATGCATGAGCAATGCTTTCTCCATGGTGGGTGGCTGTGTAGAGGAGAGTTTAGGGTGGGAATTTGATCTCATTTCAAGATGATGTTAATAGCTTCCTCGACCCTTGTTACAAAAAGACAGATCCGAAATAAAGACAGTAGTTTATACTCGGAGCAGAAGTGGGGAAGGAATTGTTTCATTCTAACAGCCGACAGTGATTAGTAGGGGAAAATATGGCTTAATTGATATTGTGATTACAGGAGGATAATAACAATAATGCAGAATTTGTGGCTAAAGGTTGTATGTTCAGGAAAGTGTTCATTAAAAAACTGGAATATAAATCGTATAACAGTATGTTTGGCTGCTCACTGTTTAAAGTAATCTTGTCATAATAAGTATACGGGTAGGCCCAAAGATCAGGGAGGCATAGGCCTCCCCGACTTCAAAAAATATTATCAGGCCTCACATATCTCCAGGGTCATTGATTGGCACTGTCATAGCCACACAAAAGACTGGGTGAACCTTGAACTACCACAAAGCAAAATACACTTACCTTTCTACCCATGGACTATACATTCTAGACACACCAAAGACATTACCCACCCACTTGTCGCAAACACCATCAAAATCTGGCATGCAACTGCCACCAAACATGAACTAGCTACCATCCCAGGCCCGCTGACTCCGTTAACCAATAACCCAGACTTTCCGACAGGACGAATATGCACTCCACTTTCAACTCAGGAACAATCTCACAAACTTCTGGCCAAACACTGCATCTCTGGCAACAAGATTAAATCCCTAGAGACACTCAAAATGGAATATGGAAACTTCTTCTCAAACTATTGGTTCTATATACAAGTTCAGGACTTCCTCTTAAACAGCAAATACCGTCCCTCATACTTCCAAAAACTCACACCCCTAGAAGACATATGCCTCAAAGGCGCACAAACAACCAACACAACCTCCCTTGCCTACAAATGGCTACTCCACTCACCCAAACAAAGCAGAAATAGACACAGAGAAAGATGGGAGAATGAACTCGGGGTTGTAATCGCCAGCGCACAATGGGATAAAGCGTGTATATTTGCACACAGATGCTCACTCAGCACAAAATACCAAGAAATCTCATACATAACACCAGTTAAGACCAAAAAATGGTCACCTCAGGCCTCAGATGTGTGCTGGCGATGCAACAACGACACAGGTACTCTTTTACATCTCTGGTGGGAATGTCCCCCAGTCCTTGACTACTGGAACCAAATTATTAGGTGGATTAAGCACATTACAGATACAAAAATCACTTTAGATGCAGCTGCATGTCTATTGCATATTAACACGTTTTCAATCAGAAAATACAAAAGGTCCTTAACCAGGCACCTCCTTACAGCAGCCAAAAGCCTAATACCTTTGCACTGGAAAACCACTCACACCCCCACGGTCAAGGACTGGCTGGACAGGACCAACTATATGTACAGAATTGAAGAAATACTTGCAATGAAAAAAGAAGACTGTTCTAACTTTTCATCACAGTGGCAGCCCTGGTTAGTTTTCACGCTATCGACGGAATACATTAACCTATCCTCCTAAATCACTGAATTAACGTGTTACAAACACTAATAACCATAAGCCAATTGGTGTCTGTTAAAGACAAGAACCGACCTTGACCAGAATCCTAAACACACTTAAGACATTCCTGCCCCCCCCCCCCTTTATATATTTTTTTTTTCTCCCCTCCCCTCTACCCCCCCCTTCCCCCCCCCCCCCCCCCCCACCTCGCAGACCTCCCCTCACCCCCCCACATACCCCCATACAAACAATGAATGTTCAAGTGAACTCTCCAATGATAATTCATAATGTACGATATATAAAAGTTATGCTTACTGTTGGTTTACTGTTGAGACATTGTATGTCTCCTAACTTGACTGTAACTTGCCTTCTAAACTGCCTCTTTGTTAATCTTACTGTATGCAATTTTTTTCTAAATAAAAACCTTTTGATTGTGAAAAAAAAATAAGTATACGGGTGTTGCCATTGCTTTGGAACTTGAAAAAAAATCCAAAGACAGGAGTCCCAAAATATAGGTACTGTTTTTTTTTTTTTTTGTAGCTATAACTCCTAGCTGTAATGCAGGTGTGGCGAATAGTCATTTGATATTTCCTAATTCCAAGCATGTAAAGCTGATAGTGGCAATACCCATTGTACTGTCTTTAGTTTGGAGCGGAACTTCACTCTCTCAACACTATTTTTTATTCTTATGCTGCTAGCATTCGTAAATACGTAAAAAAGTTCATCATATTTACATATTTTTTTTTACATTTCTTATATTACTTCCTGGTTTCTAGGCCTAGGCAAATTATGTCATACATCCCAGGAGCGTGGCTGAGCTATGGGCAGATGGATTTCAGGGCATAAATGCTACATGAATCATTTGCCCTTACTCAGGATTATTATGTCCAGAAATACTAGGGAAGGGGTAGGTAACCTTTTGAGCACAGCGTGCCGAAAAATGTTTTCAAAGAAATTGAGCGTGCCGATTTTATAACAAAAAAATGAAACTTCACACTCTCAATTACGCAAAGGATTTTTTATAATGTAAGTGCTGTAAACTACTTTAGTAGTGAGAAATTAACATCCTGCACTCTCACGCCTCAGATCAATCCCAATTCCTGCAACTCCACACTTCAGATTGGCCCCAATTCATGCACCTTTACACCTCAAATATCTGCCCCCCCTGCTCATCTGCCCCACCACTGTACCCCCCCTGCTCATCTGCCCCACCACTGTACCCCCCCTGCTCATCTGCCCCACCACTGTACCCCCCCCCCTGCTCATCTGCCCCACCACTGTACCCCCCCCTGCTCATCTGCCCCACCACTGTACCCCCCCTGCTCATCTGCCCCACCACTGTACCCCCCCTGCTCATCTGCCCCACCACTGTACCCCCCTGCTCATCTGCCCCACCACTGTACCCCCCCTGCTCATCTGCCCCACCACTGTACCCCCCCCTGCTCATCTGCCCCACCACTGTACCCCCCCTGCTCATCTGCCCCACCACTGTACCCCCCCTGCTCATCTGCCCCACCACTGTACCCCCTGCTCATCTGCCCCACCACTGTACCCCCCCTGCTCATCTGCCCCACCACTGTACCCCCCCTGCTCATCTGCCCCACCACTGTAACCCCCCCTGCTCATCTGCCCCACCACTGTAACCCCCCTGCTCCTCTGCCCCACCACTGTACCCCCCCTGCTCATCTGCCCCACCACTGTACCCCCCCGCTCATCTGCCCCACCACTGTACTCCCCCGCTCATCTGCCCCACCACTGTACTCCCCTGCTCATCTGCCCCACCACTGTACTCCCCTGCTCATCTGCCCCACCACTGTACCCCCCTGCACATCTGCCCCACCACTGTACCCCCCTGTACATCTGCCCCACCACTGTACCCCCTGTACATCTGCCCCACCAATGTACCCCCCTGCACATCGGCCCCATCACTGTACTACCCTGCACATCTGCTTCACCTCTATACCCCCTGCACATCTGCCCCACCACTGTACTACCCTGCACATCTGCCCCACCACTGTACTACCCTGCACATCTGCCCCACCACTGTACTACCCTGCACATCTTCCCCATCTCTGTACCCCCTGTACATCTGCCCCACCACTGTACCACCCTGCTCTTCTGTCCCACCACTGTAACCCCCTGCCCCACCAATGTTCCCCCTTTCTCATCTGCCCCACCACTGTTCCTCCATACACATCTGCTCCACCACTGAACCATCTTCTCATCTGTCCTAACACTAAACTTATCTGCTCCACCATGTAACCCCCTTTCTCATCTGCCCCACGACTGTACCTCCTGCACACCTGTCCTACCTCGGTTCCCCCTGCTCTTCTGCCCCACCCCCTGCTCATGTGTTCCACTGATGTACCTCCTTTCTCCTCTGCACAGCTGCCCCACCTCTGTACCCCCCTACTCCTCTGCCCCACCGCTGTAACCCCCTGTTCATCTGTGTCACCAATGTACCTCCTTTCTCCTCTGCCCCAACACTGAACCCCCCCTTGCTCATCTTTCCCACCACTGTAACCCCCTTCTCATCTGGCCCAACACTGACCCCCCTCTCATCTGCCCCATCTCTGTACCCCCCTGCTTTTCTGTCCCTTAGCTGAACCCCCTTCTCATCTGCCAGATTAATGTACCCTTTTTATCATCTGGCCCACCACTGTACCTCCTGCACATCTGCCCCACCACTGTACCCCTTTCTCTTCTGTCCCACCACTGTGCTCATCTGTCAGATCAATGTACCCTTTTTCTCATCTGCCCCACCACTGTACCTCCCTGCACGTATGCTCCACTGTCATATCCCCATGCTCTTCTGTCTCACTACGGAATCACCTTCTCATCTGTCCTAACACTTAATTCCTATGCCCCACCACTGTAACCCGCTTTCTCATCTGCCCCACCAATGTACCTCCTGCACATCTGTCCCACCTAGGTTCCCCCTTTTCTCCTTCCCCGCCTCTGTTCCCCCTATTCTCATGCCCCGCCTCTGTCCCCCCTACTCTCCTGCCCCGCCTCTGTTCCCCCTACTCTCCTGCCCCGCCTCTGTTCCCCCTACTCTCCTGCCCCGCCGATGTTCCCCTTACTCTCCTGCCCCACCACTGTTGGTGGTGCCCCACCAATACACCTCCTTCCGCATCTGCCCCACTGCTCTAACCTCATGCATTTCTGCCCCAACACCAAACCCCCCCTGCTCATCTGGCCCAAAACTGAACCCCCTGCTCTTCTGTCCCACCGCTGAACCCCCTTCTCATCTCTTCCACCACTGTACCTCCCTGCACATCTGCCCCACCGCTGTACCCTCCTGCTCTTCTGTTCCACCTCTGAACCCCTTCCGCTCATTTTCCCCACCGCTGTACCCTCTTCTCATCTGCTCCACCGCTGTACCCTTCTCATCTATGATATGCTTGATATGCAGATTGGTGAAAGGAAGCAGAGATGAGACATCTACCTGTCCTGGCACACTCATCCTGCTGATCCACCTCTCGCATCCAGCCCACGTGCTTGTATGTGATGATGTATGTGATGTCAAATACAAGCATCTGGAATGGATGTGCAATGCTGAGCTCAGGTCAGGGGCATTTTTTGAAAGCAGTGGGCCTGTGTGCGGGATCATAAGTTGGGCCCCCGCAGCTGAGAAAAAGTGGTTGGGTGTGATTTTCATTGCGCTGAATACTGGATGTGGCTTAAAGGGACAGAAAGTGCAGGAGTTCAGTAGTAAGTGACGCAAAGGTTCAGGAATAATTTCAACAAAGTTCTCAGAGGCTCAACAGTAATTCCACAAACTGTCACTCGATTGGGGTTTTCTCAATCACAGTGAAATCTCTTCTTTCTGAGATTGGTAGTGGCAACCAAGCGAGTCATCTTCCTCCAGATGGTGGGCAGGGCCAGCAGGACTGTGATTGGCTTTAGAAGTGGCCAATGACAGTCCTCCTCCTCCTGGAAACAGGAACCCCCCCCCCCCCCAGCAAGGTGGCCACAGTCAAATACTTTTCAAAGTGATTTCTCAGCAAAATAAAGCATGGAGACATGGTTAGATGGGCGGGTTTGCTTTGAATATTACAAATTAATTAAATAAAACATTGGTTGTATATATAGGGATGTTTTTTTCTGTATAACTTTGTAATACAGTGCCTTTAACCACTTGCTTATTGGGCACCTAAACCCCCCTCCTGTCCAGACCAATTTCAACTTTCAGTGCTCTCACTCTTTGAATGACAATTGCATCGTCATACAAGACTGTACCCAAATGAAATTTTTGTCATTTTTTTCCCCACAAATAGAGCTTTCTTGGTGGTATTTGATCACCTCTGGGTCTTTTTTTATTTTTTTGTTAAAAAATAAATAAAAAAGACCAATTAAAAAAAAAAAATACTAAATTAATTTATATTTTGTTAATACATTTTGCAAACAGGTAATTTTTCTCCTTCATTAATGTACGCTGATGCTGCACTGATGGGCACTGATAGGCTGCACTGATAGGCACTGATAGGGGGCACTGATAGGCTGCACTGATAGGCTGCACTGGTGGGCACTGATAGGCTGCACTGGTCGGCCCTGATGGGTGGTATTGGTGGGCACTGATGGGTGGCACTGATGAGCGGCACTGAAGGCCACTAATAGCTGGCACTGATAGCTGCAGTGACAGGCACTGATGGGTGGCAGTGATTAGCACTGATCAGCACTGGTAGGTGACACTGATAGGCAGCACTGCTAGGTGGCACTTAGGAGGCACTGATTTGCACCACTGGTGGGCATTGATAGGTAGCACTGATTGCTGGCACTTATGCACTGATTCATGGCACTGTGTGGGCACTGGCAGGTGGCACTGTGGGCACTGGAAGGCAGTATTGGTGGGCACAGATGAATCGACTTCGTCTCTTCCTCTTCGTGACCGATGTCCCTTGCACTGAAGCCGGTGATCAGCTCTTTTTTTCTCCTCACGCTGTCAGAGGAGGAAAAAAAAAACATTACCGATCTTCTGTTTACAGCATGTGATCAGCTGTCATTGGCTGACAGCTGATCACATGTTGAGGGGCTGGGATCGGTGATCACAGCGCAGGGCACGCGTGGGGAGCGTGCAAAGGGGAGGACGTCTATTGATGGCCTCCCGGCAAAGCAGATCCATGCTGTAGCCATCATTCAGCTATAGCGCGGATCTGAAGGAGTTAAAAAGTATTCATACCCCTTGAAATTTTATACATTTTGTCATGTTACAACCAAAAAACGTAAATATATTTTATTGGGATTTTATGTGATAGACCAACACAACTCCAGCAGTTTACTGCTATCATTGGATGGGACCTTTCCTCAGAAGTGATATGCATGAGAGACATGGCAACACACATAAAGCAAAAGTGTGAATGACAATAGAGGAAGAGACTATTCTAGGCATGGAGCTTAAAAAGTATTGTTTTGGACCTGATGAATATAGTATGTGAACAGTGCTTTGAAAAAGTATTCATACACCTTGAAATTTTCCACATTTTGTAATTTTACAACCAAAAACTTAAATGTATTTTATTGGAATTTTATGTGATGGACCAACACAAAGTGGCACATAAATTGTGAAGTGGAAGGAAAATGATAAATGGTTTTCAATTTTTTTTACAAATGAATATCTGAAAAGTGAGGCGTGCATTTGTATTCAGCCCCCCAGAGTCAATACTTTGTAGAACCACCTTTCACTGCAATTAGAGCTATAAGTCTTTTTGGATATGTCTCTACCAGCTTTGCACATCTAGAGAGTGAAATTTTTGCCCATTCTTCTTTGCAAAGTAGCTCAATCTTGGATGGAGAGCATCTGTGAACAGCAATGTTTAAGTCTTGCCACAGACTCTCAACTGGATTTAGGTCAGGACTTTGGGCCATTCTAAGACATGAATATGCTTTGCTCTAAACCAGGGGTCTCCAAACTATGGCCTTCCAGTTGTTCAGGAACTACAATTCCAATCATGTCTAGTCATGTCTGTGAATGTCAGAGTTTTACAATGCCTTGTGGAATGTGTAGTTCCACAGCAGCTGGAGGGCCATGGTTTGGAGAGCCCTGATCTTAAACTTTCCATTGTAGCTGCGGCTGCATGTTTAGGGTCATTGTCCTGCTGGAAGGTGAACCGCCGCCCCAGTTTCAAGTCTTTTTCAGACTTGATCAGGTCTTCTAAGATTGTATAAAGAAAGATAAATGTTCCTGCGCTCAAGAGATAGCCGTACAATAGATTGGGGAAGTGGAATGGAAAAGTGGATCTTCACCAATCAAGTCGCCACATCAGCTCTGGTCAGTCACAGTGGTGGGATGTAGAGTCCAAAGAAAGCTGACGTGTTTCGAGGGGTGTCCCCTCTTCTTTAGAGCTAAGTTTGGAATACAGGTAGATGGTTTTTATATGATGACTGAGGTCAATGAATAGGCCCATGTGATTTGTGACCCTCCCTCTAAGATTGTCCTGTATTTGGCTCCATCCATCTTCCCATCAACGCTGACCAGCTTTCCTGTCCCTGCTGAAGAAAAGCATCCCCACAACATGATGCTGCCACCACTATGTTTTACGATGAGGGAGGTGTGTTCGGGGTGATGTGCAGTGTTTGTTTTCCACCACACATAGCGTTTTGCTTTTAGGCCAAAAAGTTCAGATTTGGTCTTATCTGACCAGAGCATCTTCTTCCACATGTTTGCTGTGTCCCCCACATGGCTTCTCACATACTGAAAACGGGACTTCTTATGGCTTTCTTTCAACAATGGCTTTCTACTTGCCACTCTTCCATAAAGGCCCGATTTGTGGAGTGCATGACTAATAGTTGTCCTGTGGACCGATTCTCCCACCTGAGCAGCTGTGGATCTCTGCAGCTCCTCCAGAGTTTGAGATCTAGAAAAAGGATTGCTGCGTCCCTAGGTGGCAACCTACAAAACACCTGTCATATAAATGAGTGCCACATCCTACATAGTGTCAAAAAATTGTTTTCCTTTACCCAAAATAGAGAGAGGAAAGAAGAATGGACTTTATAGGCACTTATTTGTGAAAAATATTTCTAGTACAAAATTTATTGAGTAGCATATATAATTAAAACAAGAAAAGACATACAGTACATACATAAACACCAGTATTGACAAAAGACAATATTGTAATTAAAAGGCTGAGAACTCAGAAAGACCACCCCTATGGGTATATAACAGTACCACACGAAGATTCGCCAGATGTGGGGTCGGTGTGCATAAGGTCTAAACACCATGAATTCTTCCCACTGGATTGTGGACTTGCCCAAGGAGGGGGTTGGTCATCGGTTACCACCAATTAAAAAAAGAAGAACTTTTGGCTCGACATGTTTCGCGACTCCTAGGTCGCTTCCTCAGGAGCTTATGTTCTAAAAAAGACACTGTGTTACTTTTTGTCACTTTTACATAACTGTATCATACAAACATCATATAATCAAAATAAACATTAACATCGATAGTAGTGAGGCTCACCTAGTGATGCAGAGCCCCGACCCAGAATCTCTCCACTCGCTGGCGCCGGTGGGCCAACCAGATGGTTACACGAGACCCCCCCTAAAAGAACTAGAGGGGGAGGAGGAAAGATAGACACCGTAGGCCACCAAAAAGCAGCGTCACCACCTCTACCGGGTGTACTCACAACCAGTGAGACCCTCGAGGTTAGGCGCTGCTGTGCAAGGACAGGGTTATGGGGACACAAATGGTAACTAGTAATATGAAGAAAAGATAAAAGGGAGCAAGGCAAAGAAATAATAATGGACAAATAATTAATTAGTTAGAACATCGTGTATTGTATGTTCACTGAAAGAATAGCCTCTCTATATGTACTCCACAATACTTACTGGAGTAGGTATTTATAAGAGGTATGGTAGATTGCTGAATGCTTCACTCTGCTGGAGACCCGAAACTTGATGCCCAAAAGGAACGGTTCGTACTAAGGGGATATATGGATATAGAGGTACTTATAGATTATCTGCTATGCATGTAATGTTAGTATTGTCATATTGCCTAATGCCAAAATTAGAAACAAGAGGCCTGATAGTGTGACCATTTGGGAGAGAAAATATCTCCCAAAGGCCATATTTTGATATAAGTAAACATAGAACATAATGGGCAGAGGTATTAGGGATTTGAATATAGCAGTATTATTAGAAAATACAAGCTAAAAATTTTACCCCCTTAGAATAAAGAATCCCATAAAACCTAAAAGGGCATAAAGAGAGTGAAGTGCCTTTACCTTGCAGAGAGGGTGAAGTAGGATGGTATATGTCCAGAAAAACGGTAGTGCGGCTGTCTGGCAGGTGTGTGGCCGCCACTCTCACAGGGCGTCTGTGAGGAGTGGAAGCCACGGCGCCGCTACTTGTGTCCCGATCGGATGACGTCAGAGCACGTCCGACGTCAATCCGAACCAGCCGGGACGCCATCGACGTTAGCGTGGGTGCGCGCGCAGCACAAGCTGCGTTGCGTTCCACACAGTGTAGATGGCGTGACGGAGGACGTTGCTAGGCAACGTCGTCCTAGCCGCACAGCATCGCCGGCCTGCACCCATGGTATCCCCGATGGCAATGGGGGACCAGGGCAGCACGGAACAACGGTGCCTGCGGCTTGGGCGGCTGCATAACCATGCCGCACTGGTGGCCACAAGGTGTCTGTCCTCAACGCGGTGTATGGAGCATGGGGTCCATTGCGCCAACTGTAGATGGATAAGCGATACCCGCAAAAGGGAGGGAGAGAACGGGGAGGGGGCAGTGCACCAAAGGATTGCCTCATATTTAGAAAGAAATAAATAAAGACATGAAATACAAAATATAATACAATAACCAGCAATGAGGAGACATCACTTGTATTCATAAATATGGTTTACATTGAGTCAATAAGAACAAACTTGATGCAGAGACTAATGCTATCCTATACATTGAATCACACTATTCAGGAGAGGGGAAGGAAAAGGGAAAAGATATACAGTGAAAAGGGGAGGGGAGAAGGAGATGGAGATTGGGGAATAATCAAAGGAAAGAAATGCATAGCAAGACAGGGATAAACAAATTTTTTGTTATAGCATCTCTGAGGAATCGCTTTAAAGAACGGGCATCACAGAGGGGACACCCCCCGTCCATGTATTAAAGAAAGGGGCGGTAGGATATCACCTCGTTGATGCCAGGCGGGATAGTAGCCTCTAAGCGCTCGATCCAATATGTTTCACTTTGTAAGATTTTTTTATCCCAATTTCCGCCTCTGGGATCTTGTTTGACCACTTCTAAAACCAAAAAGGTAATCATGGTGATATCGAATTTGTGATATAATCCCAGGTGTCGGCTCACTGGAGTTAACATTTTGGCCCATTGGGAATAGAAGAGATGATCATAGATTCTCTTCTTGAGGGGACGTATAGTTTTCCCCACATAAAAAGCTCCGCACCTGCAATTCATAAGATATATCACCCCTGGGGTGTCACATGTGGCATTGAACCGAGGGATAAATTTCTTTCCGTTGGGTAGAATGAACGTGGTGCCCACCTGTATGTGTGGGCAGTAGGCGCAATGACCACATATGTACATACCCCTGGCTAGATCATCAGTTTGGTCTATTGGCTGGTAAAGACTGGCCGTAAGTTTGTCTCCCAGGGACGGTGCCTTTCTAAATACAATTTCCGGTGTGGCGCGGACGTATTGGCGAAGCACTGGGTCCTCACTGAGGAAATGCCAGTGCTTCGCCATACATGCGCGAAGTTGAGGATGTTGAGCCGAATAGCGGGTAATGTATTTAGTTGTTTGTTGTTCCTCTGTGGTTTTGGATTTGGGCTTTGGAAAGATTAACTGAGTTCTGTCCAGGCCTAGTGCTTTATTATAGGCCCGTCTTAGGAGGCTTTTGCTGTATCCTCGTTCACTCAGACGGCTCCGCAACTCACTTGCTTGATGTATGAATTGTTCATCATACGTACAATTTCGCCTAAGGCGGAGATATTGTGCGTATGGAATGCTGTGCACCAGGGATTTGGGATGGCCACTTTCCGCATGTAATAGAGTGTTACCTGCGGTCTTTTTACGATATAGTTTGGTAACTACATTATTTGACTGGTCTCTATAGAGAGTTAGATCTAGAAAAGAGATAGTATCTTTATGGTACTCATATGTGAATCTAAGGTTAAAGCTGTTGGTATTCAAAAGGGCCATAAGACATTGTAAATCAGAAATGGTGCCTGTCCAAATCAAAAAAATATCATCAATATACCTGAGCCAGCATAGAGTCTGGCTCAGGTATACATCAAGCTTGTCATCGGCAAAGATTTGCCGCTCCCACCCCCCCAGGTACAGATTGGCGTACGCCGGGGCACAACATGTGCCCATGGCGACGCCCTGTACCTGGAGGTAGTGGGTGCCGGAGAAGGAGAAGCAGTTGTGCTTCAATATAAAGGAGAGGAGTTGCAACAGGAAGGTGTTGAATTCCCATAGTCTGTTGTCCTCCTCCATCAGAAAACCACTGACAACTTCAATGCCCTGATCGTGTGGGATGCTTGAATATAAGGCCTCCACATCCACTGTAACAAACATAGCTTGCTCAGGGATGGTTAGGCCCTCCAAACATCTCAACAAATCAGGGGTGTCCTTAACATAGGATGGTAACTGGGTTACATGGGGCATAAGAAAAAAATCAACAAACCTACTGGCATGTTCAGTAATTGATCCTATGCCGGATACTATGGGCCTTCCTGGGGGTGCCCTCATATCCTTGTGGATTTTTGGTATAGTATAGAATATGGCCTCTCTCGGAAAGGGGACATTCAGGTACTCATACGTCTGCTTGTCAATCAGAGCGTTATTATATGCTGTATAGATTAGACATTTGAATTCCAAGCCATATTTTGAAATTAAGTCTGGTGTGATTGGTCTATACCAGTCCACATTTTCTAAGACGTCAAGGCACATCCTCTCGTATTGTTGATTAGTTTGTAACACAATGTTTCCCCCCTTATCTGAGGGTTTTATAACTGTGTCTGTTCTAGTGTAGAGTTGTTTTAAAGCTGCCTGTTGGTTTGCTGTCATGTTGGGGAGACTGGATGATATGGGTATTGACTTTATTTCTTTGACCATGGCAATTAAAAAAGCCGAGATTTGAGGGTTGGTTGTTAGATCCGGAAATTGATTTGATTTGTTTTTAAATGTGTGTTTTTTGAGTAATGGTTTGGTAGGGCCCATTTCAGTGGATAGGCGGGGGTTAGCGGTCGTTTGTGAATCCGCGGGGCCACTAGCGTAATCCGGATTTTCATCCAGAAGTAGCATGAGGTCTCTCAGGGCTCGGAAATCTTTCATGGTATAGTTTTTAATTTTTTCGGACAATCCTGTTTCTTCCTGTTGGCGTTTTTTTGAAGGATCAAACATGAACTTGTATGTGAGTTTGCGTGTAAACAAGTATAGATCTTTTATCGATTCATACTTATCGATGTTGGTGTTGGGACAGAAACTTAGACCCAGTTTTAGAACCATAGTTTCTTCACTAGACAGTGGGTATGGTGTTAGATTGATTATGGTAAGTTCTTCTTCTATTACTTGGTGTGCAGGGTCCCCTCTAAAGGGAAATCTCGACGTGCTTGGCGTGTCTGACTGGAGCTACTTTCTCTAGGGTTGGATTGTTCTCCTGTGATGGGCAGTGCAGTACCTGTTTGGGAGTTATGTAGTAGTTGGATAGCCTGGGCAGCCACCGGACCCATATAGGCATATTGTGATAGGTCCGTGGTGTGCGTTTTCCCATCACCCTTACGAATGGCACCCTGTGATGGGTTGCTATTAGGTTTGAAACTGGAAATATTGTCCGGTTTCTTTTTATTGCCCGGTGTCGTTTGCCCACCACCATAAAAACCCCGCTTACGTGATCCTGAGTGTGTTCGGTCTGCTGCTGTTGAGGGATGTACTTGTGCCTGGGAGAAAGATGAAGATACAGATGAGTCAGAGAAATCATCTTCCGATGCATATACATTATTGGTATTAGTCTGGGAAGCACCCCTTCCGACTGGCCTTCTGACTCTGGTGTGGCTATCCCATTTATAGGCATAGTGTTCCACGAACGCCATTCTGTCCTTACCAAGTTTAGCTTGTTTTTTTGAAATTATGTTTTTATTAAGTTTATCTAGATACTCTTTTAATTCATGGTTCTTACTCACGTAGAGGGGATGTTTTAGTACTGGTTCATGTTGTTGTTTTAATGATCCTAGTTCCTTATCTAGATTATCAATGTCTAGCTGGTACTGAGCCATTAATAATTGCATACATTCCTTGCTACATTTATTTAAAACACCTTCCCACGACTGTTTCAGTTCTGACGTGATATTTTTGATAGAGGGGAACATTTGTATCCGCAGCCCCATAGGGCTTATGTTCTCCTTAATGTATTCATTGAAGAACTGCATGTGCCAGTAGAGATTTGATTTTTTCTTTAATAATTGTCTAAGTTTGGCAAAATATGCCTTTAGGTCATCGTCCTCTTTATTAGTACCATTGTAAGAGGTCTGGAATTCACTCATCAGACCAGCCCACGCTGTGCCCATATAGTCCATGCTTCGATCCCTCTCTCAAAGGAAGGAGGAGCAATTACACGGAACAAAACCGAAATGACAAGGAACAGGGGAAGGGAAAAGGGGGAAGAATAGTGGGGTTCAAAAAAGAATAACTTCTCAAAAGTCAGTGCTTTACAAAAAGATATACTTATTGTGTAAGGCAAAAACGTAGAATTGGTTGGAGTTAACTGTAATAACAAACGGGACGGTTCATTGTTTTAAAATGAACCTGAAATGGTGCTTCCACCTATTGTTTGACCTCCTCCCCCCTCTAGTTCTTTTAGGGGGGGTCTCGTGTAACCATCTGGTTGGCCCACCGGCGCCAGCGAGTGGAGAGATTCTGGGTCGGGGCTCTGCATCACTAGGTGAGCCTCACTACTATCGATGTTAATGTTTATTTTGATTATATGATGTTTGTATGATACAGTTATGTAAAAGTGACAAAAAGTAACACAGTGTCTTTTTTAGAACATAAGCTCCTGAGGAAGCGACCTAGGAGTCGCGAAACATGTCGAGCCAAAAGTTCTTCTTTTTTTAATTGGTGGTAACCGATGACCAACCCCCTCCTTGGGCAAGTCCACAATCCAGTGGGAAGAATTCATGGTGTTTAGACCTTATGCACACCGACCCCACATCTGGCGAATCTTCGTGTGGTACTGTTATATACCCATAGGGGTGGTCTTTCTGAGTTCTCAGCCTTTTAATTACAATATTGTCTTTTGTCAATACTGGTGTTTATGTATGTACTGTATGTCTTTTCTTGTTTTAATTATATATGCTACTCAATAAATTTTGTACTAGAAATATTTTTCACAAATAAGTGCCTATAAAGTCCATTCTTCTTTCCTCTCTCTATTTTGGGTAAAGGAAAACAATTTTTTGGCTCCTCCAGAGTTACCATGGGCCTCTGGGCTGCTTCTGTGAATAATGCTCTCCTTGCCCGATCTGTCAGTTTAGGTGGACGGCCATATCTTGGTAGGTTTGCTGTTGTGCCATGCTCTTTCCTTTTTCAGATGATAGATTGAACCATGCTCTGTGGGATGTTCAAAGCTTGGGATATTTTTTTTTATAACCTATCCCTGCTTTAAACATCTCCACAACTTTATCCGTGATCTGTCTGGTGTGTTCCTTGCCCTTTTTGATGCGGTTTGTTCACAGAACAGCTGTATTTATACTGAGCTTAAATTGCACACAGGTGGATTCTATTTACTAATTAGGTGACTTCTGAAGGCAATTGGTTCCACTAGATTTTAGTTGGGGTAAAAGGGTTAGTAAAGGGGGCTGAATACAAATGCACATCACACATTTGAGATATTTATTTGAAAAAAAAAACGTTTATCATTTTTCTTCCACTTCACAATTATGTGCCACTTTGTGTTGGTCTATCACATAAAATCCCAATAAAATACATTTACATTTTTGTTTCTAACATGACAAAATGTGGAACATTTCAAGGGGTATGAATATTTTTTTTCAAGGCACCGTAGATATGTGTTGAATGATTGCTATGCTGCCATATACTGTACACTTTAACCAGGTGCGGCTCTCGTTCTGGGATGATGGTGTACCAAAACGGCCGCCCTTGTGCGCCCGCAGGTGCACACAGCATGTCCCAGCATGTTCTAGCTTTGTAAAGATGCCGATAATCTGCACTCCTCGCCTCACACTGACAGAGTTTCTGGCGAGGAGAGCTGATCAGCGGCATCTCCACGCAGGGGGACATCTAGGCATGTAATCAGGGTTCTGATTACAATATAGCACCACGAGTGTCAGCAATCAGTGCCCACAAGTGCCACCAATCAGTGCCTATTAGCGATGCCAGTCAGTGCTTTAGTATGGTTTTCTGACAAAAAAAATCTGAAGAGCAAGACTAGGCATGCTCAGAAATGAAAGAACACATACAAAACAATTCAACACATTACGTTACTTCTGACGTTCAATTCTGTGGTCAGAAAATTTTCTGATGGGGAGTACCCTCTTCACTTTCGATTTGAGACTGGCATCCAACAAAAAACTGATGAAAATTCATCCAATAATCTGACCGTGTGTACAAGGCTTTAGATCCCATACACACTATTAGATTTTCTGAAGATTTTTGTCTTCAGATTTAACAAAACCATATAATATGAGGTCAAACCTGAGTTTAAATTTGTATGCAATCAGGCAGGCCCTTGCACTACTTGGTTTTGGTAAATCTGAAGACAAAAATCTGCAGAAAATCTAATAGTGTGTGCGTGGTCTTAAAGTAGAACTATAGACAACCCCTGTCAGATTTTTTTTTCGCCATCTGTGTTCCATTGCAGAGATCTTATTTTGCTTACTGTCCCATAGCCAAACAGGAAGTCATAGGAAATCCCTGCAAATCAAGGGAATTCCTTGGGGACCCCCTGGTGACCAGAACTAATGTACCCATTGGAAGATTTCCCCTCTATTACTTTTCTAGGTACAACCCAAAATGTAGAATTTTATTTACCTTCACATTCAATGATAATGATAAAAACAAGACAGAGAGGGTGAATCTCCTTAACCAGGACACAGACAGCAATAATAACTGACAAGCGTTCTAATCCCTCTCCTCTCTATCCAAAACAGGGAAAAATAAGTTAAAAATTACCCTAAGTGATGTTCCACTACAAACTGCTGAGGTCTGAGGGCTGCACATCACATACCAAAGGGCAACATGTAGCCCTTGGACTGCAGGTTGGGCAACAGGGATCTAAGCAATCCTATGTATGTGCTACCAATAATGTACACATTTTGTACTTTGTTACAAGTAAAAAAAAATCTTAAAAAATACAATAATAAAAACAAATTAAATTATTATTATTAACGATTTATATAGCGCCAACAGTTTACGCAGCGCTTTACAATGTAGAGGGGGGAGCACAACTAGACCCCTTTCACACGGGGACCATCAGTTTAGCCACGTTAAAAACGTATCAGTTCTTACCCGTTGCTTCATCCGTCTTCATCCGTTTTCTGTTCCGTTAATATCCGTTTTCATCCGTTAATGTAGAAGTTTCCATCCATTTTTCCATCCATTTTTCCAATCCATTTTTCTATCCGTTTTCATCCAGCAGTTTATGTGCCTTTAAGGAAATTACCCAGAAAGCATTGCTCCTCCCATCCTACATTCTATCTCCATCAGGAGAAGTTCCATGGCAGTACCAATATATATAAATAATGCAGTGCAAATTCAAATTTATTAATTCATTTGGTTATTTCATTATGTTTTGATAGCATTAAAAGACACAAAAGCACATGATATGTTCAAAACCGTTTTAGTTTTATTATTCTGCATAACCCTTTTAAAATAAAGTCTTTTTTATTTGTCAAAGTATGAATTATTTCTTCAAAACTAATCTTAACTGATCGGACGTTGACGGACATTGTCAGTTAATATCTGTTTTGACGGATCTGGACGTAGCCTTATAGGTTAAAAACAGATAAAAACAGGAGCGGAGGTTAACGGATGGTAATGAATGATCATCCGTTTGCCCATAGGAATGCATTGTCGTCCGTTGACGGATGGAAGAAAAATGGATAGACGGTCCGTCCGTGTGAAAGGGGCCTTACAGTTCAATACAGAAGGGACAGGAGGGCCCTGCTTGTAGAACTTACATTCTAAAGGGAGGGGGTGGTGGTACAAAAGGTAATAGATGCGGGGAATGATTTGATGGGGTTGTCAGGTGGGTGTGGGATAGGCTTCCCTGAATAAGTGAGTTTTCAGGGATCTCCTAAAGGTGGACAGGTTAGGGGCTGATCGGATATACTGGGGCAGGTAATTCCAGAGGATGGGAGAGGCTCTGGAGAATTCCTGAAGAGAGCATGAGAGGAGGTAACAAGGGAGGTAGAGAGCAGGAGGTCCTGGGAGGAGCAGAGGGGACGATTAGGGAGATATCTGCAGATGAGGTTGATGTTGTGGATGGCCTTGTATGTTGTGGTTAGTATTATGAATTTTATACGGTGGGGTAGGGGAATCCAGTGAAGGGATTGGCAGAGAGGGCCAGCAGTTACCGATCGGTTAGTGAGGTGTATTAGTCTAGCAGCAGCATTCATAATAGACTGAAGGGGGGATAGCCTGCGTAAGGGTAGGCCATTAAGGAGAGAGTTGCAGTAGTATAGGCAGGAAATAATTAAGGAGTGAGTAAGTTGCTTTGTGGTGTCATTAGTCAGGAAGGGTCGAATTCTGTAGATGTTGCGGAGGTTAAGGCTGTAGGATTTAATTAAAAAGCTCAGTGTAGTTCCGCTTTAAGGACCTAGTACATTTCAGTTATGTCTCCATTTATATAAAAAGATATACTATATACCTTACATAACATACCATATTAGTTGCAAATCACAGCTGCACATAATTCTTTCCTGACCTGGGGAGTAAGGTTTTCCTACACATTGCTGGCTTTCTATTGGTAATCCCATTATAGATGGATTGCATGTACTTTCTAGTAAGCATATGGTGACTGAATGATTACTTTGAAATTACGTAGTTATAACTGATTTTCATATATGTTGTATAGCACAATGATATACTGTAAAGCATTTAACCTTTACAAGAATAAGGTACATTGGGGCTACATTAAGGGAGTTACATTGCTTGTAACAACAGTTTTATTTGCATTTACTGTATATTTTGTCACTTGCCGTTTTAAGCACCATATTTGTCTCTAAACTGCATTTCAGAACAGATCCACCTCCAACTTCTCTATGTGATACTAAATATTTCAGGAAAGAAAAGTAAAAATTAAGAACTATTTGGATAAAGCATAAATATATTGCAAAATCTTCTTTAGAGTGCAACTTATTTAAAGCTGTTTGAGTAATATTGGTTTTAGATTTTTTGCCAGCTGTATACCAGAGCCTCTAGTGCATTTGTGTTATTTTTAGTGGCCTCTAATTCAGAGTTTGCTTATGGGAAGAAGACAAATATTATTATTTAGTGTATGTTTACGAAAATAGATTATACTGTGTAGACCTAAACAG
Organism: Lithobates sylvaticus; assembly: GCA_028564925.1. Classification (NCBI taxonomy): domain Eukaryota; kingdom Metazoa; phylum Chordata; class Amphibia; order Anura; family Ranidae; genus Lithobates; species Lithobates sylvaticus. The sequence goes on along the minus strand of CM053032.1, from coordinate 66,319,055 downwards.
TCCTTAGATGTAAAGATACACAAAGCCTACTTATCAATTTTCAGATGTTCATTTAATTTTTCAAAATCATACATTAAAGCGGAGCTCCACCCTAAAGTGGAACTTCCGCTTATCGGATTCCTCCCCCCTCCGGTGCCACAATTGGCACCATTCAGGGGGGGAGGGGGTGCAGATACCTGTATAATCCTGGTAGCTGCCCCGCCCCTAACCGCAGATGCCCCCCGTTGTGTCTTGGGAAACACACAATTCCCAGGACACAACGGGGACCAGTAAAGACGCGCAGCACGACTCGCGGATGCGCAGTAGGGAACCGTGCAGTGAAGCTGCAGCGCTTCACTTCCTGATTCCCTGACAGAGGATGGCGGCGGGGGTAGCCGAGAGACGAGCGATCGCTCGTTATCTTCTGCCGACATCGCTGGAACCTGGAACAGGTAAGTATCCATTTATTAAAAGTCAGCAGCTGCAGTATTTGTAGCTGCTGACTTTTAATATTTTTTGTGCAGGTGGACTTCCTCTTTAACCACTTCAATACTGGGCATTTTCACCCCCTCCCTGCCCAGGCCAATTTTCAGTGCTGTCGCACTTTGACAATTGCGCGGTCATGCAACACTGTACCCAAATTAAATTCTAATTAATAATTTAATTATAATTTTTTCCCCACAAATAGAGCTTTCGTTTGGTGGTATTTGATCATCGCTGCGGTTTTTATTTTTTGCGCTATAAACAAAAGAACAGTGACAAGTTTGAAAAAAAAAAAAAGCACAATATTTTTTACTTTTTTCGCTATTCTAAATATCAAATTATTTTTTTTTTTTTAAACAAGTTTTATCCTCAGTCTAGGCCGATATGTATTGACTGACGGGGAGCCCAGGACGTCATATGACGCCTGCCCAGGATGGGAAATCCCTCCTGCAGACGTCATATGACTATGGGCAGTATTGAAGTGGTTAATAAACAGTGCAGGAAAAGGTAAATTAAGTTTAACAGATTTAAAGTGTTACTAAACCCACAGTAAACTCTGCTTCGAATATGCAGTGAAACATGCTTGTTATACTCACTGTGGAACCTAAGGGGTTAATCCTCTGCACTGTTTGAAAAAGGCTGTTTGATCCTGTCTTCTCTGTTCCTCCCCTTCTTCCACAGTCCCCAAAGCATCTCCTGATAGAACAGAGGCTAGGGGACAATCTGCACATGCTTAGTTTGGTGTGTATTGCGAGAGGTTTTTTTTTTTTTCTTGGGAGAGTGCATGTGATCAGCACAGTCCAGACAGAGTGTCAGGGGTCCTGCAGACTCATAGGACAGTCAGAGCAGAATGAAAACTCCTCCTACAAGCTTTAACCAGATGATGATAGAAGTCACAACTGCTGATAAAAAACAGTATTTAGCAGTTTATATTTACTAAAACTATTGCATTCCCATGTCCTGTGTACTGTGGCAGACCAGATATAGTGAATGCAGGGTCCTGGGTTTAGCAACACTAATCAAGGCATAATGTATCTGTAAGGCATTAGGACAGTTTACTGCCTAAAGCGGAATTCCAGGCAAAAATACACTGTCAGGATAGAAAATGATGTCCCTAAAGAAGGCTGAGGCACAGAATCTAAAGAGACAGCTAGTATTTACAGTGGCTATAAAGTCTAAATACCCCTGTTAAAATGTCAGGTTTCTGTGATGTAAAAAAATCTGACAGATTAATCATTTCTGAACTTTTTCCACCTTTAATGTGACCTATAAACTGTACAACTCAATTGAAAAACAAGCTGAAATCTTTTAGGGGGTTGCATAAGTGTGCACACCCTCTTATAACTGGGGATGTAGTTGTGTTCAGAATTAAGCAATCACATTCAAACTCATGTTAAATGGAGTCAATACACACCGGCCATCATTTAAAGTGCTTCTGATTAACCCCAAATAAAGTTCAGCTGTTCCTATAGTAGGTATTTCCTGACATTTTCCAAGTCACATCCTACAGCAAAAGCCATGGTCTGCAGAGAGCTTCCAAAGCATCAGAAGATCTCATTGTTAAAAGGTATCAGTCAGTAGAAGGGTACAAAAGAATTTCCAAGGCATTAGATCAGTGCTCGACGAATACCGGGCGCCAGGTCGCAATGGCGACTACAATTAGCGACCTGGCGCCTGGGGTAGCACAGCTGGGGGGTATCCTGTCTCCATAGTGCACCCCCCCCCCCCGCCGCGCACGCGAACGCGAAGGGCCGCGCCGGCCGGTAATTGAGGCCCTGGCTTTGCGGCCTTGTGCAGTCCTATGGTACCTTCTAGAATCTGGCGCCCTCTTGTGGTGGCCGTTGGTATGACACGCAGCAATGCTAATGGAGCTTTTTGTTTTGTTTTCACTGCCTGCCTATCTCCTTCACTTAGAACCCCCAAACATTATATATATTTATTTTTCTAACACCCTAGAGAATAAAATGGCGGTCATTGCAATACTTTCTGTCACACCGTATTTGCGCAGCGGACTTACAAGCGCACTTTTTTGGGAAAAAATACTTTTTTTAATTAAAAAATAACACAACAGTAAAGTTTGCCCAATTTTTTTTATATTGTGAAAGATAATGTTACGGCGAGTAAATTGATACCAAACATGTCTCACTTCAAAATTTTGCCCGCTCGTGGAATGGCGACAAACTTTTACCCTTTAAAATCTCCATAGGTGACGTTTAAAAAATTCTACAGGTTGCATGTTTTGAGTTAGAGGATGTCTAGGGCTAGAATTATTGCTCTCGCTCTACCGATCACGGCAATACCTCACATGTGTGGTTTGAACACCGCTTTCATATGCGGGCGCTACTCTTCTGCAAACAAGCTCGGCGGGACGGGCGCGTTTAAAATTATTTTTTTTTCTTATTTATTTTAACTTTTAATTTTTTCACTGTTATTTTGAAAAAAAAAATTGTGTAACTTTTATTCCTATTACAAGGAATGTAAACATCCCTTGTAATAGAAAAAAGCATGACAGGACCTCTTAAATATGAGATCTGGGGTCAAAAAGACCTCAGATCTCATATTTACACTAAAATGCAAAACAAAAAATTGCCATTTGAAAAAAAATTATAAAATGTTCCTTTTTTAAAGAGCTATGGGCAGAAGTGACGATTTGAAGTCGCTTCTGCCCTGCAATGACTTGGAGACAGGCGGGGGCCATCTTCCCCTCACTCGTATCCATGTCGTTAAAAAAAAAAAAAAAAAGAGAACCTGGCTCCTAACTTTTTTAGCTGGCTCCTAGATTCCAAGCAAATTTGTCAAGCCCTGCATTAGATATACCATGGAACGCAGTGAAGACAGTCATCATCAAGTGGAGAAAATATGGCACAACAGTGACATTACCAAGAACTTGACGTTCCTCCAAAACTGATGAAAAGACAAGAAGAAAGCTGGTCAGGGAGGCTGCTAAGAGGCCTACAGCAACATTAACGGAGCTGCAGGAATATCTGGCAAGTACTGGTGTGACAACAATGTCCCATATTCTTCATATGTCTGAGCTATGGGGTAGAGTGGCAAGACGGAAGCCTTTCTTGCGAAGACAATCATCCAAACCCAGCTAAATTTTGCATAAACACATCTGAAATCTCCCAAAAGCATGTGGGAAAATGTGTTATGGTCTGATGAAACCAAGGTTTAACTTTTTGGCCATAATTCCAAAAGATATGTCTGGCGCAAAAACACTGCACATCACCAAAAGAACACCATACCCACTGTGAAGCATGGTGGTGGCAGCATCATGCGTTGGGGCTGTTTTTCTTCAGCTGGAACAGAGGCCTTAGTCAAGGTAGAGGGAATTATGAACAGTTCCAAATACCAGTCAATATTGGCACAAAACCTTCAGGCTTCTGCTAGAAAGCTGAACATGAAGAGGAATTTCATCTTTCGGTATGACAACGACCCAAAGCAATACATCCAAATCAACAAAAGAATGGCTTCACCAGAAGATTAAAGTTTTGGAAGAGCCCAGACCTGAATCCGATTGAAAATCTGTGGGGTGATCTGAAGAGGGCTGTGCACAGGAGCTGCCCTTGCAATCTGACAGATTTGGAGTGTTTTTGCAAAGAAGAATGGGCAAATATTGCCACATTTAAAAAGAAATACCAATTGAATTGTAATAAAATATGTTTCTTTTTAGTCAAATGTTCCATATTTATATATATATTATATTTCCTTAAATTTCATGTTAAATGAAATGGTCATGTTAAATCAGCTCTAAACCAAAAGCAAAAATGTGATATATTGCAGCTTACCAATACAGGGGGTCCCCGGGTTACAAACAAGATAGGGACTGTAGGTTTGTTCTTAAGTTGAATCTGTTTGTAAGTCGGAACAGGTAAATTTTTTAAGTGTAGCTCCAGCCAAAAAATCTATTTTTAAGTTTTTTAGATAACATAGAGAAGGGTTATCACCCCTGTAACATTTGTTTTGCTGTCTGTGCCCCTGTTCAGAAGATTTCACCTCACCTTCTGTCCCAATGACAATTGGATTTTGAAAATTTTGGGTTGCTAGGGAAACAAGGACTGGTGATAAAGCATCAGTGGAGACACCTTTTTCCCATAATAACTCTTACAGGAGTGAATTTCCCTTCCTAGGGGTAGATTTCCTCTCACTTCCTGTTGTCTCCCTCCGTTTGTAAGTAGGAGTCGTTTGTAAGTCGGATGTTTGTAAGTAGGGGACCCCCTGTACTTAGATGTGGTGTTTGCCTTAGTTCTATTTTTTCAGTACACAAACATTTTCAGCAAGTACAGAAAGTACTTGCTGATCTCATTTAATGTCACTTTAAGGGTTCAAATTAGGTGTTAGTTTAAGTCTTAGCGTTAAGGTTAACCGCTTCAGCCACGGAAGATTTTACCCCCTTCCTGACCAGAGCACTTTTTGCGATTCGTCACTGCGTCGCTTTAACTGACAATCGCACGGTCCTGCGACGTTGCACCCAAACAAAATTGACGTCCTTTTTTTTTCCCTACAAATAGAGCTTTCTTTTGGTGGTATTTGATCACCCCTATGTTTTTTTTTTTTTTTTTTTTTTTTTTCTTTTGTGCTATAAACAAAAAAAGAGCAACAATTTTGAAAAAAAAAGCAATATTTACTTTTTGCTATAATAAATATCCTCCAAAATTATCTAAAAAAAAAAAAAAAAAGGCCGATATGTATTCTTTTACATATTTTTGATAAACAAAATTGCAATAAGCATATATTGATTGGTTTGCGCAAAAGTTATAGCGTCTAAAAAATAAAGGATAGTTTTATGGCATTTTTATTATTCATTTTTTGTTATTAGTATTGGCGGCGTTCTGCAATTTTTATCGTGACTGCTACATTATGGCGAACACATCGGACACTTTTGACACTATTTTGGGACCATTGTCATTTATACAGCGATCAGTGCTATAAAAAGGCACTGATTACTGTGAAAACGACACTTCCAGGGAAGGGGGTTAACCACTAGGGGGCAATCAAGGGGTTAAGTGTGTCCTAGGGAGTGATTCTAACTGGGGGTGGTGGGCTTCAACTCTCATGACAGGGATCACTGCTCCCGATGACCGTGCTATTGCTTTACTGAGTGTGCCGTTACTGGCAGCTCCCGCGCACATGTGCACGCCAGTGACGTCATCTTGGCTCCGGCCAATCACAGCGACTGGAGCCTGCGATACCCGGAAGTAACTCCGGGAGCGATGTCAATGGCCGGAGCGATGTAAAGGAGCGCTGCGGGGGGCTTCCATGTAAGGTGAGTATTTCATAATGAGCTAGTATGCTATGCATACTAGCTCATTATGCCTTTGTCTTGCAGGTTTTTTTTTTTTTTTTTTTGTTCGTGGGTTTACAACTTCTTAAAAGTTGTTCTAAAGGCTGAAGGTTTTTTTGCCTTCATGCATATTCTGAAATAAAATGTCATTATTACAGAAATGTTCTCCTTCTCGAACAAATAATTGCTGGATCCAGTGGAGAAAAACAACTTTCCTGCTCTAAATGAAATTGTCTGCAGCACTCTCAATTTTCTGACTACGTACAGCTCTCCCCTGATTCTTTTTTTTTGTTTTTTTTCTTTTTAAATGTATTTCCTGCTTTCCTTTTAATGTGCTGTATTACTACTTTGAGTCGATTCTTGCCAGCCCCTGCAGGTTGTGATGTCATAAGCGGTGGGAGAGAGCGAGTGTTTACACCTGATTTGTAGCAGAGCTGTCCATCTTCCCTTTGCCTTCTCATTGTGATCAGGAAAAAGCTGCTGAATTGTCGCTCCATGCTGAGCTATAAACTGGCGATTGCAGAGTTAGGAGCACGTCATTTACAACCAGATTGGTTTGTAGCCTAATCGGATAGCACTGAGGTTGTCTTCAGGTGACATCATGTTTTGGCAGGGCTCTGTAGTCAGCAAAAGGGTGTGCAAGAAAAAATTGTTTAGTATACTATTAGGAAAATAAACATGACACATGAGTCAGATGTAACAAGTATATAGTACTGTAGTTCAAACTATCCTTAAAGCGGTATTAAACCCAAAACCAAAAATGTAATAAATTGCAGTTTACCAATCATTAGATGTGGTTACTGCATTCATTTTGTTTTTCAGGTTGGTAAGCTGCAATATAATAAATGTTTGCTTTAAATGATAAAATCATTTTTTTTTTTATTATTACTTGCTTGAATGGACTAAGTGCAATGACTGTGCAGCACTGCTAAAAAGAAAACACTATCTGCATATCTTATAATCAAATATAGCTAATACAGTACGTACATATAATTAAAAATGAAACAAAAAATAATGGACTTTTTTTTCCCTTATATGAACACACAGTGATACAATTAGTTAATCATAGTCACAGACGGTACATAACTATAAAAAAAAACTTTAAAAGTGTATAAAAACCACTTCCATCCAGTAAAAATGTGGCAAAATATTTCAAGCCCATCTTTGCAAAAAATAAATATATATATTTTTTTTCGTGGATATGGGGGGTAATGGTAAAAACCACAGTCTTTCTGCCTTTTTTTTTTTTATTGTATACATGAAGATGAATATCCTACGCACACCAAAAAATTATTTTTTGTACTTCATTTACCGCATATACTCGAGTATAAGCCGAGTTTTTCAGCACTTCTTTTTGTGCTGAAAGTGCCCCCCTCGGCTTATACTCGAGTCAAGCACTTTTCTGCAGCAGAGAATGACATTTTCCGACCCGGTTTTGGGGCCCCGTATCTCGGGGCCACTTGGTGCTAGGAACCCCAAATTTGGTGTGCAAACCCAGTGGTACTAGCACTAAAACATGTCAATGCCCATTTGCAGCCTCACTGTGCCCATTTGCAGCCATAGGTCCCCTGAACTTCAAACTTGGTAGTTAAGGGTTCCAAGATGCCCACTAGCTGCAGCCAAAATTGGGGTCTCTGGACCCAAAGGGTCCCGAAATTACATTGCTGTAGATGGACACAGTTGACCGAATTTGGGGCCCTGTATCTAGGGACAAGTGGCCCAGAGATACGGGGCCCCAAAATCGGGTCGGAAAATGTCGAGCACTTCTCTGCAGCAGAGAATGACATTTTTCGAACCGACTAACCCCAATTTGGACATGTTGTAGTGCTGGTTCCACTGGGTTTGCACACCAAATTTGGGGTTCCTAGCACCAAGTGGCCCCGAGATACAGGGCCCCAAATTCAGTCAACTGTGTCCATCTGCAGCAATGTAATTTCCCCAAATTTTGGCTGCAGATAGGGGGCATCTAGGAACCCTTAACTACCGAGTTTGAAGTTCGGGGGACCTATGGCTGCAAATGGGCACCGGGAGGCTGCAAATGGGCATTATTGACCCTCTTTTCCACTTACAGTAGCTGCACATTTTTCACCCTAGGCTTATACTCAAGTCAATACGTTTTCCCATTTTTTTGTGGTAAAATCAGGTGCCTCGGCTTATATTCGGGTCGGCTTATACTCGAGTATATACGGTACTCACAATAAATATACAATGTTTTGGGGCTGCATAGGATTCAGTTGGGAAATGAACCAGATGTCACCTCTTGATGCACAGTGTCCCTAAGTCAAGACCTGAGGGGACATTTCCCCATTGAGCACATAATTATATAATTATATATATATATATATCACTTCTGTCCAACAGAGGTTCAAAAATTTCCCCAATTCTAGTACTTTTTTTATTGCTGTTTTTGTCTGACTTGAAGAGATTTAGCCTCACTTCCTGCTCTAGTACTGCCAGATGGACAAGAAGGAAGGGAAAATATTCTCAGTGGGAATGCAGACTGCAATAAAAAGCTTAAAAGTCTGACCCTTCTCTATTCTCTCCAAAACATATTTTGGCTGGAGTTGGCTTTCAATAGGTTAAACGCAGGGAATGTATTAAAGCTTTTATTTTTTTTCCCCATTTTGGGTTGACGTCGGGATACAAATCAGCCATCACTATGCCAAGCTGGGTGTCATCACCAGCTGTTCTGTGTGATATTCCTTTTATTGGCTTATAATGCTCACGCAGAAATAAACTGTTGAGAGATGAGGATTGTGAAAGGAAATCTCATAAACCCTGCAGATTATGGGAGGTGTTTTCTTATTGTTTTATGAAAGACATTACATTAAGTGTATTCCTCTGATCAGATCCATAGCAGAGCTTCATTTTCCTGACCTCCTACAGGAGGTTAGCTACACCAGCAGGTTAAAGAATACATATCTTGAATACATAACTATTCATTTCACAATGCCTCTTCTTTAACTCTAATGTATAAGTACAGGGGGTCCCCGGGTTACCAACCCGTTAGGGAGTTTCCTCCTGTTTGTAATCCGGAAATGTTCATAAGTCGGCCGCGCATGCGCAGAACGGCAATTACAGACATTTCCGATGTTCCGTCGAATGCCGCTCTGCGGAAAATTACGGACATTTTCTGACATTTTCCGAGGCTCCGTCTGGCCGCGCATGTGCAGAAGGCCAAATGGTCCGAGGAGAACGGCAGAGGGCCCCCGCAGCGCCCTGTTCCTAAGTAGGGTGGTTCGTAAGTCGGGGACCCCCTGTAGAGGCTTTTTTTTTTTTTTTTAAGAAAAAAAAGTAGCAACTCTCGATGAGCCATAAAACCACACAATGTTGAGCAGTCTGGACACATGTGCTGTATCATATCAAGGGGTAAAAGTTGACGCGTTTCGGGGGCACACCACCTTCCTCAGAGCTAAGCTACTCTGGACACCCAAAGACAGCGCTATTAAATGAGAAATAATTGATTGCACACTCTCTCCCTTTAGATTGCTGATGAGAGGATGAAAACTGTCATATTATTGATCTCCTTTTCCCTGAAGTCTAGGGTTATGGGAGTTCTACTTCAACCCCCAGCTGTTTACTGGTCAGTTTTATGCTTAAAGTGGTTGTAAACCCTTACAAACCACTTTGACCTACAGGTAGGCCTAGATTAAGGCTTACCTGTAGGTCCAAGAAATATCTCCTAAACCTACACGGTTTAGGAGATATTTGCCAAAAGACAGGCACCGCTGTCCACGGCACATGCGCCGTAGACAGCGGCACGCAGACGCACTGAGCGCGCCGCTGTTAACGGCGATATCCCACGAGTGCCGGCTCCCGTGCGCATGCGTGGGAGTGACGTCATCACAACTCCGTCGAATGACCCACCAAGAAGTTGGAGGCTCCGTACACAAGGGAACAGCAGTGACTTCGCTTGCTCCTGTGTCAGGTAAGTGACACATAATGGACTACTATGCGATGCATAGTAGTCCATTATGCTTTACCTTTGCAGGGAAACAAAGAGGAAGTAAACCCATCAGGGTTTACTTCCTCTTTAAGGTATGCTTTGTTTGTCCACCCTTCCCTCCCCTGAGATCAGGGATTAAATATCCCAGGCTTTGTCTTTTTTCAAATATTTTTGTTTGTTGACCACCTTAACTGGCCAACTTTCTTCTCCAGTTCATTTACTTGTTTTTCCACCTGTTCCCACCTTTACCTTTGTTAGCATTATATATCGCTTGCCCACAAAACTGATGCAGTGTTGTTACAGACAGGTTTATACTGAGGCTGACTTAATGTTTTTTAGTTTGTCAATTTGCAAACCTCATAAGGGCAGCAGTATAACCCAAGAATTACTATATACCCATATTCCTCAGGAAAAAGAACATGCAAACTCCATGCAGGTAGTGTCATGGTAGGGTTTTGAACCCAGGACCCTAGTGCTGATTTTACTGGTAGTTTGTAGCAACTGTTAACCACTTGCCGACCGCTGCATGCGATATACGTCGGCACACCGGTAGCGGTGGGCAAATGGGCGTACCTGTACGTCGCCTTTAATTAACGCGCCTGCCGTGTACATCGTGACCGCGCCCGCGGGACCCGCGGACTCTATGTCCATTGGTCTTCTGGCGATCGTGTCGAGGAACCGCAGAACGGGGAGATGCCTATGTAATCAAGGCATTTCCCCGTTCTGCCTTGTGACATGACAGAAATCACTGCTCCCGATGACATCGCTGTCATGTGAGTGGTTGCCCATCCCCCCACAGTTGGAATCACTCCCTAGGACACACTTAACCCCTTGATCGTCCCCTAGTGTTTAACCCCTTCCCTGCCAGTGTCAGTTACACAGTAATCAGTGCATTTTTATAGCACTGATCACTGTATAAATGACAATGGTCCCAAAATAGTGTCAAAAGTGTCTGATGTGTCCGCCATAATGTTGCAGTCACGATAAAAATCGCAGATCGCCACCATTACTAATAAAAAAGAATGAATAATAAAAATGCCATAAAACTATCCCATATTTTGTAGACGCTATAACTTTTGCGCAAACCAATCAATATACGCTTATTGCAATTTGTAGAAGAATACATATCGGCCTAAACGGAGGGAAAATTTATTTTTTTTATATATTTTTGGGGGATAGTTATAGCTAAAAGTAAAAAATATTGCTTTTTTTTTTCCCAAAAAATTTTTGTTTATAGCGCAAAAAATTTCAACCGCAGAGGTGATTAAATGCCACCAAAAGAAAGCTCTATTTGTGGGAAAAAAAGGACGTCAATTTTGTTTGTGTGCAACGTCGCATTACCGCGCAATTGTCAGTTAAAGCGACGCAGTGCCGAATCGTAAAAAGTGCTCTGGTCAGGAAGGGGGGTAAAATCTTCCGGGGCTGAAGAGGTTAATCAAAGCAGGCCAAGACTCGGGAAACTGTATCCTTCAGATAGTGTGAGGCAAATCAGTCTAGGCATTCTACAGCTGATCTTTTGCTTAGGATCCGGCTTTTTCATTCATTCTACAGTACTGTGTGATTGCAAGGATGCCACCACATTAATGATGGTATAAGTTATCATCAGAAATTAGTCAGGATATGCCTATGATTATTCAAATGCCGTGTACACCCGGTCGGATTTTCCGACGGGAAATGTTTGATGTGAGCTTGTTGTTGGAAAGTCCGACCGTGTGTATGCTCCATCAAACTTTTGCTGTCGGAATTTCCGTACACAAATGTTTGAGAGCGGGTTCTCAAATTTCGAAAGTCCGATCATGTGTACACAAGTCCATCGCACAAAGGTTCACGCGTGGTCTGACTCAAGCAGAAGGAGCCACACTGGTTATTGAACTTCCTTTTTTTTCGTGTTGTACATCACCGCGTTCTCACGTTCGGAATTTTGGGCCAACATTTGTGTGACCGTGTGTATGCAAGACAAGTTTGAGCCAACATCCATCGGAAAAAAATACACGGTTTTGTTGTCGGAAAATCCGATCGTGTGTACAGGGCATAAGTCTTGACAGGGACTTGTGAGACTAGAAGATCAGCTGTTGCCTAGGCACTGTCACTTCCATGTTGCATTCCATGTCACATGGAATTTCTCTGATGCTTCTAATCTAATATGTTCAAAGTAAATTCACAATTTGCTTTTTTTTTTTTTTTTTTTTTACATTCAGCTTTATTAAAAGAATTCCTGTTAGTCCTCTTTTTTTATTTTTATTTCAAGCATATGTCCACTTTAATGCTACTATAGAGCAAGCAGTTTACTGCCTGGACAGTTTTGTTCCTTCATGGGCCAGCTTTTGGCCTATTGGTTTTGCAGTAACTTCCTCATTACTCATGATACCCAAATTAGTTGCAGTTTTCCGATGGTACTTCTAACTGTGCAGTGCTTCATTGAATTGGCTAACTTATATGGAAACCCAATTACTAAAATTCATATAAGCTTCAACATGTTAAAGTAATTTAAAAATGAATTTGAATATTTTTAAACCTTACCTTTTTAAATCCCTGGTGTTCCTTCAATGAAGGTCTTTATTCAGGCACTTCCCAGTTGTTATGCTGTGTTGTCACCCTGTCATTTGCGCTCATCATGGGAACTACAAGTGGCCGCATTAATGCACAAGCATTGACCACTGGTGTCACCATCAGAAAAACTCACCTAAAATAAATGACTTTGCAGAAGTTTTGATATACTGTATAGTGGTTTAAGAAAGCTATATATTCAGCAATCAAATAAAGCATCTTTGAGCAAAAAACCTTTGCCCCACCTTTCCTGTATAAGGCTTTGGCTCTCCAGATTTCACTAGAGAGCACTCATTTTGCTTACCAAACTCTGGCATTCACATCTAAATAACGGGCTACACGCCGAAGACATTCAACTCCAGTCAAGGATTACTCCCATGACATAACTGTCATTCATTAAGAGTTTACATTCATTTTAAATAGCCTGCTGGTAAGGTATTGTGCTCTTGAGCTTGCGATTTTATGATTTGGTTACAGGTTTACTTTTAATCCATCATGTGTAGCAATTAACTGATACACATAGGGAACAATTGAGTGTAGCAGCTTTTAAGCATATTAAAAGATAAAAACTAAAAGGACACAGGATCTATAAACACGTAAAGCATTTATTGAATACATGGTATCCCTTATGCCGCGTACACACGAGCAGATTTTCCGTCGGAAAAATCTTGGATGGTTTTTCCCGACGGAATTTCGCTCAAGCTTGACTTGCATACACACGGTCACACAAAAGTTCACTGAACTTTCGACCATCAAGAACGCAGTGACGTACAACACTACGTCGAGCCGAGAAAATGAAGTTGAATGCTTCCGAGCATGCATCGAATTGTTTCCGAGCATGCGTAGGAATTTTGCATGTCGGAATTGGTACAGACGATCGGAATTTCCAATCGAAAAATTGAGAACCTGCTCCTCAATCTTTTGCTGGCGGGAATTTCGCATAGCAAAAGTCCAATGGAGCATACACACGGTCGCATTTTCCAACCAAAAGCTCTCATCTTTTGCTGGCCGATTTTCCGATCGTGTGTACACGGCATTACATGGTAAGTGACTGTATACAGCTTAGGGTGCAGGGAGAAGATGTAACACAACCACCAGGGGCCCCTGTGTGGAAAACACTGATGTAGAGTCGTGTTCAGTAAGTCTCAGTACCATTGGCGCCAGGCCTGCAAAAAAAGGATGTAAGCTGGTGGTGTCTACAGCATCTACACATTAATCATATTTGTAGCACAACAGCATGAGTAGTGATTACATGCCAGATTGTTGCGGCAATGATCACTATAGCAAAATTTGCCCATGGTGCCCAGTCCAAGGGTACACTTTTGGTGTATTCCTAACCAAAACCAGGCTAGGTCACTGATTACGTATCTAATGGGAATCGCATTTGGAAAAAAACAAAACAAAGACAATAGACACTGGGAGTTATTTACTAAAGGCAAATCCACTTTGCACTACAAGTGCACTTGGAAGTAAAGTCGCTGTAGGTCCAAGGGGGACATGCAAGGAAAATAAATAAAAAGCATTTGAGCTTGCACATGATTGGATGATAAAATCAGCAGAGCTTCCCCCCATTTCAGATCTACCCCTTAGATTTAGAGTGAATGCACTTCCAAGTGCAGTTTTAAGTGCAAAGTGGATTTGCCTTTCTAAAAAAAAAAAAAAAAAAAAAAAAAACCCCACTGTACTAGCTTCAAAGCGTGTATTCAGGAATGCAAACTTGTGTTTAGTGATGCTGGAGATCCACCTAGCTTGTGCTTCTGTATCTCAAGATTACTGATGGGTTTAGGGAAGGAGCCAGCCTATCTAAGTTTGTACAGCCAGACTGATAAAGGATGTGTGGCGGTGTTCTATGGATATTAGAAATAAATGAATATTTCTTAAACTTTTCTGCAAAAGATGCATGTGATTTGGAGCCTATAAGCTGACTAATGCACATAGTTTTGGTCTTACTGTATGCAGGCTATGTATGCCGATGACATCAGTGCAATTTCAAGGATGGCAGACATTCCTTCCATGTTTGTAGCTATAGAAAATACAGAACATAAGCAGAAATGTTTCAGCAGTGAATCAAAGAATGTAAATCCATCTTTACAATGAACGTATCCATCATTCTGCACAAGTGACTTTCCCAGCTACTCTGTTATGTTCTTGACACTCTGCAGTCCCTCAGTCAGGAAGACAATGTTCTGCAAAATTCTAATTTTTTTTTCTCTTTTTTTTAGTTTCTCATGCCTGACAGAGAACTTTACAAGATATGCTTGATTCTATGAGAACAGCTGCAGGGTATATGGGCCCCTTTTGGCCACTTGGCTTGAGGGGAAAACCAAAGTAAACTTAACTGCCAAGCAGATTACTTCCAGATGTTGGGTTCGGTAAACACATTTTGCCGTGGCCTAACCTGTGGCTCCAGCTCTTCTGGAAAACATTGTGCTTACAAAACTGAGCTTTTTCTAGATATCTCCAACTGATTTATTTATATTTAGAGATTTTGCATCAAAGAATGAAAATGCTGTGTGTGGAATTAAAAACATTTACTTAACCACTTCAGCCCCGGACCAATTGGCAGCCAAAGGACCAGGCCCCTTTTTGCGATTCGGCACTGCGTCGCTTTAACTGACAACTGCTCCCAAACAAAATTGGCGTCCTTTTTTTCCCACAGCTTTCTTTTGGTGGTATTTGATCGCTGCGGTTTTTATTTTTTGTAGAGCGACAATTTTGAAAACTGCAATATTTTTTGCTTTTTGCTATAATAAATATCCCCAAAAAAATATATAAAAAAAAAGTTTAGGCCGATACGTATTCGTCTACATATTTTTGGTAAAAAAAAATCGCAATTAGCGATTATTGATTGGTTTGCCAAAAGTTATAGCGTTTACAAAATAGGGGATAGTTTTTATAGCATTTTTATTAATATTTTTTTTAATGGCGGCGATCAGCGATTTTTATTGTGACTGCGACATTATGGACACATCGGACATTTTTGACACATTTTTGGGACCATTGTCATTTATACAGCAATCAATGCTATTTAAATGCATTGATTCCTGTATAAATGACAGTTGTAGTGAAAGAGTTAACCACTAGGGGGAGGGGAGGGGTTATGGGCTGTGACGTGTGTTGTGTTTTTTACATTAGGGGGTGGGGCTGACATCTGACGTCATTGATCGGCTTTTCCCGATGACCGGGAACAGCCAATCAATGACAGGCAGAGTAGGAAGCGCGGGGAGAGGTTTGTTTACACATACCTCTCCCCGTTCTTCAGCTCCGTGACCCGATCGCGGGACACCAGCAGAGATCGGGTCCGCTGGGCCCGCGGCCGTGGTCACAGAGCTCCCGACCGGGCCGCGAGCGCGACCCACGGGCAGGCATTTTCAGGATCACGTACAGGTACGTGATTTTGCCTGCCCGTGCCATTCTGCTGACGTATATATGCAGTGGGCGGTCGGGAAGCGGTTAAAGAGGAAGTAAACTCTAATGGGTTTACTTCCTCTTTGTTTCCCTGCACAGGTAAAGCATAATGGACTACTATGCATCACATTGTAGTCCATTATGTGTCACTTACCTGACACAGGAGCCAGCGAAGTCACCGCTGTCCCCTTGTGTACGGAGCCTCCATCTTCTTGGTGGATATCGCGGCTCCCTTGCTGTCATTCGACGGCACCGCGATGACGTCACTCTCGCGCATGCGCATGGGAGCCACCACTCGCGGCATAGCGCCGTTGAGAGTGGCTTGTTCAGTGCACCTGCGCACCGCTGTCTACGGCGCATGCGCCGTAGACAGCGGTGCATGTTTTTTGACAAATATATCCTAAACCGTGTAGGTTTAGGAGATATTTCTTTGACCTACAGGTAAGCCTTAATCTAGGCTTACCTGTAGGTCCAAGTGGTTTGTAAGGGTTTACAACCACTTTAATTACAAGGGAACAAAATGGTTTATTACCAGTTAAAGCCCAATTCTGGATCTTGGCCAATTATTTTTTTTATAGCTGCCTGTATCCTCGTTTGGGAGATTTCTTCTTACTTCCAGGAAAAGAAAAGTGGGAAAATGTCCCCACTTCCTGTCTATTTGACAGGTATCACACAAAAGTAAGTAAGGAGAAATAGCTGCAGTAGGGATACAGACAGCTATAAAAAAAAAAAATAAAAAAAAAAATATATATATAAGTAAATTAATAAAGGTTTAAACCTCTGTCAGGATCTACTCTGTGGTAAAATAAAGTATTTAAAATCTAACATAAAAGTGGTCATAAACCACAATAAAACATAAAAGCTATAATCCCTCCTCTTTCTACCCAAAACTAGAAAAAAAAGTTTTGGCTGGGGTAAACTGAATCAACATTTTGTCTTCTGGGGCCATTACTCATATTAGATGTGTGTTCTTGAAGCTCCATAATTAGTGGAATTATTTCTCAGCCGGTCTGATAAAGATTGTGATTCATCAAGTTGTAATAGTGCTTAAAGTAGAACTATAGGCAAAATTGAAACTATATTTCCATTTTGGATAGAGTAAGGGAGAGCTGAAACCCCTGTCATTTTACTTTTGCCATCTTTGTCCCATTGGGGAGATTTCCCTTCACTTCCTGTCCCATAGCCAAACAGGAAGTAAGAGGAAGTCCCTGCAAATTAAGGGAATTCCTTGGGGACCCCCAGGTCGCCACAACTAGTAGAAAGATTTCTGGATTTTTTACTTTCAATGTTAATGGTAAACAGGACAATTAGAGAAGGTAAATCTCACTAAGGCCCCTTTCACACTTGTGCGACTTCACATCGATTTTGCCGCGATTTACTGCTGCGATTTTGCCACGATTTCAAGGAATGCCTGTGTAAGTGGCATCATAATCGGACCAAAGTAGTGCAGGGACTACTTTGAAGTTGGAATGACTTGAAGTCGTACTAATATGAATGGCTGTCATTGGAACGACTTGTCATGCTACTTTGCAGTCCCAAATCGTGGGACAAGTCATAAAGTGTGAAAGGGGCCTTACTGTGATTTTATAATCCATTTTTCCTCTATCCAAAACTAAAAAATAAGTTTTGCCTTTAGTTATACTTAGGATGGCCAAAAATTGATAGTTGTTTTTTTAAAAGCGAGGTGGCTAATCAAAAAAAAATAATGGATTCCCCCATGCACATATTCGAGGTGGATGAAGAAATCCTCTCCGCTGCACTATTGTATTCTGACAGACGGACTCCTCTGCTGTCAGAATACACTGATCAGAGCTGCAGAGCATTGGCTGCACGCGCTGATTGAATGGAAATTTCCCAACATTCTTGTTTAACCGTTTGCCGACCGCCGCATGTACATATACGTCGACACCATGGCACGGACAGGCAAATGGGCGTACAGGTACGTCCCTTTAAATTTGCCTCCGTGTCATCACGTGCGCGCCGCCATGAGCTCCATGAGTGTGATCGCGGGTCCCGTGGACACTATGTACGCGGGGATACCCGCGATCGTCTCACGGAGAGGAAGAACGGGGAAATGCTGATGTAAACAAGCATTTCCCCTCCTGCCTAGTGACACTGATCACAGCTCCCTGTAATCGGGAGCGGTGATCAGTGTCGTATCACACATAGCCCTTCCCCCCACAGTTAGAATCACTCCCTAGGACACACTTAACCTCTTCAGCGCCACCTAGTTGTTAACCCCTTCACTGCCAGTCACATTTACACAGTAATCTGCATTTTTAATCGCACTGATCGCTGTATTAATGTGAATGGTCCCACAAAAGTGTCCGATCTGTCCGCCATAATGGCACAGTCACGATAAAAATCGCTGATCGCCGCCATTACTAGTAAAAAAAATGATTCATAAAAATGTCCCCTATTTTTTTGATTTTTTTATTTTATTTTTTTTACCAAAAATATGTAGAAGAATACGTATCGGCCTAAACTGAGGAAAAAAATATTTTTTTTTATACAATTTTTGGGGATATTTATTATAGCAAAAAGTAAAAAAAATGTGTTTTTTTTCAAAATTGCCGCAGAGGTGATCAAATACCACCAAAAGAAAGCTCTATTTGTAGGGGGAAAAAAAGGCGTCAATTTTGTTTGGGAGTCACGACGCAGGACCGCGCAATTGTCAGTTAAAGCGACACAGTGCCGAATCGCAAAAAGTGCTCTGGTCTTTGGCCAGCCAAATGGTACGGGGCTTAAGTGGTTAAGAGAATTGGTATACATTTAATTTGTGCACAGTGTTGTCAGTTAACGCAGTGCCAAAAAGCAAAAAATAGCCTGGTCATGAAAGGGGGTAAATCTTCCAGAGGGCAAGTGGGTTAAGGTTAGGGTTGTCCCGATACCTAGCATTTTCGCGAGTACTTGTACTTGCACAAATGTTCACGATGAGTAAATCCGATACCTGGGAGAGGTGGCATTGCTGCACGCAACCAAAAGTCAGCGGGCAGAGCGGAGAGCAAGTCCTCAAGCAGTGGAACTAGGTAAGCTGGCAGGAGTGCAGGGCACAGCCGCATTTTCCATCAGAATCGGTGACCGGAGCAGTCACATTTGGTAAGGGAAGTGACGTTCTGTGTCGCCACCAGCGGTTGAACATCCCAATGTCCATCTTGGTACACCCTGCACTCGGCTGCAGTAAGCCTGCAGCAGACATCTTGTTACACCCAGCCCCTATTGTTCAGGCTGGGTGTAACAAAATGTCCGCTGCTGTCTACTGCGGCCGAGTGCAGGGTGTACCAAGATGGGCGTTGCAGGCAGCATAGTATTGCAAAATAAATCCTTTCCTCTCGTCTCATGTCATTTATTGCTGCATATCAGTGCCTATCAGTGGCATTTATCAGTGCCCACCAGTCAGTGCCATCTATCAGTGGCAGCCATCAGTGTTGGTCTGTATTGTGCTTTGAAAACTGGCACATGACATTAACCACCTGAGACCCAGTATACGTCATATGACGTCTTTTTGGTCTCAGGGGTATATCTGAATGATGCCTGTAGCTACAGACATCATTCAGATATTGCCGGTTTCAGACGGCGATTCCCTGCACCATAAGAACGATCATAGCGGCTGTTCCGCCGCTTGATCGTTCTTACGGGCGGCGGGAGGGGACGCCCCCCCCCCCTCCCGCCGCCCTCCGGTGCTTTTACCGACTCACCGCTTCCATCGGTGAGTCGGACTCGGGATCCGCCGGCACCGGATGATGCACATAGAGATTTCCGGCGGACCAGATGGTCGCCGGAGTCTCTATGATCGTTCGGAGGCCGGGCGCGATGTTATGACGTCACGCCCGGCCTCTGCATTCAAAAAACGGCGCCGCCTCCGCTGGGAAGCGGTGATCGTTTTTTTTTTTTTTTTTTGATTTTAGGCTTCCCAGCCTAGAGGTGAGATATTGACCCCATATCTCACTGTTAATAGGTCCGATCGTGTCATATTCCTATTACAAGGGATGTTTACATTCCTTGTAATAGGAATAAAAGTAATCAAATATTTTTTTTTTTTTTTTTAAGTTGTTGAACTAAAAAAATAAAATAATGAACAATAAAAATAAAAAAAAATAAAATTTAAAATACGCAGAAGCGAACGCATACGTAAGTCCCGCCCACATATGAAAACGGTGTTCAAACCACACATGTGAGGTATCGCCGCGAACGTTAGAGCGAGAGCAATAATTCCAGCCCTAGACCTCCTCTGTAACTCAAAATATGTAACCAGTAAAAAATGTTAAAGCGTCGACTATGGGGATTTTTAAATACCAAAGTTTGGCGCCATTCCACAAGCGCATGCAATTTTGAAGCGTGACATGTTGGGTATATTTACTCGGCGTATCTTCATCTTTCACATTATGCAAAAAAATTGGGCTAACTTTACTGTTTTGTTTTTTTTTAAAGCAGGAAACTGTTTTTTTTCTGAAAAAAACGCGTTCGAAAAATTGCTGCGCAAATACCGTGCGAGATAAAAAGTTGCAACGACCGCCATTGTATTTAGGGTCTTTGCTAAAAAAACATATGTTTGGGGGTTCTAATTTTCTAGCAAAAAAATTTGGAATTTTACATGTAGGAGAGAAATGTCAGAATTGGCCTGGGTCTCAGGTGGTTAAAAAGAATAGAATCGGTACTTGAAAAAAGTATTGATACTTGTACTCTGTCTTAAAGTGGCATCGGGACAACCCTAGTTAAGGTGATAGCATTGTTATGTACAATGTTTATACTGATTTGCAAATTTTTTCTCTTTCCCTGTACATTAATAAATGCAAACAAGATAACCTGCTTATGCAATTCAGTCCAGACTCTGACAGTGAGGGAAGGCCATGAGTCATTTTCCATGTAAACTTGCTTGCAGATGCCTTAGATGTTTAATCTGATTGTCAATATTTACCAGATTTAGTCATACAACTGAATTTCTTCACTTTTCCTAGAAAATCGTATAGAAGGAATGAGTCAGTCCATAGTATTTGTTTGTGTTTTTTGTTAAAGAATGTTACATTGCGATACTCAGTGCTGCCTGTTTACCTTCTAAGACAGTGATGGCGAACCTTTTTGAGCCTGAGTGCCCTAACTGAAATAAATACATTGGTTTTGTGTTGCAAAGTGCCAACACAGCAATTCGCGCGAGAGAGAGGGAGGGGGGAGAGAGGGAGGGGCAGAGATATGCTGAAAGAGAGAGGGAACAGAGAGAGGGGAGGGGGGAGAGAGAGGGGGCAGAGAGAGAGAGGGGTGTGAGAGATATGCTGAGAGAGGGGGAACAGAGAGAGGGGGGCTGAGAGAGAGGGGTGCAGAGAGAGAGAGAGGGGCTGAGAGAGATGCTGAGAGAAGGGGAACAGAGCGATGGAGGGGTGCTGAGAGAGGGGGAACAGAGAGAGGGAGAGGGAACAGAGACAGAGAGGGAGGGGGCTGAGAGAGAGGGAGGGGGGCTGAGAGAGAGAGGGAGGGGGGCTGAGAGAGAGGGAGGGGGGCTGAGAGAGATGCTGAGAGAGAGGGGGCAGAGAGAGAGGAAGAGGGGTGTGAGAGAGATGCTGAAAGAGAGAGGGAACAGAGAGAGGGAGGGGGCTGAGAGAGAGGGGGCAGAGAGAGAGAGAGAGGGGTGTGAGAGAAATGCTGCGAGAGAGGGGCAACAGAGAGAGAGAGGGGCTGAGAGAGAGGGGTGTGAGAGAAATGCTGAGAGAGGAGGAACAGAGAGAGGGAGGGGGAACAGAAAGAGAAGAGGGACAGAGAGAGAGGGGTGCGAGAGAGATGCTGAAAAAGAGGGGGAACAGAGAGAGGGGGACACAGAGGGGGGCTGAAAGAGGGGGATGAGGGGCTGAGACGAGAAAGAGACCTCTAGCTCTGTCCTGGACCCTCTCGTGTGCCCACAGAAAGGGCTCTGTGTGCCAGCTGTGGCACACGTGCCATAGGTTCGCCATCACTGTTCTAAGAACTCTAAAGAGTTCTACGTCTGCCACTGCTGTCATTGGCTTGTACACCAGAGACAATGGAAATGACTGTTGACTCAGCTGCAGAGTGTTTTGTGACCTTTTTACATTAGGTCTGTAAAATTTGCCCAGTCTGTGCCTAAAAATATTGTGAAAACTGTTTTGCCCCCTCTCACGCCCTGCTTCTCAAGGCACGAACTACACTACATGATCAAAAGTGTATGAGCACCTGACTATCACACTTATTATATGGTTGAAATTGTGTGAAAATCTCTCCAAGATATTGAGTTCAGGGTAATGTTAATACAACACGATACAAAGACATTTTAGATGATTTGCACTTCCAACCTTGTGACAATGTCCAAAATATATGGTTTCATATGGAGGCCCTCTAACCTAAACCATATTAATCACCTTTGGGATAAATTGGATTACTGCTTGCAAGGCATGTCTTCTTGTCCATCAGTACCTAAACTCACAAATACTCTTGTTGACTTCCAAGAAGTGTGGAAGCTGTTAAAGCTGCAAAGGATGGGACAACTCTGTATTAAAGTGTATAGGTATGTGTGGGCAAAAAAGAATAAAAGCGTAAAAAAAAGTTGTGAACTGACAATCTTTGGTGCATTGAAATCAAAAGCAGCTGTGTCGGCAATGCATAAGTTCTCCCAAAACATGGAACTGAGGTACAGTAACTGAGGTTACAATCTTACTCAAATGTTATCAAACGCATTAAAAGTACAACTAAAGGCAAAACTTTTTTTTTGGATAGAGTGCAGAGGGAAAACTTTTTTTATTTAATTTTTTTGCTTTCAGTTCCCACGTACAACCACTTTTAACTACAGGTAAGCCTATATTGAGGCTTGCCTGTAGGTGCTTGAAATATCTCCTAAACCGCCACGGTTTAGGAGATATTTAGAAAAAAAGCAGAGCGCCAATGACAACGATGAGCGCCGGTGACATCACGCGACTCCGGCCAGTCACAGAGCCGGAGTTCGTGGCCACGGAAGGAAGAGGGGTTAAAGATGGTCGCTCGCTGCTTGTGGGGACAGCAGTGACATCGCAGGCTTTGGTTTCAAGTAAGTGGCACATAATGAACTACTATTCGATGCATAGTAGCCCATTATGCTTTACCTTTGCAGGGAAATAAAGAGGAAGTAAAACCCACCAGGGTTTACTTCCTCTTTAAGGCTGCATTCACACCTGAGCTTTTTCAGCTTGTAAAACGCTCATCTCAAAAGTTCTAAAATGCTCAACAAGCAAAATCCCATTCATTTTTAATAGGGACCCAGTTCACATGTGAGTGTTCTGTCGCCTGAAGCTCAAAAAAGTACATGAGCTTCTTTTTGGGCAGATTACAGGAGGTTTTCTGCTTTTTACATTGGTGACCTTTTTACCTGTACAAAATTGCGGCAACAAACACAGTAAAAAGCGTGGTAAAAACGTGCGACTTTATGCCTGAAAACAATACGCTCAGGTGTGAATGCAGCCTTAGGAGATTCGCCCTCTCTGTTTGTCCTGTTTTTTCTTATCATTGAAAGTGGAAGTAAAAGAAAATCACAAATTTGTCCCCAGACCCCCTGGTTGTCCCCAGAAAAGTAATAGAGGGGAAATCTTCCAATGGAGACACTAGTTCTGATGGCCTGGGGGTCCCTAAGGAATTCCCCCTAATTTGCAGGGATTTCCTCTCACTTCCTGTTAGGCTGTGGGAAAGGAAGTGAAGAAAAATCTCTGCTATGAGACACAAATGGCGAAAAAAAAAAAAAAAAAATCTGACAGGGGTTATAACCCTCCCATACCCTATCCAAAATGAAAGAAAAGAACTGAAAATTGTATCCTACTTACTGTAATTTTGTTTTCCTGGTACCTATCCATGGCAGCATACGTATGATAGTAGCCCCGCCTACTTCCACCCACAGGACCAGTGCATAGCTATAAAAAGGTAACACCCACACAACAGCCCATTCCCTTTTTTGTCCTCATGGAACTCGCAGCCAGTGTGAAGAAAAGAAACCCTTACCTGCCATCTTTGGTGGTTTTCCGCTCAGGTTCGGACTCTCCTGTAAGCCCAGTCCCTGACCTTGAGCCCCTTCTGTGGATCTTTTGGGGTGAGAAATCGTGGGCCAACTAGTCCCACATATAGCAGTGCAGCCAGGGTTATGTTACTCAGAAGAGCTGTCCGTGTTTGGAGCCTGCCTCCCAGAAGTGAGTGGATCTGTGACACCGCATTTTCAAGATAAGTATGTTTTCTAGGGGGTTGGTTGTCTTTGGCGTCTTGTTTTCCAAGGTAACATCCAGAAGTTCTGGGCTGTTTTATATAATCTGGGTCCAAGCAGACAATGCCATAAAGGTGGCGTACAATTTTCTTTTTTTTTTAAATCTTTTATTTATTTCAAAGGACAGGAGAAACACAAAAAATACATCTTTCTTAGGTATACAACATTATATGAAATTATAGTGTCCTATCGGGCACACAATATTCTTACTTTCCTCTATCTTGAGGTCTACTCCCTCAAATTGTACCCAATACCTCCTTTCCCTATACTCTTTTTCCCCTATTTTATTAACCCAAACATAAAAATCTATCTCTCAAAAAAAAAAAAAAAAAAGAGAGAGAGGGGGGGGGAAGCGGAAACCCCGGGCACACTCCCATCAGGGGTTGACTACGGGACCCCTGAGGTCAAACTAGAGGCTAGTCAGTTTTGGCTCAGGTGCAGTTGTCCTCTGGTAGGATGCTACAGTTCTACTTTAAGTCCATCTGATTTCAGCAGTCTGCTTGAATCGGGTACAAGAATTTAGGGAGTATACACATCTTAATAATGTTACATCTTCCGAGCCACGAGTGTAGTCCTGTTTTCCATTTGTCAAGTAGTTCCCGCGTTTCTTTTAACAATGGTGGGAAATTTTTGTAATTTTTGAATATTTTGTATATTTTAGATGGTATATATGGGCCCAAATAAAGTCAAAAAACATTTTGGCCACCTGATCTAGAAATTTAGTGGGGATCGAGATCGGCAGAGCTTGAATCGGGTACAAGAATTTAGGGAGTATACACATCTTAATAATGTTACATCTTCCGAGCCACGAGTGTAGTCCTGTTTTCCATTTGTCAAGTAGTGCCCGCGTTTCTTTTAACAATGGTGGGAAATTTAACTTGAATATTTTGGATATTTTAGATGGTATATATGTCCCCAAATACCTTAAAGCTAATGTTGTCCATTTAAATTTAAAACTGGTCTGAAAATTTGAAAGCATCGGTAAGGAGATTATTGGGTTTGTAAGTGAAAACATCATATCATCCGCATATGCGGATATTTTCTGTTGGGTGTCCCCTATCGGCACTCCCCCTATATCCGGATTTAACCGGACCGTACATAAGAATGGCTCCAATGCCAGGGCAAATAGGAGTGGCGATAGGGGACAGCCTTGTCTTGTACCGTTCTTAATTATAATAGGCTCTGACAGGACCCCATTGGCTCTCACTTGTGCTGTGGGTTCCGAGTATATTGAACATATGCGGGCCATCATGACGTTTCCCATTCCTACATACCTTAGCACTGCCATCATATATTGCCAATCGACCCTATCAAAAGCCTTTTCTGCATCCGTTCCTAGAAAGACGCATGGGATTTGTTTCCTATTTACAACATGTAGAAGGTTTATCACCTTAATTACATTGTCTCTGGCCTCCCGGGTGGGTACAAATCCAACCTGGTCCAGGTGGATTAAGGCTGGAATGTACTCTTGAATTCTACCTGCTATAATTTTCGTAAGTATTTTTAGATCCGTGTTCAGCAGAGAGATTGGCCTATAGCTGCCACATGCTGTGGGGTCTTTCCCCTCTTTATATATCACTGCAATATAAGCCATAAGAGTATCTCGGGGGAGTTTCGTGTCCGGGCACAGATTGTTGAAGAACTTCAGCATAAATTTACCGAGAGGTACTATTAAAGTTTTATAATAGGCAATGGTATACCCATCCGGGCCCGGGGCCTTTCCTTGTTTTATATATCCGATCGCTTTTTGGATCTCCTCTGGTAGGATGCTACAGTTCTACTTTAAGTCCATCTGATTTCAGGTTCAATAATGCAGAGAATCGTATCTTAATTTTGTTTTAAATATGTAAAGATCAGTCCCAACACCAACACCAAGCCCAATTAAGTCAACTTAAGTCAAAAATCTATGGTCGCAGCCTACACTTTCCTTACGTCAGCATTGTAATACCGATACAAATTATTTTTGACAATCCAATTTAAACTTAAAAAATCTCCTTAAATGTTCTGCCTGTCTCCTGGCCATCTCTTTCCACAAATGCCTGGATTCCCTGCATGCTTTGCAGTTTCTCCTGTACTGTTTACATTTAATTTTCTAAGGACTACATATCCCATGGTACCTTGCTGCTTTCAAGCAGTGCTTCCTGTACTGACTCTGCCTACTGAAACTCCTCCTCTCAGCGCCCTTTATAGCTCAGAAGGCAAGATCTGTGAAATGCGTGACACAGCAGTGCCTACTCACAGGGCATAGTGAAAACATGTCACAGAATTTAAGGAAGTAAATGTGTGGGGATCTTCACAAATTAAGTTTACAAACATCAAGATGGTTCAGATTAATAGGAGTTGGCTAGAAATGATTGAAATACAATGTGGAATTTATACGATTTTACATTTTGATCATACACTTTAAAATATCCAGACACTTTTAACATTATTCTGAGGGCTTCAGTTGTGGGTATCGAGCCTTACAGTGCTTTTGTTTTCACCAGTGCAGTATTTTAAGTCTTTGTAAAAAAAAAAAAATGTGTAGTCTGTACAGTGGTCGGGCAGGTCAGCTTTACATCTCCCCAGTGTTTAATGAATGCTAAGGAGAGGAAGCATTGTGGGTTCAATTGGGCTTCATCTGGGGGTAATGGGACAGGATCTTTGCATAATTAAAAAAAAAAATAAAATCGGACAATTACTGAACCTGAAATTAAATTGGCGCAATCAAATGTGTTAGATAACATTCAAGTAAGATTTCAATAACTACTTTTTTTTTTTTATGTTATGAATTCACATAAACAATAGCAAAACTCTTACTAATTGTAGCTAGCCTTTGTATTTACTTTTTGTGTTTGCATTTAAATGCAATTTAAGTGCAATTAAAGGAAACCTATGGTCACAGTATACACTTGTGATATAGACTGTGGTAGAATACTATAGGGGTGCCGTCATCCCATGACTCTATCGCAGAAAATACCCTCTATTAGTTGGGACTATTATAGGCACAATATACCTGTGAACTTATATATACCGTATACACTCGAGTATAAGCCGATGCACCTAATTTTACCACAAAAAAATGGGAAAACGTATTGACTCGAGTATAAGCCTAGGGTGAGAAATGCGCAGCTACTGTAAGTGGAAAGATGGTCAACAATGCCCATTTGCAGCCTCACTGTGCCCATTTGCAGCCATAGGTCCCCCAAACTTCAAACTTCGTAGTTAAGGGTTCCTAGATGCCCCCTATCTGCAGACAAAATTTGGGTCTCTGGACCCAAAGGGTCCTGATATGACATTGCTGCAGATGGATACAGTTGACCGAATTTGGGGCCCCGTATCTTGGGTATGTTGTAGTGCTGGTTCCACTGGGTTTGCACACCAAATTTGGGGTTCCTAGCACCAAGTGGCCCCAGAGATACGTGGCCCCAAAGTCAGGTCGGAAAATGTCAAGTACTTTTCTGCAGCAGAGTGACATTTTCCGAGCCAACTTTGGGGCCCCGTATCTCAGGGCCACTTGGTGCTAGGAACCCATCTTTGGATATGTTGTAGTGCTACAAATTTGGGGGTCCTAGCACCAAGTGGCCCCGAGATACGGGCCCCAAAATTCGGGTCAGAAAATGTCTTTCTCTGCTGCAGAAAAGTGCTTGACTCCAGTATAAGCAGAGGGGAGAATTTTCAGCACAAAAAAAATTGCTGAAAAACTCGGCTTATACTCGAGTATATACGGTATGTAAAAAACATGTAAATTACTTTATTGGTACAAACACATCAACCTTCACCATAAATGAATAAATGCTTAGGCATTCATTCATGGTCAAGGTTGATGTCTGTAACCATAACTATGTAATCTACACATGTATTGTGTTGTAATTGTTTCTACTTTTTATGCTTTGCACCAATAAAGTTATTTATGTATTTTCTACAAATGAGTTAACGTGTATGTTGTGCTTACAACTGTATACACTTTCAGTTTATATTATCGACATTGTAATGACAATACAAACAATAGTTATTTGTGACAATCCAGCATAAATTGAAAAATCTTCTTTCATGTTGTGTTTGCTGCCTGTCTGCTGGCCATCTCTTTTGATTCTTTGCATATGCTTTGCTGTTTCTCATGATAAAACTGGTGGTGATGACTATTATGATGATTTCAGCAGTCTGGCAAAGAGGGTATGGGCACATTATGGACATTCCACTGGGATCTGTAATACTAAAAAGTTTGATCAATTCCAGGTATGGATATTTTTACATAATTTACATTGCTTGGACCCATGTAACTAAAGCATACACTGCTATTTCAGTGATCTTCACTTGCTTCCGGGTCCATTAACACAGGAGGTTGCCCACTCAACATGGATGCCTTTCAGAGAATGCTTTGCAGCTTCTTAATGGACGTCACAATCTCCACCTTGTCCAATCAGAGAACATTTTGCATTCATTGAATGGTGCCTGTGCCAAGTGGGTGACCTGTGATCAGTAGGCAGCAGGGCAGTCTGTCGACGTGGGACCCAGAAGCTAGTGGAGATCTCTGTAGTAGCGATAGCTACTACAGTGATTTCCTGCTTACATGGAGAGTGGTCAGGTATGATATATGCAAAGTTACATTGATCCAAGCAGGACCAATGTCATAATGTCCTTATAAAAAGATAATTTTAATACATAATACCCTATAAAAGGTTTAAAGCGTAACTCCACTTTTGTTGAGGAAAAAAAAAATTCCCCCCCTGGGTGATCTGTGCACATTGCAAGGATTATAACAACCTTTGTTGCAGATTCCTACCTTTTGTTATACTGAAGAAATCAATGTGTGTTTGTCTGTGCCTCTGTGCTCAGTGGGTCTAATGGGATCAGTCAGCTGTGGCAGCTGCATAGCACTAATGAGGAAAGCTTCTGGGCCAGACAAGCAGGAAATAGTTTCTGGGGGGTGGTCAGTACAAATTCTGTGTACAGAACAACTCCAGGTAGCCATATTGCTTTGCATTTATAGAAAAACACAGCAGCTGCAGATTGAAAAGAAAAGGTTGTTTTTAACAACATTCAGTTACAATGTGACTTGTATTGCAATTGTACATGCTATATTATTTTTTCTTTATTTGCTTTTTTTTCTTGCTTATTTTCTTTTATTTTTTTTTTATCCCCCCCCCCCCCCCCCCCACGAAAGTGGAGTTACCCTTTCAGTTTTGGCTTTGGTATACCTTTTTGGGTTGTGCGTAAGTTGACTACAGAGACTCCACTGCATAGGGTCCAGATTTCCTAGTCTGCAGGCTCAGAATTAGGTATTCTAATAATGTTAAGTCATCTGCCAACAGTATTTTTAAAGTGGTAATAAATGAAAATAAATAAATAACAAACGTGTGTGTAATGGTTTTGCACAGAGTAGCCCTGATCTTACTCTTCTTGGGCCCCCCGTCTGATCTTTTAGCCCCTCCCCCTTGCCGAGTGCCCCCATAGCAAACCGCTTGCTGTGGGAGCACTTGTACATGCTTCCAAGCTACCTCTGTGTGTTCCTAAGACACACAAAGCACAGCTCATGAACGCCCCCCCCCCCCCCCCACTCCTCACTGACTGTGATTGACAGCAGTAAGAGCTGATGGATCAGCCAATGAGGTGGGAGAGTCGCTGCTCTAGTGCACATTGCTGGATCAAGATGGGGCTTGGATAAGTATTGGGGGGGGGGGGGGGGGGGGGGGGGGGGGGGGGGGGGGGTCTGGGGGGGGGGGGGGGGGGGGGGGGATGCTGTACACAGAAGGTTATGGAGGTAAAAAGCTTTCAGCCTTTACAGCCAATTTAATGCAGTTGTTAGGCCTAATCTACTTAACTATTGCCATGAAGAAGTCCTTACTGTTATGTCCCTTGCTTACAATTACATGCTAAATTTTGTAGATTGATAGCATGCGTTTTTAGCTGCCGGCCCTCCACAGTGCATTCTAAATGTAAACGTGACCCCATACAGAGCCTTTAAACTAGGTAATGTATGGCAGAGGGAATGTGTGTTTGTGAATTTGTCTTTTCATTTATTTGTTGTTTTCCTTCCATTGTTTTTTCCATGTGTAAGCTTTTACAGTATGATTGCTCACATGCGGGTTAGACAGGATATAAACATCCCTGTCGGCCATCATCAAGATGAAAGGACTTTTAAGTGGTGTGTATCATCTGTTAATTTAGTCAATGGAGATTGTTATAAACAAGGGGACAAGCTTAAGTGTTTTCATATTTTGTTAATATACAGGCATAAAGACATTGGTTACAAATTATTCTTTAGAAGTTACTCAAAACCTAACATCATTTTTTTTTTTTTATAATTATGAACTTGAAGCATACTAAGAACTGTCCTTTGGCATTGTACATTATAATAATAGAAACTGTTAATGTTAATGACAAACTTGTATAGTAGGCCTGGTTTTGTTGCCTGTGAGTGGGAATAAATGAACCAAGTTTCCGTGTTTTGTTGCATCTTGTCATCCTCACCATGTTCTGTACAGTTGTTAGTCATGAGTTTTGTTATTGAAGCCCTTGCAAGTCGAGAGAAATTGTAACTTTCTATCCATCAGAGGGTTTTCATTGTGAAACAAACATTAAAGTAGATGTAAACCCCAACTAAATGAGATTTGGTTTGCTAAAGCACTTTATTCTAAAAACCCACCATTTTTTCATCCTTTGTGGCATCTCAGTTCTGTAGCCCCCTGCCTACATGAACTCCAGTAATGGCTGTGTGGCATTTCTCAGGATAGGTTTCTTCATGGTGACAATAGTGGACCATGCCTGTGTAATATAGTGTAGCGGTGGCCACTTGTAGTCTCAATTGGAAGCCTTTGTGAAACGGTGACAATTAAAGTGGTTGTAAACCCTTACAATCCACTTTTTGCTACAGGTAAGCCTATAATAGGGCTTACCTGTAGCTACCCCGGATATCTCCTAAACCTGCACGGTTTAGGAGGTATCCCCTTTATCTGCATGTGCCGATGTCATCGGCACATGCACACTAAATCAGTGGCACGTATGTGCCGTTTGCTTCAGTGAGGTTGCCATTACTGGTGGCTCTCGGGCATGGGAGGGACATCATCGCGACTCCGACCAATCACATCGCTGGAGCTGCGATACCCGGAAGTCACTCCGGGGAGAAATGTTGCTGGCCCATGCTGTGTACGGGCACTGCAGCGGGGGCTTTGATCTCAGGTGAGTATTACATAATGCAATGCATACTAGCTCATTATGCCTTTGTCTTGAAGGTCTTTTTTTTTTTTTTGTTTTATTTTTTTATGTGGGTTTGCAACCACTTTAGGGTGCATAATTGAGAGACAGTGACAGAACATTCTCATCCTGTAACAGGAAGTTCCTAAACAAGGACCTTCATGGCTGCATTGCCTTTCTGGTAGTCATCAGAGCAGGAAATTACCGACAGCCATAATAAACTGGCAGAGATTCTAAAGCTTTTCTGTTTTATTAAAAAAGGGGGTTGTTGTAGAGTGTATGCCCACTAGAAATGTTTCTCAGCACTTCCTGTATGCACAGGGAGTGTGAAGAAACTGCCTCATTGAGGGCAGAGCAACTAAAAGCCAGAAGGATGTTATGTCCCTTTCCCACTTTATTCAAAATAAAAGGAAAAAAAAAGGTCTACGTGGAATTTTGTATTTTTTCATCTAATAAACAGTAGGTATGATGCACCCATTTCTGTTTTGTTGCTTTTAGACCTATGGTAAAAGTTAAAATAATTTACACACGCTGGGCCTGATTATTAGTATGTTTAAAGTACATATCCTGTAAATGATTGAATACCTTTTAGCTTGTCCATAAAGGATTTCATTTACCATGGGCTAACTAGTCACATACAACATTTGTTCTGTAATGTTTAAGTTGTTTCCATGCTTAACCACTTGACATCCGGCCTTACCCGAATGACAGCTTCGGCGCGGATGTCAATTACCCTTTCCTCGCTCCCGAGCACGCAGCGGGGAAATTCTGTGTTGGCCGTGTCCCTTGGACACAGCCAATCACAGCGGCCGTTTACAGCGCGATAGCCCTGGCCAATGAGCGATGATCTCAAATGTAAACATATGAGATCATCTCTCATTGCCGGCTCTCTCTCCTCACACAGAGACAGCGTGTGAGGAGAGAGAGGATCTGTGATAGCGATCTGTAAGAGTTAACACACACACATTACAGTGACAGTACAGTACCCCATCTGTGCTAATCAGTGCCCACCTGTGCTGATCAGTGTCCATCTGCACATCTTCACAATCAGTGCCCACCTGTGCCACCTCTTCAGTGCCCATCTGTGCCGCCTCATCAGTGCACATCTGTGCCGCCTCATCAGTGCACATCTGTGCCGCTCATCAGTGCCCATCTGTGCCGCTCATCAGTGCCCATCTGTTCCGCCTCATCAGTGCCCATCTGTTCCGCCTCATCAGTGCCCATCTGTTCCGCCTCATCAGTGCCCATCTGTTCCGCCTCATCAGTGCCCATCTGTTCCGCCTCATCGGTGCCCACCTGTGCTGCCTCATCAGTGCCCACTTGTGCCACCTCATCAGTGCCCACCTGTTCCACCTCATCAGTGCACACCTGTTCCACCTCATCAGTGCACACCTGTTCCACCTCATCAGTGCACACCTGTTCCACCTCATCAGTGCTTACCTGTGCCACCTCATCAGTGCACATCTGTGCCACCTCATCAGTGCACATCTGTGCCACCTCAGTGCTGCCTCATCAGTGCCCATCAGAGCAGGCTTAGTACACATCTGTGCAGTCGCACCAGCAACCATGTCCAAAAGAGGCTTTTCCGCCAAGGAGGCGTTCCAAATTCTTTCCCAGGCCGACGAGAGCAATGGGGAGCTCTCTTGTTCAGATTCCTCTTCATACTCCGATTCTCAGACGGACATAAATTACGAGCCAGTCCTCAGTAGTGGAACACTGAGTGACTCAGAGGAGGAAGATATTCGGCCATCCAAACGAAGACGTTCTGGTGAGGAAGCAGTACCATCCACCAGCACCGAAGTGCCATCCACCAGCACCGCAGTACCTCGGCAAGAAAGGCCAAGGACCCATGCCAGCCTTCCCTATGCCCTTTAAAACCCCTTGTGGCTTCCTCCTAATTCAGGAGAAGCCAACATTCCCCCTTTCACTGCCCAGCCAGGAGTCCAGGTGGACATGGAGAATTTTTCCCCAATAAATTTTTTTTACTTAATTTTTACCGAGGACATTTTAGCGTCAATTGTGGCCCAGTGCAACCTTTATGCCCAGCAATTTATTTTGCAAAACCCAACCTCATATTATGCCCATCCCTATGAATGGAGAGACCTAACGGTGGAGGAGTTCAAGGTTTTTTTAGGCCTCACATTTAACATGGGACTCTCCAAAAAAAACACTTTGATGTCCTATTGGTCAACCCAGCCCCTCCAACACTTGCCAGTCTTCTCCAAGGCAATGTCCCGAAACGGATACATGATAATGAGGTTCCTTCATTTCAACGACAATACCCAGTGCCCTCCCCGAAATGACCCAAATTATGACAGGCTTTTCAAAATTTGGCCACTTCTAAATTATTTTTCTGAAGTATTCCCCCAGCTGTTTACCCCGGACCAACACATATGTGTGGATGAGTCCCTTAATAAATTTAGTGGCAGGCTTAAAATCAAACAATTTATTCCCAGCAAAAGGGCCCGCTATGGGGTGAAGGTGTACAAATTATGCGACCGAGTCACAGGGTACATGTATGCCTTCAAAGTGTACAAAGGGAAGGACACTCAGCTGCAGCCCCCTAATTGCCCGGACTACTTGGGATCAAGCAGGAAACTTGTTTGGGACCTCATATACCCCCTACTGGAGAAAGGCTACAATTTATATGTAGACAACTTTTACACATCCCTGCCCCTGTTCCACAACCTTCACCGGATGAAGACACCAGCATGTGGCACCGTAAAAAAAAAAAAAAAAAACCGAAGGGCTTTCCTCAGTCTTGTCAGAAATTGAGAAAAGGAGAAACGGCAAGTCTGCGAAACAAGGAGATTTTGGCAGTGAGGTGGAGGGACAAAAGGAATGTCTACATGTTGTCTTCAATCCACAATAATACCTTCGTGGAAATCCCCAGAAGGAATGGCCCCATACTAAAACCTAAATGCATTTATGATTACAATTTATTTATGGGGGGAGTTGACTTCAACGACCAAATGATGGAACCATACCTTGCTACAAGACGGACATACCCTTGGTACAAAAAAGTCGCAATTTATTTTTTTCAAAAGAAAGCTCTATTTGTGGGAAAAAAAGGACAAAAATTCATTTGGGTACAGTGTTGCATGACTGAGTAATTGTCATTCAAAGTGTGAGAGCACCAAAAGCTGAAAATTGGTCTGGATAGGAGGGGGGTTTAAGTGCCCGGTAAGCAAGTGGTTATCTAAGCTTACTCATCAGTTCTAATGTGTAACAGGAACATACCCCATTATTTATATCTACTTGTGTAACTCATACATGCATTGGTGAAGGGGTCCTGCCTGGCTCTCTGTATGCCATATTGTGGTTTTGTGATACATTAAACCAACTTTCTTAAAGAGGAAGTAAATGTTCATCTTTTGCTTTTACCTATAGGTAAGTCTATAATAAGGCTTACCTATAGGTAGTGTAATTACTCCTAAACGTGCACCGTTTAGGAGATATTTACATTACATGCAGCCAGTGATATCACTGGCGCATGCGCTCTGAAGGAACAGCCACCTGTGCCGTTCCTTCAGAGCCCTATGCCGTGAATGGTGGCTCCCACGTGCATGTGTTGGAGTGACGTCATGCGGCTCCAGCCAGTCACAGAGCCAGAGTCCGCGAACCCAGAAGCAAGACGGGAGCCTCTGCAGCACTGACTCGGCGCAGGAGGATTTTGTTTTAGGAGAAGTTTAACATAATGTGCTAATATGCAATGCATACTAGCACATTATGCATTTACGTTACAACTGCTTTAAACCTTACTT
This sequence comes from Lithobates sylvaticus, assembly GCA_028564925.1. NCBI lineage: Eukaryota > Metazoa > Chordata > Amphibia > Anura > Ranidae > Lithobates > Lithobates sylvaticus. Next base: position 66,284,244 of record CM053032.1, on the reverse strand, counting down.
TGGTGTGCTGAGAACATATCTCTTGGACACAGATAACCTTCATTCAATCACCATATCTGTCAAGACAGATGTTTATTGTCCAAGAGCATGATGAGCGGTATTTTACCAGGCAAGAAATAGTAAGTGGGCTGTATAAGGTAGTTACTGGCAGAAAAAATATGTTTTACGTTCCAAAGTTAAAACAACCAGGGCAGAAGATTTTATAGATCGAAAGATGAAAAAAAATGACTGAAGGTCCAAAACTGATATTTTAGTATGAGATCGAGCCTGATGAAGCTTTTTCTATGTGTTGTGGACATAGGGTTGCCACCTGTACGGGATTCACCCGGACAGTCCGTGTTCTGAATCATCCAGTTTTCAGACTGTCTGAAACCTAGACAGACCATTCAGGCAGGGGGGAGCCCCATCAGCATTTGTGCCACTGTGGAGACAGCAGCAGTGTAATTTTTTTCATCTCCATAAATACACTGTGCTGGTGTGTGTGTGTGTGTTGGAATCTGAAACTCATTTCTGACCCCCCCCCCTCCCCCCACCGCCCTACAGGCTCCTGCAGGGTTCTCTTTTCTCTGTGACTTAACCCACCCCCCCTCCAAATACAGTGCGGTGTGCTTAGAGAACCGGTCGGGCTGGCGCTGCTCACACTACATGCAGGGAAGAGGTGAGCTGAGGTTTTTTGTCTGAGGAGTCTCCTAGGGTCGAAAGCTGATAAAGTTTCAGGAGGATTTGTTTTGCAGAAGTTGCAGTGAAGGGTTAAGGTGACAGGAGAATCGGAAGTGTGTGTGTCTGACCTATATCTTCCAAACTGCACACCTCTGTCTATACAAACATCCCCTGATCCTCAGTCCAGATAATGTGAAGGTAATTTATGACCATTCATTTACCCTGTGTTTATGTGGCAAGTGTAAACTTCTGATTGTACAGACTCAGAGCTTGGATAACACAGGGTTACATGAATGGTCATACATTACCTGCACATCATCTGGACATGCAGAGTACTAGGAGCTGGCAGTTTTCATTGCGTAGTACTGTTGTAAATATTAGTACAATGCGTACAATAGCTTTTCTTTGATTATATACATCACTATTTCTCAGCCCCCAACTCCCACAGATTGCATCACCCCCAGACCACTTTATACATCCAGCTGGCAGACATCACTCAGAGCTGCTTTCTACCCCCCAGCTGAGGGACATCATTCCATGGTCACTTACCTTTCCTTCTCTTCCCAACATCACTCCCTGGTCACCCCATAGACACTGCAAGAAACCCCTCTGCTGTCTGCCACTGTCATACCTTCTGCACTTCTCTCCTGTACATACTGCACTCATCACACCCCCGCACTCCTTTCCTGTACATACGGCACCCATCATACCTTCCGCACTCCTCTCCCGTACATACTGTCCCCATCATACCCTCCATACTCCTCTCCTGTACATACTGCACACATCACACCCTCCGCACTCCTCTTCTGTACATACTGCACCTATCATACCTTCTGCACTCCTCTCCTGTACATACTGCACACATCACACCCTCCACACTCCTCTTCTGTACATACTGCACCTATCATACCTTCTGCACTCCTCTCCTGTACATATTGAACCCATCATACCTTCCAGACTCCTCTCCTGTACATACTGCACCCATCATACCTTCCGCACTCCTCTCCTGTACATATTGAACCCATCATACCTTCCGGACTCCTCTCCTGTACATACTGCACCCATCATACCTTCCGCACTCCTCTCCTGTACATACTGCCCCCATCATACCCTCCATACTCCTCTCCTGTACATACTGCCCCCATCATACCCTCCACACTCCTCTCCTGTACATGCTGCTCACTGTCATACCCTCCACACTCCTCTCCTGTACATGCTGCTCACTGTCATACCCTCCACACTCCTCTCCTGTACATACTGCTCACTGTCATACCCTCCACACTCCTCTCCGGTACATACTGCACCCATCATACCCTCCGCACTCCTCTCCTATACATACTGCCCCCATCATACCCTCCATACTCATTCTGCCACTCTGCATGTCACAAAGCTTGGTGCCTCTAAGCTTCGGTCTGCCACATCTTTAAACCTGGGGGACCCATGATCTTCAATTGCCGGAGGCCCCATGAGTTATCAGTCCGCCCCTGGCCCAGACTGTGGCTACCCAGCAGGGTTGCTCACTGCAATTGTAAGCCAAGAGTATTAACTTTGTTGACTCTGATGTTAAGGGGGACTCCATATGATTATAAATGTTATTTAATCAGAAAATATATGTATAGTGTAAACTACATAAAAATTGCCTTGCATTGTACAGGGGTAATGAATTTAATGTACTACTGAACTAAAAAAAAAAGGGGCCATGAAAAAAGAAGAAAAGGTGGCAACCCTATGTGGACTCTTTTGCAAGTTCTGGTATCTCCATTTTGCTGGTGCTTTCTCCATTATGGAAAACAAAAAAAAATCTAGCTGGGAGAGTTGAAAGTTGAAACCCCTCATAATTGAACCACATTAGGTGTGCAGAAAACTCACCATTATAGTTTCTAAGAGATATAAGGTGGTTTCATTTTTTAGCATTTACCAAAAACAGCAATATCAACTCTAAATAGACTGATGAAGTAAAGCAGTATGTATTGGAGCTGGATGTGTTTTTTTTTTTTTTTTTTTTTTACTGTATTCATGTAAAAATATTGAACACCACAAAGACTGTCGTTGTTTTGATCATTTGGAGGCATCTGCGTGACAAAATATGCAGAGAAAACAGTACAGCATTATCAGGGCAAATCCGAAATTATCAGATACATGAAAGAGCACTTTAGAAATATAGTTTAGGGGGATTAATTTGCACTTAATCATGATGATATGATCAGCATGTAGTGTTTCAGAGAAACATTTGATATTCTAGGAACTCCAGAGTTACTTTAGATGGATCTTTGCCAACTTTTCTTGGCAGCTTAATCACCGGATCTCCCAGCAGATGCTGGTTCTGTATTTTCATTAAAGCTCATTTTCTTAATTTTTCTGTAGAGACAAACTTACTGATATGTTAAAATATCACAGGCAGTTTTATTCTTGAAGATGAAACATTTACCTTTTGTATATATGCTCTTTTCATTTTTTATTGTTTGAAGGTCAGCATTTGTTTGCATTTAGCTAATAATCTAGCTGAAAGTGAATATGCAGCCATGCTTTATATATCAGTCATCACAAAGACCTCTCAGTCTTTTTGTGTATAGGAAATGTCTCTTCAAGGTTTTAAGGCCCTTCACTTTTTAGATAATGGCTGCATTCATCAAGATGTCAAAACAGCTATGCATTTTTTAAATTATCCTTTTTATCTCGGCTTACCTTCTAAGGTGGTCCTTGGTTCAGGGGCTCTAGGACCTTGCTTGCATCTCTGGTTTATCCACTATAAACGAAATCTGATCAGTTTATTATGCAAATATCAGCTGCAGCCTGTGGTTGATATCTGCCCTGTTTCCTTCATCCACTAAGCATTCTCTATTACCACAGCCAGCTGCTGTGACCTACAGTGCAATAAAATACTACAACTTGGTCAAGGGCCTACCCCCAGCCTTCTGGTTGAAAATTAAGTTGGTGAAGCCATTCTCGTGCTCTCCACTTTTGTAGATGTGTTCACAAAGTTGACCTGACAACAAATATGCACAGCAATTGGTTCTGAGTACTAACCCTGCTGTACATGATATTACTAGAAGTTAAAATAAAGATGGAATTTATGTACCGTATATACTCAAGTATAGGTTGACCCGAATATAAGCCGAGGCCCCTAATTTACCACAAAAAAACTGGGAAAACGTATTGACCCGTGTATAAGCCGAGGGTGAGAAATGCAGCAGCTATTGTAAGTGGAAAAGAGGGTCAACAATGCCCATCTGCAGCTTCATATTTCCCTGTGTCCTGTGCATGCCTACCTGTGCAGATCTGCCTACCTCCCTGTGTCCTGTGTACCTCCCTGTGTCCATTGCAGCCTACCTGTGTCCTGTGCATGCCCCCGTGTGCCGTTCTGCAGCGTCAGTGTCCCTCTGCAGCCTCGATGCCCCTCGCATTTGCATCGATCAGCGTGTAAAAAGATACGGCGGCCATTCTAGTATTCAAAAGCCGCGCCTCCTCCTTGTCTGTGATAGGCGGAACACTCAATTTCCCAGAAGTCAGTGTTTTCCACCTATCACGGACATCCGCTTGTCCTCATACCACGGACGAGGATGTCCGTGATAGGCGGAACACTGACTGCTGGGAAATAGTGTTCCACCTATCACAGATCAGGGGGTGCGGTGTTTGAACACTGCAATGGCCGCCGTCTGTCTGCATGACACACTGATCATGTAGGCAGACGGTGGCGACTCGAGTATAAGCCGAGGGGGGTACTTTAAGCCCAAAAAAAGGCTTATACTCGAGTATATACGGTACGTATACAGTCATTCAGTTTCACTTATTTTAATTGAATACATAATTCATATTTGTTTTATCTGCATGAAGCCTAAACCTAAACACAACTTAGACCAGGGTTTCCCAACTAGGGTTCTTTCAGTGGTGGCTAGGAGTTCATTGATCAGTGAGCAATGTCTGCCTCTCAGATAAGTTCCCACTAACACCATTGATCTTTTTAGCTATCTATAATGGGTAATTTCTTCCCAGTGACGACAAGTTTAAGGAGCATTCTTCCCACTGACAATCACACTAAAATTTCATGGTTTGTAGATAAAGTAATTTTTTGTTTCCTGATTTCCTGATACCAGAAGTTATTTCAAAGGTTCCTCTGTTTTGAAAAGGTTGAGAAAGGCTGACTAAAGCACATTATAGAATTTTATTTTTGTTCAACTTCCTTTAGATTTACAGTATTTCACAAAAGTGAGTACACCCCTCACATTTTTGTATATATTACACTTTGCTACAATGTAAAGTAGTGAGTGCACAGCTTGTATAACGGTGTAAATTTGCTGTCCCCTCCAAATAACTCAACACACAGCCATTAATGTCTAAACCGCTGGCAACAAAAGTGAGTACACTTCCAAGTGAAAATGTCCAAATTGGGCCCAAAGGGTCAATATTTTGTGTGACCACCATTATTTTCCAGCACTGCCTTAACCCTCTTGGGCTCGGAGTTCACCAGAGATTTACAGGTTGCCATTGGAGTCCTCTTCCACTCCTCCATGACGACATGACAGAGCTGGTGGATGTTAGAGACCTTGTGCTCCTCCACCTTCTGTTTGAGGATGCCCCACAGATGCTCAATAGTGTTTAGGTCTGGAGACATGCTTGGCCAATCACCTTTACTCTCAGCTTCTTTAGCACGGCAGTGGTCGTCTTGGAGGTGTGTTTGAGGTTGTTATCATGTTGGAATACTGCCCTGCGGCCCAGTCTCCAAAGGGAGGGGATCATGCTCTGCTTCAATATGTCACAGTACATGTTGGCATTCATGGTTCCCTCAATGAACTGTAGCTTCCCAGTGCTGGCAGCACTCATGCAGCCCCAGATCATGACACTCCCACCACACACGCTTGGCACCATCTGAACCAAATACGTTTATCTTGGTCTCGTCAGACCACAGGACATAGTTCCAGTAATCCATGTCCTTAGTCTGCTGTTTTCAGGCTTTCTTGTGCATCATCTTTAGAAGAGGCTTCCTTCTGGGACGACAGCCATGCAGACCAATTTGATGCAGTGTGCGGCTTATGGTCTGAGCACTGACAGGCTGACCCTCCACTCCTTCAACCTCTGCAGCAATGCTGGCAGCACTCATTTGTCTATTCCCCCAAAGACAACCTCTGGATATAACGCTGAGCATGTGCACTCAACTTCTTTGGTCGACCATGGCGAGGCCTGTTCTGAGTGGAACCTGTCCTGTTAAACCGCTGTATGGTCTTGGCCACCATGCTGCAGCTCAGTTTCAGGGACTTGGCAATCTTCTTACAGCCTAGGCCATCTTTATGTAGCACAACAATAATTTTTTTCAGCTCCTCAGAGAGTTCTTTGCCATGAGGTGCCATGTTGAACTTCCAGTGACCAGTATGAGAGAGTGAGAGCGATACCACCAAATTTAACACACCTGCGCCCCATTAACACCTGAGACCTTGCAACACTAACGAGTCACATGACATCGGGAAAATGGCTAATTGGGCCCATTTTGGGCATTTTCATTTAGGGGTGTACTTACTTTTGTTGCCAGCGGTTTATTTACATTAATAGCTGTGTTTTGAGTTGTTTTGAGGGCACAGAAAATTGACACTGTTATACAAGCTGTACACTCACTACTTTACATTGTAGTGCCATTTCTTCAGTGTTGTCACATGAAAAGATATAATAAAATATTTACAAAATTGTGAGGGGTGTAATCACTATTGTGAGATACTGTACCTTTTTTTTTTTATATATATATATTCTTTATTTTAATTTTCTTATTTTCTCCAAACATTTCATCATTTACAATCATAACTAACACATTTGCATATGTTTCATTTGAATTTTTCCCGACCCTCCCTCTTCCCAACCCATACCCCCCCCGCCCTAAAAAAAAAAAAAGATACTGTACCTTAAACTACACTATATATATATATATATATATATATATATATATATATATATATATATATATATATATATATATATATAATTTGGACACCTGCCTTTACACACACATGAACTTTAATGGCATCCCAGTCTTAGTTCGTAGGGTTCAATATTCGAGTTGGCCCACTCTTTGCAGCTATAACTGCTTCAATTCTTCTGGCACAGCTGTCCACAAGGTTTAGGAGTGTGTCTATGAGAATGTTTGGCCATTCTTCAGAAGCGCATTTTTGAGGTCAGGCATGGATGTGGAGGAGAAGGCTTGGCTCACAGTCTCCGCTAATTTATCCTAAAGGTGTTCTATAGCGTTCAGGTCAGGACTTTGTGCAGGCCAGTCAAGTTCCTTCATCCAAAACTCGCTCATCCATGTCTTTATGAACCTTGCTTTGTGCACTGGTGCGCAGTCATGTTAAAACAGGAAGGGGCCATCCTCAAACTGTTCCCACAAAGTTGGGAGCTTGAAATTGTCCAAAATGTCTTGGTATGCTGATGCCTTAAGCGTTCCCTTCACTGGAACAAAGAGGCCAAGCCCAACCCCTAAAAAAACAAGTAGCAACAAAGCCTGGGGAATGCTCAGGAAAAACCCAAGCCTACTTACCAACCAGCTTGCAGACAACCAAATGAACCTGTCTAACAGTATGCGTTAAAAACAGGGGTTTAGTCCGCACGCATTTGCAAATGCATGCGTAAGCCACAGAGCATCGTCACGGCACCCTGGTATCTGTGGTTCTAACACTAAACTATGAGTGTCCCCACAGCGGAGGCACATGCATTCTAATGGATAGATGAGGGCAGGTGGACTGAAGGGGAGCCCACCCCTTCTTAAATGTACAGGAGCACACCAAACACCCAGCATGTAGCACAATGGCTGCAAAGGTGTTGGTGCGTTGCTGGACCAATACAAAACACCAATGTGATATGAAAAACAAAAACTTGCCACCGCCCCAATCTACAGTTGGCTATCGCAGTAAGCTGCATGAAAAAACAACCTTAAACCATAATTCCCCCTGGACCAAATGATTTGGACCAGTGCACAATGCAAGGTCTGTAAAGACATGGATGAGCAAGTTTGGGGTGTTGGAACTTGACTGGCCTGCACAGAGTCCTGACCTCAACCCGATGGAACACCTTTTGGGATGAATTAGAGCGGAGACTGCGAGCCAGGCCTTCTAGTCCAACATCAGTGCCTGACCTCACAAATGCGCTTCTGGAAGAATGGTCAAACATTCCAATAGGCACAGTCCTACACCTTGTGGACAGCCTTCCCAGAAGAGTTGAAGCTGTTATAGCTGCAAAGGGTGGGCCAACTTAATATTAAACACTACGGACTAATGCCGATCCGATTATCGTACAACCAATCGTACGGCCGATTTCGCTTAATAGTCGCAAGTAGAGATCGAATAGCTAAATAAAGTCACGGAAATTCTCGTACGACAGGGAAAAAAATCGGAAATGTCATGTGTTGTAATGTATTTGTATTGAATTTTCGGACGACAACTATACTGACTAACCGAAAATCGTACGATTGGGAATCGTATGAGGAAAATTATCGTGCATGTCCGATCGAATAAGATCGGATGAACGGTCGTGATCGGCTGACGAAAGTAGTGTACACACGATCCGAAAATCGTACGATCCTTCCTTGGACGATTTTTTTTGTCGTTATTCGGATCGTGTGTACGGGACATTAGACTGAGATGCCATTAAAATTCAAGTGTGTGTAAAGGCAGGTGTCCCAATATTTTTGACAATATAGGGTATGTAGTGCAAGGGCCTGCCTGATTGCATACAATTTGAAAGTGTTTAGGTTTGACATTATATTATATTTATTTTGACAGACTTTGAGCTTCGGTTGAGTTTAAAGGTAAGGTTGAGGTTGGGAGCATTTCAATTGCATTAAGGCTTTGTCCAAAACCACGTTGCATCTTTTGCTTTGTCCACGGCTAACCTGATATCACAGTGCGAGAAGACATTGAAAACACTAGGCAGCTATAGTCCAAATGCTGCAAATAGCATTTGGGCAACCATGTTTGTCCAAATTTGATGTAAAAAAATTTGTGTGAAGAAAACCTTACCTTAACTACTTTACCCACGCTAAAACAATGGCACTATTTTTCAAATCTAAAGAACAACATTCTGTAATTACCTCTTCCAGACCCCTCATTCTACCCTTTAAAATAATTTTGCCAAGTTGCACTGTGATGGTTTTGCTTCTTCTGGTATATTTGTTTTCTTTTTATTCTGCTTTTCTTTTTAATTATTTTCCTCCTGCTGTATTTCAGAAACACAGCCGGCCATCTCACAATTTGCTACGTACTCTGGCCACACTATTAAGAATCGTTCTCAAAACCTAGTAATCAGCTGATTCTGTTAGTCACAAAGTAATTAAAGGAAAGCTTGCCACTACCTGCCAAATCCAACAATATTTCTTATGTGTTTGAGAGGAAAGAACAGTGGGTAGGAGAGGTCAAGTATTTAAATGGAAAATCTTTTAATCTCTGAAAATGCCTACGGATCTGACTATGAAGTAAATATTTAATTGAAAAATTATGTTTGGCAGAGATTCCCAATGCGCTGGTTTTAAATGAACTCAGAAAATGGAAGCAATGTGCATTTGCAATATTCATTGTCAGTGTTGCACACTAAAGGTAGCTATGCTTATTTTTAATCATTTAGCCAACTGGCAGTTATAGTTTCCAGGTGAAGGTTACACCCGATTGCCTTCCAATCCTGTATGATTTGCTTACATTTAAAGTGTGCTTATGCCTAGACTGTGGATATTAAAATGTTTGCATAATGTTAACAAGCAGTAAAAGAGATTTATGAACAATTTACATCTTTAGGGTGCAATAACGCGCATTGCGCTATTTATTTAGATTAGAAAAATGTACCAAAAAAAGTTGCATGAACTTTTTATTTTTTTAGCAATGCAATTCACCACAATGCAAGTTGTTGTTATTATTATAATACAGGATGTATATAGCACCAACAGTTTACAATGCACTTTACAATATAAAAAAGAGACAATACAGTTATAATACAATAATATACAAGAGGATTAAGAGGGCCCTGCTCAGAAGCGCTTACAATCTAATAGGGTGGGGCAGGTGGTACAAAAGGTTGTAACTGTGGGGAATGAGCTGATGGAAGTGGTAGAAGATTAGTTGGAGATGTGATAGGCTTTCCTGAAGAGATGAGTTTTTAGGGATCGCCTGAAGGTAGCAAGAGTAGGGGATAGCTGGACCGGTGTAGGTAGCGAGTTCCAGATGATGGGAGAGACGCTGGAGAAATCCTAGAGATGAGCATGGGAGGAGGAGATGAGCGAGTTTGAGAGTAGGAGGTCTTGAGAAGAGCACAGAGGACGATTTGGGTGATATTTGGAGACAAGATACCAATCTTGTGATGGTGATTGGGCAGAGTTGTGAATGGCTTTGTATGTTGTGATTAGTATTTTGAATTAAATTCACTGGGTGATTGGGAGCCAGTGTAGGGATTGGAGGGAGAGGGTTGGCAGACACTGAGCGGTTGGCAAGGTGTATTAGTTTGGCAGCAGCATTAATGATAGACTGAAGAGGGGATAGCCTATGGAGAGGCAGGCCAATGAGAAGGGAGTTGCAATAGTCAAGGCGAGAGATAACAAGGGAGTGAATAAGGAGCTTGGTGGTTTCATTTTGTTAAAAAGGGGCGAATTTTAGAGATGTTACGGAGGTGAATTCTACAAACTTTAGACAACGATCGGACTTGGGGCTGAATAGACAAGTCAGAGTCTAGGATTACACCTAGTACCCTGGCGTGAAGGGAGGGACTGATAGTTGCATTGTTGATTTTGATGGAAAAGTCATGGAGGGGGGCACGGGCGGGGGGGGGGGTATTAATAGCTCAGTTTTATAGAGATTTAGTTCAATTAGCTTGAGTTCAATTTCTGTCACCTTCTTAAAACTGGGTATACATTAGTATCATTTTGAATGAAAATTCTCAGAACATTCAGATGTTGGATAACTGGCAGTCTTAATTTTAGATCTGGGATCTCCAAATATTTTCAGTATGAGGGCCACATCTTATAATTGAAAAATATTCACAGAAAAATCAGCTTTATAAATTAACTAGTCTGCCCTTACATTAAGGTCCCCATCAGAGTCCCCCCTCACGTCCAGGTCCCCATAAGAATCCCCCCTCACGTCCAGGTCCCCATAAGAATCCCCCCTCACGTCCAGGTCCCCATAAGAATCCCCCCTCACGTCCAGGTCCCCATAAGAATCCCCCCTCACGTCCAGGTCCCCATAAGAATCCCCCCTCACGTCCAGGTCCCCATAAGAATCCCCCCTCACGTCCAGGTCCCCATAAGAATCCCCCCTCACGTCCAGGTCCCCATAAGAATCCCCCCTCACGTCCAGGTCCCCATAAGAATCCCCCCTCACGTCCAGGTCCCCATAAGAATCCCCCCTCACGTCCAGGTCCCCATAAGAATCCCCCCTCACATCCAGGTCCCCATAAGAATCCCCCCTTACATCAGGGTTCCCATCAGAGTTCCCCTTACATCAGAGTTCCACCTTATGAAAGAGTCCCCAATATAGTCTCTCTTTACATCAGGGTCCTCATCAGAGTCCCTATTACATCAGAGTCCCCATAGGCATAGGCAGCCTCTGCTGACCAGAATCTTCAGTCATTGCACATTGAGGATACACCACTGACCTTAAAGTGGAAGTAAACTCATTTTTTGCACTTGTACCTACAGGTAAGTCTATAATAAGGCTTACCTGTAGGTACTGTGAATATCTCCTAAAAACAGTTTAGGAGATAGTCACACTGCATGCAGCCAGTGATGTCGCCGGCGCTTGCGATCTGAAGGGATGTCATACCCGTGCCATATCTTCAGATCCCTGTGCCGTGGCCCTCGCCTCCCGCATGCATGTGCGGGAGTGACGTAATCGCGGCATGCCCAATCAGACAGCCTGAGCATGTGAACCCGCAAGGATTACTGGGTAAAGATGGAAACCTCTCAGCGGTGGCAGCGCGCCATTGGAGGACTTTCTTTCGAAGGTATTTCATAATGTGCTAGTATGCAATGCATACTAGCACATTAGCCCTTTACCTTGCAGGGTTTAAAAAAACAGTTGGTGCAGTTTACTACCACTTTAACTGAGGGTCAGATAAAATGTTGTAGGGGCCCAGGTGTGGCCTGAGGGCCCATAGTTTGGAGACACACAATTTTGGTAATCAAATGTACAGTTTAATGTGGTAGTTCTGGTCATTTTTTTTTGTTTGTTTGAAAACACCATATTACTGTATATGTCAAAACTCTATTTGAAGTCTTATGTTTTACAATTTTAGGTTTTATGATTTAAATTCTGTCTGGTTGTCATCTGAACACCCTTTTTCCTGACTTTTACGTTGCTGCAGTTGTCACCAACTAGTGACTCATGACCTACATCTGGCTCACAGCTATTCTTTTCAGTGTTCCTGATGTTATGTATTGCAAGCAGAGGTTCGGAAACTTCAACTTACAACAAATTTTCTTACATAGTGATATAGGCAAACTTTGTGTATTATGTTGTTACTGTACTGGGTAACAGGAGTTCTCACGAATTTAATCTCAGCAATGGCAAGCAGCTTGGTTCTGAGATCCAGTATTTAATTTCGCAATGTACGCTGCCAATACTTCATCCACTCGTGTGAACGAATATTCTGGCACAAAGAAGAACTAGACATTTTGACTGATGGGTAGGAGCGTGTGCATTTAATTTTGTTTTAAATGTTATTTACTTTGTTTCTAAATCACAAATTCTCAAAAGTTCAGCAACTGTAGTCATATGACTCCTGATTTCTAATCTGATGCACAGATTGGGATCTAAATGAAAAACACGTGTACAAATAGAACAACTAGATCCATGTAAATGCTTTTCCAGCGACCTTAAAGGAGTAGGTTTTACAAATCAGAGTCTTTAGTCTGAGCAGTAGTTTTATATATAGTTTTTTTAGATAGTTTTTTCTTTTATATTATAGTTTTTTTATTATTTTCTTTTGTCTGGAACTCTGACAATTTCAATTCATTGTCATGTATGAAGTTTAAACACCTGTTCATTTAAAGAACCAATAATTCTGTAAAGTTTCCTCAAGTGAATTGTTAATGTGTTGTAGAAATATCTTAAAGGGCAGTTCAACATTTTTAAATTAAATCAGCTAAATACATTTTAGGTGCATTAAAACAAAAGGTGTGTCCTACAGTTTTTCTTTGGAAAGCAGCCACATCTTCAGTAGAAAAGCCTGTCACCTGCCAGCAGCTGCAGAGAAGGACCATTAGGCCCCTTTCACACTGGGGCGGGAGCCGCGGTGACGGTAAAGCAGCGCTATATTTAGCGCTGCTTTACCGTCGTTTGGCCTGCGGGATTCGGCCGCTCGCGGTGCGGTTTTACCCCCCGCGAGCGGCCTAAAAAGGGTTAAAATCCCCCGCAGAGCGCCGCCGTAGGTATTACCGCGGTGTCCCATTCAAATCAATGGGAAGGAGCGGTATAGGAGCGGTGAATACACCGCTCCTATCCCGCTCCAAAGATGCTGCTAGCAGGACTTTTTTTGCCGTCCTGCTACCGGCTTTCATACTGGAGTGAATGGGGCCGTTTTTTTCAGGCGGTGTACAGGCGCTATTTTTAGCACTGTACCGCCTGAAAACCGCCCCAATGTGAAAGGGGCCTTACTCTCTGCGGGGATATATATTTGTGAGGGCCTAGTGTGCATTAACACGGCCTATACCCCTGAGAGAAGCTTAAACAGATAGACATAAAGAGTGTATGCATGTGAACAAAAAGTAAATTTTATTAAGGCAGTGGACCCAAAAAATTGGGTAAATTGGGTATCTAAGCATACAGTGTTACAAAGAATCAAGACATATACATGAAAACGTATGTGACCATAGACATGTACATAAAATGCAAAAATTGCATAACAACTTGCGATATTATCAAGGTCTTTCAGGAAAATGCCGACATGTTTCAGACGGACGTCCTTTTTCAAGGCAATAACAATTCCTGTGTTTGCTCAATAGTACTGTATAAAACAGAGTAAGGGCATTAGTATACAACATATTGTATTAGTAAGTGTGAAGGCTGTCTTTAAACCATTAAATGATAAAGGTACTCACTTGCGAAACATTCGAAGAAAGGGGCCCAAAAAGCCCGGTGGTCTTGGGGTACAGAGGTATGGTCTCGGTATGTTCACAAGATATAAATTGATCTATGCTGTTAAAAGCAATCGGCTGCTGAACATTTGGTGTGCTGCAAGATCTCCAGCCATGCACCGTTATGTTGCAATGGCTATATGTGCCTGGGCCAGAATAGTATATGGCTGGGGGATGGAATAGATTAAATTGGATAATATTAGTATCGTATTTAAAGTCCAAGGGGTATATCATGCAGGGTGGACAGCATGAGGTAAAAAGAGTAGTATTACCTGATAAACGATGGTCCTGTGGAGAGGTGCAACAGAGCGCCGGCAGGGAAGTGTTGTGGCTAATCCCGCCATTGCTCAGGTTTAAATGTATGTAGGGAGTGGTGTCAGCTGAGCGGGCCATAGTGTGGGATGGGTGCGCTCAGCTGCGGAATATTGATTAGGGCCAGGGAAGGGGATGGTGGCTCAGAGGCCTTAGATTTTTTCCCCTTGTGAGATCTCAGAAGCGGCAGCGCCGCGCGTCGTCATGCCCAAGGGGGCGGGGCCTCGTGCGGCGTCGGGGCGTCACCGACGCGGGTAGACTAACCCCTCCCTGCCTGCTGGAACGCAAGCGGAGGGCGCATAGATGGAGACGTGCGCCTCAATGGGTATATGTTGCGCATGCGCAGTAAAAAGTCAGCGCATGCGCACATTGTCTTACCCGCGCCGGGCAGCCTGGATAAACCAAATGTGAGCAAAAAGTGCCGGAAATGAGTATGAAAGGATGTGGTTAAATGTCAAAGTGTTGTTGTCCTGCATTTCACTGTGTGCAGGCAGATGGATAGCGTGTTAGCAAGTGAGTCACAGTATCAAATAAATGGATGGGGCACCCCCTATTGGATAGAGACAGACAATGCATTAGAATAGCAGATGCAGCAATATTCACATAGTTGTAAGAGTAAAAAAGAAAAAGCATATTACATTGATCAATTTGCATAGTAATAAGTCAGACAGTACACACAATACAGTAAAGCTATTATATTATGTGGACATATCTGTTAAATCACTAAACAAATGCATTTAGGTAAATATAAAAATATGATGAGATGCAATTACTGTCGTATAAGTAAATTGTTACCAGAAGTAAGTGGGGTCCCGGTGTGAGGATACTCAAAGGGGCCTAACATAATTATAAAAGGATTATAAATCAAGTTCGCATACCCCTGATTCAAAGCCTTCGAGGTAGGGCTTAAAGTTGAATGCCTCGTTGAGGCCTGGGGGGGATGTAGCATTGAGATGGAATATCCATCTGAGCTCACTTTGGAGTAAAGCTTTATTGTAATCACCTCCTCGATTAGGTGGGGGGATATGGTCCAGTGCTCTAAATATAATTTGGGGAGTTGAGTCCTGATGGACAATTGCACAGTGTCGCCCTAAGGGGAGGTCAGGGTCTTTTTGGTTGATACTGAGGGTGTGTCGATAAATACGTTTCCAGAAAGGCAATTTGGTTTTCCCAACATAAAAACACCCACATTCGCATTCTAATAAGTATACAATGCCGACTGAGCGGCAGTTGACAAAGTGTTGGGGG
This sequence comes from Lithobates sylvaticus, assembly GCA_028564925.1. Lineage (NCBI taxonomy): Eukaryota > Metazoa > Chordata > Amphibia > Anura > Ranidae > Lithobates > Lithobates sylvaticus. The sequence goes on along the minus strand of CM053032.1, from coordinate 66,268,931 downwards.
GAAAAAGGTTGTCCATTAGGTAGGGTATTGGATCTGTTGGATTTGGATAGGTACCTGCAGTATTTGCATTTCCCACATGGGAATGTCCCTTTGGTTTGTTTGTGTAAATAGTTGGCTGCAGTAAATTTGCTTCTAATTAGAGAGAGGGAGCTCGTCTATAGGTAAGTAAAGGATGTGTCGGAACAAATGGGGACAGAGAGTGGTCTGTGGTTAGAATGTGCCAATGTTTCTCTAAGATCTGAGTAATTGAGAGATGTTGTTCGCAGTAGTTGGTGATGATTCTCAAAGGAGTATTTGTAGCCTTTGGTTTAGAAGAAAAGAGTAAAGAGGTACGTGTTTTAGATTTCGCTTTTTTGTATGCGATTTTCAAAATTGTATGTGGGTATCCTCGTTCTCGCAGCCTACGTCGTAAAACAGAGGCCTCGTTTTCAAAGGAGGCCTCGGTTGAACAATTGCGGCGGGCGCGGAGGTATTGGGCATATGGAATGGAGTTAAGGAGGGGTTTAGGATGAAAACTTGAGGCAGCCAAAATGGTGTTGCCTGCAGTGGGTTTACGGTATAAATTACTTTGAATATGACCTTCCAAGTCTTTCATAAGGGTAAGATCTAAAAAACAGATAGATGTAGAGCTATATGTCATGGTGAATCTCAGGTTTAGTTGATTGGAAGTATTAAGGTAGGTCAAAAAATCCTGTAGGGTTTGGCTGGGTCCCTGCCACACAATGAGGATGTCATCGATGTATCGACGAAAGGTGACAATGTGTTTGGTGTACATGTTGGCAGAGGGATCTGCGAAAAGAAGGCGTTCCCACTCCCCCAAGTACAGGTTGGCGTAGGCCGGTGCGCAACAAGTGCCCATGGCCACGCCCTGTACTTGGAGGTAGTGGGAACCGTCAAAGGAGAAAAAATTGTGATTGAGAATAAAGTTAAGAGCATTAATGATGAATGCAGAAAGGTCTGTGGGGTAAAGGGAAGTAGTGGTGAGTATGTGTCGGATGGCTGAAAGTCCTAGGGAGTGGGGAATCGAGCTGTATAGTGCCTCGACGTCGATCGCGACGAGAAGGGTGTCGGGACCGATAGTCAAGGAGGACAATCCTTGTAAGAGATGGGTAGTGTCCCGTATATAGGAAGGAAGTTGAGTAACTAAAGGTTGCAATAGTTTGTCAATGTATCGACTAAGGTTGTCTGTAAGAGAGCCTCTTCCGGAAACTATGGGCCTGCCTGGTGGTCTAGGTAGGTTTTTATGTACCTTGGGTAGTGCGTAAAATGTGGCTGTACGTGGAAATTTGGTTCTAACATAGTCACTAGTGTGTTTATCCAATACCCCTTGGGTAGTGGCAGAGTCTATGAGTGTGTATAATTGTTGTTGTGCTAAGGCAATGAAGGATATGGGAATCTTTTTGTACCATTCCTTGTTTTGTAGGATGTCATGGCACATTTGAATATAGTCTGCTCTGTCAAGGATAACTATGTTTCCGCCTTTGTCGGCGGGTTTTATAATTATTGTAGAATTGGTTTTTAAATTTTGAAGGGCGAGGTGTTGGTTGTATGAGAAGTTTCTTGCCTTGGATCGGTTGGGGTAGGTTTTTAGATTGCGGATTTCCCGTGTCACTGCTTGCAGGAATAGTGCCGCTCGTGGGTTGGTGCTGGGGGGTGGAAAAAAACTAGATTTCTTTTTTATGGTTATTTTGGGAGGTGGCCGTGGTGCAATAGGAGGGTCATCCTCAGTGCTGGCTAGGAGAGTGTCAAGGTCTAAAGTATCTATTAGGTTGGAGTTATCACTTTCCTCCAAAAGTTCAGTTAATTGTTGGAGGGCAGTGGTCTCCGCTGCAGAGTGTGAGAGAGAATCTGGGAAGGGATTGGGTGTGTATATGCTGTGTAGTAAGAGTTTACGTACAAATAAGTGAATGTCTTTGATGACAGTGAATTTATCTATGTGGGATACAGGGCAAAAGGTGAGTCCCTTTTCAAGGACTGAAATTTCATGCTTGGTGAGTAGGTGATTAGAAAGGTTAATGATATTACAAGAAGGCGACTTTATCTGGGTGTTCTTTTCGGTTGGTGAGAGTTGTTGTGTTGAATTCTTTGTGATGCTCGCATTAAATCTAAAAAATCAGAGTGTTGGGAGGAGGAGGGTAAGGAATGTGATCTGGAGGTCTTCGAGGACGAGGAAGCGGCCGACGGATCTCTAGCCGGTGAGTCGTCGGCCGGTCCCTCGAGATCGGAGACCTCGTCACTGGATAGGTTGGGTGTGCGACCTCTTTTGGGGTTGCGTATACCCCGTGTAAAGTTAGGTTTGGGTGCAACATGTGAAGAACCTGTGTTGCGATCGGCAGTGGATTTGGGAGGCACTGGTTTAGAGGCAAAGCGTGCAGGAGCTGAAGGGCGTGCAGCACGGTTGGCCTCATTCCATTTATAGGCTCTTTCCTCTTGGAATGCTTTTTTGTCGCGGAAGAATTTTTTGTCCTTCTGTGACAAAGTGTCATGATTGAATTTGTCAAAACGTGTTTTAAGTTGGAGGTCCAACGTTTTGTATAGTGGATGATCCAAAAATTGTGTAAGTTGAGTATTGATTGATGCAAGTTTAGCATCAAGGCCGGACATTTGTGTCTCATATTGTTGTATCAGAAGTTTCATTAAATCAATAGAGCATTGTTTGAGGACACCCTCCCAGGCATGTTTAAAGTCTGGGGGAATGTCCTGGAACGTAGGGAAGATTTGGACCCTGAGGCCAAAAGGGTTAATGCCGTGAGCAATATAGTCCTTAAAGGACTTGATGTGCCAGAAGAGAGAGGCTTTCTTCTGGATGGTATGTGTGAGATTAAGGAAAACAAATCGCAGTTGGGATTCAATAAATTCGTTAGACTGAAATTGCTGTAAAGTGCTAGTCATGCGGGTCTCCCAATCCTCACCAAGGAAGATTGCCATGATGGTTGTAAGGGGAATAGGGGGGTGTTCCCAAACACAGATTCAGGATAGTAATTAAAGGATTATTAATACTAGAAAAAATCAATATTAGTATTTAAACTACAGTCAATGTAGAGGCATAAATGTATTAGAGGTAGATAATGCCTACAATTGCTTGCTCAGATAGGGGATTTGTATGGGGTAACCATAGATAAATCAAGGCAAAATATTTGATGAGCAAGTAATTGATGGCAAATAGGTCTATCGCTTCTCACATATGAACAATATATATTTGTGAGGGCCTAGTGTGCATTAACACGGCCTATACCCCTGAGAGAAGCTTAAACAGATAGACATAAAGAGTGTATGCATGTGAACAAAAAGTAAATTTTATTAAGGCAGTGGACCCAAAAAATTGGGTAAATTGGGTATCTAAGCATACAGTGTTACAAAGAATCAAGACGTATACATGAAAACGTATGTGACCATAGACATGTACATAAAATGCAAAAATTGCATAACAACTTGCGATATTATCAAGGTCTTTCAGGAAAATGCCGACATGTTTCAGACGGACGTCCTTTTTCAAGGCAATAACAATTCCTGTGTTTGCTCAATAGTACTGTATAAAACAGAGTAAGGGCATTAGTATACAACATATTGTATTAGTAAGTGTGAAGGCTGTCTTTAAACCATTAAATGATAAAGGTACTCACTTGCGAAACATTTGAAGAAAGGGGCCCAAAAAGCCCGGTGGTCTTGGGGTACAGAGGTATGGTCTCGGTATGTTCACAAGATATAAATTGATCTATGCTGTTAAAAGCAATCAGCTGCTGAACATTTGGTGTGCTGCAAGATCTCCAGCCATGCACCGTTATGTTGCAATGGCTATATGTGCCTGGGCCAGAATAGTATATGGCTGGGGGATGGAATAGATTAAATTGGATAATATTAGTATCGTATTTAAAGTCCAAGGGGTATATCATGCAGGGTGGACAGCATGAGGTAAAAAGAGTAGTATTACCTGATAAACGATGGTCCTGTGGAGAGGTGCAACAGAGCGCCGGCAGGGAAGTGTTGTGGCTAATCCCGCCATTGCTCAGGTTTAAATGTATGTAGGGAGTGGTGTCAGCTGAGCGGGCCATAGTGTGGGATGGGTGCGCTCAGCTGCGGAATATTGATTAGGGCCAGGGAAGGGGAAGTACTGTTCTCTGTAGCGTTGCAGTGCCCCCTGCTTAGTCAGACCTGTAGTTCTACAATCAGCAAGGTTCTTGCCCCCATTGTTTGGAAACCACTGGCTCTGACTCCGCACATTGCATGTTGGACCTTTCCAGAGAAGCTACTGCTTCCCCACAGACAGCAAGGGCCTCACTCCACAGCTTAGGCTGTGGCTGCTTTTTTAAGAAAAAAAAAAACAGTAAGACTTTGTAAACCTTTTTGTTTTGACGCACATTTGGTCTTAGCAGATTTAAGTAAAACATTTCAGTTGGGCTTTAATAGAACTTCAAAATGTTTCAAAATGAGCTTGTCTAGGAGAAACAACCCCTTTTTTTTTTAACCCAAAGCCATCATTCCCATCTATAGCTTTCCTGTGATTGCTGGATCACTTTTCAGAGGGCTGTGGAACCGTGTTTATTTAGGTGTTTAGGGGGTGATACTTCTGCCTTTTTAAATTCCTGTTTTTTTTGCCGAACAAAGATTTTGAATGGAACGAACATGCTGCAACTGTGAGCAACTTCCTTGTTAGGTTTTCAGTGGGAGTTCTGGGGTGGTAAAAAGTAGGCAAACTGCTGTTAAGACATGGGTGCTTATCCTGTGACCCACGGGCCACATGTAGCCCTCAGAGCCCTCTGATGTAAACCTCAACTTCAAAGTGAATACAGGAATTTTGGTGCACATCCATAAAGTTACCAGTCCTGCTATATATAATATAAGTCTGGGGCCCAGCACAGTTAACCTGCAGGAAAGCTGCTGATGTGAAAGCAGCCTTATAGGGGGCTCAGGACAGTAAGGGCTCATTTACATATGCGGTTTGGGGGGTGGGTGGTTTTTAACACACACACCCAACTACTGGTGTATCGCCAGGGGTCGCAATGGTGACCCCCACCTCATGCACCAGCAGCCCCGTCTGACCTCCCTGTCGCATTCTGTTTTACATTTGGTGTTTATATCCTGCAATTGCTGAAATGTGGCTTCTCCGCCTCTTCTCTCCCGCCAGCAGTCAGTGGTTGCAGGGGTAAAATGTTTATTATGCTATTCAATATAAAAAATTTGAAATACTGAAACATTTAATTTCATTGTGGCCCTTGCTCTTCAAAAGGTTGAGCACCCCTGACCTAAAATGTTGATGTGTTTGTTGTCTCACAGCATTGCAATAAATATTGAATTTAATACTGATTGAAGCTATCCTTTTACCATTATCCCCCACTGAAAATTATCTTCCCTTAACCCTGAATTTCAGTAATGCCACGTACACACGATCGGACATTCCGCCAACAAAATCCCATGGTTTTTTCGACGGATGTTGGCTCAAACTTGTCTTGCATACACACAGTTGCACAATGTTGGTCTGAAATTCCAATCATCAAGAACGCGGTGACGTACAACACGTACGACGAGCCGAGAAAAATGAAGTTCAATAGCCAGTGCTGCTCTTCTGCTTGATTCCGAGCATGCGTGGTACTTTGTGCGTCGGAATTGTCTACACACGATTGGAATTTACACAAGCGGATTTTGTTGTCGGAAAATTTGAGAACCAGATCTTAAGTTTTGTGCAATGGAAATTCCAATGGAAACTGTCCGATGGAGCCTACACACGATCGGAATTTCCAACAACAAGCTTCGATTGCACATTTGCCGTCGGATGTCTGACCGTGTGTACGCGGCATAATACTCCCTCCAGTTACCTTTTACCTGACATACATTAGCAGTACAAATACACTGAGCCACCAGTTTAGAAAAATATTCCATGAGCATATGGTTTGGGAATCTGTCAGACTTCCCTGCGGCTTCTCGGGACCAAGAGCCGCCTCTGCATATAAACAATTTTTTTTTACTTTATTGAAATATCTAAATGATGCAGAGACAGTTGATCTCTATGTATACATTGCCAGTGAAAGAAAAAAAAAACCTCCATTTCTTTACTCCATAAATTCTCATCAGTCATGAAACTCGCAAACAGAAACAATGGAGATCGGTCAAGTCTCATCATGATTTATAACTTAATTAATATAGGCACCAGAACTCTGTCTTGTGAATGCTGAGCCCGGAGTTGTGTCATTTGTATATTTTGCCATCTCTTTCTAAACTCCCCTTTGTGTAGAAATCACGAATGAGTCATAATAATCATTTTCTCTCTTATTTATTTTGACAATGTTCTCTTCCTGCCAAAAGAAGGCACAGCCAATATAAAACATGAATTAATTGGTGACTGTGTTTTGAAGCGCAGGCCCATGGCTCTCGGCTTTACACATGTTAAACGTTGAGGCTTTTATACTGGGATTAAAATTCTAATTTTATTCCATTGTGAAGAAATAATTAGATTTCTGATTGTTGCGATTAGAAATACCATAGATTTAATGTACAGGTACTTTTTGCGTAGGTTAATTTGTGGGTATCTGTCACAAAGTTGGGTTTAGCCGCTTACCAGGGGTGACAAATGCTAGAGCAGTCCTGAAACAGATGGTCCAGGCTAAGAGCAGCCAGTGGCAGGCCAATGGTAAGGTCAGCCAACCATAGTCCATGCTTCAGACTGATAGAGCAATGTCTGCCAATAACAGTGATACCAAACAGATGATCAGGCTAAGCACAGACAAATAGAGTCCAAACTATTTGCAGGACAAATTAAAAAACATGAACAGACAGACGTCATTCAGATCTAAATCCAGGGCAGAAGCACTCAAACCTGTTGATTAGGCTGAAGCACTCTTTGAATGTCCAGCAGTCTATTTAGTACTTTTAAATGAGACAGATGTGCACAGATGAAACCTGAGCTGCAGTAATGTGTAATGGCCAGCAGCTGGCGAAGGTTCAGTTTTGATCATTACAGCATCATAGGTAACTTAAGTGTGATATCGTGTGGTTAGGTTCTTCTCTCCACCACAGATCGAAAAATTATGGGAGAGAATTCAATAAAAATGCTGCGCTACCTTTGTGACGTTAATCCCTTTTGTTATTGTATTGCGCCACCAAGGCTGCTTTTGGAAATCACGGGGTCCCGTACAGCGTTTTTTTTTTACATTTTTTAACAGCCCTGTTGGTGGGGGGGCTTTGGTGAAATAGCAGGTGTCTAAACAGACTTTGATGTCTCACATTTGAGATGAAGAAAGGGATTCCCCAGTCCCTTTCTCTGCAGCCCCAGCTGCACTGGACAGTGAATGAATGGGAAGTGCTCTGAGGTTTCATGTTCATTGACAAACTGAAGCATAATAAACACAATTTACTATGCATCAGTGATAAAGGAACACAGTGAGTGATCGGTACTAATCGTTTACTGTGTTTATTCAGGAAAGGAAGGGGCTGATAAACCAGACATATTTAATGCTCCATCCAATCCCCCCTCCACTCTCCAACCTGAAACATCCCCCAGTGTGCCTTTAGCAGCAGCCTGTGGAAGAGGCGAGTAGAAAATCCAGCTGCACTGCTGGGTAGGAGGGGGCACGCAGGGGAGCTTGGACAGCAGGGGAGTGTGGGCACAGATACCAATCCCCCTGCAGTGCAGCTGGTGGGAGAAAAAGGAGGAGAAGGCAGCAGAGCTGCAGGGGGGTCTACATAATTTTTCAATAGGGCAGGGCAGTGCAGCTGTTGCTCCTGCTCAGGAGGTGTCTGGACCCCCCACCCCCTTTTTGATCGATGGGGCCTGGGCCCGGTACAGGGGGGGATGGCTGTTCTGCCTTATTAGCAGCCCTGTGCGCCACATTCCTGAAGCATCTGCAACACTTTTTGGTTCTGACCGTGACTTGTGCAACCAAATTCATGTAGTTCTAGAATGGCCGACTTTTACATTATGGTGCAATGTGCCAAATTCAAAATAAAATACTGGAAGTTCATATCTTATGAAAGTGGATTAAGACCAACTCTCTTTTGGCGTACAGAGAGAGAAACTGGCGCAGACAGATTTTTACGAAAGTGTCTTGCGTACATTCAAAAAGTGGCGCAGCATGCACCAATCTCAAGTACCAGTTCTAGACAAGTAAATGGATTTGGTGCCTGCTGCACCACTTTTAGAATGCATGAGAGACTCTTTCTCAAAATCTGTTTCTGCCACTCTCTATGGATTCCAGAATATGTCTTTCTAAAGAAATTCCATCTCACTGTACTTTGATTGCCAATACTCTCATCTGTGATACCACATATTTACTTTTTCATTCACAGTCTATTTCCAATATTGGTAAATACTGTAGGTTAAATATGAATGGTTACTTTGGCACAATCAAGTGTGTTAATATTTAAAACACTGTAATAAATGAAGTCTAGCTTGGTGCTGCCTAGATTGTCGTCCTAACCTTATGTGTACTCGCACACACCATCCACGTTGTGTAATGGACTGTGGTGGGTCTCAGGGGTCTAAAGGCAGGCAGATGTTTCATGGAACAGTGCTTTTGGTATCTGCTTGTTCTTGTAATACATCTTTAATATGATTTGAGAGATGAAAATTCAGAAAAGCTTTCTGCCAGAAAGTGACCTTCCCGCATATTTAATGTTTGTTGCATTGTGCAATATACAAATGCAGCATTTGTAAAACAGAGCTCTTTATTTGTTTTGCAATAAACAGAAGTACAGTTTAAACACTTGGCAAACTATATAGCAACAAACCATAGTGACTTCCAAGGCAACCTCAAGGAGCATCAGATAAGCCCCAATTATGATGACTAATTCAGCAATGTCTGGGGATCCCGGAGCTCCGATTCTAGAAATACTGTTCTCTTGATCTAGAGGAAGGCAAAAGAAAACCCTTGTATCTTGGTAAATAATTACTCTTATGCTGCGTACACACGGTCGGAATTCTCATCGGAAAAAGCTCTGATGGTTTTCCCGTCGGAATTCCGACAGAATTTCGCTCAAACTGTCTTGCCTACACACGGTCACACTAAATTCCGACGGTCAATAACACCGCAACATACAACACGTTCGACGGCACTAAAAAAAAGGGAAGTTTTATCGGCACCCTGATTGTACACAAGTCGATCTATCATTTGACTTGTGTACAACCAGCCTGTCATTTTTTTCCTGAATGATTACTGGCTATAGCCAGCAACACTGATCATTCGGTTCTGCCGGCAGGGAAGGCTCCCCACAAACAAAACACAATAGCGCTGTGGGAGGGATTACTTAACAACATGAAAGGTGAATCAAGCCATTTTATTTACTTTGACTCATGGTGGAAGAAAATTGCATACCTTATGACCTGCCTAAAGCTGGCTATAGATGCATAGAATTTTAAATGAACATTCTTAGAAAAAGGATATTCTAGAAAAATGTGTCTTTTTGTAATCATTAGTGGGTTAAATCGAATTTCCTTTTTTAACTGCCTTGACAAAAAAAATTTGAAGGAGCAGTTATGTTATTGAAATAGATGGAAGCTGGTAGACAAATTGATGGGTATTGACAAACCAATTCACTGATCTAGACACAAGCATACAGATAGATATAACGAGGCCAGCTGATTAGGACTGATACCCACGATTGTGTAACTAGGCAGACTGAATGGCATTAACACAGGCACATACTTTATAGAGACAGGCATTGTCTATAGTTAAACATATATTTATATACAGTATGGACAAACATAGGGCAGATTGGCATTGACAACGATTGCCAAAAATAGACAAAGACGGCAGACATTGAGGGCAGACTACTTAGCGCAGATAGATGCACTCACTTGTATTGATAGGTAAATTGATTAGCGTTGGCACAGATAAATAAAGCATAGGTAAACAGATTGATATAATGAAATAGACATTGATGGCAGGCTGATTCGCATTGGCAGACATTGAAGGACAGAGAACTGATAAATTGACAAATGTATAATCATGGTTAACTCAGTATTACACCTTCAAATAAAACTTAATAAAGGAATAGCCAAATTAAAGCTCCCTTGGCTTATTATAGTGATGTATTGATAAAAAAAAGAAAAAAAATATGTACTGTATACACATATTTATACTGTATGTATGACTGAGGAAGTCATAGTGTTGCTGCATGTAGCTTATAATTTTTCTTGAGCAAAAGAAACAGAACTTAATGCAAAGGTACAGAATAAAAGGGAGCAGAGAGAAAAACAGGTAAAGTAATAAAAAAGGTATAATAAAAAGAGAAAATTATGACATATTTTGGTTGGAAGAGAATAAGATAGGAATGGGGGTGTCTTTGAGTCCATGTATGCAACATTTACGTTAGACTGAACATCCAAACTTATAATGCATAGTGAGTAATCAAACTGAATCATTTCTTCACCCTACAACCTGTATGATACATACACAATATGGCCAAAGGTTTTCATGACCATCATCCCTGCATGAGTTTGTTGGGCATCCCATTCCAAAACCTTGGTCTTTAACCACTTGTCTACTGAGGCTATTTTTCCGCATACAAGTTAACCACTTAAGGACAAGCCTCGTTTTGGAATTTAGGTGTTTACATGTTTAAAACAGTTTTTTTTTTTTGCTAGAAAATTGCTTAGAACCGCCAAACATTATATATTGTTTTTTTTCTAACACCCTAGAGAATAAAATGGCGATCATTGCAATACTTTTTTTCACACCGTATTTGCGCAGCAGTCTTACAAGCGCACTTTTTTTTTAAAAAAAAAAATCACTTTTTTGAATAAAAAAATAAGACAACAGTAAAATTAGCCCAATTTTTTTTTGTATTGTGAAAGATAATGTTACGCCGAGTAAATTGATACCCAACATGTCCTGCTTCAAAATTGCGCCCGCTCGTGGAATGGCGTCAAGCTTTTACCCTCAAAAATCTCCATAAGCGACATTTAAAAAATTCTACAGGTTGCATTTTTTGAGTTCGAGGAGGTCTATGGCTAGAATTATTGTTCTCGCTCTACCGATCGCGGCGATACATCACATGTGTGGTTTGACTACCGTTTTCATATGCGGGCGCTACTCACGTATGCGTTCGCTTCTGCACGCGAGCTCGTCGGGACGGGGTGCTTTAATAAAAAAAAATTTTTGTTTTTCTTTTCTTTTTCTTTTTACTTGAATTTATTATTTTTTACACTGTTTTAAAAAAAAAAAAAAAAATGATCACTTTTATTCCTATTACAAGGAATGTAAACATCCCTTGTAATAGAAAAAAGCATGACAGGTCCTCTTAAATATGAGATCTGGGGTCAAAAAGTCCTCAGATCTCATATTTGGACTTAAATGCAAAAAAAAAAAAAATGTCATTTAAAAAAATCTGCATTTAATGCTAGAAAATTACTTTAAACCCCCAGATAATTATCTATTTTCTGAAATATGAGAATAAGATGGTGCCAGCTGAATTTTTTTTTATGTTGCAGGCCATTCAAGTGATCACTTTTACATGACAGCTGAGGGCCGGCTGAAAAAATCAATACCAAGCTTACTTTAACCCGATGACTACCAGAATGTTTATAAATGTACCTTTGTAGACAAGGGATTAATATAGAGAGCTCTCCTTCCCCTTTGTGGCTATAACAACCTCCATTGTTCTGCAAAGGCTTTCCATAAGAGTTTGAAGTGTGACTGTGGAATTTTGAAAGCGCATTAGTGAGTTCAGATACTGATGTTGGATGAAAAGACCCAGCTCCCAAGAGGCATTCCAGTTTATACAAAGGATGTTCATCCAATTCTATTCTAGTGCTGGTCAGGGGAGTTTGCATAGTTGAGATTTTGTGCCACTGAATCACCTAGACTCAATAATTTGGAAGGTTGTCCATATACTTTTGATCATATAGTGTACACTTAGAAAACCATCAGCTATTAATATTTCAAGAATCGGTCAGACAGGGCATTTTTTGAGGGTACATTGCTTACCAGTGCTGTAGATTCACTTAATAAAAACTGAAAAATTTGTTATAGCTCATCACTAAGACACTGTTTGAAATATATAGCACTGATAACTGGTACTTTAAACTGCACATGTGACCAGACAAGGTCATTTGGTGCCCAGGGCGAATATGGCAAACTGCACCCCCCCCCCCCTTTTTCAAAAAGTTGATATAATACAGGCATACCCCAATTTTAAGTACACAATGAGACCAGAGCATGCGTGTAAAACGAAAATGTACCTAAAGTGAAGCAATACCCTTTTTCACTTCTCAATGCATGTAAATACACTAGCTCTATGGAAAATCTTGCTCAGCTTGACATGGCACTGCTCCCGTTTTTTAACATTGGTGTCTATAGGAAATCTTGGTCAAATGGACATGGCACTGCTCCCAAACCATGAGTGACAGGGACACCAAACTTGGGGAGCATATTAAGGGGACCCAGGACTATGACATGGTAGATTACCTAGGCAAGCTGGCTGACCCCAAAATTTGGTATGTTGTAGTCCTGGGTCCCCTTTCGGTGCTCCCCAAGTTTGGTGTCCCCATAGACGCCAATGTGCCATACTCGCGAGTGTACGTAAAGTGAAGGTACATACAGCAGCGTATGCCTGTAATCTGTAGATCATTATCTGTTTACTTGAAGTTGTGCAATACTGTATACACAATACTGTATATCCACTTCCTCCTCTCCTCGGCTCCTCTAGGTCGCAGCTCTCTATACTCCTTTAATTCCTCCCAACCCTGCCTCTGGCCAGCCTCTCAGTAAGTAATGTCACGCTGGGCTGGGAATACGAAGCAAGCGTAAGGGGGAGTATCTCTACTGGCACGGAAGTGAAGAAGTGAGGGCAGGCACTGGTCTGTTGTAGGCTTGTGCCGGGTGCAGGAGCACAGTCAGCACATCGTTGCAGGTGCATGCAGGCTGCAGCTATTAGCGGCTGGTGTGTGTGTCCAGCCAGATTTTAGAAGCACACTGCCAGGACCTGCGCGACTGCCTCCCCACCCCCCCTTCCTCCAGTAAATAGCACCGCCCAGCGCATCTGTCCCTTCCGCCCCCCCCTGTACCGGCCCTAGACCAGGCTAAGCATATCCTGTAATGGCAACAGAGATGCTCTTTATTGAGAGGTGTGGGGTCTTTTAGATCCCTTATTCCCCCTCTTTCCTCCAAGGCAGCCAATCACACAGGTCGGTTTGATCGACTGCCTCCCTGGCCAAGAATGGCCAACTAAGCAAAGAACCAGAACCGTAAGTGATTACATTTGTGTTGCTTTTGGCTTCATTCATCACATAGGAGGAGGAGGAAGGGATGTTCCTCCTTCTCCCCTGTTCTCAGCCAACTCAAATACTTACAGTGTTCTCAGGCTCCCTTATTTAAATGGAAAGCCTAGGAACAGCGATTAGCCGCAGTGGATAGGAGGCCCCCTTCTGAGCCCTGTAAAAGTGACCAGCCGGCTGTAGAGCCGCTTGGATCACTAGTAAAGCCAATTGCCGACTGAAAATTTTGATACAAGTATCATGGTTGCAGCTGGCAGAACATGTGATGCATCAATGACTTTTACATTTTCTGCGGTGCAAGACTGAACTAACAGTTTAAATGATGCCCCATATAGATTCTAGAGGCTGCAAAGCTATCACCAGTTCTTCAAGAATAGAGAGGCTTTATTTATATTAAGTCATCTGTTGGTGAAATAATAGCCCTGATTTTCAAAAATTTTTAGCTATGTGGAAAATAAACACCTATTGTCTATTGGTGTAATTTCCACTCTCTCTGTCAGAATAATGCAGCATCCTCCTACAGTCCTGACCTGCCTATGTGACACATGACTCATCTCCTAATCCAGTAATTCTGCCATGTCCCCAGTGTTGTAACATGCTGATTTCACAAAAAACAAGGTGTGCCTGTTGCATACGACAGTACACACCACCCTGCGCTACTGAATTTGAACACATATATTATGCCTACTTCAAGTATCCAACACAGGATGTCGATGTAGCTCATTTTTAAAATGGGAAGTGAGAACGCCTAGATTTTAATCTGCCATCCCCATCTTGCCAATTACATTCTTTTTGTCATTCTAACATATGTCAGTGATGACCTGGCCAATGCAGCTCTCATCTTTGGGATATTGCTGTTCATTTCCTTTATAACAACATACATGGTTTATCTCACTTATTTCACCTCTTTAGGTGTAGTAGCAATGAAATGATATCTATATTGAAAACAATAAAATGAACCTAAAACAGAGAACGGTATTGCTTGGGAATTTTATAGCTATCTGTTATGTTAATGATAGCTCCCTTGTCACCTCCTCCCATGCTCGCCTCCAGGACTTCTCCCATCCTTTGGAACTCCATACCCCAATCTGTCCGACTGTCCACTAATCTATCCATCTTTAGATGATCGCTGAAAACCCTTCTCTTTTAAGAAGCCTATCCTGCTTCTAACTAACACTATTTTACTTCCCCCATCAGCTCATCCCCCACAGCTATTACCTTTTGTATCAATCAACCCTTCCTTTTTAGATTGCAAGCTCTATTGAGCAGGGCCCTCTGATTCCTCTTGTACTACAAGTCCCATAATTCCTCTGCCTGTGGGAGTCATGCTTGTAACTGGCGGCCTTGCAATGCCTCATGGGACTTTTTTTTTTTGTTTTGCAACAGCTGGAGGGCCACCAGTTTGAGACCGATAGCTGTTCTATCGGGTTAAGATCATGACTCTGTGCAGACCAGTCAAGTTCCTCCACCCCAAACTCGCTCATCTATTTCTTTATGAACCTTGGTTTGTGCACTGGTCCAAATCATTTGGTGGAGGGGGGATTATGGTGTGGGGTTGTTTTTCAGGGGTTGGGCTTGGCCCCTTGGTTCCAGTGAAGGGAACTCTTCAGGCGTCAGCATACCAAGACATTTTGGACAATTTCATGCTCCAAAGTGGGAACAGTTTGGGGATGGCCCCTTCCTGTTCCATCATGACTGCGCACCAGTGCACAAAGCAAGGTCCAAGAAGACATGGATAAAGACATGTGCACGAATGAGCATCTGGCCAATGTTGCCGTTGAGATATCGAACCATTCGAAAAACTTTTTAGACATACCTTGTGTGTGCGTATATATGTGTATATATATATATATATATATATATATATATATATATATATATATATTGTATTGTATTAAGCTAAGCACAGTGGAAAATCCACTGTATCAAAATACAATTGCATCAGTGAAATACAATCTTTCTTTGAGTCACTGTCACATAGCGCAGTCGAAAGTTTCATCTCTTTGTTTACATTGTCATGAAAGTGAAGTGTAATTTGTGTTTCCTTTGCTGTGATGTATCCATTATATGAGATCTTTCTGACGCTAGTATTACCCATCTGTGTAGGGTGGAGAAAGTGACCTATATGTCACTCCCAGATGACCTATTTTACTTAATCCCAAAAGTGACCTCAGATGTGATCAAACAGGTTACCATCTTTATGAACTCATATCAGGGTGGAGGTAGATGTAAAATGTCTTAACAAAACAGTGAAGATTACAGCATAGTTCTAGTTTAATCTCAAATACTCAAGTTTTATTTACTGAACTTAGTTTTAATTTTGATGTGTGTACTAAGAGGTCAGCTGTTTTTTCTCCCAAAGTTAGCAAACAATGCTATTAATGGGTTTGGTTGTTGGTAAAAATATATTGACTGTAGAGATTTAATTTACAATATTATTATTATTATTATAGGTACACTCAAGTCAAATTATAAAAATAAAACTGAACTTGTACGTTGCCCATGCATTGCAATAACACATTTTCCCATTCCTTTCATTCCCCTCAAGATCTGCTACCTGCCATAAGCAAAAGAAGGAAGCCCTGTGCAAACTCCAAGTCATGATTTAGACTGGGTTCACACATATGCAAATTGGATGCAGCTTACACAGCATCCAATTCGCAGAACATTTGAAAATATGTTCTTTTCAATGGGTCTGGTTGACATATGTGCGTTTCATCCGCACTCCGCATTGCACAAAAAACGCATGCGTTTTCTAGGCAGTGCTGTGCGAATTGCAGGCACATAATCTTCAATGGGAACGCATCTGATTCGCAGATGTGTTCCGTTATGAACAGGGATGCTCTCCCCCTCCTCCTACACCTTCCCCTCTCCCTGGTCATCTGATCCGCAGCTACGGAGAGGAACTGATGTATGGATCATTTTTATCTTCGCAGGGAAACCGGAGCTGCAATTTGCACCGCAGATGTGTGAACCCAGCCTTAGGCTTCATTCACACTAGCGTTTTTAACCACTTCAGCACGCACCATTTGGCTGGCCAAAGACCAGAGCACTTTTTGAGATTTGACACTGCGTCGCCTTAACTGATTTGCACGGTCGTGCGACGTGTCTCCCAAACAAAACTGACGTCCTTTTTTCCCACAAATAGAGCTTTCTTTTGGTGGTATTTGATCACCTCTACGTTTTTTATTTTTTGCGCTATAAACAAGAAAAGAGCGACAATTTTGAAAAAAAACGCATTATTTTTTACTTTTTGCTATAATAAATATCCCCAAAAATATATTTTTAAAAAAACATTAAGAGATTATTGATTGGTTTGCGCAAAAGTTATAGCCTCTACAAAATATAGTTTTATGGCATTTTTATTAATATTTTATTTTTACTGGAAATGGCGGCGATCAACGATTTTTATCATGACTGCGACATTATGGCGGACACATCGGACAATTTTGACACATTTTTGGGACCATTCACATTTATACAGCGATCAGTGCAAATAAAAATGCATTGATTACTGTGTAAATGTGACTGGAAGTGAAGGGGTTAACACTAGGTGGCGCTGTAGGGGTTAAGTGTCCTAGGGAGGGATTCTAACTGGGGGGGAGGAGATACGTGTGACACATCACTGATCACCGCTCCCGATTACAGCGAGCTGTGATCAGTGACACTGTCACTAGGCAGAATGGGGAAATGTTTGTTTACATTAAGACGATCGTGGGTATCCCCGCGGACATCAAGTCCGCGGGACCCACGATCCTACTCATGGAGCTTGCGGCAGGTGTGCGCACGCGATGGCACGGCGGTAAATTCAAAGGGACGTACAGGTACGCCCATTTGCGCAGCCATGCCATTCTGTCAACGGTTATTAGCATTTTTTTTCTTGCTCCCAGAAGCTAAATAGTATTATTCTACGTGACCATGTCCATTAGCATTTTTTGAGCTTCAGAAAAAAAAAATTTTGTAGAGTTTCTTGGAGCGTTTTTCCAGCAGAAAAATATGCTGAATGCTCCTAATTGCTTCTTTTTTTTTTCTTTCATGTACTGCAAAAACGCCAATAAACTGCTAATGCTTCTAAATGCTCATAAGCTTCCAAAAGCTACTAAAATACTACTAGAAGCTGGCACAAAAATGCTGTTATCAGCATTTTTCATCCAGCGTTTTTCTGGCATTTTTTTCTAAGCTTATAGTTGCATGAAGCCTAATGCCCCATACACATGGTCGGACATTCCGACCACAAAATCCGTTGGATAATTTCCGACGGATTTTGTCCGAAACTGTTGTTGCCCACACACGGTCGGACAAAGTTGTCGGAATTTCCTATCATTCCGAACGAGGTGACGTACAAAAGGTACGACGAGACTACGTAGAGGCCAGTAGCCAATAGCTTTTGTCTCCAAATTTCTTCTGAGCATGCGTGGCACTTTGTCCGTCGGACTAGGCTACACACGATCGGAATTGACGCGATCAGACCATGTTGTCGGAAAATTTGAGATCCAGCTCTCAAACTTTGTGCTTTGGAAATTCCGTCAGAAAAAGTCTGATGTAGCCCACACACGGTCGGATTTTCTGACAACATGATCCAACCGAACATTTTCTGTCGGAAAATCCATCTGCGTGTACGGGGCATTAGGCTCCATGCACATTAGCATTTTTTTAAGCTCCTAGAAGTGGTTATTAGAATGTTTTCTGCTCCTAGAAACTAAATAGTTATCCTATGTCCATGCACACTACTTTAGGCTATTAGCATTTTTGAGCTTTAGCGTCTAGGAGCAGATTTTTTTTTTTCTGTAGCGTTTCCTAGAGCGTTTTTTCAGCAAAAACGCTCCTAAACGCTGCTAAATGCTCCTAACCGCTACTAATAGCGTTTTTTTTTAACTTTTTTTTTTTTTTCCTTTTACTGCAAAAATGCTAATGCTCTTAAAGGCTCTTAAATGCTCCTAAAACGCTACTACAAAAAAACATTATCCTGTGATTTTTCCAGCATTTTTTCAGCTTAAAAAAAACATTAGTGTGCATGGAGCTTTAGAGCTTATACAGGAGTGAGGTTTCTCTTCCCACCCCGACATGATCGTACATGGCCAATCACCAAGCACCATTGTTTTCATGTGGGAGAGAATCGCATGCTTCCCCACATATCTTACTTTGGTGTCTAAATGCAGTAGTGAGCTAAGAGAAGGTGAGTATGTTCTTCTGGTGACAAGGAAATGTATTGATGAACCTGAAGCTTTGCCCTACAAACTAAAGCTGGCCATACACCTATAGATTATCTGCAGATTTTCTATGGTTAGATGAAAAAAGTGGGAGATTCCTCCATCCACACAGTTTAGCGAACATGGAGAAATCTGTTGCACTTTTTCCATCTAACCATAGAAAATCTGCAGATAATCTATAGGTGTATGGCCAGCTTTAAGCACAGGTTTCCTTCCAAGTGACACTGGGGGTTATTTACTAAAGGCAAATCCACTTTGCACTACAAGTGCACTTGGAAGTGCAGTCGCTGTAGATCCGAGGGGGACATGCAAGGAAAATAAAAATCATAATTTTAGCTTGCACATGACTGGATGATAAAATCAGCAGAGCTTCCCCTCATTTCAGATCTAACCCTCAGATCTACATCGACTGCACTTCCAGGTGCACTTGTAGTGCAAAGTGGATTTGCCTTTCAGAAATAACCCCAACTGTTTCTTTAAACATTTCTTTTGCGATTTTGAACAAACTTTAAAATCACTTTCTAAACTTGTAAATGGGAACATTAAACTGACCAAAAGCCCTTAAAGTTTCCCATTAATGATTTTTATGTTTCCATCATCCTCCTGTGGCATTGTTAAATGTAATTGATGCAAACCAGGGTAAGAAATAAACATAATGCAAATACTAAATTATGCATTAAAGAGGAACTCTGGACTAATGGATAAGCAGGATATTGTTTCAAACAATTAGCTGTTAACTGTCTGAAAGAGGCACAGGGACATTGTAAACCGTAAAGGCTCATTCATACCATACAGCAATTTCAGTGCAATGAAATACTCTGCTTCTATGGGGGTTTTTATCAGAGAAGTAATTTTTTTTTTTCTGAAATAACATTAGGTTTTAGTTCTCTTACCAGCCTAACTGCAAATATTAATACGCATCTTAAAGTAGATTTTCTTTAAAAAAAAATGTAAGCAAATGTAAGCAAATGTAACAGATGTGCTTGATGTATCACTACTTTAAAAAGTTGTATCTTTGGCCCGCTCACTGAAAACAAAGCACTTCCTATGTGGCAGAACAAGCATATAAACATGTGAAAGTCATATAGTATCCTTTAACCACTTCAATACGGGGCACTTATACCCCCTTCCTGCCCAGGCCAATTTTCATCCTTCAGCGCTGTCACACTTTGAATGACAATTGTGCGGTCATCCAACACTGTACCCAAATAACATTTTTAGCATTTTTTTCCCACAAATAAAGGCCCCTTTCACACTTTTCCCACGATTTGGGACTGCAAAGTAGCATTTGATCTCCTCTGCAGTTTTTATTTCTTGCGCTATAAACAAAAGAATAGTGACAAGTTTGAAAAAAAAAAACACTATTTTTAATTTTTTGCTATAATAAATATCCCAATATCTTTTTTTTGTAAACAAATTTTTTCCTCAGTTTAGGCCGATACATATTCTTCTACATATTTTTGGTAGAAAAAATCACAATAAGCGTATATTGATTGGTTTGCGCAAAAGTTATAGCGTTCACAAAATAGATAGGGGATAGATTTATAGCATTTTTATTATTATTTTTTTTTTTTACTAGTAATGGTGGCAATCTGTGATTTATATCGTGACTGCGATACTGCGGCGGACATATTGGACACTTTTGAAACATTTTTGGGACCATTCACATTTATTCAGCGATCTGTGCTATAAAAATGCATTGATTACTGTATAGATGTGACTGGCAATGAAGGGGTTAACACTAGGGGGCGATCGAGGGGTTAATTATGTTACCTAGGGAGTAAATCTAACTGTAGAGAGAGGGGACACACAAGGGGAGGAGACCGATCGGTGTTCCTCTGTACAAGGAACACACCATCGGTCTCCTCTCACCTGACAGGACGTGGATCTGTGTGTTTACACACACAGATCCACGGTCCGGCTCTGTTACTGGGCAATCGCGGATGGGCTGGTGGGCTGGGAAGGTGATCACGTCATTTGACATCCGCCCAGAACTAGAGCTGCACCGTCCCACCGTCATATGACGGTGGGTGGGCAGCAAGTAGTTCAAGAAAGCTCTATCAATAACGAGTAAAGCATCATTGTGTATTGAAAATTGGGAAAATTCACAAAAAATCTTAAACATATGGTACTTGACCCCTTATAGGTTATCAAAATGTTCCCCTTTACATCCCCTATATGGTGGAGGTGTAATGAACAAATAGGCAATCTACAACACACTCTGGGCCTGCAAAACCCTATTAAGTTTTTGGAACGCTATCTCCTACTTAGCGGACCTTACAGGTATTCTGATAGATCTAACACTAGCAATGGCCTTATTAGGGATTAATATAGCTATTTACCCACCATGTTTTAGAACAATAGTAGCACATACTCTGCACAATAGTATAGTATAATACTATAATATATTAATATTAGCACAACAGCCGCAAGGCTTACTATTACAAGCATGTAGAAATCTACCAAATCTCCCAG
This sequence comes from Lithobates sylvaticus, assembly GCA_028564925.1. Lineage (NCBI taxonomy): Eukaryota > Metazoa > Chordata > Amphibia > Anura > Ranidae > Lithobates > Lithobates sylvaticus. The sequence continues at coordinate 66,248,039 of CM053032.1, read as the reverse complement.
CTTGTTGAATGTCTCATTAGACTGAATACACAATCTCAATATTAGCTATTATTGGCATATAAAAATTTTTCTATTAATACATTTAAAAATAATTGGCAGGAATGGTTAAGCAATTTCAGAGGTACTAAATATTTAAAAAATTGTGAACTATGAACTCTTATAAGATTGAATGTCATATGGTTTACACCACCACCTTGCCATGAGTATCTCCCTAATCCTTGGAAATTTTGTCTACAGATAGATAGCTCCCATTCGGGGTAGGCAGAGATGGGTTTCCAACCACATGACTATTATTTGTGTCCTTTTTAATTTTACATTTTTCATATTTCACCTTTTATTTTCCAAATTTATTCTCCTTGCAGTTTCATTGCATACTTTATAATTGTATGTTATCATATGACTTGTATAACAAGAAATGTAATACGAAGTTAAATGTATTTACTACTGCTGGAATGTTTTTTTCTTAAACTAATAAGTAAAAAAATAAAAATAAAGTGTACTTTAAAGTATATCTAAAGGCAAAACTTTTTTAGTTTCAGATAGAGTGGAGAGAGATTAGAACACCTGTCAGGTTTTTATTGCCGTCTGTTCCCTCATTAGGGAGAGTCACTCTCTCCATTTGTCCGATTTACCATTATAACCAACAGTGAAAGAAATCCCACATTTTGTATTTTCATCACAACAGGAATAAAGGGAGCTCTTCAAATGGGGACAATAGTTCTGGCGACAACCAGGGATTTTCTTTTACTTCCTGTTTTGGGTATGGGACAGGAAGTAAAGTAAATCTTCCTGATGGGATACAGATGTCAAAAAAAAAAATTGAAAGGGCTTAATATATCTCCAAAAAACACTGACAAAAAAAACTGAAAACACACTATAACTTCTCCTTAATATATGCAAACTAGAAGCCATAGAGTCCCATATTACTGCTATGGGGGTTACGATACAGTGAAAAACCTGTCCTAAATACTATCTCATAGCATATATTTATTTTTAGAAATGAGGGTAAAATAAAAATGCAGATTGTTCAGGTGTCTGTGCCAGATCACAGCTATTCAATTTCAAAAGGGGTTTCTCTAAATTTTATTTTCATCAGATCCCAGTTTAAAAACCATAAACACAATGGCATAATTCACATAGCTGATACTCAAGGACAAGGATTTTTATTTTCAACACAAAAACAAACAAAAAATACTGTCCAATGAAATTAAAAAATTACAGTAAAATGACTGAAAATAAATATCTTTATCCATGTGTGAAGCATTGTTATTTGTGACCAGTTTTTAAAAAAAAATATGAGCTCTGATGTTAAAAGCATTTATTATTTTTGGAGTGTGCATGAGTCTAATCATCCGGCATATATGGAAGAAAACAAATTGGGATGAGTGCTGCAATCTAATGATATTGGCCATAGATAGGTTTATTCACCTTAAGTTCCTGCTTCGGGTGTACTATACTCCACAAAAATTGTCTACCATTTACCCTCAGGTGTCAGGCACGTGCCCTAAATGTTGTAATGATACAGGTACTTTTCTTCATGTTATATAGTCCTGCCCTAGACAATTCTACTGGATGCAAGTAATTGCTACTATAAATCAATTAGGGAAGATGCCTTTGCTACTAGACCCTCTTATGCCTACAGTATTTGGCATTAAAATTTTGTCTTGGATGCTCAGGGTATTATGGTCTAAGATGCTCTTTCTTTGTTTCTCTTTCCACCGCATGGCTCCTGACAGTGGATAGGATTCTATCAGTACATCCTTTATTCTACCACCCCTTCTCTCCCTTTTTCTCAATTGCCTTATACACTATGTTACTACTTTACTTGACACACGTTATTTGCCTGCAATGGCAGAGATTTACTAAACCTCTATAACTGGTGCACACAGAATCTGGTGCAGGTGTGCATAGTAACTAATCAGCTTCTAACTTCTGCGTGTTCAATTAGTGCCGGTTCACACAGGGGCAACACAACTTTGCGAGGCGACCTGAGCGCACACCACAGCGCGACTTACAAGGCGACTTGGGGCGAGTTACAAGGCGACTTTCCAGGTTCCAATCAAACAACAATCAGCTATGTGGGAGGGAGGGGTTTGCCTGAGAAAACAATTTTCTCTTCCTGTATTGTTGCTTCAGTTAAGACACGATCCGACTTTGGGGGCGACTTCCATTGAAACCAATGGGTACAAGTCGCCTAGAAGTCGGATTGAAGTAGTACAGGAACCTTTTCTGAAGTCGGAGCGACTTCAGTAGTGTACATTAAGACGGCTCTCATTCACTTCAATAGAATTTCTGATGTCAAGCGGCTTGGGGCGACTTGAGGTCTGACGAGTCGGATCCCAAGTCGCGGTAGTGTGAACTGGCACTTAAAGCGGAAGTAAACCCTTTGATTTAAATAGTTAAAAAAAAAATGGCATGCCGGAAATGCTACCTGTCACATTGACTATGCTTTCAAACTGTCAAACCATCCAATGGCTGGTGTCATAACTGATCACATGTGCAGCATCATGGCAGTTGAAGATTGAACAGAGGCCAAGATGGCAGCTTCCTTGGCTGAAAACGATAGGAGGGTTTACTTCCACTTTAAGCTTTGACAATAAGGCTAGGTTCACTCTGCTGCGGGATTGAAATTGTGCGAGTTCAGCTGAAATTTCACAATTTCATACCCACATATCAGTCTGACTTCAGGGGCGATTTCGGAGACATCTGTGCGGGTTCCTGCACAGATGTCTATTGAAATCGCACCCAAAGTCACCAAAAGTAGTACAGAAACTACTTTTGGGAATTGGTGCGGTGCCGCAAAAGTTGGCGTTGCACTTATTCGGATGGTGCTATTGCCGGCAATAGCGGCCGATTTGGCATGGGATTTGACATGTCAGATCGCATACCAAAACGCATCAATGTGTACCTCGGCTTAAACCTAGAAGCTGGTTACTATATACAGCTGCACCAGATTATGTGTGCACCAGTTTTAGTAAATCTCCCCCATTGTGTTGGAATGGATCTAATATTTCTCTTACATTGTTCAGCTATTGTATTGCTGTGGCAACTATTTAATACATGGGCTGCAAAATGTATCCCATTTGTTTTGTACTGCTTTATGTAAATGCAATAAAATCAACACTATTAAAGAAAAAAGAGCGAAAACAAATCTGTGCTTGGCCTATCGTTATCCTTAACATGTCATAGCAGAAAAAGTCTAGTAACTTACCTTTTACTAAGGCATTGTTAGTATGAGATAGTAAGTGGACGTTACACTTTCTAAAGCCTAGTACACATGGACTGAATGTCAGGCGGCATTGGCCGGTTCAATAGAAACTGTCTGATGTTCGGCCTGTGTGTACTGCAGCCTGTCAGACAGAAGCAAGCCGTCCAGCCAGCTTCTGAAGATGGGGTATGACCAAAAAAGGTCTGCCGAACAGCTCTCGATCAGCGCTCTCAGCCAATGACTGAGAGCGCAGACCGGAGTGTTCTAGTGGGGAGGCTGTCCCCCTGTCAAAACACAATAGCACAGCAGGGGAGGTCACTGTACTAGCATCGCATAGTTAGTACAGCGGCTCCTACGGAGCTGTCTGGGTTTTTCTTTTCCTTCAGCCCTGCTGGGTTGAACGAACAAAAACAAATAGTGTGTACTAGGCTTTAGCAATCCTCTCATTAGCTATTTGGTACAGGATCTCTAGGGTGACGTAGGCATAGCTACCAAACGTAGACAAAGACAATTCTTTTTTGGTGTCTGATTTTTTTTTTTTCAACTGGCCAGCTTCAGAAACTGACACAGTTGTTAAGAGTTGTATTAGAATGGCATGTATGAAACAATGCCAGCTAAACACTGAAAAGAATACTCCTAGATCTATTATAAACCTATGCATCAGTATATATATGTTTATAGGGTAAAAAGTTCCTATAAATACCCATAAAGCTTCTAGTGTCTTTTAGGCAGAAAAGGATATCCACATTGGCATGCATATTTGTAGAACAATGCCCATGTCTTAAGACTATATGCTGTATGTACTATGACTTCTAAGAGCTTGTATCCCACAAGCTTGGATCTCTTTTGTTGGACTGCAGGTTTCATTGTTTGTGGTGCCCACGCAAGGGATACAAGTTTTAAAGAGGACATAATGCAACCAGTGTCTGATCTAAAAACAGGCATTGTTCTACAAATATGGATGCCAATGTGCATGTGCCTTTCTGCATATAAACCTCTTGCAAAAATAGATTTGGGGAAACACCGCGCTAATCAAATTAAACAATGTAAAAGCTGCTAACAAACAAAACAAACAAAGTCAAAGAAACGTGCAAATCCAAAAATGTAGCGCTATTACATGTGCAAAAGTGAATGTATGTCACAACACTCTGAAAATCGGTAAATAAACCAAAAATGTGAATGATGTTACTGACTGTTATGAATAAAATCTCGAGACAATATAAAATAATAATTCGGCAATATGAGGGGCGTGAGACAGCAGGCCCGACGCGTTTCGACTAAAAGTCTTCCACAGGGGCATATCTCCCAGATATGAGTTGACCAGAGGGACTTACCAGTTGATGTTATCACCTCTATGAACTTTATATTTATTAACTTGATTTTTACTGGGGTCACTTCCAGTAACATCATTCACATTTTTGGTTTATTTACCGATTTTCAGAGTGTTGTGACATACATTCACTTTTGCACATGTAATAGCGTTATAAACCTCTTGCACCTTCATGGATATGTATGTGAACTCTTTACCCAATATGCATATAGAAAATGATGCATGGTTTATAATGGATTTATGACTATTCTTTTCCATGTTTAACTGGCAGGGTTTTATATTTACCAAATGTTACTGTGTGTCTAGTTTTTAGTCTATAATTAATAAAGTACATTAAAATAGCAAAGAGAATGCAGCGCTGTGCAATAATAGCCTTAATGATAAAAAACTTACTATTACAATAACATCAATACTAAAAAAGAAAATTGAATATAAAATAACTAAAATTAGTAAATCAAGCAAGTTCAAAGTAAAAAAGATCCCCTTGAGGAAAACACGTGATTAGCCTGGTGTCGTCACATGTAGGGGAGGGGCCAGGATGATGGAGGAGACTGTTTCGTGCTTGTTTGAGCAGACTACTGGCACACATAGGATTTGAAGCTACCTGGAAGAGGTTTTTTGCTACTTTATGCTTTTGTATAGTTTGGTGCGCTGGAAGCACCATTAAAATGTGAGTACCCTGATGTTCTTTTTTTTAATTAAACTTGCAAACAAGCAATAATACACTATCCAGCCAATACTCATATTTTAATGGTGCTTCCAGCGCACCAAACTATACAAAGCATAAAGTAGCAAAAAAACCTCTTCCAGGTAGCTTCAAATCCTATGTGTGCCAGTAGTCGGCTCAAACAAGCATGAAACTGTCTCCTCCACCTTCCTGGCCCCTCCCCTACATGTGACGACACCGGGCTAATCACAAGTCTTTCTCAGGGGGATCTTTTTCACTGTGAACTTGCTTGATGTTCGCTGTGAACTTGCTTGATTTACAAATTTTCGTTGCACCATATTTTATATTCAATTCTCTTTTTTATTATTGATGTTATTGTAATAGTACTTTTTTTTATCATTAGGCTATTATTGCACAGTGCTGCATTCTCGTTGCTATTTGTATACAGGTTTTTTCACACATTATGGGATTGTGATTGCATAGCAGTTGTCTATAGGCACTCGATTCGCCTTCACACAGATTGTTTTAATCACACCTGAAGCTATTTGGAATTCCGCTCAAGCTTGGCTTGCATACACACGGTCATACAAAAGTTCTCTGAACTTTCAACTGTCAAGAACGTGGTGACGTACAACACTACGATGAGCCGAGAAAATTAAGTTCAATGCTTCAGAGCATGCGTCGAATTGTTTCCGAGCATGCGTAGGAATTTTGCGCGTCGGAATTTCCGATCGGAACTTTTTCCGAACTAAAAATTGAGAACCGGCTCGCAATCTTTTGCTGGCGGGAATTCCCCCAGCAAAAGTCCGATGGAGCATACACATAATCAGAATTTCCGACCAAAAGCTCACATCAGACTTTTGCTGGCGGAATTTCCGATCGTGTGTACGGGCATTACTTTGCTTTGGTTATGCCATGAACTTGCAATGTCCGAATACTTTTTCTTTTTTTTACTGAAAAAAATAGTGAACAATAAAAGTGTTAACTGGACTTAGACTTTAATATCTTTTACCTAAAGTCCATTTAAAACTAAATGTCCATTAGTTCCCTGTCCACAACTGGAAAAATAATGGATCCACTGGCAGGATCAACAGGTAACACAACTGTTACATGGGAGACACAGGGAAAACAAAACGGCAGTGTAATGCTTGTGGCAATCTGCATCTTATACAATATGGCATTTTTTATTTTAACTGTAGTTCTACTTTAACTTACATGAAGAGATCAAAAAGAATAAACCGCTATAGAAACATTTTAGCTTAGACTAGGATTCTACACGGGCAAAACCATTTCCTGGAAAGCGTGGGTATGGGTTAGAACCTTTTTCAGGTTTTTAATGCACTTTCTGAAACCATTGTTTAGAATTTCCCCTTCCTGTGGTCACCAAGACAGAAGGTGAGTAAAATAAAATGAGTAGTTATATATATATATATTTTTTTAAAGGTGTGGAAGGGTAAAAACCCTCCATCAGGCTCTTATTGATGTCCATATCCCCAATGGGCAGGTTTTGACTGCTGTCTGTGACTTTACTGGGCAAATCTCCCATCTTGGTTGATCTCTAGTAAACACAAATGATAAAATCCTGATGAAATTATACAACTCTTTGCACTAATCAAAACCAAAACAAGTTTTGGCTGAAGTTGGGGTTTAATCAGATCTAAGCACTGATTTCCAGTGACCTTTAGAAAGTGAAAATGTAATAATTACAAATTGTAGCATATACGCTTCCATTGCACCATAATGTGTAATCTTTTTTTATAATTTTATTCAAAAAAGTTTCTATTTAGACAGCAACAATGTAATGGTTCTCACAGGTTTCCTGACTAGGGCCCAGTTGTGTTCTATTCCTATGTATATTTAGTTGCTAAAAACTCCTTTAAACACTGTCCTGAGAGCCAAACTGTTTAAAGATGAGACCATGAGACTTTTAATAGGCCACCTGGTAATACTTTACAGGCTCTTGAGTTTTTCCAGGATTCAGGTATCTTTTTTATGGTCCCAATAAAAGGTATCACAAGCTGTAACCCTTCTCTCCTCTGTTCAAGAGAGCGACTGCAAGTCTGTTCAGTCTTCCTTTGTCACAAGCAAAAGTGTAATTTATTATGTGCCATTTCTGGAAGTCAAGCCATTACATTTGGAAGTAATTTCTAATGCCTGGATGAGATACCTGTGTGCTATAAAGCTTGAAAATCACCAATTTTAATTGGTGAAGTTTACTTTATGTTGCTTTTTACCTTCTCTATTGTGGTTGTGTTCCAACTGAAAGGCCGAGGGCCAGATGTAAAGCTCGCATGGGATCCCATTGTGCTGAGCGGGTCTGGTGAGTCACAGGCAGGAAAAGGTAATCACGGAAAGCAGTGCAATAAAGGGAAATGTTTCTAAGTATAGGTGCAAAACAGCAGGAAAATCATTATAGTGACGTTCGTTGTACTCCCCTGCCAAGTGAAGTCCAATGTTTTTACTAATGTGAGCTGTTGATGATTTATGTGCTCAATGAAATTCCCAAGTTTTTTTCTTTTTTTAAGTGTATGTATAGCCAAGCTTTTTTAAATGTTCTTTAGATAGAACAGGGAAGGATAAAATCCTTCTTAGTTTATTTTTTGCTATCTGCATTCCGCTGCGGATATTTACCTTCATTTTCTGCTGGAAATTTTACGCTAACCTCTTTTCTGGTGAAAACGTTAAACTTATATTTCTCATCAATTTCCGTCTCACTGACAATAGTCACCAGGAAAAATAGAGAGGGATACTGTACCCAACACAGAGACAGACATCAATAAATAATGGACAGGGGCTCTAATCCTTTCCTAAAATGAAAAAAAAAAGTTTTGTCTATACATGCACTTTTTAAATTTAAGCTCCACCCAAAAGGGGAAGCTCTGCTTGTTCCCCCCCCCCCCTCCTCCACTGCCACATTTGGCTTTTTTTGGGTGGAGTGGGTACCTGGTTTTGCCAGGTACCTGCTAACACTTCCGTACCTGGCAGAGGACTGCAGGACCATTTGCAAAGTGCACTGCAACTTGCGCATGTGCAGTAGGAAACATCGCTGGATCCCTGGTCAGGTGTGTCTTTGTATTAAAAGTCAGCAGCTACAGTATTTGTAGCTGCTGACTTTTACTTTTTTGGGAGGAGACTGGAGCTCCTTGCCCAGCCTGTCAGTTTAGGTGGACGGCCATGTCTTGGTAGGTTTACAGTTGTGCCATACTCTTTCTGTTTTCAGATGATGGATTGAACAGTGCTCCGTGAGATGTTCAAAGCTTGGGATTTTTTTTATAACCTGACCCTGCTTTAAACGTCTCCAAAACGTTATCCCTGACCTGTACGGTGTGTTTCTTGGCCTTCATGATGCTGTTTGTCCACTAAGATTCTCTAACAAAACTCTGAGGTCTTCACAGAACAGCTGTATTTTTACTGAGATCAAATTACACACAGGTAGACTCTATTTACTAATTAGGTGACTTCTGAAGGCAATTGGTTCCACTAGACTTTAGTTAGGGGGCTGAATACGAATGCATGCCACGCTTTTCAGATATTTATTTGTAAAAAAAAAATTGAAAACCATTTATCATTTTCCTTCCACTTCACAATTATGTGCCACTTTGTGTTGGTCTATCAGATAAAATCCCAGTAAAATAAATTTACGTTTTTAGTTGTAACATGACAAATTGTGGAAAATGTCAAGGGGTATGAATACTTTTGCAGGGCACTGTAGGGACAGGGTGGTTGTACAGAAGTCAATCTACCGGTCGACTTCTGTACAACTGCCCTGTCAGATTTTTGCTGCTAGATCAGCTCTGCGGGTTATAGCCTGCAATGCTGATCAGTGTATCCTGACAGCAGGGAAGTCTTCCTGCTGTCAAAATAAAATGGCTCAGCTGGGCAGATTCCCTCATCCACCTCGAGTGTACAGATGGAATAAAAAAAATGAATGGGCAGCTTTTACTGTTTTCCACACTATAGTGAAAGTCGTGTATGTTCCTTCCTACTGGTGGAGTCTCAGAAGCACTGCATATTTAAAAAAATATATATAAACAAATGGGGGCAGACTCAATAGACCACGTTGTCTTTTTTTGTGTCTATCCAGAAGAAGCATGTAGATAGGGACTTCTGACTTGCCTGATCTGTACTTGTTCCAGCTCTCTCACTCAGAAAATATTGAAGCTTGTGGGTCTGCCTATGTAATAGCCGGGCAGCTAGGATTTTCAGAAGGAAGAAAGCAATGGCAGCCCTCTGTTACTAGCAGGAAAGGTTTGCTTTAAAGCCCAATTGAACCCTCAGTTTAAATCTAATTTAATTGATTTGAGAAGAAAAGGCTGCACTTAACCTGCTTTGCCTGCAGCTCAATTGTACCTCCAAAGGACAAGTGGTTCTGAAGAATCTTAGCCCAATGTAATGCCAACACAGATTTTGAACTGCCATATGTACTGCTTAAAGCGGAGGTTCACACAAAAATTGAACCTCTGCTTTTCGGAACCCTTCCCCCCTCCAGTGTGACATTTGGCACCTTTCAGGGGGTAAGGGATGCTGATACCTGTCTAAGACAGGTATTTGCACCCACTTGCGGGCATAGACTCCCACGGGAGTCTACGCCTCTTCCAGTCCCCCCACGCTGTCTGCTGGGACACACACGGGTCCCAGGAGATAGCGGGGACCAGTTAGGACACGCATCACGACTCGCACATGCGCAGTAGGGAACCGGGAAGTGAAGCCGCAACGCTTCACTTCCTGATTCCCTCACCGAGGATGGTGGCGGCAGCTGCCGAGACCCGGGCGATTGATCGGCTTCGGCTGCCGACATTGCTGGACCTTGGGACAGGTAAGTGTCCATTTATTAAATGTCAGCAGCTGCAGAATTTGTAGCTGCTGGCTTTTAATATATATTTTTTTTTTTTAGGTGGACCTCCTCTTTAATTAAAGTCAATTAGATTTTTCTGACCTGCATTTTAGGTGCATTCCAAATACATGTCAATCTCAAAGTAATGCCCATCAACATAAGCCGTAAAAAGGAGCCACAGTCTAAATAGAAAAGCCTGTCCCCTGCAAGCAACTGCAGAGTGGGACCCTTGGTCTCAATAGGGAAGCAGTGGTCTCATTGCAAAGGTCTGACATGCCCCCAGTGAGCCAGACCTTTAGCTCTGTTATTGGCAAATCTCATGCTGATTGGAGAGAGCTGGATCTCACTCAGCAGGGGGTGCATTGGTCCTCTGTATGTATCCCCCACAGAAAGCAGGGTTTCACTGGGCATTACACTCTTTTATACTCAGGCAGATTTTAAAGAAAACAAACTAATGATCTTGCACTCCTTTTCTTTTGATGTACCTGTAATATATGTAGCTAATTTAAACTGAAGGTTCATCTAGAGGTTTAGAAGCATATGAGAAATGGATATAACCAAAATAAGCCTCTGGATGAGAAAGGGATATTATCCTACTTGCAGTGATTTCCTGTTCAGTAATCTCATTGAAGGACACTACAGGCAGCCTTTTGCTAAGCTCACTTTAGGCTAAAATGACCGACCAAATGGCATTATAAGCTGTATTTGGCTTTCTACCAAATCTAAATATAACAACCAACGTATCAAGTTTTCTGACATTGCGAGAATTATCACATGCACTTTTGAATGGTATTTGTACACTATATGGCATAAGTTTGTGGACACCTGACATTCATACCTAGCCATATGGCTAAAAGAGTATGGACAAATTATTGAGTTCAGGTGTTTTCAACAAAGGTTGCTGTTGGCACTACACCATACCAAGACATTTTAGACAATTGTTCTCTGCCATCCTTGTGGCAACAGTTTGGGAAATGGTTCCAGCATGACTATGCCCTGTGCACAAAGCCAACTCCATAAAGATGGTTTGTGTTGAGGAACTCCGAACCCTACTAAATGATTTTGGAACAGGTGTCCACAAACGTTTGGACATAAAGTGTACCTCTTTCAGATTAAATAGAGTTGCACTTGAATTATTTGAGTTGCTAGTGCCACTTCAGCATAATGCTGTGAGAATGGTTATTCAATCCAGCAGCATTTCACAACTGCCCTGGGGATCTGTGGATTTCCTCGGGGCTTCTTTCTGGAACTGCTGGCTGTCACTAAGCCAAGGAGAAAAAAACATCACCTGCTGGAATTCCAATGTTTCTACAGGTTTTTGTGTGTGTATGTATGTGTGTATGTATATATGTATATATATATATATATATATATATATATATATATATATATACAGTATTTCACAAAAGTGAGCACCCCCCACACATTTTTGTAAATATTTGATTATATCTTTTCATGTGACAACACTGAAGAAATTACACTTTGCTACAATGTAAAGTAGTGAGTGTACAGCTTGTATAACAGTGTACATTTGCTGTCCCCTCAAATTAACTCAACACACAGCCATTAATGTCTAAACCGCTGGCAACAAAAGTGAGTACACCCCTAAGTGTGGCCACCATTATTTTCCAGCACTGTATTAAAGGGTAAGTTCACCCTTTGTACACTTTTTTTTTTTTTAATTCAAGCTCCCCTATGCACCAATATAGCATTTATGTACTTTTTTTGCAAAAAAAACCTAAGCTTTCCATTAAATCTACAGTCACTTACTTTTCTTGTCCTAATCCACGTTTCCAGACGTTTCCATTAGTAATGTCTTTCTTCCTTACAGACTATAGATCATGGCACAGGAAGGAGTTGACCAGATGACCTCATTAGCACACACACTGTACCATCTACCCACCCATTCCCAGGTGCATGTCTTTTTTAAATGAAATGCAATCAATCAGTGTTCACCCTTCTCACTAAATACACCATCAGATTGCATAGTGTATGGCCATATTTATACAAGTACATAAGAGGAAGTGGACAGAAACACTCAGCTGTTAAGCCCTGTTCACAACTCTGCATATTGGGAACTCGCATTCACACATGCATTTTTTTGTTTTTTTATCCGGGGGGGGGGGGGGGGGGGGGGGGGGGGGGGGGGGAAGCGTTTTGGAGCATTTTCACTCATCACACATAGGGCAGCCCATCCACCTGAATGGGTTGCCCTACACACAGCAATCACCCCAAAGAAGCTTCAGAACTTTTTCTTTTTAGAGTGGAGCTTGGTTTGTTTTTTACTGCGTTTTTTGGTGCAGCGCATCTCTGAAATGCAAGGAAACGCAAAGATATGAATAGAGCCTGATTGTTCTTGTGTTACTGCACCAATTTCACTTTCAGGCCCCATTCACGTCTAGCATAGTGGGAGTGCACATTTTGTGTCCAGTTTTTCCTGTGACACGCATAGGGCAGCTTGTTGATTTCAATTGTCTGCACTACATGTGGTTAATGGAACATTTTGGCGTTTTGTGAGTTGTATGTGCAGCATTTGCCCCCTCGTTTTTTCACACGACAAAATGAGTGTTAGCTTCTGTGTTTGGTGTGCCGTTAACAATGGCACTGAAAGCGCAACTAGTAATTTTAGGTGTATAAAGATGTCCGTACACTATGCAATCTGATTGTGTATTTAGTGAGAAGGGTGATCACTGATTGATTGCATTTCATTAAAAAAAATTGCACCTGGGAAAGGGTGGTTGGATGATGCAGGGTTTGTGCTAATGAGGTCAGCTTGTCAACTCCTTCCTGTGTCATGACCTAAAGTCTGTAGACTGTAGATTTAATGGAAATCTTTGATAATTTTGCAAAAAAAAGTACATGAATGGTGCATAGGGGAGCTGGAATTTAGAAAAAATAAAGTGTACAAAGGTGAACTTACCCTTTAACCCTCTTGGGCATGGAGTTCACCAGAGCTTCACAGGTTGCCACTGGAGTCCTCTTCCACTCCTCTATGACAACATCACAGAGCTGATGGATGTTAGAGACCTTGAGCTCCATCTTTCGTTTGAGGATGCCCCACAGATGCTCAATAGGGTTTAGGTCTGGAGACCTGCTCGGCCAGTCCATCACCCAGGGCCGGCCCAAGACATTGTGCTGCCTGGGCCCAAAAAAAAATCACGCCCACCAAAAGGCCCCCACATTCATTTATTTTATATCATGACAATTAAAATCAAAATAGTTTTTATCCGGATGTCAGATTTATGCAACAGTGGTGGTGGGGTTCAGACAGAGGTGGCAGTGGTGGTGAGGGGGGGGTGGTTTAGACACAGGCAGGGGCAGTGGGGGGGGGAGGGTTTAGACACAGGCAGGAGTGGTGGGGGGTTTAGACACAGGCAGGGGTGGTGGGGGGTTTAGACACAGGCAGGGGTGGTGGGGGGGTTTAGACACAGGCAGGGGTGGTAGGAAGGGGGTTAGACACAGGCAGGAGTGGTAGGAAGGGGGTTAGATACAGGCAGGGGTGGTAGGAAGGGGGTTAGACACAGGCAGGGGTGGTAGGAAGGGGGTTAGATACAGGCATGGGTGGTAGGGAGGGGGTAAGACACAGGCAGGGATGGTGGGGGGTTTAGACACAGGCAGGGGTGGTGGGGGGGTTTAGACACAGGCAGGGGTGGTAGGAAGGGGGCTAGACACAGGCAGGGGTGGTAGGAAGGGGGTTAGACACAGGCAGGGGTGGTAGGAAGGGGGTTAGACACAGGCAGGGGTGGTAGGAAGGGGGTTGGATACAGGCATGGGTGGTTGGGAGGGGGTAAGACAAAGGCAGGGGTGGGGTGGGGTGGTAGGGACTGGGATAGGCACAGGTAGGATTGGTGAAGAATGGGATTAGTGGTGCTGACACTTACTTTCTCTGTGTCAGCCGCACCTATAGCGATCCCTCTTTCATCGTGGGGTCTCTGCTCAGCATAAAGCTCCCCCCCCCTTCACGCTGTTGGCCATCAGCCTGTCAGCTGACTTTCTCTTGTCAGCAGCAATGGGGGGGGGCGTGGAGAGGATGGGCGGATAGCCAGCTGTGCGGGTATGGCAGCAAGTGCTCTGCCAATAGCTATTTAGCAAGGCAGTGGTCGTCTTGGAGGTGTGTTTGGGGTCGTTACTGTGTTGGAATACTGCCCTGCGGCCCAGTCTCTGAAAGGAGGGGATCATGCTCTGCTTCAGTATGTCACAGTGCATGTTGGCATTCAATGGTTCCCTCAATGAACTATATCTACCCAGTGTCGGCAGCGAGTTTGGGGAATCAACTTGACTCGCTGCCGGCAATGGCAAATTAACGTGTTTGTAAACTTCAAAAAAAAAAAAAACTGTTCCTGTCTCTTTAAGCTGTAATAAACTGCACAGTGATCGCGCTATGTTATGTAGTCTTTTCCATGTTGTACAATACCTGGTTGATCCTGTCTGTTCCTGTGTCCTGTTTGTAAACTGACAACGCTAATCATGGCTGTTGATCCACGATAGCGTGGTTTACGTCCTTCCGTCATCTGGCTCTCTGTGCAGCATGTCTGTATCTCCCCATCCCTCCCTGCTATTTCCGTGGACTTTGTGAAGCTGATTTGGGGCCAGTCACACGCCTCCCTGATGGTATGGCAGGATGAATAGGTATCTGCCTGTATTTCTCAAAATATATCAAAAAAAGAAACACTCATGGGGATTTAGGGAGAAAAATGCCTAGGTAAACGAATAGTTTCACATAACACAGAAACATCCATACACGCTAGCCACCCAACGTTAGAGGATTTATTCTTCCAATGCAAACACACCTTTGCACACTGGTACTGACTAGTTTTCCAGTGTTTCTCTTCTCCCTCAGTTTCTCTCCCTCACTGAGCTAATGTGACCCCAATGCTGATGGAGAAGGGCAAACTAACATGCTGTGCAGGTGGCACAGGTGCCCCGACATCCTTCTTTTCAACCTACGACATCATTGATTGTTACAATGCTGGAGGCTAGAAGGTTATAATAGTGCACAATGAAAACCTGTGGCTTTATGTAACTAAAAGGCAAGCTTGATCCAGCCTCTGGCTTCTATAGAATTTTTTGGGTAATTTCTAGGCATTTTGCCAAGGCACTCCTGAAGGCACCCTGGTTGAAAAGGGCTATTTTACAGTAATAATATTATTGTATGTACTCCTTACATCCTCCAGGGTCTTTAATACTTCCACTAGACCATACTGTATACATGCACAAATCTCCAAAATCTCTCATTTCTAAATCTTGATCCATCTGTAATGCTATATTGAAGTGTTCAGGAGTGCTAGAATCAAGATTAAACAAAGTGACTTCAAATACGTTTGTACTTGTGTTTTTTTAGCAGGCTACTGCTGATTTTATATAAACTGCGTATGAATGTTGTTACTTTAAATCCTAGAGATAAATCACATAGATCAATGTTTTTCTAATGTGCCTCTAATGACTGTGCCAAATGCAGTATGTTTTTTGTGTATTTGTGCACTGCGATTACAGCTGATGTGGGCCTGTGCAAAGACAGTATGGTTTTCAAAGGTGTTTTTGGTGTAAAAATGCAATTTCTAAGTGAGTTCCAATTTATCCTTGTGCAGCATCTTAGAAGATTTGCAGTTGCTGTTCTATCATGTGGAGTCAGATGTGGAGTACAAATTCTAGTTTCCTTGGATACGGCTGGAAAAAAAAAAAAACTGCAGTCAATTACCCCCCACTTGTGACTTTACTTCTGTGTTGGCGAAAATGAAGTCAATCATGGCCAGAGAACAACCTCTCTACAACACATAGTAGTGGCCGTCTGTTAGAGATCACTGAAAATCAGGAGATCTTATACCAGACAGATTAGCAAATGTGTTTGAAGTGAATAAAATTAAGAATTCATAAAAATAGTTTCTGTGGTCATAAACAACATTTAAGGGCCAGGGGAATGTTGTGTAAAGCACATCGTACAAAGTGCAACAGTTTGGAGTACATAGGGTATTGCACAACATATAGATTGCGATGGTGAAAAGTATGTAGTGTAAAGCACAGCATACAAAACACAGGGGTCCCAACTAAGGTAAAGCAAAATGTACAAAGCATAGTGGTTCACTGTATGGTAGTAACATACAAAGCTGCATACAGTGTGCATCAGTATACACAATGTACAGAGTTTAGCAGTCCAGAATATGTCACGTACAGCACAGCATACAGAGGTCTGGAGTATATAACTTGCTGCAGTGCTACAGGCTGCTGTAATTTGGAGAATGCAATGTTTTTACCATGGGGCTACTCGGTACTGTTGTCCTCTCCCATGTAAATATAGCCACAGTAGATTGACAGCTGTCTGTAAAACCCTGATTAGATGTGAGTGCCTTTTCCCATCCTGAGTCTTTCTGTGCATGAAATTACAAGCAGCTATTATACATAAAAAAAAAGTAGGCGGTTGTACTAGATGTATTTAAAATACATTTATTAATCTCTTAATAAATGCATAATTGGAGTCAAGGGTGTGGATTTTTTATTTGCTTTGTGTTTGGATTTAAAGTTGAACACCATTTGAAAGCAAAGCCACCAGATTCACCTCTAATACCCCATAACATATATTTTCTTTGTCCATGCAGACCGTTCTAGATCTTTCTACGGAATACCTCTGGCACAAAATAACTGTGATATGCTTAAAGAGTAATGCATTTTTTTCTTTTGTTTGCCAACAGTTGTTTGTCTTAAAGCAGTGGCCTCCAAGCTGCACCCCTTTGCTTGCCCTTATCCAGCACTTGGGACACTATTCCTCACTTTGACACCAACTATGGAGCATAAGTCCCCCCACTGTCACCAATGATGGAACATTATTCCTCCCACTGATACCAATACAATTGGGCACTATTCCTCCGACTAATGGAGCATTGTTTACCCTCACTGACGCGGTGCATTTTTTACTTCCACTGGCCACAGTCCAATCCCCCCCTAAAGTCTAAAGGACAGTAAACCAATCTTTTGTTTAGAAAGATTAGACACCCTTGCCCTAAAGGATTAGCTTGTGGAATAAGGATTATATCTGTTATAGTTGAAGTCTGATGGCTTTTTATACCTTCTGGGGACACCAGTGGCAAGATCTCTATACTACATGGCTCTGTTCTTGCCCATCTTGGAGATTTGGGTGTCTCTGCCCACATTGGACTGTTTCCACTCATCATGTTCTAATATTTCTTTCCTGGCATACAATTTGAAATGAATAAGGAAAATAGGACCCCATAAAGTCGCAGTTTACAAAGCTAGCAAAGTACTCTCAAGCATTAAAAAGGACTTGCATTCAAGAGATAGATCAATAGTTGTATGTCTTTACAAATTCTGGTTCACCCTCATCTTGAATATACAGCTCTGTTTTGGTCACTAATGCTCGGGAAAGACATTGTTAGGTTAGAAAGAGTTCATTGAAGGACTGCAAAATGAATAAGGGGGATGGAGGACCTCAACTGTGAGGATTGATTACATAGATAGTTATTCACTCTGGAGAGGAGTTGCTTGAGAGGGGATATGATTACAGTGTGCAAATATATCAAAGGTGACTCCAGTAACTGTAATAAACAAACGATTTGGGGATAGAAAAAGTGGTTTAACCTTAGAATGTAGAAAGGAGTCTTTACTGTTAGAGCAGTAAAACGGTGAAACTCCCACCCCTAGGAAGTTGTACTAGCTGAGAGTATTGAGGACTTCAAAAAACTTTTTGATGTCTTCCTCAGGAAGCAGAATATACAGGACTATGGGTTGAACTGGGTGGACTTGTGTCTTTTTTTCAACCTTATAAACTATGCAACCTATGTCGTCTCCTCACTGCATGATTTAACCAACCCTGTAAATGCCCCACCACGACTGCGCTGTAGTGGGGCAATTGCGGCCCTCGCGAACATGCATGTTGTAAGTTTGGCAGCAGTAACGCCCACCAAATTCAACATGCTGTTTAACTTGTAGCAGCATTGGTATAACCCTAAGCAGCTGCACGGGGGGGGGGGGGGGGGGGGTGTTATGAAAACACCATTGCTGCACGTGAGCCCATGGATTTTTTATTTATTTTTTAATATACAATTAACTAGGGTTTTTTAAACTTATTGTGGGTATCATTTAAAGTACCCATTTAAATCTGCCTATCATCTGCTACTATTGATATTGTCACAACAATTTTCAAAGGACAGTCTGTATGATAATTCTGAAAGCATGCCAAAAATCTCCAGCTGCTCTGACAAGCCGGAAGATTCCATCACCATTTCATAGGGCAAAAGACACAAGCTTGACCCTCATAGATCATTAATACTTTGAAGTGAGAACGTACCTCAGCCTTCCTCCAGGAGAAATGTAAGTCATGACCATCAGTGCATGCATCCCCACCACTGAGGAATGCAGGGGTTATTTCCAAAGAGAATGTCAACACCATTAAGATCTTTCTTTCTAAATGGCATATATATAGTAATCATTTAGATTTTAGAGTTTGAACTGCTTATAAGAATGATCAGTGTGTCCGAATATTCGTGAATATTTTGTTTATTTCATCAAACCACTTTTTTTGTCTGATCTGAATGCAGCCCCATTGCTTTCAGTGTGCCTGTATACACAGACATGTAAATATCCATAAACTAGCACTGCATTTAGATATACAAAAAAAAGGACTAGTTGGCATTTTCTGCGCATAAACACAGATATTTGCACAAGCCACACATGTGCTCCCCTATATTATTTAACTTTGTGGGAGCTAGAAGTATTTTTTTGCATGTAAGCAAGCAAACTATACAGACCACTCCTATTTTTTCGGCATTACCTTTGTGCCAGGAAGATCCAGCATTCATACATTGGTATCGTGCAAAGAGATGGACTCCAGGAAACGGTTTTACCTGACAAAGGTTATGTGTCTCTGTCCACCCAGTCCAGCGATTTTCACTCCACTTGGCACCTTTTTTTGTCAGGGCTGAAGACATGATTGTTTTCTGTTTCAGGTAACACTTGCAATTTGATATCCCTCCCCAAGCTTGTTACTAGACAGGAAAAACAGCAGACTGATCAGCAAATCATTTATCCTCCTATCAACAGGTGCTTTGTTAGCACATGATCAGGGAAACACAAGTCCTGTATATACTCGAGTATAAGCTGAGTTTTTCAGCACATTTTTTTGTGCTAAAAAAGACCCCTCGACTTAAACTCGAGTCACTGTGCTCATCTGCAGCCTCATGCGCCTGATCTTCGAGCCCTGTGACATGCAGTCTAGTCGGCCGTGCAGTGTAACAAAGCCCCACCTCCTCCTCGTCCCTGATAGGTGGAACACTGGCTCACTGCTGGGAAACTGAATCAGTGTTCCGTCACGGACGAGGAGGTGGCGGGGCTTTGTTACACTGCACGGCCAACGAACAGACTGCATGTCGCAGCGCCAGCAGATCCAGTACATTTGGCTGCAGATGGACACCGTGGGGCATGGAGATGGCACAGTAAGGATGCAAATGGGCACAGTGAGGCTGCAGATGGGCATCGTTGACCCTCTTTTACACTTACAGTAGCTGCGCATTTCCCACCCTAGGCTTATACTCGAGTAAATACGTTTTTTTGTGGTAAAATTAGGTGCCTCGGCTTATATTTGGGTCGGCTTATACTCGAGTATATACAGTAATGGGCTCATTTTTCTTCTTAGCCTTCTCCCAGTGTAACTACTGCTGTACAGTACATTGCAATAAGTAGATACAAGGTCGAATGTTGGTACTTCTACTGCTTGCATTTAATGAAGTATATGTAAACTCTTAACCTATTATTCAGTATGTATGGCTCACTGTATACATTTTTCTTTATCGAATAGTATTTTGTGAATCTGTTGCAAAGTTTCTTACCTGGATATCCTGCCAGTAACAACACTTTCTGATGCAGATTGACAAAATGAAGCCACTATCATAGCGTTGTCAGCCTGCTGTGTGTGTGTGTGTGTTCCTTCAATTGACTATGGGCTGCCCACGTGATGGGCAGTCCAATGGGCAACTGAAGAAGCTTACATGGCAGGCTGACATCACTGCTGCTAATTGAGAAGCAGTGGCTTAGTATTAGAAAGTGCAGTTACTGACAGGATATCCAGGTACTTGCAACAGATTAACAAAATAGATTTCTTAAAGAAAACTATATAGAGTGAGACAATACAAGACATACTGAAAAAAAGTTTTTTTATGGAGTCAATGAATACAGAGATGCATTAATGCATGCTAATGATGTGTCCCGCATTGGCCATGAACTTGTTTCTTTTTTGTTTATCAAACTCACAGCTATGTACTAAAAGTGATCACTTTTACCAGACTTGCAAGTTGCTGTTCAAATCTTCTCCATACCCCCCACCCCCCGGACCACCATTCCCCATTGTCTTCTGCAAAGTCTAAACATGGAGGCACTTGACTCTGAACACTTCCATTTTCAGTGCTGTCTAAATCCCAGCTTCAAAGGCGGGTGTACAGTGGATTGAGCACAGTCTGTGCTCAAACGGCTAGAATAGAGGGCATGAGAGACAAGTTTATGCCCAATGCTATCATTTAGGGGGTTGTTATACCCCTTGTGATAGTAATATTTAGATCAAAAAATATAAAAAGTGTTAAACTTTGAAATATAATTAAATAAAAACCTTTTTTAAAGCACCCTTGCTCCCCGGTGCACACATATAGGAATGCAAATGCGTGCATAGGGACATGTACATGTATGTAATCTACAGTTGCACAACACATATTGGGTACAGGTAAGCATGCCAGAGTGAGAGAAATAATCCTGAGTGTTAACAGTTATGGTAAATTCTAGATCGATAATCTGTACAGGCATTTAAATTGTCACCTATTATTTGTGTACCATAGTTTTTTTGCTGTTTTGCAGGTACACGCAGTTTTGAGGCCTAACATTTTGGGTATCTGTTTACTTAACATCGCCTCATCTTTTATTTTGTACAAAAAATAGGGATTGTATTGCATGTATTAAATTCATTTTTGTGTATTTCTTCCTGAAATTATAGATTTGATAAACAGTATCATGCAATATAAAAAAAATTCTATTTTTTTATTCTACAGGGCCTCTAGTTAAAAAAAGAAATAATGAAAATATGTAGTGCTTTGAGGGTTTTAACACATTTTCAAAACAAAAATACAGTTTTTAATGTGTGCGAAAAAAGTAAAATGGTTAAAATATAACTGCATAGGCACCTGTAGGACAATATAATAGACTATTGGGTCTAGTACATAGGCTTGTATAACTCCATCCCTTATTACTTTAAAAAAAAAAAAAAAATCTTAGTGGCCGTGGGACAAACACCTAAAATAGGATGTATTAATGATTCACTGTATTCAACATATATAGAATTAAAACCTATTTTGCACCAAATACTGATTTACAATTTTTCACATATAATCACATTATCAAAAAGATCTCTTCAAACAAACATCCATTAATAGATTTGCCAATTAAATGGATAAGTTGCATCACAAATCTCAATGCATTTCGTGAACAACAATTCAGGAAGTAAAGTATTGTTCAGGAGACGAGGTGAGATTTGTAATGCAACTTGGCTATCTCTCTAATTGGCAAATCTATTGATGTACAGTACATCTGTTTGAAGAGACCTTTTTGATTATGTGATTATGTGTGTAAAATTGTAAATCAGTCTTTGGTGCAAAATAAGTTTTTAACTCTATACTGTATATGTTTTTATATGTTGAATAAAGTGTATCATTTAGGCTGGGTTCACATATATGTGAATCGGATGCAAAGGAAAAACAGTCAGGAGCCTTTTGCATGGTGCTTCGCTGACCAGTTTTTTTAACCACAGGATCCTACGCATGTGTACTAGCACAAGCGCAAGGCACGACGCCTGGTGAATATAATTTTTCATGGCGTCTAAGGCAAAACATAATGCTTTTGGTAGTTCGGCCAAATACTGGGCTTGCTGTACAGGAACCATTTCAAGGGCCTGTCTGAATTGGTCCTTTAGGGATTGACAGATGCCTGTTGCAGCGAGTAGCGGAACCTGCCAAAGAAAAAAAGAGGACTTTAACAGGAATTCCAACCTTTTATCTGTTGGATCCTTAATCATTTGTGCATTGTCTACTGGACAAGTTAGACTTTTATTCACCTGGAAATCGCAGCGTCAACTGCTGGTACATTCCATTTTTTGGTGAATTTCTCCTCAATGGGATAAAGAACTGAGAATCTCTTTGGAGGGAGAAAATGCTTATCCAGGTGATCCCATTCAGCATAAATAAGCTTTTCTAGTAATGCATGGACAGGAAACGCATGCAAAGACTGTAAAGATTTTAAGGAACCCAGACTCCATTAGGGGTAGCATGAAAGTGGAACGAACCATCTCCATAAGTGAATGTACCAGCAATTTATCAGATTGGGAGGCTGAAAAGGGTTCATCTACCTTTGTTTCCTCCGCAGAGGAGTAATCAGTTTGTTTTTCCTCCTGATCGCCTGAGGGTAACACCTCATTCTGTACCCACTGTTCCCTTGTAAAGGGTCTGAGGTGGGGGAGGGGCATCTAACACTCTTCCTATCCTTTTGGATGGAGGATGCGATTAAAGCTGATAATCTTCCTTCTAGGCCCTGCAGGGCAGAGGAAAATACATCTTCAGTCATGTATACAGGGGCTGAAATGTGAGAAGCAGCTGCACCACCAATTGGTTCCAATGACTCACTCAATGGCTTGCCTTATCTGGTATTTCAGGTGAGGATGACAGTGTGGAGGCACGACTGGAGTTCCCAGTGCCTGGGGGTGGAATGTTTGGTACCTTATTTGTGGTGACTTTTTTGGAAGTCCTAGTGCTAAGCACAAAAGCAGAGGCACTAAGCAAATGCACTATTTGCTGAGCAATAGTTTTAGCAATACAATGCCGCTCAGCTTGGTGCTGAGTAAAAATGTATTTCCTGTACTGGAAATGCCTGCATGCATCCCTTACGTGCCCCAGGGCTCCTGTGTCCTGTGTGTCAGACCTCCATCTCTTCAGTTACATGTGATCGAGCTCTTCTGTTAAATAAGAAGCGTCTGTTTTAAATGCCTCAGGTGCGAGCTCTGCTCTGCGTCCCCAGCGCCTGCGCATACGGCGCTGCGCCTAAGCCACGCCCCCTCACCACTAACCGGCTCCCCCCTCTTGTTTCAAATCAACAGCAGTCCACGCACGTGGAGGGCATTCGGGTCTGCCAGTGCAGACCCGTAGAAGGGGAGGCTCTGTCCTCGTGAAAATCAAGTATGGACAAGGGCTTTATGGCTATGTGGGGAATCTTTCAGCTGACTCCATTTGGAGTAAATACAACACAGGGAAACCGCCATCGCACCCCCCGAGGGGGGTGTACAAACGGCTGTTGTACCTCCCATCCCCTTAGTTCCCCTAGGGGGGAGAAGAACATGCTGCAAACTTTGTTCAAGATTAAAAATCCCCCCTGGCTGCTGAGACCACACACATGCTGTTTTAGCTGGACACTGAGCTGACTGAGAAGCAACGTACCAAGGTATGTGCATTTACTCCCTCTAGTGGAGACTTTAAGGCATGACAACATTTTACTCATGGAAGAAACAACCATAGGAGGACTTTTTTCAGTTCCTAGGCTTCTTCCCTTACCCTCGCTGCAGGATATAGCTGTAACAGACAAATCCAAACTTCACCCATCACGGCTGGCTGCGCTAGAAAACCTTCAAGGACCAGGTCCCTTTTTATCGGGGTTCCACTTCATTGGACCTGTATTGGCACCCCGCCAGGAAAATCTTTAGGTAATGTAAGCATGACCAAAAAGCCCTGGGTCCCAAGGGTCCAGCCCTGCAAGGAGAGGCGTTGCCGGCAAAACCTCTAAATAAGCCCTAGTTTAAAGTGGTTTTAAAATCCTAAAATACACTGTATTACAGCAGTATATAATGTACACTGTGCATTTTTCTGTAATCTATATGTGCTAAATACCTTTGGTACAGTGCCGCATGGCGCTCAGCTGATTTCCCGCTGCTCTCCTCCTCAGCTGATCCCCCACCCACTGCTCTCCTCCCCTTCTGCCAGCTGTCAGCGGGAGATCATGGGCCCCCCTCCCTCTGCATTGCTTGGAGCGGGGAAGACTGATCAGGCGGGTCACGGAAGCGCCGTGCGGAGCTATAAGAAGGTATTTATCACAAATAGATTTAAAAAACATGCACAGTTTACATGATATAATACTGTAATACAATGCATTTTAGGATTTTACACCCACTTTTACTCAGTTCCATTGGCCACTGGGGATTCCTGACAGGCAGGGAGGGAGATGGGGAGAGACAGCACATGACAAGCCCTACCCCGAAAATAAGCCCTACTGGGTCTTTTGTTGCCAAAATGAATATAAGACCTGAGCTTATTTTTGGGGAAACAGTATTTTGGATTGATTTTTGAGTTGGTATTTTACCCGGACTGAGCACCTGAGAGATATTCTTTTTATGTTTATGTGCACACCCACATTTAAAACATTTTATATTTTGGTAATTTTACACTGGACAACCCAGGGCAGAGCTGAGACTTTTTGTTTGTTTGTTCCTGGTCTACACCTATTTGAGAGTATTCCATTCGTCTTCTGTCCTGTAGACACTATAGGGAGTTGGAGAAAATCTCTCTAAATTGAGGTAAATCTTCTCTTGCACAGAGTCCACCAGAACAAATGTCCCCATTGGAAGACTTTCTGGTAGCAACTCGTAATTTTTCAGCCCCAGAGGAAAGAACAAATGGAGAGAATAAGCTCACAGACGACAAGGAAAACCTGACAGGGGCTTTCACCCATCTCCGCTCTATTCGGAAAAAAAAAAAAAAAAAAAATGTTTTCATTTACATACACTTAAAACATTTTGAAAGCAAAAAAAAAAACACCAACAAGCATTAGTTTATCTTTTAAAATAGTTGTGGTATACAACTTTTGAAACCGCTTTATAAGGGAATTAGCATCTACTTATATTTGCTGAGTGGCAAAGGCTTACAGCACTGACATTACAGCACAAATGTCCCAGAGATTGAAAAGACGTCTCAATGGATTCATCCATTTTTGGCAAGTGTTTCTAGGGTACAATTTATGGATTGCTCCTTCAAGCTATTTTTTCTCTTCTACCATATGTTCCTTCAATAACCATGTCAGGGATGCTTATATTTTCAATAGTTTACATTTGGGCCAGAATACATCATGCATACTGTACAAATTATAGCAAACTGAAAACAGCTGGGAAATTTGAAAAAAACTAATTAAAGTACCAGTGAGTTCCATGCATATGTGTTCAGTCAGGAACAGAAAGAAAACCGCATCTTCTGAACTAAATGAAGGTCCTGTTAGGTTGTACTACAAACATTTGTTAAATGATAATGAAAATTTCAGAACGTATTGTTGAAAAATTAATTCTGTTATTTCCATTCTGGCAAGCTTTTTAGGGTAATTAGTTGAAGCTGAAGTTTAATCTAAAATATTTTGCCCTCCCTGTTTCCTCCATTCTTCCCTCATTAACATGCTAATGGCATTTTTAAATAAAACCTTTCCATTTTCATTACATACCTCATTTTAAGCTCCTTTTTTTTTCAGCTCGATGGCTGAATAAATAAAAAATAGAAAAAATAGATGTGCATGGCCAGCTTGAAAAAAATAAATAAGATTCCTTGATCCACACAAGCATGGTGGATGGAGGAATCCCCCCTATCAGAACATTGTATTCTGACAGCAGCACTCACTGCTGTCAAAATACATTGATCAGTGGCTGCAGCTGCTGATTGAAGAAAAATGTCCAATATGTCTTGTTTGATCATAGTCCATCAAGCAGGGACAGCCACACATTGATCAAAATATGGCTGGTCCCCGCTGAACCAATCAAATTGCACTCGCTGTATGGCAAGCTTTACTCCCACTGATGTCGTCTGTTGGTGTCTATACTTCTCTATGCAGTGCAAGCAGATCATTGGTTGGTTGGAGGTGCTGTCAGGGTACTGTAAATAGCTTCCTGAAAACATCCTAGCACCCTGCCTCACTCCTCCCAAGAGCCTTTAGCCCTGAAGGATGCAGGCAGGCTCTTGGAGGGACAAATATCAATATGCCTTGATAAATGGATGGCAATATAGAGGAGAGAGCAATCCTAGGCAGATTGCATTTGCATTCAGACTATCCTAAGGAACAGCCATGTAATGCTGACACTCCATGATTGAAAAGGCTGAAATCCAGTGAATGAAAGGGATGAGACAAGGACCGTAAGGCAAGCCAAAGATTATACAATTTTCTTTCCTGCAACCACGGAATTCAGGAATGAAAATTACTCAATTCATTCACAGTCAGTGTTGAAGGGGGAATCCCTGCAGTGGAGCTATAGAGTTCTTCCAGGTGTGGGGAGCCATCCCTGCCAGGAGAACACAAAGATTATTGCTTGTGGCTATAGCCACTAGAAGTCAAATATTGCTGGCATCAGCCTGCCCATAGATGGATTGAATATTGTTCAGTCCTTGCTGAAGCCGAGATTCAAACCATCTATGGCTGGCTTAAGACTCAGGAGGAAAAGATTAGAGGATGCTGCATGAGCCAGGAAATGAGGTAAGTTCTTTCTGACTAGCTGCAGGTTCGAATGCAACCCATGATAAGCTTACAGTGTGCATTAAAATCTCAGAGTAGACGTGTATGGCAAAATAATTAGTTTTGATTTGTTAAGCTAGTTATTTAGTTTCGTTCAATTCAGTTGATGCCTTCATTCGGAATTCGTTTCATGTCTTTTTCAAATTTTCTTTGAATTTACCGTTTTGTTTTTGTTTTTTAATTCTAAACGTTCAAATCCATACATTTAAAATCGGTCGAATCTAAAACTTTAGATTATTTTTTTTTTTGAATGTGGCAAAGTGAACAAACAAAAAAAAATCATTAAATTATTACAATGACTCTTTAAATCACCTTTGGCTTAACAAAAACAGCATTATTTTGAAATGATACTCTAAGAACACACGCAGTCTTTGATTTCAGCAATATGTGTACAGTTAGAATTCAACTGCAGTTCAATGTAAAATTCTATTTTAATTTCAGCACGAATGTCTGAAATTTGGACAAATTTCATTTCGTTATTCGGAGCATTCAGTGAAATTTGTTTATATTGTAATTCGGATATATATACGAATAATGAGAAATTTGTCTGAACATTCATTCGAAACGAACCGTACATGTCCAAGAAATTCCAGTATAGAAGAGGAGCCTATACAACTGTTGCCTTCACTGGTTCAGCCACCCCCCCCCCCCCCCATTAGCGTGTTGCTGATGTCCATGACATTGATGGTAAAACTAAAGATCAGCCTTAAATAAATGTGAATAATTACTTTTGGAAGAAATTTTCATCATTGATGCATTTGTTTATTCACCAATATCTTTTTGCATTAATTCCAAATTGTTTAGGCAACCTAAAACATATTGAAGGTCTAAAGGCAGCTGTAGAGTGAAAAGGGATGTTTGGGTGTACACACACACCTACACTTTAGTTTAGTTGTCCAGAATTCTGGCCATAATTTTCTTTTCCATAAAATTACCTGTCACAAATGGGGTTTACTATTACAAAAACAAGATGAAATTCTCACACCTCGCTTCGGTAAAAGATTATTCTATATATACCAAAATCCCAAACCTAACAATGGAGTAATAAACTAAAGAAAAACATTGTAAAAGAATGGTATAAAAAATGTACAGACAATGTTGAAACAGACAATGTTAAATCTTGAATGCAATTTCCCAACCTAAAATGTTTATATTTTTTAGGTTGGGCATTGCACTCAAGATTTTGTATTGTGTGTTTAGACAAAGTATGAATTTTGATAGCATTTCCATTATAGCATTTTTTTCTTTAGTTTAATAATGGGCTAAGATCTTTCTACAGGGAAAAACAGCACTAAAAACCTGAGGAGCACTAACTCTTTTTCCTGTCTGCTAAAAGCATAATGGAGGCATAATTTAACCCTCATTTCCAGTCCTGATTTTACAACAGAAAAAATGTCCCCAAAGTGGACACAACAAGGTCAGTTTCTAACTCTTTTTTGACTTTTGCCAAAATAAAAATGTTGAAGGTCCACTTTAAAGATTTATAATGGTTGTATTAGATTATTGCTAAGGTAAATGTGGCCAAGTTTAAAATGTAGGGGCAAATTCTCATTACGTAGAACTGTCCTTGCGAGTAGGAGGCACAATTGTTGGCTATGGAGCATACAACTCTTGGATATTTAATATGTTAATATTTTACACACATATCCAGATATAATTCTTCAGATTTGATCCACTACACTAATAATTGTTTCTATGTTCTTCTTTTTTACATAAAGGTCTGCACATTTGCAGTAGTTTACAGTGATCAATCAGAAATGTTTCTGTATTGCTCTGAACTACTGTGATAAAACATAATCTCTGGCTGCAATACAAAAACCTTTACCAATATCTAATATGCTGTATGTTGAAAATATTCTCTGTGTAATATTGATTTATTTCTAAAACTGAACTGGATTCCTTTCCATATGATAATATATGTATCATGGAACAGGAAATTTCTACAAGGCTGGCAGTATAATTGAACTATAATCTAAATACAACTACCCTTTGTACAAGCGGTGGGGTCATATTTATACCTTATGTCAGGGACTGAAGATTGGCTTTATACTTCCTTTTGTAATGAATGCTTTTTTGTAGAGGAAACATCTATTTTGCCTTCTGAAGTCATGTTTAATAGGTTTTATACTTTAGTTTAGAAGACTCCCAAACACATAAATATACATTTCTTCCAGCAGCTTTGAACTGATTTGATTGATTTATAAATCTTGAAGTGAGCTGTTTAGTATTTGTTTTAGAAAACTGTAATTACATCTCAAAGCCCCCTTGTGGAATAGAGGATGTGGGATCTAGAATCTAGCGTTTTTGCTGTTCTCCCTACAGTTATGTTGGTTTCTTAGATATGAAGAATTCACATTGGGAAAATTTAGGAGGCTATGTTACCCGGTTGACTTCTTATACACATTGAGCCCATTGTTTCATGTAAAGAACAATAGTACTTTTCATAGTTAGACTTAAGATCCAGGTAGCCCCTCAAATTTTTCCATGTACGGTAACTATCCACGATCCACAGAGATTTTCACTGCAGAGCCCATGGGTGCCACATAGGGGGAGATTTACTAAAACTGGAGCATTCAGAATCTAGTGCAGCTGTGCATGGTAGCCAATCAGCTTCTAACTTCAGCTTCTTTAATTAAGCTTTGACAAAATAAACTGAAAGCTGATTGGTTTCTATGCAGAGTCTCACCAAATTTTGCACCTTACAGTTTTAGTAAATCCCTCCCATAGCGTCTTTATAAAATATCTCCTAGCTGGTCCATACAGCGGCTTCCGATGCATATTTATGGGAAGTCCCTTCACACTTTAGAAAATTCACCTGCAGTAAATGCTTGGTAAATGTCAGATTCACAGCTGTATACATAGTGTACAAAATTAGCATTTTCATTTGTGTGAAAAATAGTTCATACAAATGAAAATGCAACAAGGCAAAAAGAACATCCTTGGATATAGTGTCCCACAAGGTTAAGACAGAAGGTTTACACATATCAGGGCTGGGAATCTGAACTTGAACTAATATGAGAGCTGAATAACCAAGATATTTTTAGAATTACTTTATGGCCATACTCAAAGAGATCTGAATGTTGCTAAATTATGATCCCATTCTCTGAACACAATCATTCCCCCTCAAGTCAAAAATGGAAGTCAAGGCAATTGAATTTTTTTATCTGTAGCAATCATTTCCCTTACAGGTTTATTTTTTTAGCCTGAATTACCTTCTACATTTTTTGCTTTGCAGTGAGCATTCTTGATGTATGAGATACTAACCTTCAATTCCAATCTAGATAATATTTTATTGACTGTAGTGGCAGCACTTAAAAAGCATAGTAGTAATTCTGTTACTTCCATTGTTCCCCACGGGTCACAGCGTGCACTAAAAATACAACCTATCAGTGACATCAGAACATCTCCACCTCTCCCTTTGCGAGTAGAGGCTGACTGGCCCTGTAGTATCTCCCTGTGTTATGCTTGCCGAATGTTTTTCTTCCTCCTCTCTCTCCGGGGATGTCTTCTTCGTTCGCTGCCGCCCGCTAAAAATAAACAGCCTTCCTCTAACGCTGGCTGCTTCTGTTGTGTCGGCTCTTGCTGTTTGGCCATGCCCCATTTCTATATAAGAAATAGCATTCAGTGACATCACCTGGAGACCCCGCCCCTTGTGCTGTTAATTGTTGGGAAGCCCGCTGACAGCTGATGAGTCATCGGTTGTTAAGGACGCGCTGGCCGGCTTCCCGTCCCACTGCTTGGCAACCAGCTATTTGTCCCCTGACCCCAGCCTGTTTTTTGACAATTACTACATGTGATACAGCCAGCAAAACCCTGGTGGTAAATATTGCATGCTTTTAATTTTCTGGTCCGTTTGTGAATTGGACTTAAGAGCTTTTTATGTGGCATTTACCTTTTTTTGGGGGGTAAATACCTGATAATCATTATTTAATTGTTTTGTGAATATTACTTTACCACATGCTATAATTTATGGAAAAATTTGTAACATGATACCCTTATTGCATTGCATAAACGTTAGTGAGTTGACCCCATAGTGACATGTGACTACATGTGTCTGAATCCTTCCAAGGGTTGTATCATTGGTAATCGGAAGCAGGGAAGCCATACTTGATTTTAGATGTGCTTTTATAGTCATTTTATTTTTTAACATGAAGGTTTTTAATGCATGTTTTACAATTAAACTATCTTTCTGCCACTCGGCACTTGTAAAAATTACAGCTTACATAGCATATATTTTTTGTTCATTCATATATACACCTATTGAACCACACCTAATTTTTGGATAAATACCAGTCCTTTATTAAGAACCTTAAAAAAGATGTGAATAATACAGATACTATTCTATTATAACGCTAATAATTGGCTAAGGCTGCTTATTTTCTAACTTCCTTTTATTTCTATTAAAATTGCTTTTTTTTGTTTGCTTTTTTTTGGGGGGGGGGGGGGGTTAAATTTTTTTAACGTTCCACATTCAAAGGTTCATAAATACTAAGTATTAAATGTTATTGTCAGCAGTGAGCCCATAACACATTCTTATCGCAAAATTTTCAAAGATCATGTCACAAACCTGCTGACATTTTGTAACCTGTTAATCCTTTTACGAGTCAGGAACATTTCAGACAGATAATTAAATGTCTACAAAAATATTCTTCAAAGACATTTGTATCAGAGGCTTAGTCTCAAGCCATATTAGTGTAAATAGACTTTGAACATTTAAATCCGCAAAACCCTTAAAAAAATAGTTTAATCTGGCATGCCACAATTGTTGCAAAAAGTTGTCGAAGCTGTGAACACACATTCCAGCTATATCAATAAGGCAAATATGATAACGCTCATAGCTACAGCAAAATACCACTTAACATACAGAGACAAAATGAAGAGAGATGATCTGTCTTTACTCATTTGATAGACCAGTGGTACTCCTCTCAACCACTATGCCCAGAGAACCGTTTTCTTTCAAGTATAATAATTGCTAGTTTTTATTGAACATTCACTCTTTTAACCACCAACCGGGCCAATTATGACAATTCTCTCCTACATGTAAAAATCGACTTCTTTGCTAGAAAATTAGGTAGAACCCCCAAACATTATATATACAGTTAGGTCCATATATATTTGCACACAGGCACAATTTTCATACTTTCTGTATGCCACCAGAATAGAATTAAAAAAAAAAAATTCAAAAGGTTGAACATAAATAACAAGTACACATTTTAGGAACTGCAGTAATTGGACAAATGAATATAATCGTAAATAAAATGTTCATTATTAATATTTTGTTTGGAACCCATGGACATTACCAAAGACTGGGTTTCCTAATTTCTGATGCTTTGCCTGATGCTCTAACTGCAGCTGTCTTCAGTTGTTCTTTGTTTGTGGGTCTTTCTGCCTTTAGTTTTGCCTTCAGCAAGTGAAATGCATTCTCAATTGGGTTAAAATCCGGTGATTGACTCAGCCATTGCAGAACATTCCACTTCTTTTCCTTCAAAAGCTTCTGAGTTGCTTTTGCAGAGTGTTTGGTATCATTGTCCTTCTGTACTGTGAAGCGCAATCCAATCAACTTTGCTGCATTTGGCTAAATCTGGGCTGACAGTATATCTCTAAACACAGCAGAATTAATCTGGCTGCTTCTGTCACATTGTCAATACACACCAATGTCCCAGGGCTACTGGAAGCCATCACACTACCTCCACCATGTTTTACAGATGATGTTGTGTACTTTGGATGTTGTGTACTTTGGATCATGGGCTGTTCCAAGCCTTCACCACTCTTCCCATCATTCTGGTACAGATTAATCTTAGTTTCATCCGTCCAAAGAATGCTTTTCCAGAACTGGTCTGGCTTTTTTAGATGTTTTTTTGGCAAAGTTTTATCTGGCTTTTCTATTCTTCAGGCTTATGAATGGTTTGCACCTTGTGGTTGAACTTTCTACATTTGGATGTACATACCCTCAAATTAAACCAGATAGTGTGCACTTTCAGCCCATTTCCATTATATAACCATAGCTTGAATATGTTTTGGTAAATGCCTGAAAAAATCAAAAATTGTGCCTGTGTCCAAATATATATGGACCTAACTGTATGTGTGTGTGTGTGTATATATGTGTGGTGTGTGTGTGTGTGTGTGTGTATATATATTATATTATGCAGTGCTCATTGAAAATGAGTACACCCCTTTTGAAAAGTAAGATTTTAATCAACTCAATCAACACAAGGACAATTTCCAAAATGTTGCCAAAACTGAGTTTTATAGAACATTTTTTTAGCTCATGACATGAAAGTAAGGTTAATATAACTTGGATTGCAAAATCTTCAGTTTTACTCAAATTAATTGATGCAAAAATGAATATACCCCAAAACAAAAACGACTACATCTAGAATTTTGTATGAGCTTCAGGATTTCTAAGGACCAGCACCAAGTCTTCTAGGCATGGAATGAACAAGTTGGCGACATATTGCAACATCTGCCCTTTTCCAGTCCTCAAGAACGACCTCTTTTAGAGCCTAAATTCTGGATGGAGAGTGTTGCTCAACTTCGATTGGGTTCAGATCTAGAGACATTCAGGAGGCCATTGAATCACTTCTTCAGAAAATGCAACAGTGGCCTTAGATGTGTGTTTTGGATCATTGTCATGTTGGAAAATTGTACGATGATCAAGGATTAGGAGTAATGGTAGCATCTTCTATTTCAATATAGAGCAGTACATCTGTTAATTTATGATACCATAAATGAAATGCAGCCCCACGACACCAGCAGCTCTCATGCAGCCGCCCCACATAAGGACACTGCCAAGACCATTCTTCACTGTAGGTACCATGCATTTTTCTTTGTACTTCTCACCTTTGCGACACCATAGAGTTTTGAAGCCATCGGTTCAAAAAACATTCATCTTGGTCTCATCAATCGAGAGTACAGAGTACAGTAGTTGTCTTCTTTATCAGCATGGGCCCTGGTCAATTATAGGCGGGGTTTTTTTCTGCATGGGCTTTAGGAGAGCCTTTGTGGATGACACCCATGCATGCCATTCCTCTGCAGTGTATGCCGTATTGTCTCACGTGAAACAATCACCCACCGTTGGCTTTCTACTACCTTAGCGAACTGCAGTGAACTTGCATGGCGATTTTTTCTTCAACCCTTCTCATCAGAAGACAATCCTGTAGAGGTGTTAACTTCTGTGGATGATCTTCTCTTTTTCATGTCTAATGTCTGTTCATCCCTGCCGGTACTAATGGAACACGTTAAGGAGTTTGGAAGGTTTTCCAGTCTAGGTATAAACTGGGAGAAATCCATGTTGATGCCTTTAGACCCCCTTCCGGATCCACTACCACCTATACGTTCTCATTTTAAGGTTGTATCATCTATAAAATACTTGGGTATAACTATGTTGGACTCCCCACAGTCATATATTGTAGATAATATATTTCCATTACTTATTAGATTTCAAAATCAGAGTAAAACCTGGACTAAGCTCCCTTTATCGCTAATAGGTCGTATCAATTTAATAAAAATGATATGGATGCCTCAGCTCCTCTATTTTTTACATAATGCCCCGATTTGGATACCTATCCGGATCTTTATTAAGATAAACACTATATTTAGGCGATTAATATGGCGGAACAAAACCCCTCGTATCAAACTGGAGACTTTACAGCATCCCACAAATGCTGGTGGCCTGGCAGTTCTTAATCCAAGGCTATATTTTCTCGCCTCCCAATTACAGCATTTTGCCGGATGGGAGTCGGAACAGATATCCTTTCCTGCTCGACGATCATTTTCTTTTGCATTTAAGGGTCGGTCGCCACACTTTGTCCTCGATGGTGCAAGAAGGGGGTGTCTCGCTTGCTGATATGCCTGTATGTTAATCTGTAAAGTATATAGGATACAGTTAAAAAAATTACTTTCTCAAATTTCGGCTCTTAGAGGCTTTCAGAGATGGGCAAAATTAGGAATAACTACTTTAGCTCAGCTATATCAGAATGGTATACTTAAATCCTTTGAAGATCTGAGGGCAGAGTTCTCTGTAGTGTCAGGTCACCTGAGACCAGGTGACAGGTGCACTCAGTAGGAATCAGAAGTGCACCACTAGGTAGTGGACCTTAGGACTGACTGCTGCGGATTGTACCCAGGGAGATTCAGGACACAGGTCTACTGGATCACTAACACAGATCTCAGTGGGAGCTAGAGCATAGATTCCCCAGGGCGCGGAGTCTAAGAGCCAGCAGGTGTTCACCAGAGCCTCTAGTGGTGAGGATGGACTTTGCTGCAGTCTGGCTCCAGGTCGCGACCCCCAGGGTCTCACAGCTCCCGCTCACAGTAGACTACAGGAGAAGGAAGCAGCAGGCTGGAACGACAAGGATAGTAAGGGGATAAGGCAGAGGTCAGGGTAACTAGCAGACAGGAACAACAGAGTACACGCCAAAGGTTCAGGGTCACAGGCAGACAGGGATGGTTGAGAACACGCCAAGGTCGGTAACGGAGACAAACATAAGGCACACAGCAAGCAGGAACCAGGAAGCCGAACACACCATGGATACACAATGGTTGATCAGCACCACTGGCTTGCAGTGCACAGGTTAATATAGGTTCCCCTGATAGGGCCTGGGGTGGGGCCATACTTAGAGGAGAGGTTATAAAAACCACCAGGTGAGAGTGGCTGGCCTCTTAGTCTGAACACATGGAGGAGAGGTAAGCAAACAGGGGAAGATTACTGCATAACCGTGACATGTAGTATCCAACTGGTTGTATCATTTCCTTCAATTAAGACATGCTCTACATGCCCAGTTTTCTTCTGCTAAGATGTTTTTCCCTTCTATCCCTGTCTTAGATAAAATAGTACAGGCAGTATCAACAAAGGGTCTTACCTTCGTTTCTTATAGGGTACTGTCAGATGGGTTTCTATTGAACTTCCCCATCCGTTCTCGGGCTGGCTAGGAGAAAGATATTGGTCCCATCTCTGAGGAGATTTGGGACAATGTCCTCCGGTCCCCACCCAGGGTGTCTCTTTCTCCATCATACAGATTGACACAGATTTTTATTCTCCATAGGGTCTATAGAACTCTGCAGTTTCTCTGTGCAATTGGACTGAAATCTGAGCCAGCCTGTGCAAGATGCAGTAACACAGGTACATTGATACCTTTGTGGCAATGTCCAAAACTTCAAAGATACTATGTGGAGGTGATTGGTACCTTAAAAAGGGTATTGGATATTAATATTCCGGTTGAACCGCTTATATATATAAATATATATATATATATATATTGGGTTACTGTGATACCTCTATCTATACCTCCCCTATTGGTAATACTATAAGGCGTGCACTTTTTGTTGCCCGTAGACAGATTGCTCTTAAGTGGACCTCTCCACATCCATCGACTGTGTCCGATTGGATTGTAGATCTCAAAAGGATCATTCTTTTTGAAAAGCATACATATTCCCTAAGGAACTCCCTGTAAAAACAATATTTTTTTTCTCAGGCCTTTTGACATTTCTCTTCCACGTGGTGCCATTGCTGACCACATGAAATGGGAAGGAGTTTTCTTTAAGTAATGCCCTTTTATAATGAACTGTCTGCTGGACACCTGTTTAATGAATAATTAGACTCACCTGTAGTTAAATTCTTGTTAATTAGGATTATATTGTGTAAAATTTAGCTTTGCTTCTGAAGCCCCTTTCACACTTGTGCGACATTACTGCGATTTTAAGGAATGCCTGTGTAAGTGGCATCAAAATCGGACCAAAGTAGTGCAGGGACTACTTTGAAGTCGGATCGACTTGAAGTCGTACTAATATGAATGGCTGTCATTGGAAATCATGGGGAACTACTTTTCCATCCCAAATCGTAGGACAAGTCGTATGAGTGTGAAAGGGGCCTAAGACTTTCATCGGGGTATATTCTTTTTTGCAACATGGTCTTGAATTTGTTAGGAAAAAATACATTTTTGTGTGTGCAAATTAACAAATCTTGGTTGCAATCAATGGCCCACATTTGTGGGAGTATTTCGTAGTATAGTGTCCCATAGAAAATGTTGGTTCTGAAAGTAAAGTAAAGGTTTTCTGACAAATATGTTGGGTGTACACATTTATGCTGAGCACTGTATATGTGTGTATGTGTGTATATATATATATATATATATATATATATATATATATATATATATATATATATATGTGTGTGTGTGTGTGTGTATATACACCCCTCACATTTTTGTAAATATTATAGCTGTTCATGTGACAACACGACGAAATTACATTTTGCTACAATGTAAAGTACTGAGTGTACTAAGGAACTTGTTTACCAAAATGTTATAGGTGACATGTTTGACACCTACTTTGCGCCAGTTTTATGACGCCCACGGAAATACGCCTCTGAATAAAGAGAGCGTGACCTGCACAACAGATATGTACTGCACTGTTACACCAAGGTTCTACGTTTTACAAGCTGTGTATGTGTGATATTACTGTATCCTTTGTACACTGTTATTTTCCTTTCTTCAATAAAAAGTTATTAAACAAAAAAGTACTGAGTGTACAGCTTATAGAACATTTGCTGTCCCCTCAAAACAACTCAACACACAGCCATTAATGTCTAAACCACTGGCAAAAAAGTGAGTTATTCTGAACTGTAGACTTTGTACATTAGTACACACTTAACTTTATGCATAAATATAGGCATGTATGACTGGAAATGCGCTATGGACCATTTTTTAAGCAGAAGCTTGCTGACTCCTGTGTACATTTCTACGCCCATGTGCAAAAGCACTTATACATAGAATTCAGGATGCAGTGTGGAGTCTGTGGCATTCCATGGGATGCTTTCTGTCAAACACTGCAGAGAACGCTATGTGATTGGAGGATAGGCTGGTTACATGACTTTGCAAGGTTATGTTGACCAGGTTTTACTCCCCTCCCCCCAATTCACTTATTTTATGAGGCTTTAATTTTTTATAGAGTGCCAGGGCAAAGGAAGCAATAAGCACATTTGTAACACACTTGTTCTGTACAAATGTGCCTACTTTTTTAAGCAGCAATATGAATGTGATAAGGCTATATTAATGCTTTATAGATGTGCTGCCAAGTCTGATGTCATACTAGTGATCATTGGCGGCCCGCTTATAAGGGGAGCAGGGGTGACGCCCCCCCCAATCCATGCGCCGACCCCTAATATACATGCAGGGCGCCAGGGTTTTTTTTTTTGAAGCGCATGATTAGAGCCTGAGGCTCTAATTGACTTGCAAAAGGGTGGGCTGATAGTTGTGTGACAATAACAAATTAATATTCGCTATTGTCTTCCTGATTCTACTTCAGCCAATCGGGAAGTGGTTCCTGAGACCCGATTGGCCATGGAGTCTTAGGACTCCTGGCCAATCGGGTTCCAGGACCCACTTCCTGTTCGGTCGAGAGGAGAAGCAACGGTCCTGGAGCGAGGAGTAGCTGGAGCAAGGAGCAGCAGCCCTACCCCGGATCCTTGTCATCTGCCTCCTAACGTAAGGAGGCCTCTGATCGCGGACTTCCAATCCATCTCACCAGGACCTGATTGCTAAACAAGGTTGAGAAATACTTCACGCGATGCTCCCTCATCGATGCTCTTATACTCAAATGCTGTCATTATCTAGATAGTATATACTCACATTTTCACCAGCTCTCTAGCTGAATAGACTTTGATTGAGCTTCCAATTTAGTTTTCTACAGTAAGGCCCCTTTTACACTTGTGCGACTTCAAAGTCGCGCGATTTTACCACGATTTTGTGGGAGTTTGCCGCGAATTTAAGGAATGCCTGTGTAAGTGGCATCAAAGTCGAACCAAAGTAGTGCAGGGACTACTTTGAAGTCGGAACGACTTGAAGTCGTATTAATATGAATGGCTGTCATTGGAAATCATGGGGAATGACTTGTCATGCTACTTTGCAGTCCCAAATCGTGGGACAAGTCGTATAAGTGTGAAAGGGGCCTAACTATTAATTTATCTAGTCTCCAATGTACATCTTGCTAAATTCCTTTTTGACAACAACATAACATTTCTGTTATGTGCAATAAATTGTTTTCCAATTTATTCACTTTAACTGGGGTCCCCTCCAGTGTTGGGATATCTCCCATTTATTGGCAAGTGGGCATCTTGGGAGGAACAATATCGCCTCTATCTTAAAATGGAGAAAAATCTCTCAGGGATGTTATCTTTCAAAAACTAAAAACAGATTATCACCAGTAGATTCAATTCACTTTAGAAGGTCTCATGCAAGATTATATAAATGCGCAATTGCAAGGTTGCTGATAAACCATACAAATGGGTCTCTGTCCAGATTCATAAACTGAACAACACATACATTACAAAGGGATAACTTGGGGACATTTGAATTGTTTGAAAGCAAAATGATATATGCTGAATGTCCCCTTTAAGGGACCAAGTTGCATAACATATATACCATATGTTGTCTATAATTTCTATTTTTGGGCAAGCAATATTTTGCAACGGGGTGTAACAAATGAGCTAAAACCACCAATAGGTTTAGGTACTAACATACAGCTTTGTATACAATATGTATACTACAGCTGGCTTCAGTTTGTGGACAACACAGAAAATGAAATACATACAACCACAAACCCCTACACAGCCCCAGACTCATTATCTTCTGCAGGATGTATTTGATTGTAATAAATGTAGGAAATGGAAGATCGGGAGGCATGGTATTGTTATGTGATTGCTAGTGACCTCTAACTCTGTACTGAGTCATTCTGCATTTTGTCCATCTCTCAGGTCTTCTAGTTGAAAAGTGAATGCAGACAGGTCAGGCTTTTATCAGACTTGGTGCTAGAGGGAGATGT
The DNA here is from genome assembly GCA_028564925.1 of Lithobates sylvaticus. Classification (NCBI taxonomy): domain Eukaryota; kingdom Metazoa; phylum Chordata; class Amphibia; order Anura; family Ranidae; genus Lithobates; species Lithobates sylvaticus. The sequence goes on along the minus strand of CM053032.1, from coordinate 66,208,609 downwards.
CTCTGAGGCTCTGAAACACTCTTCAGGTTAATGTAAATCTGTATTTCCGGCTGAACCACTGCACATGGAATGCAGAGGATATAATTATTCATCTTGATGTATGGATGCTGACTTTGTTTCCCCTTAACACATTTTAGCAGCTTTCAGTTACTCCAAAGTGAACCTGCGCCACAAAATAGTGAACTGCTTCCTTAGGGTGTTGCCACTGTTTTTTCTTTGGATTACTAACCTGTGATTTTTATTTTTTTAAACAACCTGTGTAAGCAAACAGAATGAGTCATCATTTACCAATGAATATCTAACAAATTACACCATAAGGGTCCTTTCACACAGGCGGTATCCATTGTAATCAGCAGGCAAACCATGAACAGATTCTCTGCTAAATTGGAGCAGAACAGAAGTCACTTTTGGAACATCCATGCCCATCCATTTTTTTTGTTTAATGGAATGGATCCATGTTAGGTCTACGGGCAGCCAGATGTAAACCGACGTGCATGCATTTACATCCTTTTATGGCCGATCTGTCACATTTAGCTCAGAAAAATAGAAAATAATCACTTTTTTCCATTTTTTTTTTTTGTAGACCTAGATGGATTTAGGGGTACACTGATGTACATGGGTGCACATCCATTTACATCCACACCCCCCCCCCCCATACATAAGCATTGAGTTTGGTAAAGATCTGCCTGAAAACCTGACAGGCAAATTTGATCAGAACGGCCATGTGAAAGGGTCCTAAGACCCAATAGCAGCACATACTTGTAATACACAGCCTACAAAATATGTATAATGTTAAATGGTCAACCCAACCAAAACTGATATTTCAGTTCTTTGAAGGTGCTGGAGTGTTAAACTACACAATGGTTTCTTTATTTCATGTAGACTCGATTAGTGAAATCCTTGCTTGTGATTGAAAGTCTCTCCAGAATACCTAAAATCAGGCATTTGAAAGTTAACAGACAGAGCCTCAAAATTGGATAATGTAACCCAAGCGGCTGAATTGGATCTACTGAGGGACACACTTACATAATTTAAATGTTGCTACATGACTATAAAAGATCAACATATCGGTTGTACAACTCTCCTTTAAAAAATTGTTTTAAATTTTAAAATTGCTTTAGTCTAGTAGACGTGCAATACTTTTTAAATAAATTCATGTTTTAAGCTGTACTGCACTATGAGACTTCACCTTTGTCTCATTTGGCCATTATCTGTGGATTGGAGTGTGGGCTAAGGAGACAGATATCCTCTGTTGTTATCATACTGGAGCTGATTGCCGGGTACCCTCAGTATTATTTAAAGTGCTCTGTGATCTTTTCTTTGGTAAGAGTCTGTGCATGGGGGAGCGACACTGGAAGCACTTAGGCCCCTTTCACATGGACGGCTGTTCTGCCGCAGTTTAGCATGTTTATTTTGTCTGTGAAAATTCAAGACTCCAGGCACAGCGATCAGCTGCATTTGTACAGTGTGATTACCTGCGTTTACGAGCGTTTATGTGCGGTTGCGTTTAGCTGCAGTTATCTATATATAAATTCCCATAGCAACCCTTTTTATTTTGTTCCCTTGAATCTACCCATGATGCATTTCGGTCCTCTGCATTTCAAACCACCTATTTCCTGTTTCTTTGTTCACTGGCTGTGTGTGTGTGTTGGAGTTTCGTAGGTAGAGGAGTGGTCAGTGTATTGTGCCTGATTTTTTTGAAAATGAATGTGAATATGAGTAGTTTGCTGGCAATGCTCATATTGCTGATGATGAGGATGAAGAGAAGAGCGATCCAGTGTAGGCGACGTCCCCGTCGTTACTGGGTCCATCCCTTAACCTCCCAGCGTCTATCGATCAGCTAATTTGCCCTCATGTTCGGTGAGCTGAGGACTCACGGAGACAAGTTCTTTAATTACACGAGGATGTCGGTGGCAAGCTTCGATGAACTGTTGGATCTTTTTAGAGGACGCCTGAGTAGAACCAGGACCAACATGAGAAGAAGCATTCGTGCAGAAGAACGGCTGTTACTTACGTTAAGGTAGGTTTCCATATGTTGAACAGATGTTCATGTACATGCAGGTGTACCAATATTATTGACAATAGTGTGTGTATGTATGTATGTATGTATGTATATATATATATATATATATATATATATATATATATATTTATTATTTATTTATTAATTTTTTTTTCTGAATTGTTATCAATTTTGTATTGCAGATACCTTGCCACTGGTGCCAGTTTCACCTCCCTCCATCATTAATTCCTAATGGGAATTTCCACTGTATCTACAATAGTGCATGATACTTGCCTTTTTATTTGGGAAGAGCTTAAAACCACAGTCATGCCGGAACCAACATCCAGTCTGAGGAAATAGCGGAAGAATTTTGGGAGAAGACTAACTTCCCAAATTGCATTGGGGTATTAGATGGGAAACATATCCGGCTCATCAAGCCACCAAAATCAGGTTCCCGCTATTTCAACTATAAAAAGTACTTCTCCATCGTCCTCCTGGGACTCAGCGATGCTAACATGAGATTCATTGCTGTGGATGTCGGAGCTTACGGGAGTTCTGGAGATTCCAGAGTCTTCCGTAATTCCATGATGGGCCAGCGATTTGAATATGGAGAATTTCATGTGCCACAGTCAAGGCCTCTTCCTGGTACTGCTATGCCGGATCTTCCCTTGGTAGTGCTTGGAGATTAGGCATTTGCCTTATCCACCCAATTTCTCAGGCCCTATACGAGGCATGGTCTCACTGCCAGGAGGCGCATTTTTAATTATCGTCTCAGCAGAGCTCGGAGAATGGTGGAGTGCGCATTCAGTATTTGCAGTGCCAAATGGCGTGTATTGATGACAGCCATGCACCTGGAAGTGGATCATGAGGTCAATGTCATTTTGGCATGTTGTGTTCTCCACAACTTTTTGAGAGGTAAGGAGATTGTGTCCACCAAAGCCCGTTACCGCTTTCTGAAGAACCCATAGGTCCTGTTACTGGCACTCGTCCCACTAATCAAGCCCTACAAGTGCGTGAAGATTTTGCTGATTATTTTTTGACCGAAGATGGACAGCTCCCATGGCAAAATGACTATGTGTAGAGTTTTCTTTGTTACCCACGTTGCATCAACCTGCTTGTTAGATCAGTTTCCATTTTTGCTTGGAATAAAGTAGTCGACAATGTTTTACAATTATAAATTGTTTTTATTTTTAACTTTGCTATGCAACGTGAAAAAAGGTTAGAAAAAATAGACAAACCTTACAAAACATTGAATGCTTGCAAGTATATAAAACTGTTTTTAATTCCTTTGGAATATTGGACATTTTCTTTTAGTTTCAAGTATAAATTGACTCAGTACAACAGGTAACATGAGTCCCAAAAAATTACCCCCCCCCCCCCCCCCCCGAAAAATATAGTATGCTTAAAGTGCTGTTAACCATTTTTTGAGTATACAGCTGGACACTGAGTGCAGTAAACAGCTCTTTGGTTAGATGGAAAAAGTGCAAAAGATTTCTCCATGTACGCTGCACTGTGTAAATGGGGTGATCTCCCACTGCGCCAAGCTTCAGTATCTATAGTCAGTCCCGCTGGCTCTCAACCTAAACAATCCTTGCACCCAATCAGGATGTTCAGGTATTGTGAGAGCCAGCGGGGCCGAGTAGCAAGATATTCAAGCTTGGGACAGTGGGAGATTCTTCCATCCGCACAGTTCAGCATCGATGGAGGAATCTGGGGTTGTAAACATTAGTTTGTGTAGGTATCAATAACATTAAATTAACTAAAAATTAAAACAGTCATATGAATAACAAATTAGAAGGACACAACTATAAGTTTTCATACTCTGGATAAGGGTGACACAGGGAAGAGTGGCTTGGTTCACTGCCAACATCTATGGGTGATCCGGATTGGGAAGATGAGGGTGAAGTAACTGGGTGTGGCTGCACATGCATCCTTTGATAACCAGGATTAGCTGGGTAAGGTGTATACATCGGTGGGGGTCCTGCATAAGGGTTAATGGCAGGTGTGGTGTCATGGCACTGCTGACTGGGCATTGGTCTACTCAAAGAGCCACTAGGTGAATTGAAACCCATAGCCCATGGCTGAAATTTAGTATATGGGTGTTGCTCCTTGCAAGCGGACACGATATACGTTAAATAGGCATGTATATCACCCCTGACCTCAGTGCGCTTATCTGGAGGAATCTCCCTGACTAGACAAAGCAACATTCGCAAAAACATAACATCTGGGTCTGAGATGTTGAGGAATTCATCTTTGGCCTGGTTTTGGGATTGGTTTCTCATTTCTGCAATAATACGGTTGAAATATTCCTCAAAAGGTGTCTCTTGTTGAGTAAGGCGTGTTCGTCGGGTGGTTGAAGTAGACCGGACTCTCCTATCTGGATTTCCCTGCAAATAGATCTAATATATAGATTATGCTTCTGATGTTGAGGTCACACTTTACTGAACAGCATACTGCTAAACATGATGCTTGCACAAATATTGAAGTCATGTCACAGCTTGCAGCACCTGTTTAGAATAGATCATACACAGGCACTTGTAGCCCCAAAAACCTATTAACAGCAAGACCGCCAAAGCCAGAATTACTGAAGTGGTACTTTGCCCAAAGTAAGCCGTTGTTTCTACTCAAAAGAACATATGTACCAACGCCAGCTGCCATTTCAATATGTAAGTAATACGTTTTTTTTTTTGGGCGGAGATTGTGACGTTTTGAAATACCGCAGGTTCTTGAGTGGATGGTAGATATTTTTGGGATGAAACTGTCTCCGAATTGGTTTCTTGACTGGTGTCGGCGTCTTCTGGTGACGAACTTTCACGCCTTGCGCTTGCTCTCGCAGGAACACTTGACACAGTTATAGGTAACAATAACAACATTACAAGTTTAACCACTTCACAACCGGCCCATAGCCGAAAAACGGCTACAGGGCGGTTGCTTAACTCTGGGAGGGCGTCATATGACGTCCTCCCAGAATTCCCCTCTTGCGCGCCCCCTGGGGCGCGCACTCGAGAACATCTGTGATCGCCGGGTCCAGAGGGCTCATCGCGGCCGTTTACCACGTGATCGCTCCGTCAAATGACGGAGCGATCACATGAAAGCAAACCGGCGTCATTTGATGACGCCAGTTGTTCTCCCCTCCTCTCTCTGTACAGATCGGTACAGTGTGAGAGGAGAGGGGGAGGGATCGGTGGCAGCAGTGCTGTGGGCGGGATCTGTAGTGCCCACAGCCTGCCCTGCAGTCACCACCGATCCATCCATCCATGCTCAGCCATCCCTCCATACCCTGCAATACACAGCAATAGCCTGCAGTGTATTGCTGGGTATTGCAGGGTATGGAGGGATGGCTGAGCATGGATGGATGGATACCCAGCAGTACTCTGCGATACTCTGCCATACCCTGCGATACTCTGCCATACCCTGCGATACCCAGCAATACTCTTCCATACTCTGCGATACCCTGCCATTCCCTGCCATATTCTGCCATACCCTGCCATACTCTGCAATACCCTGCAATACTCTGCAGTACCCTGCGATACTCTGCCAGACCCAACGATACTCTGCCATACCCTGCGATACTCTGCCATACCCTGCGATACTCTGCCATACCCTGCGATACTCTGCCATACCCTGCGATACTCTGCCATACCCTGCGATACTCTGCCATACCCTGCGATACTCTGCCATACCCTGCGATACTCTGCCATACCCTGCGATACTCTGCCATACCCTGCGATACTCTGCCATACCCTGCGATACTCTGCCATACCCTGCGATACTCTGCCATACCCTGCGATACTCTGCCATACCCTGCGATACTCTGCCATACCCTGCGATACTCTGCCATACCCTGCGATACTCTGCCATACCCTGCGATACTCTGCCATACCCTGCGATACTCTGCCATACCCTGCGATACTCTGCCATACCCTGCGATACTCTGCCATACCCTGCGATACTCTGCCATACCCTGCGATACTCTGCCATACCCTGCGATACTCTGCCATACCCTGCGATACTCTGCCATACCCTGCGATACTCTGCCATACCCTGCGATACCCTGCCATACCCTGCGATACCCTGCCATACCCTGCGATACCCTGCCATACCCTGCGATACCCTGCCATACCCTGCGATACCCAGCGATACCCTGCCATACCCAGCGATACCCTGCCATACCCTGCGATACTCTGCCATACCCTGCGATACTCTGCCATACCCTGCGATACTCTGCCATACCCTGCGATACTTTGCCATACCCTGCGATACTCTGCCATACCCTGCGATACCATGCAATGATCGCTACGATCGAAGCCAGGATAGTTTTTTTTTTTTTTTTTTATTTCAGGCTTTCCAGCCTAGAGGTGAGATGTGGGGTCTATTGACCCCATATCTCACTGTAAAGAGGACCTGTAATGCCATATTCCTATTACAAGGGATGTTTACATTCCTTGTAATAGGAATAAAAGTGATCCAAAAAATTTTTGGGGGGAAAAAAAAGTGTCAAACTAAAATAAATAAAGTAAAATGAACAATAAAAAAAAAAAAAAAAAAATAAATTTAAAGCGCCCCTGTCCCCGTGTGCTCGCATGCAGAAGCGAACGCATACATAAGTCCCGCCCACATATGAAAACGGTGTTCAAACCACACATGTGAGGTATCGCTGCGAACGTTGGAGCGAGAACAATAATTTTGGCCCTAGACCTCCTCTGTAACTCAAAACATGTAACCAGTAAAAAATTTTAAAGCGCCGCCTATGGGGATTTTTAAGTAGCGAAGTTTGGCGCCATTCCATGAGCGTCTGCAATTTTGAAGTGTGACATGCTAGGTATCTATTTACTCGGCGTAACTTCATCTTTCACATTATCCAAAAACATTGGGCTAAATTTACAGTTTTGTTTTTTGTAAAGCACAAAACTTTTTTTTCCCAAAAAAAACGCGTTCGAAAAATTGCTGCGCAAGTACCGTGCTAGATAAAAAGTTGCAACGACCGCCATTGTATTCTCTGGGGTTTTTGCTAAAAAAACATATATAATGTTTTGGGGTTCTATGTAATTTTCTAGCAAATAAATGATGATTTTTACATGTAGGAGAGAAATGTCAGAATTGTCCTGGGTGCTCCAGAACGCCTGATGGCGCTCCCTGCATGTTGGGCCTCTGTATGTGGCCACACTGTGTAAAAGTCTCACACATGTGGTATCGCCGTACTCGGGAGTAATAGCAGAATGTGTTTTGGGGTGTAATTTGTGGTATGCATATGCTGTGTGTGAGAAATAACCTGCTCATATGACAATTTTGTGAAAAAAAAAAAAAAGAAAAAAAAATCTTAATTTTGCAAAGAATTGTGGGAAAAAATTACAACTTAAAAAAACTCACCATGTCTCTTTCCAAATACCTTGGAATGTATTCTCCAAAAAAAGTGGTAATTTGGGGGGGTATTTGTACTTTTTATGGCATGTTAGGGTCTCAAGAAATGAGATAGGCCGTCAGTACTTCAGGTGTGATCAATTTTCAAATATTGGCACCATAGCTTGTGGACTCTAACTTTCACAAAGACCAAATAATATACCCCAATTTGTACTTATTTTTACCAAGGATATGTAGCAGTATAAATTTTGGCCAAAATGTATCAAGAAAAATTACAAATTTGCTAAATTTTATAACAGAAACAAAGAAAAATTAATTTTTTTTACCGAATTTTCTGTTTTTTTTCTTTTATAGCGCAAAAAATAAAAAACCCAACGGTGATTAAATACCACCAAAAGAAAGCTCTATTTGTGTGAAAAAAAAAGAACAAAAATTTCATATGGGTACAGTGTTGTATGACTGAGTAATTGTCATTCAAAATGAGAGAGCACCGAAAGCTGAAAATTGGTCTGGTTATTAAGGGTGTTTAAGTGCCCAGTGGTCAAGTGGTTAAAAAAAACAATATTGTCATGTGTACACTACACCCTCTATATGGAGCTGGGGGAACATTGTTTAGCACATTCTAATCAACGGGACCGTGCAGCTATACTGCCCACAAAGCGTTAAAAGTTAAATATACTTACGGGCGCATCTCAGTGGTGCGCCTCAAAAATGACGAAGCCTCTGCTCAGGCCTGTGACGGGTTGAGGGTGCTCCGCTTCTCTCCGCAGCCTTCTCTTCGTTGACTTCTTTTTTGTACCGGTCGCGTGGGGACCTCCATCGTGTATAAACCTCCTTTCCTGCAATATATAAAAAACATTTAAGGGGGTAAATAGTCAGTGATGCAGTGCTGTATCGCTAAACAATGGCCTGGTCATTTAAGGGGGTAAATAGTCAGTGACACAGTGCTGTATCGCTAAACAATGGCCTGGTCATTTAAGGGGGTATATAGTCAGTGACGTGGTGCTGTATCACTAAACAATGGCCTGGTCAAAGGGGGTAAATCTTCAGCTTGTGATTAGGAAACAGCTATGATGCATGTGGACCCTGCTTCACCACAAACCTTGCACTCACCTCGGTTATCCTGTTCGGTTGCAGACATATCCTCCCAGTTCGGTGTGACATATCTGTAAACTTCCTCACACTTCGATCTCTTCAACACTCAGTCGGCATATCCTGGGCATTCTGAGTCCCATAACTCCGGTCTGGCATGCACAAGGGCTATAATGGCCTCATGGGAGATATCTCGCGCCGCCATGTTGTCTTCTCCTTTTTCCTCTATCCCTCTGCACTTCCTGTGTCATTTCCCAGGTACACCTACTGATTTTGATGTGCTTCCGGGTGTCCTTTTTATTTTTCTCATGCTGCTATCCACAGTTGACACAAAAGACTGCGATTACCTGCAGTTATGTGCATATAGCTGCTCTACATCGCACCTGGACGCATTCAATTCTATTTTTTCTATTCGCACTGAACCGCATGTAACAAAATCACAGCTAAACCCCGTTGTATAAATGGGGCCATAGGAAAGCATTGTTTGCTTTTAGCTGCGGTAGAAAACTAGAAAATCCGCAGCTAAAAGCACCATTCTATCCGTCCGTGTGAAAGGGGCCTTCTATTCTTTTGACAGTCACTTAAAGCACCTTAAGTCATTGGTGTACTTTTGATGTCATTTTTGGCGCGCGCGGCAAAAGGGCCTGAAGGGCGCGCGCGGCGTGCTCTGTGATCCACGAGTCTGTGAGACTCGCTGGATCACAGATCCGAGTAAGGGGTCGATCCCGACCCCTTACCACGTGATCAGCTGTCAGCCAATGACAGCTGATCATGTGATAATAACCGAGCCGGTAATCGGCTTTTTTTCCTGGAGGAGAAAAAAAAAAAAAGCCGATCACCGGCGGCAGTGAGAGGGACATCAGTCCCTCTCACTGCAATATGCCCAGGGTCCATGGTGCACAACTTTGGCTAATAAAAGTGCCCACTAGATCCACCTGTCAGTACCCACAGTGCCATCTGTCAGTGCCCACAGTGCCATCTGTCAGTGCCCACAGTGCCATCTGTCAGTGCCCATCAGTGTCCCCTACCAGTGCCCATCAGTGTCCCCTACCAGTGCCCATCAGTGCCATCTATCAGTGCCCATCAGTGCCATCCATCAGTGCCCATCGGTGCCACCCATCCGTGCCACCCAGTGCCATCTTTGCTGTGCCCATCAGTACCGACTTGTCTGTCCCCACCAGTGCAGCCTATCGGTGCCCACCAGTGCCGCCTCATCAGCGCATATCAATGAAGCAGAAAAATTACCTGTTTGCAAAATGTTATAACAAACTATATAACATGATTTTATTTTTATTTTTAATTTTCCATCTTTTTTTATTTGTTTAGCAAAAAATAAAAACCCCAGCTGTGATTAAATACCACCAAAAGAAAGCTCTATTTGTGGGGAAAAAATGGTAAAAATTTCATTTGGGTACAGTGTTGTATGACCGCGCAATTGTCATTCCAAATGCATCAGCGCCGAAAGCTGAAAATTGGTCTGGTCACGAGGGGGGTTTAAGTGCACAGTAATCAGGTGGTTAAGTCACCCAACTTTAAAATGGTAAAAGGGAGCATCACTATAACAAATTTTAGAAAAGACTGGGATCTCATTTTATCTAAATCTTTACTCTGTCTGAGGGGTGCAAAAAAGGAACGAGTGGGCTGCCTGTGACACGTTAAGCATTGGTTTGACATGTGTACCTTAAAGGATAAGTTCACCTTTCTGCAAAAAATAATAAATGCAAATTTTTTTTGCAGGTAAATAAATGTGCATTTACAAGCCTGTAAAGCATTGCAGCAGCAGATCGCTGATACCATGCAGGTCTCCTGCACACTGTCAGTGTATCTGCTTGCCCGTACATCCCGTACGGGTGAGCCGATACGCACTGACAGGAAGCATCAATGAACTACCACAGCGCCGTGGTAGTTCATTGAGAGCTACAAGATGACAGCCACTAGGGATGTTGGTGCTTGTAGTTCATTCTGACACACAAAGCTGTGTGTCTGAATGACACGGTTGTGTGGGTGGAGCCCCGTAGGCCGCGCTGTTTTCAAACAGTGACAGCTAGTACAGGGAACTTCTCCCCATACTGCTGCCACGTGGGGGGGGGGGGGGGGGGGCTGCAGCACTAGGTACATGTTACATGTTCCACCCTAAATTCAGGTGGAACATGTAACATCTGCCCAAAGGTAATCTTATCCTTTAAGTGCTTTAACAGAATAAGTGATTGGCCGTATTATCACATAGACAGCTGAAACTTCCAGTTTGCCAAACAGGTGCAAAGGTAAAAGCAATAATGCAAAACAGGTTCAGGCTGCCAAAAAACATGCTTACAATGTAGAATAACGAAAGCTGCACAAGCATGGACTCTTCACATTAATGTCTCTGTGACTCAATCAGGGTATGTTGATGCATAGCATAGACGTCATGAGACTCTACAACAACAGAATGTGTAGCGGAGAATCACTACTTAAAACCGCCCAGACCACGAACGATTATCCTCAAACAGCATTCCCCACAGCTAATTCCAGGGTGGCTCTGGTAACACAGGTGAACAGCTGGAGAGATCAAAGGCCCAAGAACAAAGGGCCACACCTCTGGAACTGGAGTACTCTGGTAGCAATTGTGGAGGTTTTCTCCACAGTGGCTAAGTCTTTTGGAGAAACTGTGTGCTATTAGGCTCCTGTCCATCTGCCCACACGCTGATTCTGACAGTGGAGGGCTGCTCATCTGGCTGGAGATCACTTGCTCAGTTGCCCCTGCCTCATCAAGTGTGGCCTCTCAAAAATGCCAAAGTAAGGGAGGAAATGGAGCCCAGGGAATTTATACTCCCTGGGCATGTCCAGGAACCCAGGGAGTTGTAGGAAATGGTTATAGGGACCGTGCCAGCATTTAGGCTTGGTGAGTAAAAAGGTGCTATTTAGCATACCTTAAAGGAAAGCTGTTTGTTTGCTTGGTACCCCAGCAACGCATACTTGAATACAAGCATCTGGAAAAAAGTATAAGGAAATACTGGCCAATTTTACGTAAAGAACCCATTGTAAAACATTTTTAACCTACTAGGCCCATTTTTATTTATCACAAAGCTCCAGGTCTGAGAAATAAACTAGTTAAAAACATACCTGACCCCCCCTCCCCCTAAAAAAACAAGTCACCATGTTTAATTTTGAAGGTTTTTTTTCAGTGTAGTAGATGTGGCCTTTGTAAGAGGAGTAAACCAGCGGCCAGAAAACAAATATAATTTACGTCCCATCAAACGTTTAAACCGTATCTCATAAAGAATTTCATAACTTGCTGTAAAAAGAACATTACGTATCTTCTGGAATGTACCTGTGGGTACCAATATGTTCGGCGGACTTCCAGAACACTAACAAAACGTGTACAGTGCCTTGCAAAAGTATTCACCCCCCTTGGCTTTTTACCTATTTTGTTACATTACAGCCTTTAGTTCAATGTTTTTTTTTTTTTGTCTAAATTATATGTGATGGATCAGAACACAATAGTCTAAGTTGGTGAAGTAAAATTAGAAAAATACATGCATAATTGGCATGTGCGTATGTATTTACCCCCTTTGTTATGAAGCCCATAAAAAGCTCTGGTGCAGCCAATTACCTTCAGAAGTCACATAATTAGTGAAATGATGTCCACCTGTGTGCAATCTAAGTGTCACATGATCTGTCATTACATATACACACCTTTTTGGAAGGCCCCAGATGCTCCAACACCTAAGCAAGAGGCACCACTAACCAAACACTGCCATGCAGACCAAGGAACTATCCAAACAAGTAAGAGTCAGGGTTAGGTTCTAAAAAAATATCCAAATCTTTGATGATCCCTAGGAGCACCATCAAATCTATTATAACCAAATGGAAAGAACATGGCACAGCGGCAAACCTGCCAAGAGACCGCCGCACACCAAAACTCATGGACCGGGCAAGGAGGGCATTAGTCAGAGAGGCAGCACAGAGACCTAAGATAACCCTGCAGGAGCGGCAGAGTGCCACAGCAGAGACTGGAGTATCTGTACATAGGACGACAATAAGCTGTACGCTCCATAGAGTTGGGCTTTATGGCAAAGTGGCCAAAAGAAAGCCATTACTTTCAGCAAAAAACAAAATGGCACGTTTTGAGTTTGCGCAAAGGCATGTGGGAAATTCCCAAAATGTATGGAGGAAGGTGCTCTGGTCTAAAGAGACTAAAATTTAACTTTTTGGCCATCAAAGAAAACGCTATGTCTGGCGCAAACCCAACACATCACATCACCCAAAGAACAGCAGTCGGGACTGGGAAACTGGTCAGAGTTGAGGGAAAAATGGATGGCGCTAAATACAGGGATATTCTTGAGCAAAACCTGTACCACTCTGTGTGTGATTGGAGGCTAAGATGAAGGTTCACCTTCCAGCAGGACAGTGACCCTAAAAACACGGCTAAAGCAACACTTGAGTGGTTTAAGGGGAAACTTGTAAATGTTTTGGAATGGCCTAGTCAAAGCCCAGACCTCAATCCAATAGAAAATCTGTGGTCAGACTTGCTGTTCACAAGCGCAAACCATCCAACTTGAAGGAGCTGGAGCAGTTTTGCAAGGAGGAATGGGCAAAAATCCCAGTGGTAATATGTGGCAAGCTGATAGAGACTTATCCAAAGTGACTTGGAGCTGTGATAGCAGCAAAAGGTGGCTCTACAAAGTATTGACTTTAGGGGGGTGAATAGTTATGCACATTGACTTTTTCTGTTATTTTGTCCTATTTGTTGTTTGCTTCACAATAAAAAAAACATCTTCAAATTGTGGGCATGTTCTGTAAATTAAATAATGCAAATCCTCAATCCATGTTAATTCCAGGTTGTGAGGCAACAAAACACAAAAAATGATAAAGGGGGTAAATACTTTTGCAAAGCACTGTAAGTGAACATATCACTAATATACGCAAAGGATTCCATAAGCATAGTGTTTCTAACCATTTTAGGGTAGCACATAACAATCCAGCCAAATTGTCATTCTATGCCATTGATACTATTCATAGACACTGGAGAGGTGCTAACATAATGATAAATAATATTGTCTTTTTTTTAAATATTCTTTTATTGAAAAATTATTTTATTCCTCAATGTATATTAGATTCTAAGCACTCCATAGTGTATAGCAAGTGGTAATAATTGATTAAATAACATTACATCTACATTTTAACCATGACCTTAAGGGTATATAAAGCCCACACTCAAAATGGCATATTCGGAGCTTCCTGATGACTGCCCATTGATTGGCTGAAACGTGTCAAAGCATTTCAGAAAAATCACTCCATAGTGGATCAAAAAAATGCGCTACTCCCTAAATGACCCCCCCCCCCCCTAAAAAAAAAAAAAAAAAGCAAAAGGCAAAATCAAAAAATAACGTTGACTGAGAACAGATCAGCAAAAGGCACAGCATGAAGAAGCACCACTTCTAGAGACGCTAGGGTATTCACAGGGTGTCAATCCAGTCACTTGCTTCCACTGGAGTAATGAAAAAGCGAACAGTACCTTGATAGGGAACCCTCAGCCAGCTATGATAGAACATGCTATAGGGGATTTTCTTCTCCCTGAGTCTGCAACGGACATCATTGAAAGAACGACAGGGTTTCTGTGTCTCCCCAGAGAAATCGGGGAAACCACATCACCTTTGCATTTTCAAAGGCAAGTTCCTCCCACTTTCGTGCTTCAGCCAGTATGAAATCTCTGTCTCTGAAATCCAGGAGTCTGACCAGGAAGGCTCTAGGTGGGGCCCCAGAAGGGCGATTACCCATGGGGACTCTGTGAGCCCTTTCTACCACATAAGTAGGTGGCATGTCAGGCATCTTCAGCAGCTTCTTAAAGAACTGTTCAGCGAATACCGCTGGCTAAGGGTCCCTCCGCTTCCTCCGGCAGACCCACTACCCAGACATTGTTTCTCCTCTGCCTATTTTCCGCATCCTCCACCTTGTTAGTCAGAGATTTAACCAGGGTTTGGAGATCAGCGAATTTTGCTACATGGGAGCCCTGCACGTCTTCCACTGTTCCTATATGATCTTCTGCTTCACTCATTCTTCCCATGAACTTGTCCAGGTTGTGCCTTATGAGCGTGCATTCAGAGGTCAGGTGGTCAATCCTGAGCATTAACGCCGACTTCCATCCTGCTATGGCATCCAGGATCTTCCGCCGACAGAGCAGGGTCAGAAGCCGTGGGGTAGACAGCACTTATAGACCCCATGGCAGCTGCTGCATGGTGTGTAGCTGTCCAAGTGTGAGAAGGTAAGATGGCGCCGGGCAAGCACGTGATCCACCTCTTCCCAGATTTCTGGACCTTCAGATCCCACTGCGGCTTGTTTTTACCTTTTGCAGCCACTGAGGATTCCAGGACTTGTGGAGACACAGTCCACCAAGTTTGGAACAAATCGGTTTCCAGGAACAGGATATAATAAACGGATAAACACGGAGCTCACAGCCTGCACATCCTGCTCTGTTCACATCCTGGCCATGCCCAATCTATCCCCTATTTTGTAGACGCTATAACTTTTGGTAAACCAATCAATATACGCTTATTGGGATTTTTATTTTATTTTTTACCAAAAATATGTAGCAGAATATATATTTGCCTAAACTGATGAATAAATGTTTTTTTTTTTTTATTTATATATATATATATATATATATATATATATATATATATATATATATATATATATATAAAATACATATATATTATACATACATACATACATACACACATATATATATATATATATATATATATATCATTTTTTTTTTTTTTTTTTTGGATATGTATTCTAGCAGACCGTAAAAATATTGTGTTTTTTTTATCAAAATTTGTCAGTCTTTTTTTTTTTTTAGGGCATAAAAAATAAAAACCACGGAGGTGATCAAATACCACCAAAAGAAAGCTTTATTTGTGGAAAAAAAGGACATCAATTTTGTTTGGGTACAGCGTTGCATGACCGTGCAATTGTCAGTTAAAGCGACGCAGGGCCGTATCATTAAAAATGGCTTGGTCATTAAGGGGGTAAATCCTTTCCGGGCTGAAGTGGTTAAAGTGAACCTGACGGTTTACCCAACATAAGTGAGGCACTGTTCATTACATCATAAACATCATCGCAGCTTGATGGATCAGGTTCAAGCAGTGCAAAAGTCATGCTGTCATGTAATGTCTATAATGGCTCAAACACATTTCAAATGACACCATAAAAACAGGAATTAAAAATAGCCATAATAAAATAAATTGGCTATCCTTTAAGTTTTTTTTCATCTAGGCCTTTTATTATTATTATTACAGGCTCTCACTGGGCCTTATCTGTTAAAGTGGTTGTATACCCTCCATTACAACTTGCACCTACAGGTAAGCCTAGATTAAGGCTTACCTGTAGGTACAAGAAATATCTCCTAAACCTACACGGTTTAGGAGATATTTGCCAAAAAGTTTTACAACGTTGTCTACAGCGCATGCGCACCATAGACAACGGTGCATTCACAGGGTTAATCCCCATTCACAAATTCGGCTTGCCGAATTTGAAGTCTTCCGCGCGCATGTGCGGAGCAACGTCTTCGCTGCTCTGGCCAATCACAGCGGCGATACCCAGAAGTAACCTTCCGGGTATCTGTGGAGAGATGGCTGCGACTAGAGGGGGAGACGAGGACGGCGTTGGGGGCCCCGATCTAAGGTATGTGATGCATAATGAGCTAGTATGCTAGTCATTCTAGCTCATTATGGCTTTGTCTTGCAGGTGTTTTAAAAAAAAAAAAAACGGGTATGCAAGCACTTTAAAAAATGATCACTCAAATTAAATGTACTGCTAGAAATAGCTATAACTACAGGGGGTCCCCGGGTTACAAACGAGATAGGGACTGTAGGTTTGTTCTTAAGTTGAATCTGTTTGTAAGTCGGAACAGGTAAATTTTTTTTAAGTGTAGCTCCAGACAAAAAATCTATTTTTAAGTTTTTTAGCTAACATAGAGAAGGGTTATCACCCCTGTAACATTTGTTTTGCTGTCTGTGCCCCTGTTCAGAAGATTTCACCTCACCTTGTCCCAATGAAAATTGGATTTTGAAAATTTTGGGTTGTTAGGGAAGCATGGACTGGTGATAAAGCATCAGTGGAGACACCTTTTTCCCATATTAACTCTTACATGAGTGAATTTCCCTTCTTAGGGGTGGATTTCCTCTCACTTCCTGTTGTCTCCCTCCGTTTGTAAGTAGGAGTCGTTTGTAAGTCGGATGTTTGTAAGTCGGGGACCCCCTGTGTAGCAGTTCTACAAATATTACATTGTATTAACAACAAAAATAGACGTTAAATATGCCTACCATTCTCATAGTACTGTATATAGTAAAGCTAACAAATACATAGCATGCATCAAGGTGCTTGCATAAGATACTCCTCCATAGTAATTCTATACAATGAAGCTTCTAATGCCTGGCCCAGAGCGCAGTAATGCCATCCCTCTATCCCCTGAAACATCTTTAGCATTGCAGAACATGTTCATTTGAATGTGACTCATTTTGAATAGCTACGTAATGACCTAAATTAACCTTTCTCAAGCTTCTTCAGAGGAACACTTGAAATGATGTTCAAATGACTGGGAACCCCTGCTAGAATCAATTCATTGGTTGTCAATGTCCCTCTTACAGTGGTGGTCAGAATTCCCCCTTACAGACAGCTAAAAAGACCACTGGAGTCATGCCCCAGGCTTTGCCAAGTGGTGTTGATCCTAAAAATACGAAGGCACCATTGAATGGAAGGTCAATCAGTCACAACTCGGGGAACAAACAATAACCTCTGGATGAACCCTAGGATTTCACAGAACCCTGGTTGAGAATGGATGACCTAGAAAAATTAAAAACATTTACAGACCGGGATATCATGTTGCAAAAATTAGTCAGCCCTGTAGTGTTTTCAAAATTGGGATAATTGGCAGAGCTGGCAGCCATATTAACCACTTCGTGCCCGCACTATAGCCGAAATACGGCTACAGCGCGGCCGCTACCTGCCGGGAGGATGTCCTCCTGTTCACTTCCGCAATGCGTGCTCCTGAGAGCGCGCATCAGGGAAGTTCTGTGCTGCCCGTGTCCCTTGGACACAGCCAGTCACAGATTGCTGTAAACGGCCAATCACAGTGGCCGTTAACAGTGCAATCGGTGTGTCCAATGAGAGATGATCTCATATGTAAACAGGGTGGATACAATTTGTACAGAAAGCTGAATGAGTCTATTTGGCCATATCTTTTTCTATATGTCCCCGATAAAGTTGATGCAGCACCCCCAACATGCATTTGCATCCTGTTTGGAAGCATTTTAGAATCTTTTCATACCAGTTTTCTGATCTAACATCAATGTATGGTTCATCTTGCTTATGACCTTAATGTATTTACAGAAGAACTACTAAAGCAGGCCATACACTACTAGAATATTGTTTGAAAATTTGTTTTAAGAACATTAATTCATTTTACTCCTCATTACTGGAATCAAATTGACTGTTTTTAGCTGCTGTTACATGAAAAGTCCATTTGTTCCAAAATTGAATGTTAAATGCAAACACAATTTTGAAGTACTTTAAAAAAAAAATTATCAATCCATCAAATGTACTGAGAATTTGTTATTTTGAAAATATAATAGTGTATGGTCAGCTTAATTGTTCTGATTATCAAGCTGCCTCTGCGTTTTTTAAGCTAACTGCTTTAATACACTATAAATGGACAATGGCACTTGGTGCCCCATTATATATGGAACTGCTGATCACAGAACATAAACCTTGTTGAGAATATTGCAGCTATGTTGTAGTTAGTGGCACAAATAATAATTTTTTTCACCACCTAAAAACTGGTACATAATACAAGTAAACATTGTTCAAATGTAATTTATTTTAATAGTGCCCCATAAATGTTCCCAGCCAGCTTAGGCTTGTCAGGAAATAGTTACATCTAAAGAAGATATCCAGCATCTCTTTCCTGCTGAGTACTTCACCCAGCTCAATAATTGTTATGAAATAGGCACACAATCACAGTGAACGGCAGGTTCCAGTTCATGCTGACAAGGATTACATAACTCCTGGTTATGGTTTATGCATTGAGGAGAGCTTCTGTTCTCACTTGTCTAGCTGCTCCTTTTTCATGCAGCATTTTCTATTGTTGACGCTAGGAAATGGAGCACAGTGACTTAAAGCGGGACTGTACTGAAAAAAAAAATTTAAAAGCCAGCAGCTACAAATACTGCAGCTGCTGACTTTTAAAAAAATGGACACTTACCTGTTCCAGGGTCCAGCGGTGTCGGCAGCAGAGGCCGATCGATCGCTCGGCTCCCTGCTGTAGCCGGCGCCATTCTCGGTGAGGGAATCAGGAAGTGGCTTCACTTCCCGATTCCCTACTGCGCATGCGCGAGTCGCGCGGCGCAATGAGAATCTTCAGCGCCGTCTGCCGGGTCACGTGTGTGTCCCGGCAGACAGCGCGCCGGGACAGGAGGTGACGTAAACTCCCGTGGGAGTTTATGCCCGGAAGTGGGTGCAGATACCTGTCTTAGACAGGTATCTGCACCCCCCTCCCCCCTGAAAGGTGCCAAATGTGACACCGGAGGGGGGGAGGGTTCCGAAAAGCGGGAGTTCCACTTTAGGGTGGAATCCCGCTTTAAAATTAAAAGAACTCTCATTACGTCTACTCTACAGATTAAACAGGATGTGTATTGATTGATGGTGCAGATGAGTATACAGATTGCTCAGTTTATTTTAAGATGTACAAGTGTTATAGCTGTTCTGCCTTTCTTTTGTATTGTCTATCTGTATGTTTATTTCTTTCTGTTCATTGGTGACACATAAATGTATATACCCAAAAGAAAAATTACAGCTGACATTTTTTCCTTCTGTAAAAACATATAACCATGATAGTGGAGCTCCACACCAAATAGATTACTTCATGGGATGGAGTGGGGCAAGGTATGATCCTCTACAGCAGGGGTAGTGAATTAAAATTCATGGGGGTCTGGTCAGAATTTTTTTTTTCCAGCGGGGGTCCAAGTGTCATATTGGTGCTATGACTCCACATGGTATCCTCCACATTGCAGCCTCCCATGCACGTCACAGGCCCCCCCATCACAGACTGACCCCTCACAGATGCCCCTCATCACAGACTGATCCCCATCACAGGCCGGCCCCCTTCACAGGCTGACCCCCTCATCACAGACCCCCTCCCTCATCACAGACTGACACCTACTATTAGACTTCCCCCCATCACAGACCCCATCATACTGGCCCCCACATCTTTTAGTCTTACATTTTTCCATATTCTCTATATAGGATCCCTAATAACATAGAGTTAGGTCCATATATATTTGGACACAATTTTCATACTTTTGGCTCTGTATGCCAACAGAATAAAATTAAAATGAAACAATCCAAATGAATTTGAAGTGCAGACTTTCAGCTTTAATTCAAGGGTTTGAACATTAAATATCAAGTACAAATTTTAGGAACTGCAACCATTTTTATACACAGTCCCCCATTTTCAGGGGCTCAAATGTAATTGGACAAATTAATATAATCATAAATAAAATGTTCAACAAATATTTTGTTGAGAATCCTTTATTGGCAATCACTGCCTGAAGTCTGGAACCCATGGGTATTATCAAAGACTGTGTTTTCTCATTTAGGATGCTTTGCCAGGCTCTAACTGCAGCTGTCTTCATTTGTTCTTTGTGGGTCTTTCTGCCTTTAGTTTTGCTTTCAGCAAGTGAAATGCATGCTCAATTGGGTTGAGATCAGGTGATTGACTCAGCCATTGCAGAATATTCCACTTCTTTTCTTTCAAAAGCTCCTGGGTTGCTTTTGCAGTGTGTTTTGGATCATTGTCCATCTGTACTGTGAAGCGGCGTCCAATCAACTTTGCTGCGTTTGGCTGAATCACGGCTGACTCTATATCTCTGAACACTGCAGAATTCATCCTGCTGCTTCTGTCTCCTGTCACATCATCAATAAACACCAATGACCCAGTGCCACTGGAAGTCATGAATACCCATGCCATCACACTACCTCCACCATGTTTTACAGATGACGTTGTGTGCTTTGGATCATGAGCTGTTCCAAGCCTTCACCACACTTTTTTCTTCCCGTCATTCTGGTACAGATTAATCTTAGTTTCATCCATCCAAAGAATGCTTTTCCAGTACTGGTCTGGCTTTTTTAGATGTTTTTTGGCAAAGTCTAATCTGTCTTTTCTATTCTTCAGGCTTATGAATGGTTTGCACCTTGTGGCAAACCCTCTGTATTTGCTCTTGTGAAGTCTTGTCTTGATTGTAGACTTTGACAATGATACGCCCACCTCCTGGAGAGTGTCCTTCACTTGTCTGGATGTTGTGAATGGATTTTTCTTTACCATAGAGAGGATCCTACGATCATCCACCACTGTTGTCTTCCATGCCTTTTTATGTTGCTAAGCTCACAAGTGCGTTGTTCTTTCCTCAGAATGTGCCAACCTGTTGATTTGGCCACTCCTAATGTTGCTGCTATCTCTCTGATGGATTTGTTTAATTTTCAAGGCCTTACAATGGCCTGTTTCACTTGCATGGACAGCTCCTTTGAACGCATGATGTAGGTTCCCAGCAATAGGTTCCAAATGCAAATACCTTTTACCTACTTAATTTGATTTGATTTGATTTGATTTGATATTGGATTTGTATTGCGCCGAATGCTCTCCATTAGGAGATCATGAGTTAATGAAGAAATAACAAAGGAGTAGCCCACACCTGGCCATGAAACCACTTTTGATTCAATTGTCCAATTACTTTTGGTCTCTTAAAAAGGGGGGATGGCTATTCTTAAGAGCTGTAATTCCTAAACCTATCCTCCAATTTGTATTTACATACCCTCAAAAAAAAAAAAAAAACGGAGAGTGTGCACTTTCAGCCCATATCCATTATATAACTATGGCTTGACTATGTTTTGGTAAATACCTGAAAAAAAAACTAAAATTGCGCCTGTGTCCAAATATATATGACCTAACTTTATATGTTTATTTTTTTATTTACATAGTCTCAGAGGAAAAAATAAAAAGTATTTGTGATGGTGCCAGGACTTTTTTTTTGGTTACCTGTCCCAGAGAAACCAACAGTCTAATGCCCCTACTGGAGTTTTTGCAGTTATGCACATGTGTCAATTTAAGTAGAAGCCTGGAGCTTGCAAGAAAACATGAGCACCCGTGGAAAACCCAATAAAGCTTAATTCAAATAGGACTGAACATAGGAGGTCACAGGGCTAAGCACTGAGTCTCCAAAAAGCTAACTCAATATAGTGGTAGACAGGCTAGATAACAATGATATTGACATTTTTTTTTTAGGTCTACTATTTGTTTGCATTAGAGTACTAAGAAGGTAATATGTCTGATGTATGTTTGTCTGTTTTTCCCTCGCTTTTGGCTCTTCATGTGACACAAGGACAAAAAATTGAGTTATTATTTGTCACCAGGGTTTAAAACAGGCAAAGCAAATCATTATCAAAAATGTTACCCCTTCCTCCTGTACAAAAAACATATCTTTGTTTTTGCCTGTGTCTCCATTAGAGAGATTTCCCAATAAATGCTTTCCTTAAAGTAAGTGCAAATCTACCCTATAGGGACCCTGAAAACAATATAAACTGACAGAGGCTCTACACTAATTCCACTAGTGCCAAAATAATTTTTTTTTGCTGGAGTTGGGCTTTATTGTTCCCTTACAGTTCCTCTACAGTGTACAGTGATGTACTTTTTGAAGACTATCATCAAGAAGATACAAAGTCTGATTAATGTGTGTAGGAATTATGAAGAAAAGTTTGTACTTGCAAAAACTGTTTGAGGATTAACACATGAAACGTGTCTTCCAAAAGTGATTAACACGCAGATGTGTTCTCATCGTTCCGCCATGCTAAATTAAACAAACTTTGTCTCCTCTGAACAATTCTGTTTGAAGACCTCACTGTCGGCATCAATGAAATTATTCTGCGTGTAGGAACATGCCATCAGAAGACCTAAATGACATGTCTTGGCGATTGCCTCATCATCTCAATCTTCACATTCTCATTTCAGAGTAGCCTGGTCTTTCCCTGCTGCTTCAAATAATCTCTCAACAAGTGTTCAGATAGACCCATCAGCTGTAAAACTTCTCTGCCAACCTGGAAATGTATCTGTGAGTCACTGATTAATTATGTCTGCATGGTGTTCACCTACACTGAAACGAAAGGGTTAGTTCAGTAAGTCATGCCAACAAACTGGTAAAGCTAAACTTAAGGCAGAAATAAAAGATACACATTAGGGCTCCTTTCATATAGGTGGCCCTTCTGTCCCTCTGTTGATCTGTGATTACACCAATCAAGGAGGACAGCAGTACATCCCTGTGAGTGGGCGGATCTAAGCAGACTTGCATTTGCCTACATCCATCCACCTTTATGGATGTTCAAGTCCACCGGACAAGCAGAAAATGTTTGTCCTTGGATTTGCTTTTACTGACTGGACTGGAGGACAGATGTCTACTTACAAGCTGTCTCAATTGGCCAGTGCAGGGTGACATGACTTCCATTCATGCGCAGGAGTCAATTTGAGACCGACTCCTAATGTGGTTGTATGGTTGCAGTAAGGACATACTATGACAATAACACAACTTTTCAAATCTTTCAGGACATTTATGAAGCAGAACATTGTGCAGTAAAAATGTGCTCTTCACATTTTTATGAATGGGGATAAACGTTTAGGGAGGTAAAAACATGGGTATCGGCCTTTGGGACTTTATATGAGGTGTGCACAATTGGCAAATATAAAAACTTTTATTGACGAAATGATCACAAATGAAAGAGTAGCATAAACAAAGGCAAAGCTGATACAATGTTGCACATGGTTAAAGATTGCATTACATATGAAATGCATAAGTACATAACATCTAATACCACTGACACGTTTCGGGGGATGTAATTCGCTCTTCAGGGGTGGATGCATGTAGGATATATCTGAAAATGAATGACCAAAAAGGTAATTTAACACATGAATAAATAATGGACAAATGGTAAGAGGGGCCTTAGGCCCCTTTCACACTGGGGCGGTTTTCAGGCGGTACGGCGCTAAAAATAGCGCCTGTGTACCGCCTGAAAAAACCGGCCCCATTCACTCCAGTGTGAAAGCCGGCGGGCTTTCACACTGGAGCGGTGCGCTAGCAGGACCGCAACAAAAGTCCTGCTAGCAGCATCTTTGGAGCGGTGAAGGAGCGGTGTATTCACCGCTCCTATACCGCTCCTTCCCATTGGAATCAATGGGAAACCGCGGGGATACCGCCCGCAAACCGCCGCTGCAGCGGCGCTTTGCGGAGGTTTTTAACCCTTTTGCGGCCGCTGGCGGGGGTTAAAACCACCCCGCTAGCGGCCGCATACCGCGGGTAAAACGATGGTAAAGCAGCGCTAAATATAGCGCTGCTTTACCGTCGCCGCCCCGCACCGCCCCAGTGTGAAGCCAGCCTAACAGAGAAAGAGAAGACCCCATACTCGCCAATCGGCAAGGCCTAGGTGCCTGTGGCCATGTTCACCGAGGATGGCAGTTATATATGCTTGGGAAGGGAGCTGAGGGAGCGGAGCCAACCAAAAAACCCCAACCAAGGAATAATGGGAAGGCAGACATGGCATGGGTAGAAATTAGTGACCTTGGAGGTCCTAGATAATCCGTTCAGGTGTCAACTATAATATAACATAATATGTATATAATCAAACATTGCTAAATTGGCACAGTTTAGGGAGGAGTAGGAAGAGGAAACTGGTCACATGAATTTGACAGGTCTTATAATCTGTCTCTCCTTGTATCATGGAGTAAGAAAAGCCCTTACACTGGAGCATCACTTTTTCAATACCTTTCTGTCTTTAGATAAATATGATGTATTCTGTCCTATTTTTTTTTTTTTATTATTTATATCGGGAAGCAGGTCCACAGAGACCACAACATCAGTACACTCAAAATATCAGTAATACAGGTACAGATAAAGGCATGAGGGTATAACATATAGCGCAGGGTAACCAACCAAAGTAGTAGTCTCTTCTAGCCCTACATTAACATATGTTGGAGAACAGAATAGGTGGTTTGTAGTTGGATAGTTCTACCAATAGGAATGTATCTATATCTTCCTGGTATAAAAACCCTGTGTCCACCAGATTGTTCTGCTTGCCTGAATACAATAATCTAGGTTACTATGATCCCGCGGGTCCAGTTCCCTATCTTTTTTCAAATAACCAAAGAAAGATCAAAGAGGAAGGAAAAAAAGTAGAAATTTGGGCAGTGCCCTAAAGTGTAGAGAGAAGCATGAAAGGAAAAGAAGTGCAGTCAATATAGAGAGGGGGTGGGGGGAGGTGTCTGTCCTATTTAACATCAGCTGAGTACAACAGACTATTTTAGTTATTATCCCAAGAAGCAAATATTTATTCAATATCAGAAAATTTTGCCTTTTTATTAGGCTGATTCCTTGCATAAGGGTCTATTACTATTGTATGCTGCATTAGATATGGAAATTACCACTGGGGATATATTGTGTGTAATGTCCAAGGTAACATTTTATTATATTTTTGCACATATGCAAAATAACTTAATAAAGATTTTAAAACCAAAAAACACTGAGAACACTGAATGATGATGCAGGTTTTACACCACACTCTACAATTTATGAAGGACCTGTAAAATGCTGGTGCAGTGTGTAGTAAACACCACGGTGTTCTTCATAGAGCTGAAAGTGGTATTGGCTCTCCATTATGAATTGGTACCTTAGTGTCCAATTGGTATCCCCACTAATCATGGTTAGGGGATTTGTTTTCCTGGCAACTATGCAGTTGGGTGGGTTTACAGCTATCACCACAGACTAGGTCATGTGCACCATACTTGGTTCCATTAAAGTGGAACATCTTTTTTCATTTTGGATAGAGTAAGGGAGGATTATAACAAAAAAGTGAGGCAATCGCTGGTTGTCACCAGGATCACCAGACCTAATGCCTCCACTGGAAGATTTCCCCTTTGTTCCTGTCATGGTGACCAGTCAAGAATCAAAATTGTCTTTCGCTTTCACTCTTAGGCCCCTTTCACACTGGGGCGGTTTTCAGGCGGTACAGAGCTAAAAAAATAGCGCCTGTACACCGCCTGAAAAAAACGGCCCCATTCACTCCAGTCACGCTGGCGGGCTTTCACACTGGATCGGTGCGCTAGCAGGACGGTAAAAAAAAAGTCCTGCTAGCAGCATCTTTGGAGCGGTATAGGTGCGGTGTATTCACCGATCCTATACCGCTCCTACCCATTGATTTCAATGGGACACCGCGGTAATACCGCCGCAAAGCGCCGCTATGGTGGCGCTTTGCAGGGGATTTTAACCCTTTTTCGGCCGCTCGCAGGGGGTAAAACCGCCCTGCGAGCGGCCGAATACCGCAGCTAAAACGACGGTAAAGCAGCGCTAAATATATCGCTGCTTTACCGTCGCCGCGGCTCCCGCCCAGTGTGAAAGGGGCCTTAGTGATAACAGTGAACTGGACAAATAGAGAGGAGAGGGTGAATCTCCTTAATGGGGGCATAGACAGCAATAAAAACTGACAGGTAATCTAATCCCTCTCCACTCTATTCAAAACCCTTAGTTACACTTTAAGGTTGAGGAAAATCTGTATCAGCAAATGTTTCACTTGCCTCCCTGTGCCGCCAGTGACAGCTGTCATAGAGCAGAGGAAGATGGTTAGGGATGATTGTCTATTTTCGCAGACCATGGTTTATAATACATTGCTGTACCCTAAATACAGAGGCCTGCAGTTTTTGATGATAACATTTATTTCTCTAGGAAATCCAAACTCCACCTCCTGATAACATCCCTGAACTCATACCGTATTTACTTGAGTATAAGCAGAGTTTTTCAGCACTTTTTTTTGTGCTGAAAGTGCCCCCCTCGGCTTATACTCGAGTCAAGCACTTTTCTGCAGCAGAGAATGACATTTTCCGACCCAACTTTGGGACCCCACATCTCTGTGTGCAAACCCAGTGGAACGAGCACTACAACATATCCAAATTTGGGGTTCCTAGCACCAAGTGGCCCCGAGAAAAAGGGCCCCAAAGTTGGTCAACTGTGTCCATATGCAGCAATGTCATTTCGGGACCCTTTGGATCCAGAGACCCCAAAATTTTGGCTGCAACTAGGGGGCATCTAGGAACCCTTAACGACCAAATTTTTGTGGTAAAATTAGGTGCCTCGGCTTATATTCGGGTTGGCTTATACTCGAGTATATATGGTATATGCCATATCTGTATGTAGTGTCTAAATATTTTTCACACTTAACCGCAGTGTGTGTAACATTATCAGCGTTGTAGACAAGAGAGGCCGCTAATCTTTTCATTACTCAGTCCCACTCTCTGCCTTCTTTCATTACACAGTAACCAGGGCCCACTTTCCCACTATAAACTCCAATCTGAATTTACTACTGTTGTGCAGTGGATGATGGAAATTTTATATAATACTAAAAAGGTTTATTTGGTAATATTAACAGTGAACTGGACTTGTTCTGTAATGTTGAAGCTTTCTTTGCTGCTTATCCAGGCAGCATCTTCAGTTAAAGAAGAGATTTAAAAAAAAGTAAAATTAATATTTGCAATTGTTGAGAGAATCTACAGTATATTATAAGCTAAATGGAAATTTTTATACTTGACTGGGTTTTTTCTTAAATATATCCAGCATTTACATCTCTTGTTTATTTGCTTGAATTAAATACAGTATAAAGAGCAGCTATTTTTGGTGGCCAAAAAAACTAACAAAGTTGAATTCATCATACAGTAAGTAGAGCCTGGAAAAGTACTGAGAGGAGATGCACGTTGAACAGAGTGTGTATATATTTAACTAGAGGAAAAAGAGCAGCTACTCAACATTCATGGTAGCACACAGTTTACAATGGAATCTAGAACTAAATCACCTGATGCAGTTAGAAGCCGAAACGTCTCAAATTTCAATGTTACACTTTATGTTAAAACAGATTTTGCCTAATATCTTGTAATTAAATTTGCTCTCTAGTCAAAACTTCATTTTTTTTCTAGTTTTAACCACTTGCTGAACGTCTCCCGCACGTTTACTGCAGCAGGTCGACTCTATTGCACGAAACAACATACCTGTATGTCATTTTGTGCAATAGACACTGGGGGGCGCGTGCCCGATGTTTGGACACAGGGGATGCCAGTCGGCAGACCCGATGTCCGCCATCCATCCGCGATAGTTTCCCAGAGATGCAGAATGGCGGTCTGCCTATGTAAACAAGGCAGATCGCCGTTTTGATAGGAGAGAAGATAGAGATCTTGTGTTCTTGCTAAGCAGGAACACTGATCTCTGTCTTCCTCCAGTCAGACAATCCCCCACACAGCAAGCACCAGCTAGGCATGCATTTAACTCTTTGATTGCCCCGGTGTTAACCCCGTTCCTGCCAGTGTCAGTACAGTAACAGTGTATATTTTTAGCACTGATCACTGTAATAATGTCACTGGTTCCCAAAAAAGTGTCAAGTGTCAGTTAGATGTCAGATTGGTCCGCCGCAATGTCGCAGTCCCGCTAAAAATTGCAGATTGCCGCCATTAATAGTAATAAAGAAAAATTGCATAAAAAATATCCCGTTTGTAGACGTGATAACTTTTGAGCAAACCAATCAATATACATCTATTGGGATTTTTTTTACCAAAAAAATGTAGCAGAATACATATTGGCCTAAATTGATGAAGAAATTAGATTTCTTAAATTGTTTTATTGGGAATGTTTTATAGCAGAAAGTAAAAAAATATATATATTTTTTTTTTTTTCAAAATCGACGCTCCTTTTTTTTGTTTGTTTATAGCACAAAAAATATAAACCGCAGAGGTGATCAAATACCACCAAAAGAGAGCTCTATTTGTGGGGGAAAAAAGGACAGCAATTATTATTATTTGGGTACAGGGTCGCACGACCATGCAATTGTCAGTTAAAATAACGCAAAAAATGGACTGGTCAATTTAGGGGGTAAAACCTTCCGGGAGTTAAGTGGTTAATTACAATGGAAAAGATTTATAACCCCTTTCAGTTTTTTTTCTCTGTTGTAGAGCACAATCTATGACCTGCCTAAGACTGTTCCCAGCTATGCAGCGCAGAAACGTGCAATATTGCATATGGTCCGGCAGGTGCGCTGTGGTGCCATTCATTCTTAATGGCCAATGTGCATGCGCTAAATTGCACCACAACATAAAGTAACCTTTTTCCATCTGTTGCAGTTTTTTTTTTTTTTTTTTTTTTAAAGTGCCCAAACTTCTTTTATGCAATTGTCATGCATAGGGCAGCCCAATCAAATGAATGGGGCTGCCCAATCACATGAATGGGGCTGCCCAAAAGGTGACGCATCAAAAACGTATAAACACCTGCAAGCCGCTGCACATCTTTAGGTGTGAACAGAGCCTAATGAAGTCTGGGATAGTTGTAAAACTGGAACAGGTCCTAACCCTTCCCCACTGTATCAAAAAAAAAAAACCGGTGGCTTGACGTACACTTTAACCATTTGAACTTTGAACCTTGCATTCATATTTTTTTTACAAATTTCAAGCTTTGCACGTTTTTCTAAGCCACTTCCATTTCAGTGTTTAAATAATGTAATGGTTGTGCCAAAGTACCTCTCTTTTTCGGAGGTACTGCAGTATTTTTACATGTCCATTACACTTCAATTTTTTTTTAAGTATGAAAAAGGAAACCTGATCTAAACCTATGAAATTCATACTGGGAACTAAGCATATGATAACAAAAAAATGCATTAGGAGAGGTGACCATAAAAAAATAAAATCACAGGTTACTAGCAACTGAAGTTAAAGCGGAGGTTCGCACAAAAATTGAACCTCCGCTTTTCAGAACCCTCCCCCTCTCCGGTGTCACATTTGGCGCCTTTTAGGGGGGTGCAGATACCTGTCTAAGACAGGTATTTGCACCCACTTCCGGGCATAGACTCCCCAGGAGTCTACGCCTCTTCCCGTCCCCCCGTGCTGTCTGCTGGAACACACACGGGTCCCAGAGACAGCAGGGACCATTCGGATTGCGCAGCGTGACTCGCGCATGCGCCCCATGGAAACGGGAAGTGAAGCCGCAAGGCTTCATTTCCTAATCCCCTTACCGAAGATGGCGGCGGCAGCATCCGAGGACTGAGGGATGGTTCGGCCTCGGGTGCCGACATCGCTGGACCCTGGGACAGGTGATTGTCCTTATTTTAAAAGTCAGCAGCTGCAGTATTTGTAGCTGCAGACTTTTTAAAAAAATAATTTTGTGGGACTCCCACTTTAAAGTGGTTGTAAAGCTTTAATTGTAAAGTCTTTTTCTTAAAAAAAAAATAAAAAAACATGTTTTACTTATCTGCTCTGTGCAGTTGGTTTTGCACAGGGCAGCCTGGAACCTCCTCTTCTCGGGTCCCTCTTTGCTACTCCTGGCCCCTCCCTCCTGTTGAGTGCCCCCACAGCCAGCAGCTTGCTGTGGGGGCACCCGAGCCAAGCTGCAGCTCCGTGTGTCCATTCAGACACGGAGCTGCCATTTGGCCCCGCCCCCTCTCTCTCCTAAATGGCTAACTGACTTTGATTGACAGCCAATGGCGCCACTGCTGTGTCTCAGCCAATTGGGAAGAGAGCCCCGGACGGCAGAGGGACTGGTGGACAGAGATGGGGCTCAGGTGAGTATTGGGGGGCTGAGGGGAGGCCGCGCGCCGCACAGAAGGCTTTTTATCTTCATGCATAGGATGCATGAAGATAAAAAAATCTTCTGCCTTTACAAGCACTTTAGGTTTTTCACCTTAATGCATTCTTTGCATTAAGGTGAAAAACCTGTGCTGCAGATCCCCCCCCCCCTTT
Source organism: Lithobates sylvaticus (assembly GCA_028564925.1). NCBI lineage: Eukaryota > Metazoa > Chordata > Amphibia > Anura > Ranidae > Lithobates > Lithobates sylvaticus. The sequence continues at coordinate 66,178,313 of CM053032.1, read as the reverse complement.
TCCTTACCTGAGCCCGATCCGATCCAGCGATGTGCATGAGCACAGCGGCTCCAGCTGCTGTCGATCTTCTTAGTGGACAAATTGATAGTGGCAGAAGCCATTGGCTCCCGCTACTGTCAATCAAAAGCTGTGATGCCACAATGGACCCAGCAGCAGGACTCGGGGGCGAATCCGCACGGGTGCCCCCAGAAGAGGAGGGTCGGGGCTGCTCTGTGCAAAACCATGCAGATAAGTAATAACATGTTACTTTTATTTAAAAAAAAAAAAAAATCATAGGTTTACAATCAAAAACTTGAGCCTGGCTCTACCTTTTCCCACATAGGGAATGAGTGACCTATTGGGTAAGCAAGACACCCCATCACATTAATGGACCAATAAGGAGACTAAGGTATGGATAGGTGGCGCCATATTCAATGCATACAGGAAAAGTTTTAATTTGCATATCATTTAGGCTCCCCAAATTTCTTGATCTATTGATCATATTGACAAGTGGTTGGTACAAGAGGAAACATCTGCTTATACATTTTTATCATGAATGTCAAGTTTGCTTAACCATGTCTTGCATTGGAACTGCACTGGGCAGTGAATTAAGCTGACTGTTCAGCTTTAAATCCAACTTTGTATATTGTGCTTTAAAAACACAACTGCGCTATTTCATATTAGATCTATGGGTGCTATTCAGATTTTTACTTTGCTACATTTGATAGCATACAGTGAAAGCGTCCATTTTTGGTAATGCTTCTGCAAGGAAGAGGAGCATTAAGTGGCTTTTGCAATTCATACCCCAGCGCCCATCTTCCAAGTCCATTAGGCGGAAAAGAGCACATCTGAGCCAACATTTAATGGATAGAGAAGCTGCACAGGTTTCTGCTGAGTGAACAAGTTGAATCCACATGATCTGAAGGGGATGGAGGGAGGAGGGAGAAAGCTGCATAGAAGTCGATCAGTTCTGCTCAAAGTGTGTCCTCACAGCTCTGGAGGGAAGGCGTTAGAGGAAGGATTTATTAGGGATTTTGGGGAGCTTCATAACTATAATTAATTTATTCACCACAGACCCTTTAACTTGGGGGCTGGTTTTAAAGCTGATCCATTGCAAATTGTAGAAGGCATATAAATGTCCGGCAGCTGTTGTAATACCAATCTGACACTGTTTAGCTCATATACAAGTGATGGTTCTAAGCACGTGTGTTTTATAATGCTTGTACTGGAAGGCCTTCTCTATACTGGCTTACTAGAGGCAGGATTAAATGGGAATCACTTTACTATTGTGGCCTGGAACACAGTCATTGCATCTGTATGTTTTTGTAGGCATTCCTTAAAGTTGAATAGTGTGATATAAGGTTACTGTATATGCAGAAGGAAACAGAGGTCATGAGAGCTATTAGGATCTGTGCATTTGTCATGTCTAGACTGACAGTCCAGCATTTGCCAGGACCTTGTATATAGGAGTAGGTGTGGACTAGGTTTGCCTTAGGGAAGAACTCGAGCATGTTCAAATCCTAGTCTAAACCCACCTGGGCAAGCTTGCCCAGGAAGCTGTCACAGTACTGGGCCAATCATAAGCGGCTGAGGCATTCCTTGCCCTGCAGCCGCATGCTCCTTGTAAATGTGTGGCTGTGGGATGGGGAATGCCTCTACATATTAAAAACAGCCTGCAGGGAAACAAAGCTAATTCATTTTTTGGTGCAGGCTTTGTAAATTAAGACATCATAATGGAGAAGAGTGACCACACACAGGTGCAAACATTTGGATCTGCCAGTAACAGGGACAACTGTATTAACGTGAAAAGGCCGATGAATTTTTTATATTGACTTTTGTTATATATAAATACTGCATGGCAGACTTCTCCTTTAAATATGATCAGATTAAGTTTTAAAGCTGATCTCCAGGGAAAAGAAATATCGGCACTTGCAGAGAATCCCCCCCCCCCTCCCCCCCAGCCTCACTGCAAGGGTTAAATCTTCATGTATGCCTAGGGCACCAGTAAAAACAAACTTGCCTACTCTGTATCTCGCTTCCATAGTCCCCACCGGTCTAAAAGACTGCCCCTCCAGCCTCTTCTTTAAGGTGGTCCCAGGCACACTGATGTCATAGACTACAATGCAGGATCAATAGCCCTGCTTGTACGAAAGGCCACAGAGAGCCCTCCCACAAGCCGGAGCATTGAGAGAAGAGGATGGTGCTAACTGTGGAGGGAGAGGGGAATTTGGTAAGCAAGTCTTGATTACAGATACCCTAGAAATGAATAACCATTGAACCCTTGCATTGCAGGGGAACCCCATTGCAAGGGAGGATTTTTCTTTTCCCCGGAATTCAACTTTAAAGAAATAAAAAAATCTTCAAAGGCTTTGGTAAGACTGGTTGTAGTTATAGAAAGTACATGGTCCTTTTCAATCAAAGCTTTGGAGTTTATTTTTCCTGCAGGAGGAAGTGAATTAAGCTGAATGGAGTCAGAGGATTGACGTTATCATAGAGTAGATCAGTGTGTGTGTCTGACACCCTCCAATGAGATTATTTGTATTGTTTATTATGTTGGTTCTGTCATTTTTAAGATTGTCAGTCTGTGTTTTTTCAAAATTGCAAGTTATTTTAACAAAAAATATTTCTGTGTTTCTTGTATGTAGAGAACATATAAATGACTTGGCTATATGCATGTGATGAATCTGGCCTTTACAGTAAATGCCATTCACTTTCTGTTCATGTTGTGCTTGCCATAGATTTGCATTATGATACAGCCCTAACATTTAGTTTGCTTAAAGCGCTATGTATAATAAACAGTTGACATTTTTTTTTTTTTTTAATTATTTGTAAAGTACTGTTTGTACATTTTTTTCATTTTATTCCTCTTTTCTTTTTTTTGCATCTGTGCTGCTGATCACTTTCAGCCACTTGAGGTCCAATCATACTCTTTCCAGTGGCAGTTGCACATAATTTCCTAGACTGGATAGTGAGAAGGGTGGTTCCTGCACAATGTGTGTCAGCATGGCCAATTGTAGTGCCAGTGCAGGAGCCCAATTGGGAGACAGTTGTCGCCTTACAACAGGAAGTGCTTGAGCAAGGATCTTAATGGCAGGATCTCCAGATATATGCAATGAAAACTACAGATCAATTTAAAATTGATTGAAAGCAACATTTATATTACTTTAAAATTTTAAAGCTTACGTTATATTTTAGTGATAGGGTTTAGACCTACTTTAACCTTAGGAATGTCTGTAGATCAGAGTCAGGTCATCCACAAGACATCCTAGACAGTAGATATCCAGGGGCCAAGTTACAACCCTGATACTCCTGCATAAAAATAGAAGGATGGTGCAGTTGGTCAAATCTGTGTACCTGCTTGTCACTTTACAAGGAAGGATGCTTGTGCGATCTGTTAGTGTCTGATGGGAAGAGGCCATTCCAGTACAGATGGTGCAAATGGTGCCATTTCTCTGTGCTTATTGCCATCCTTATTAATGTTAATTAAAGTGATTGGAGAGGCAAAGCTGCTAACATGCATAGGGCCCGATTTTGGATCAATGCATCTGTTCTGTAGATAATTGCCATAGTCTGATAGCTGCAGGTTTAACTTTTGGGCTGTCAGTGATGTGCCATCGTTCACTCCAAGTATAGATCAATTTACTTTGGTTTGGACACATTTTGGTGGTGGTTTGTTTTATTTCAGCACAGATTTCTTTGGGCGTGATACATGCATAACAATATCACAGACATTTTTGCAATCAGTACCAAATCTATATTGTTATATAAACTTGTTCTAAAAATTCTTATCTAAGGTATCCCCTCACGGTTGTGATATCCTGGTCATCCAGGGAGAAATTCATAGGCGGAAGAAATAGGCTCCAATAATGTGATACCATTTAACAATTATATTTATTGAAAAAGAAAGCCAAATGGCTACTTACAGGATATAAAATACGTATGCGCATAAAAAAAAGTACTTTGCCCGCAAGCAAAATGGCGCCAGCGCGTAGCACCGCCGACATGTTTCGTCACATGTGACGTCTTCCTGGAGCACCGGGAAGACGTTGCGTATGACGATATGCACATACGTATTTTATATCCTGTAAGTAGCCATTTGGCTTTCTTTTTCAATAAATATAATTGTTAAATGGTAGCCCACAATTGGAGCCCTTTTCATTCCTCCTATGAATTTCTCCCTGGATGACTGGGATAGCATGCCGTGAGGGGATACCTTAGTGAAGGATCCATCTGCCATTCCATTGCCCCGAGGGGCTTAGCTCCCATACCTTGCAGAGGTTATTCTGCTAGCCTGTTTGACCATCCTAGCGATAGGTGGTCCCTACTATCTGGTAAGAGTCCCCAATTATCACGTGATGTGCCAAAGAAGATTCTACACTAATCACTTGGTGGTGGAGGAATACATATGAAGAATTTTTGTTGGGACTTTTCCTCATTACACCAAAGGACTCATTGATTCATTTATTCAGTGATTTCACTTTTTCATATTGCACCATGCACTTTATGATGTTTTTCTTTTAGCGTGTCATAGCACTTCTAGCAATCATTATGGACTAGCATGATTTTATTTTTGTTTATGTATGTTACCTTTATATATCACTTGGTTAATAGCAGCAGTCCTCATTGTCATTGTTTTTGTTGGTACACTTGTTTTATAGCGCGGTATATCACTTCTTTTTATAAAAATTCTTATGTTTAAACTTGTAATGGAAATTTGTAGGTTCTGTATATAATTGTATTCTAATTTATATGTATTGCACACTGCCCTCACTGTGCACACGGCGCTAATAATGTTTTCAGTACATGTTTTCATTCTTTTGAGTCCTGATTAGAATTGGCCTGCCTAGCTGGACATTTTTTAGATAGGAAACTCCTATCCTCATATTGATTAGTGGTTCCAAATTAATAATTACTGCAGTAGGGAACAGACACAAAAGATACGCTCAGCATCTTTCCAAATAACTGTTCTGTTACGCCCCTTGTTGCCATAAACGTACAATTGTAATATTAATGTGATACCTACGTAATCGTGTGTATAAAAACCTTCAATTGCGTCATAATAAAGCAGAACAGTCATTTGGAAAGATGCTGAGCGTATCTTTTGTGTTTGTTCCCTACTACAGTAATTATTAATTTGGAACCACTAATCAATATGAGGATAGGAGTTGCCTATCTAAAAAATGTCCAGCTCAAACTTTAGGCACCAAAAACAAGTAAGCCCTTTCAAAGAAGCCAACTTTCATCCAGATGTCCTCAGGGAACACCCATATTGTGTAAAATGTTGATTATTATTTTAATTTGTATTATCAAGTTTAATGTATATTTATTTTTTTATTTATATAGCACCAATAAACTGACTTACAGATGCACATGCACTATAGATAGCCTAGGTGAAAGGTGATAACTCTCACATTGTATTTGGAGCTGTAGAAAAAAACAGCATCCAGAGTAATGAGACAAAAACGCATGAGAAGTAAAAATTTTAATGTGGATAAAAACATTTTCATGTCTGTGTGACCGTTCCTGATGCTGCTGAGGCTCTTCAGGATTGGAGAAATTAGACATCCTTTTCCAACAGCCATGGTTTGTCAATTGTGAGAGTGCTGGGCCCTCCCACTGTGTAAAAAGAGGTAAATGGTACACAGAGGTCTCAAGGATGCAGACTGAAAGGCTCCAGAATTGCTTCATGGGCATATAAAGTTTCTCTGGGTTTTGTAGTTCTGGATTTCAGTGGCTTCAAAGAGTCTTGGGAGGGACAAAGCCTCTAACTCTGGGCCAAAGTTTTATTAGACTTACCTGTGTGTGCAGTTGTGCATAACCTTAATAGCAGTAATTCAGGGCTCCACCTGGGAGACGGGAGGCTGAGACGCCTGAGCAGTGGTGCTGCAGGAGGAAGCCAGGATGCTTGATGTCATTTTTATTTGTGTTTGAAATTATGCCCATGCAAGGGCAACCATATTTTTACTTTCTTTATAAAAAAAAAAGTTTGCTAAAATCCCTAAAACAGTATTTTCTGGCTTGACTGAACTCAGTGGGAAGCACTTAATTTGAGTGAAGCCCCCTGGAATATCACACAATAAATATATAAGCCTTCCCCTGAGGTTTCTGCAGGTTATTTCCCAAGATTATTTTTGTTGGCCTACACACATTCACTCACCAGGTAATACCTTTGTGTTTGAGAACCTGCCAACAGATGAATTAAAGCCACCTTTAAGCTTGCACTGAGTGATGGAGCAGTGAAACAGACGTCGACCGAGGTGTCAGGGGTACAGCGTCCATACATCTGAGATGATTAGAATATAGCTCTATGGTGATCACTCTGATTTGTCAAACATTCCCTCTATTCTGCAAATTAATAATTCATTATCTTAAGATCATGTCCCCATTCATCCACAGTTTGATCCCATTTGGGTTGGTCGGGTGGTCTGGAGGCATGACTCAATTGATGTACAGATAACTGAGGGAATTTTATTTTTGTCTCCATTTTTATTTATTTTTTCTTCTTAGGGTCTTATACTCTCTAATAATAGGATCGCGTTTGTTCTTGATTCTTTTTCAACTTCTTTTGCATATATTTAAGCTCTTTTTTGTATTATCTAAGTGAGATGGTATCATTAGATGTATTACAATTTTCCTTAATTTCCGAATCTTATGTACATTTCAATATAATGTTATATTCTTCTTTTTATTGTAAAATTCAATAAACATATTGAACAAGAGATTATAGGTCTATGGCCATCTGTAGACAGATTGGGGCTGAATAATTTTCCCGGGAGAAAAAAAACACTGCTATGTATTGGCCTCCACCAAGCCTTTCCATATACAAAACACCAAACATTCGACTTATCCAAGAGTTTGTGTTTATACACAGAAAGCCTAAACATTTTGTTGTCTATTGGCAGCTGAAGTGGGAAATGTGGGTGCCGCCATGTGCATAGTAATCTGCAAGCAATATTCAGGGTATTGAAAACATTAATATAAATTGCATTCGCATCCCTTTTTAAAACAATTGTAAAATGCTGTAGTTTCCTCTTAGTATGACAAAATCTTTATCTGTAGGACGCACAGCCAGGCTGCCGCTGTAGTGGCTGACCTCTACACACTTGTGGCCCCTCTGTGGGGCTAGTACACTCCAGTCTGCACCAGACCCGGATGTTTGCACAGTAGAAACTTCAGTCTTCAGATCATATCTTTGGTAAATAACATTTATTTGACTAATGTCGCTGGTGAGTACTGTAATCCAAAGCTCCGGACTTTGAAAAGAGGCTTCTGTGCAGGAATAATAGATAAAGATCAGCTTTGTCTGGAAAGTAATTGTGTGCCGACGTTATTTCCATAATTGTGACACTACTCAAATTACCCTACGTGCTGGCTCTAAAGGCAGACATTTCACATCAGCATGTGAAATATTACATTAATGTCACATTTCTCCCTGGGAACAGAGGGAAACATCTCTGCTCTGTTTACCAGGGTGCACTCATGATGGCTTCTTTGTATTCACATGTAAAGTGTGGCATTAGTTAATAAGGTCATTATTTCCTCCAACCCCCAACTGTGTGATAATACTTAGAGTCTCTTTCTCTGGTTTCACACAGCATTTTAATCCCACTGGGAGAGTTTATATGTAACTCATTATATCTATATTATGTATAATTAACAGCGTCGGCAACAAGAAAAATTGAACCAAGTGAATGGCACTGTTTGTATAAATATTTGCATTAAAAAACTGGTTACAGGAGCACGTCCAGAGGGTGGTTATAAACAACATATCTTTTGAATGGTCTGGAGTTGTAAGTGCGTTACCCAAGGCCCTGTCCTAATGCCCGTTTTGGTTAAGCACTTGCTGACTGCCCTATAGTTCTTTTACTGCTACAGAGCGGGAGCTATATACATGATTTTCCATTTCCGCCTGCAGGGGGCATGTCGCTGATCTACGGGTCTCGGGGACTCGATATCCTCCGGCACCCACTGATTGCTGGTAAAACATGGAGAACTGAGATATGCCTATATTTAGCGCTGCTTTACCAACGTTTAAGCCGCGGTATTCGGCCGCTCGCGGGGCGGTTTCACCCCCGCGAGCTGCCGAGAGGAGCGGTGAATACACCGCTCCTATACCGCTCCAAAGATGCTGCTAGCCTAGTGTGAAAGCTCGCTGGCTTTCACACTGGAGTGAATGGGGCCGGATTTCTCAGTTCTGACGGAGGGTGTAAAGAGGCCATCCTGTGTCTCTGCAAAGCAGAGTCTAGGATCGGCCTCTTCCCCTAGTGAAAGCACCACACTGTGTAAAAAAAAAAACACTGGCTAGGCACACAATTAACCCTTTGATCACCGTAGATGTTTAACCCCTTCCCATCCATTATCATTAGTACAGTGTATATTTTTAGCACTGATCACTGTATTAGTGTCATTGGTTCCCGCAAAGTGTCAATTGGTGTCCCATAGTCGTCCACAATATCGCAGTCCTGCTATAAGTCACTGATCGCCCCCATTACTGATATAAAAAAGAAATAAAAATTTCCATAAATATATCCCATAGTTTGTAGATGCTATAACATTCGCATAAACCAATCAATATACGCTTATTGCTATTTTTTTTAATAAAAACTTATAGCAGAATGCATATTGGCCTAAATGTATGAAGAAATATTTTTTTTTTACAGTTTTTTTATTGCATGTGTTTTATAGCAGAAAGTTAAAAAGTTGTCAGCCTTTTTTTTGTCTGTAGCACAACAAATTAAAAACACTGTGTTCGTCAAATACCACCAAAAGAAAGATCTATTTGTGGGGAAAAAATTACATAAATTCTGTTTGGGTACAGTATCGCACGACTGCGCAATTGTCAGTTAAAGTAATGCATCGCAAAAATGGCCTGGTCATGAAGGGGGTAAATCTTCCAAAGGTCAAGTGATTAACTTGTCCATAAATGATATTGAGGTCAGTATAAAAATGGTTCAATCTCAGTAATTGCTAAAGATACAAATCTAAGCAGGGTGATGACTTCCCAACAGGATATCAAAGCTTTACAAGAGGACCTCGATAAAATAAAGGGGTGGGCACCTATATGGCAAATGATGTCTAATATTGAAAAATGTTAGTAATGCACTTGGGGCCTAAAAATATGAATGCAACTTTTTCACTAGGGGGAGAACCTCTGGGAGAATCTAAGATGGAAAAAGATCTGTGGGTCCTAGTAGATGATAGATTCAGCAATAGCAGGCAATGCAAGGCTAGCAGATGCATTAAAATAGGTATCAACTCATGAGGTAAGACTATATTCTACCACTTCACAAAACTCTGGTTTGCCATCCAGTTCTGGTCATCAGTCCTTACGAAGGATGTGCTGGAACTTGAGAAAGTCCACAGAAGGGCAACTGAGCTAAAAAGGGGACCATAGAACTTCAGTTATGAGGAACAACTAAAAATAATAAATGTATTCTCCCTGGGGCAGAGACGCTTAAGAGTAGATATGATCGCAATATACAAATATCTAAATGGTGATTCTAGCTTAGAGGGAAAACTTTTGAATCTTAGGTCTCTTAAGAAGACTTGCGGCCACTCAATGAAGTTGAGAAGGGGTGTGACGGACCCAGCCAGGACAGGGGCTTTTAGAGGGGACTGCAAGGTGACCTCTTACCCACTGACTATGGGCCCTGGCTTTTAAGGGAACACTCCTCTTTGGGAGGTGTATGCCTGGGGGACCCTTGGAGTGGTCTTGTTTCTGATTTAGGGTCATGTCTTCCCAGAACACACAGACTCTGGGAATCTAGGCCCAGAGTCCATGTTTAGGGCCTAGATGACCCATTACCAACAATGAATGCTTCACACTGTGAGACTCATCACAGATGTTAATATCATCAGCAAGCCACCTGGTTCTGGTGGTCTCCTCCTATAGTCTGTTTATTAAGGTGTTCTGTGTTATTCTGCTAAGTGCCCCATTGTTAATTGGGACATCTATTGTTTCTGTCTGTCTGAACATCTCTTGGAGATGAGATTAATCTTGTGAACACTTTAACTTGTTATAGAACTATTGTGAGATGTTGTGTGTTTATACATAATGTGTATTGTACAGTACTTTGTATTCAGTGATTGTAGGTACCGAATAGTTTGGTCACCTAGGCTGGGTTAAAGCGGAGCTCATCCTAAAGTGGAACTTCCGCTCATTGGAACCCTCCCCCCTCCAGTGCCACAATTGGCACCTTTCAGGGGGGTGCAGATACCTGTATAATACAGGTATCTGCACCCACATCTGGGAATAGACTCCCGCAGGAGTCACGCCCCTTCCCACACCCCCCAAACACACAGGTCCCAGGAGATAGCCGGGACCACTTACGACACGCAGCGCTACTCGCAGCGCTTCACTTCCTGATTCCCTCAATGAGAATGGTGGTGGCAGCAGCAGAGAACCGAGCGATTGCTCGGCTTTGGCTGCCGACATCGCTGAACCCTAGGACAGGTAAGTGTCCATTTATTAAAAGTCAGCAGCTGCAGTATTTGTAGCTGCTGGCTTTTAATAATTTTTTTTTAGGTGGACTCCCTCTTTAAGTGCCTAGTTAATTTGCTCATGCTAACTATATTACTGTCAGCTATTAGTTGCTAGAGGGGGAGTAGCATACTGTTTGTTGGTTGTTCCTTAGTTATGTTAATTATTATCTGTATACAGTTGCCTTACGTTAATGTGATCAGGCTCACCTGACCTGTTGTACTATAAATTCTGTGTGAGTTTTCAAAAAACAGTTCCAGTTCTCATACAAGCTATTGCTGGCTAGTCTTGTATGCTATGCAATATTCAGCTATAATATCTGGTTCCTGTGTCAGACTGGAGGAAGCGGTATACTGACGGAAGCACTCAAGCTGGGTGCTTGACGGTTCTGTCACAAGGAGTTTAAACTTAAACTGTACAAATAGTTCTTTACTGACAGAGCGGTAAGGATGTGGAATTCCCTTTCCACAGTTGGTGGGGTCAGCAGGGAGTATCGATACATTTAAAAACCTTTCAGATGGGCATCTTGGCGAAAGCAATAGACAGGGATAAGGGAAATTGTAGAGGCATAAACACACACACACGACTGGTGTCTTTTTTTCAACCTTACCAACTATGGATGGCACAAATGTATGTTACAGAGGAAATTATCATAAGTTAAAGCACAGCTTCATGGAATCTGAGAATTCTCTCTTTCATTGGGTCTGCAGTCACACTGCAAGAGTTAATTGTCCATGTAGTCTAAGACTGGCCATACATTATACAACTTTTGTCTATAGATTTCCTTTAGATTTACCAAAACCATATAATATGAGGTCAAATCTAAACACTTTCAATTTGTATGCAATCAGGCAGGCTCTTGTACTACACAGTTGAAGGTAAATCTAAAGGAAATTGAATAAGAAAATTGTATGGTGTATGGCCAGCATTAAGGAGAGTAAATGTACTTTTACTTACCCAATTAGGGTTGTCATCTCATCCCTTTAAACCTGAACACATTAATTACACAGGTTCTGAGTGAGTTTAATTACCACCTTTAATCAGCCACAGAACCTGTGTAATTAATATGTGTTTGGTTTTAAAGGGATGAGGTGGCAACCCTACACCCAATTCTACTGGCGGTGGACTGTCCCTGGGCTTCATCACATCAAGTGCAGGGCTGTGGACCCTACATTTATCTCCCACCAGAGGATGTGGAAGAAAATGCTTTGGGGACCCAATTAGCAGTGCAGAGGATCAGGTAAGTAAATCTACTTTTCCACATCCCCTAGTACTAAACAAGCAGTTAAATCTTGCAATGCGAGCACACTCCCACTGCAAAAGACTATTTTCCAGTTTCTTTGAATTCACATTAAAAATACCCAACCCAGCTTAAAGAATTGAGCCTACCTGGAGATCTTCCCAGTAACAGCATTTCCTGTTTCAGGCTAAAGAACTAAGTGACTGCCTTGCAATTAGTAGCAGTGTTGTCAACTTAGCGCGCATACTCCTTCCGTTGTCTGTTGGAACTGCAGAAGGCATTCATAGACCTGATTGTCAATCAAGCAGCCAGTTAAAGCAGCTGGCACGTCAGGCTAACAATGCTGCTTTTAATTGAGGTGCAGTTGCCTTGCATTGTCGGCCTGAAGCAAGAAGTGCTGTTACTGGCAGTCTTTAGGTAAGAAAACAGTGTACAGTGAGTCATGATAGTAAACATACTGAAAACATCTCTGCAATACATGTACCTCTCCCCATCCATGTAAACACACTGCAAATACAGTAAAGACACGTTGTTCCAGTGAGCTCTGGACTTCAAGTGATTGTAAAGTCTTGTTTAAAAAAACAAAAAAAAAACAAACATGATACTTACCTCCTATGTGAAGTGATTTTGCACAGAGCAGCCTGAATCCTCCACTTCTCAGGTCCCTCTTCCTGACCTCTCCCTCCTATCGAGTGCCCCCACAGCAAGCAGTTTGCTATGGGGGCATCCGAGCTGAGTTGCAGCTCTGTGTGTCCATTTAGACATGGAGCTGTCATTCAGCCCTGCCCCCTCTCTCTCCTGATTGGCTGACTTTAATTGACAGCCACGGGAACCTCTGCTTTACTGATATCCAAGGCAGTGATGTCAGTTTTTGCTGAACTTCATAGCATCCCGCCCTCTCCTCATCTCCATGACATGAGTTCTGTAGCCCATAAAGGAGAAGTAGACAGGTCTAAGAACAATGGTTGAGATGTTATTGCAGTGGAAGAATTGCATATAGGAAGTTGGGAGTGCACTGGATATCTGGCAAGATCAACCGGGATTTTTCTATAAAAAAGCGTTTTTAAAGGGATATAACATGGATAAATGAGCATTATTGCAGAGATGTATGGCATATGTTTATGTACAGACACACTTTAATTTAACCAAATGTTTTCTTTGAGTCTGATGTGCCTCTTGTTACTGATGGACATAAAATGTTCTTTAAAAAAGTGCAAACATATTTCACAGCATTTTACAAACAAACATGGGGGTACATGCCAGTGGTTTATTAGAGTGTTGTACTGCTTGTCCCTCCAATAGTCTGCCACACAGGAGTAATGTTTTAGCTTCCAGCTTAATCTGATAAAATGGGAGTTTCATTCACCTTTTCATGCATCTTGGAATTGTCATCAGCAAAACAATAGGTGTTTTTCTAACTTCTGAGCCAATACACCGACTTGACATTTCTTGTGTTTTCTTTGGCTAAGTGTCATGGACTAAATTACAGGACAATCTAGCTTTCCCTATTCATAATCGGGAAAGCAAACAGAAGTTGTAGGTGTATTGTTCTTTTCATTTTTAATTGTTGCCGGATGCCAAAATGAATTCTAAAAAAACAACATAAAGAGAATGACGCTAGAGTTTTTACTTTACAAGCAGACCAGGAAGGCCATCCGGCAGAGGTGTTTTGGTGGGCAGTGGGATGAATTGTATTTTGAAGCAGAACAGTGGTTAAGTGGTTAGCACTTCCTGCCTAGCAGCACTAGGGTCGTTGGTTAAAATCCCAGCCATGGTACCTTCCTGGAGTTTGCATGTTCTCTCTGTGTACCTTTGTGGGTTACTTCTGTTTTTCTCCCACACTCCAAAGACTTGCTGGTATGTTAAATGGCTCCTATGTAAATTTACCTTAGTATGGTATTTGAGATGGGGAACTTAGTTTGTATGCTCCCTGAGGAGGGACTGATGTGAATGCACAATATATATGTAAATCACTGCGTAAATTAACGGTGCTATATACAACGCTTTACAAGTACCTGCAATAATAATGCTTTCTTTTTTGATTGGCGTCTCAAATTTACCGATAGGTTTATCCAGCCCTTCTTGATAATTAAAAGATAATGGTACCAAATCCACTTAAATTATATCAGTTGGCATCAATATACGGAAACCGCTATGTTTATGCCATAAATAGTTTATTGTTATTGTACAAGGGTTTTTTCTGCTTGTAGTAGTTAAAAACTTGGATGACAATGAAGCTTTAAGCCCATGGGACGAATATCTGGTGGTATCGGCTGGTTCAAAGAATCCAGCCAACGTTTGTCCCATGTTTACAGCAGCCAGTCCGACAGAAGCAGGCCAAATGTACGGCTTCTGCCGAAGGGGCAGTGACTGAAAAGTTTCTGCCGATGGACATCCGATCAGTGCTCTCAGCCAATGGCCGGTGTGTTCTGGTGGGGGGTCCGTGCCCCAGTCAGAACACAATAGCTCATCGAATAGTTAATAAAGTTGCTCTTCCTGAGCCCGATGGGTTGAGCGAAAAAGAACTGCTAGTGTGTACCAGGCTTTAGTCCCTGTAGAACACAAAAACAGACTACCTAAACTGATAATGGATATGTAGTATCAGTCATTTAACAACCTACAGTTATTGTATACATTTTTCCCGACGCTGTGTGTATGTAATGTAACTGAAAATCTGGTCTTAAAACTGACTGTCTATGTCAAGATATTGATTACATTTTCTTTCCTTGTTCCCAACATTAATTTTTTTTTATTTATTTTTTTTTAAAAAGGGGGGTACCGAATCCTTTAAGGTTTTTCCTGTCATCAGTCACTATAACTGATTGTTTTTCCTAAATTGTCGCTCAAGCTAATTGTGTACCTTACCTAGTATTTTGTAAAAAAAAATTGTGCAGTTACAATGTTATTCTTTAAGCACTAGCTATAAATCTGCACTCAGAACGCAACTTCTATCTGACTTGGGCCCATAAACTTTTACCACCTCAATACAGGGCACTTACACCCTCTTCCTGCCCAGACCAATTTTCAGCTTTCAGCGCTCTAACACTTTGAATGACAATGCAATACTGTACCCATATGAAATTTGCATCCTTTTTTTTCACACATATAGAGCTTTCTTTTGGTGGCATTTAATCACTAGTTTTTTTTGTTGTTTTTTTGTGCTATAAATAAAAAAAGACCGTAAATTTTGTGAAATAGTTGTTTCTGTCATAAAATTTTGCTAATTAGTATTTTCTCTTCATAAATTTTGGCCAAAATTTATACTGCTACATATCTTTGGTAAAAATAACCCAAATTAGTGTATATTATTTGGTCTTTGTGAAAGTTATAGAGTCTACAACTATGGTGCCAATCACTGAAAATTGATCACATCTGATCAGGCCTTCAGTACATCAGGCAAATCTCATTTCTTGAGACACTAACAAGTCAGGAAAGTACAAATACCCCCCAAATGACCCCTTTTTAGAAAGTAGACCTTCCAAGGTATTAAGTAAGTAGCATGGTGAGTTTTTTTAAGTTTTTTCCCATAAGTCTTTGCAAAATTATTATTTTTTTTTAATTATCAGGTTATTTCTCACACACAGCATATGCATACAACAAAATACATTCTGCTACTCTTCCTGAGTATAGCGATACCTCATGTGTGAGACTTTTACACAGCCTGGCCACGTACAGAGGACCAACATTGAAGTAGCACCTTCAGGCGTTCTACGAGCATAAATGACACATCTCATTTCTCAACCACCTATTAGACTTTTGACAGCCCTGGAGCACCAGGACAATGGAATTGCCCACAAAATGACCCCATTTTGGAAAGCAAACACCTTAACGTATAATCTATGAGGCATAATGAGTCTTTTGTTCATTTTTTTTCCAGAAGTTTTTGGAAAATGTGGAAAAGAAATGAAAACTTTCTTTTTTACACAAAGTTGTCAATAAGATATTTCTAACACATAGCATGTATATAGCAAAATTTACACCCCAAAATACATTCTGCTACTCTTCCTGAGTATGGCGATACCACATGTGTGAGACTTTTACACAGCCTGGCCACATACAGAGGCCCAACATTGAAGTAGTACCTTCAGGCGTTCTAGGAGCATAAATTGCACATCTCATTTCATTCCTACCTATCACACTTTTAAAGGTCCTTGAGCACCAGGACAGTGGAATTACCCACAAAATTATTCCATTTTGGAAAGCAAACACCCCAACGTATATTCTATGAGGCATGGGCTGCAGATAGGTACTTGGGTACTCTGATGAGCTGCAGACAGGTACTCGGTTACTCTGATGGGCTACAGATAGGTAATCTGATGGGCTGGTGACTGGTATTCGGGTACTCTGAAGGGCGGTGACGGATACTCAGTAATCATATGAACTCTGACAGGTACTCGGGTACTCAGATGAACGTTGACAGGTACTCAGGAACTCGGACTGTGACAGGTACTCAGGTACTCAGATGGACTGTGACAGGTACTCAGATGGACTGTGACAGGTACTCAGATGGACTGTGACAGGTACTCAGATGGACTGTGACAGGTACTCAGATGGACTGTGACAGGTACTCGGATGAACTGTGACAGGTACTCGGATGAACTGTGACAGGTACTCGGATGAACTGTGACAGGTACTCGGATGAACTGTGACAGGTACTCGGGTATTTGGATGAACTGTGACAGGTACTCGGGTACTCGGATGAACTGTGACAGGTACTCGGGTACTCGGATGAACTGTGACAGGTACTCGGGTACTCGGATGAACTGTGACAGGTACTCGGTACTCGGATGAACTGTGACAGGTACTCAGGTACTCCTATATGGACTGTGGCAGGTACTCAGGTACTCTGGTACTCCTATATGGAATCTGACAGGTTCTCAGGTACTCATATGGACTTGTGACAGGTACTTGGGTACTCAGATGGACTGTGACCGGTACTTTGATGGGTGATGACAGGTCCTCTTTATTGGGGTGGGGCAATCAGTGTGATTGGTGTACACTGTAAGCGGTAACGAGATGCTACCGCAATCTCCTTCTTACACACGATTGGTGTGTGAGGAGGAGAACCTGGTAACATCTCGTTACCGCTCTATGTTTACATTTGGTGATCGTGGTAAACAGCTGCTTGCCAATGGCTGTTTACCAGCGTCAGTGACGAGCAGTGCTCCCGGGAACACGATGCCACCGACGTGCATGCACAGCGTGATCACGCGCATGCGCCATGCAAAGTGGGGCGGTATCATCTGTGATCAGCCGTGACTTCATCATGGCCGATCACGTGGTAAACAGCCATGCCCAATGGCTGTTCACCCCCCTCGGTGGCGAGCGGTGTCTCCGTAAAACGCTGCCACCGAAGGTACAGGGCTGCACACACACGATCGCACGCATTCCCTGTTTAAATGGACAGACGTCATATGACACCTGCCCAGAACGTCATATGATGGCCGGTGAGGGGCAAGCGGATAATGGAAGTTCCCTCCCAAATCGGTCCTCATCTATATTGATGTGGTTTGCATCCTACATTACAGGACAATTACCTAGGCACTGCATGGCATCTTCCTCTATGCTGTTATCTCTGCATAGCTGCACAAGACAAAGACACTTCAAAGTTGCATCAAGCTGCATCAAATTAGTACTCAAGTAACCAGGAGGTCAATTGGTAAAGTCGCACCGTAAGTTCCATGACTTTCAGGTCGCAGTAGTGTGAACCAAACCTCAAAGACCATGTGTTTATGATTACAGAATAAATGGCCTTGCCTGTGCAAGAAAAGACTTGTCTATGAATTTTAAGGATTTTGACCTACCAAATTCAAGCTGGTATTGGGTTTGAAGTTCACTAATTTAGTTACCAATAGTCTAGATCCAGTAGTCTATAAGCCCTCTATCATATCGCCATGTTTTCTGTTTTAATTGCCTGAACATCTTCCAATCCATTCCTTACCATTCTGACACACAATATAGTGCAAATAGAGTCTAAAATCACTTTTGTTTCTGCAGTGTTTAAAATATTAAAGAGAATATATTTCAAGTCCTGATGATTACAGGACTATATAGCTGGATTCATGGATAGGTTTATATATATATATATATAATATATAAATTAATTAATGATGTTTAAACTAATATCTTGCTGAACTAAAGGTTGGTTTTCATATTTGCCTACTAGTCTATAAATCTCTAAACATATAAACATAGAGATCATTTCATAATCTGATCAATTCTTTTTTTTTTAAATACATACTCACAAAATATGCAGACTAAACAGTGTTAATGTCTTGTGTCAAAAGCCATAAGTCAACAGTTAAGCCCCTTATCTCCATCTCCAGCCGCTAATGTGTGCCGGCCTTCTGAGCAGTGATACATGGGTGTCATACGAAGGGCAGAGGTGTCTTTGACTTGCAGGCTGTGACTGACCATCTCTTTGATGTGTGAGAGCATGATGGTGGCATCCAACCGAGGGGCAAAGTAGAACAGACTTTTTGTTCACGGATTATCCATTATATGTGTTTTTTATTAGCTAAATATATCATATTTGGCAGATGTGTCTGTAAATATTTGCAAAGAAGCGAGTATAATAAGGGCAAGATGAGGGAATAGCGTCTCTGTCAGGTTTTTAGTGTGGTCTATGCGCCCATTAGAGAGATTCATTCTTTATCCCTGATCGCCAATGTCTCCAGGAATAAAGTGAAGGTTAATCCAAATGTTTAGGTTGCCACCAGAACAGGAATAGAGGGGAAATTTTTAATGGGGACACTTGTAACGTGACAACTTTCTAAGTGTAAATTTCCCTTGCATTCGAAAGGTATCCTCTGACTTCCTGTTTAATCTACATGACAGGAAATGAAGGGAAAGCTCCCCAATAAGATGTAGCTAGCAAAAAAAAAAAAAACTGACAGCAGCTATACCTTCCCCAAATTTATCCAAAATAGAAAATAAAACATTTTGGCTTTAGATATACCTGTCCCTTTAAAGCATTATAATAGCACAGTGCTTGTGCTGTGTATTTTGGCCCTTTGTATATCACCTGAAATACCTGCTGAACCCTGACACCGTGGTTAGTTTACATGCCTCTGTCATCTGCAACTCTCCTCTGTCCTCCTCCCCAGCTCCCCCCTCCCTGCCTGTCAGCTCATGACAGTGCCCTCCTGCTGAAATAACTTTAGTATTTTAAGGCAATACCCTGTGTTTAGATAATGCAATGTCTCCAGTGTCTGTGCTATAATAAACAAATGCCTCTGTATACCATTTTTCCAAGCACCGCTCAGCGCTCACGTGACCGGCCGCCTCTTTCCTCCTCCCGACGGACGTCAGCGGGGGATTCTCGGCCCCTCCCGCTGTAGCTGTCAGATCGGCAGAGGTGGCGGCGCTCAGATATAAGGTATACAAAGGCATTTGTTTATTAAAGCACAGACACTGGGGACATTGCATTATCTAAGCACAGAGGATTGCCTGAAAATGCTAAAGTGGATTTACAACCACGTTAAGTAAATTTGGATGAGAAAAAAGGCAGTTGCCTTCCCGTTATCAGTCATTGTGCATTGCTCAAAAACATCACTAGCCTGGTAGTGTTTTCTATAGTTTGTCTTACTATTTCATATCTTTCAGCTACTGTAGGTGTTGTCTTCCTCCTGGCTGACTGCTGAGGCAGGAGTCTCAATGATGAGATCCTTTTGAACTAATCTTACTAATACTGTATATGTGCAATCGCAGCTGGTTTTCTAGGAAGTTGACACACCTAATACCATTACATTTTGCTGACAGGATCATTACAGCTTTATAACAGAGAAACTAGTCTCTTATCTTGAAATTTCAGAAACAGCTAAAAATGTTTACTATAACATTTAAGGCCTTATGCACACTGGGTAATAAAAATGCCACTTTTGGGAGCCTTTTCCTTTTTCTTTTTGCCTCTATACGCCTCCGATGTCCATGCACACATAGGCGTTTAAAGGCAGAAAAAAAAAAACACTGCTAGCGCATTCAGAAGCAAACAGCATTTGGCAGAAAAATACACCTAAATGTGTCTAAACGTGTCTAAACGCGTGTTAACGCTAGGCACGTTTAGCACTTGAGCCTTCATTTATTTCAATGGTCAGAGTACATTTTTATTCTGACCAAAGAAATTAATTTAGGTCCAAGCACCTAAACGCATTTACCAAAAACATGGCTTTATGTGTGTTTTTTGAAACTGCTTTTCTAGTGCCAGGAGAAAGGCGTTCAGGACAGCTTAGCAAACACCCAGTGTGCTCGAGGACTTAAGAGTCACAATTGAGTGCATGGAACATGGCAATTCCAATTATAATAATGCAGGCTTACTAACAAAATATTTCTAAGGTGGTTAAGAGGAATGTAAACAGTGCTATTTTAGAATTTTGTTAAAGGATAAAAGCCCTCTTTGCTCCTGTCCACAATTAATTGCACAGCCACTGCTGCAAACTTTCTAGCTGCCTTCCTACTTTTGCGCATGCACAGAAATATCACATTTATTGCTATGGAAAGCCCATCTATTGTTGGAATGCATGGCAGGTGACCTCTCCATAAGAGTGAATAGACTTTTTTCCTTGCATGCATGGGATCAGCTAAGAGAAGGGCAGTGCCTGGTGGCCACACATCATGGATTTGTCAGGAGCATCGACAGATGGATAGACTTTTAGGAGTTTTGGTTGGGGAATTTAAAGGATAATTATGCAAAATTATTCTTTAAGTCTAATCCCAAAATGTATTGGGTCGAGTACTGTTGAACCTATTTTTCCAACTTCGTGCTTTTGAGGGTGCAAATGGCAATGGTATAGGATTAGGTTTAGGATTATTTGCTTTGTGTGCAAATGTTAAGAAATTCTTCCTGTAATAAATTGTTTCTTAATTGCTATTAAATATTTTTTTCAGATCTGGGACATGAGTGACGACGAAGTGATATAAATGGCTCGATTCCATCTCCCTGCCTATGTTTTACCAGTCTGCAAATAAATACAGTATGCTCTTTGTCTCTCTGTATTAAATCTTCTATAATGATCTTTCCCTGGATAAAATTCTGCTTTTTATTGCTTTAGTATAAATCATTATATTCATTTTGAGGCTGATATTAATTTCCAGATACCATCTCTCTCTGAAGATGAAAGATGGTCTTTGATGTTTTCCTGTAAATATATACCTGTAAAATAAAATGATCTAAGATTTAGAGCAACTATATAAATATCTACAGACTGAGACAGAATTTTAAGAACATATGTGATATTAATAGAAATGTGTTACTAAATTTAAAATCTATGGAGATAGGTCCCAAAGTATAGTAATTACATGAATATGAACTGTTATTTAACCCTCTACCTACCAGTAATCAAAATATCCACAAATGTATTTTATGAGTAAGAACAAAGTGTTTATGGGGGAGATTTACAAAGAGTCGATCAGCACTTTTCATGCTATATCTGTATTATGTTCTTTTTTTAAAGAAATTTACAATTTCATATTTATCATATGTGTATTAGTACAATAGCAGTTGTAAGCAAATTATTCTTATTTTGCAATAGCAATGCCTGTTTGTACATTTTCTCCAAGTATAGTATTGTGCTCATATCGAATGTAGACTGAATGTCTTTTGTGTGAATTGCATTCAATTTATATAGGACAATTGTACAGCCAATACTTAAATAAAAAATATTATATGCAATAGATGATAAATGGAAACAGGAAAATGGGCAAATGTAAAGAGCTTGTAAAATCTAGGATCAGGGAGAGATAGGTTTGATGCACTTTACACTTACCTCCATTGAGAGCTGTATGCAGAAGGTGCTAGCATGCCAAAACCCAAAATGTGCAGTTGAAGATCCTTGCACTGGGGACATGAAGATAAATTAGAAGGTTCTGTATTACCCTCACCACTTTGTGATCCAGAGATTTTGAAATTCTAGAGTTCTTCTTTAAAGCGGTTGTAAAGGCTAAAGGTTTTTTTTTACCTTCATGCATTCTATGCACAAAGGAAAACAATTGGTGTGCTGCTTCCCCCACAGCTCCCCTTAATACTCATCTGAGCCTCCTCTTGATTTGGTGAAGTGCACAGGAGCATTGGCTGTCCTGGGTCTCTCTCTTCTCATTGGCTGAGACAATGGCTCCCGCTGCTGTCAATCACTATTAGTGGGCCAATGAGCATCGACGCATAGAATGGGTCTCGGGAGCGAAGAGCACCAGTGCCCTCATAGCAAGCGTCTTGTAATTGGGGGCACTGGTCAAGATAGAGGAGGAGCACTGATGGGGGGGGGGGTCACGAGAAGAAGAGGATTGAGGTTGCTCTGTACAAAACCATTGGACAGAGCAGGTTAGTATAACATGTTTAAAAAAAAAAAAAAAAGGAACCTTTAATATCACTTTAAAGCCCTCTCTATAAAGGCACCAGCAAGGGGTATTCAGCATACATTTTAAGCTTAATTGATAACTTTATAATACATCAGCTCTTTTGATACATCCAGGGATATGTTTACATCTACTTTTTCTTTCCTTGTGCTTTGAGGGCATTCATCAAAGGTCCAGACCAGTGTAAGTAATGAAATGTTTATGTTCTGCTTGTCTGTATTTGCACTGTAACTGCAGACAAGGACTGAGAAAAAAGCGTGAAGGCATGATGCACAGCAACAGTTTGCAATCAATAAAATGTATTGCATACAAAATATATAATGGTATAGTATCATTAGTTCATAGTGTAGACATTATAAAAACCAAACTCATTGTTGCGTTGCTCCACAAAATAATGAACATAGTCTTAATTAATGGAAGCGTGCACCTTTATCTAGTCCATTTCAATATTTTGGTACTCTCCATTGCCAGTATCCATTTAGGTTTTTATAGCATAATCAACAAGTTTGTTTTGTATTTTTAGAAATCATGCCATCTAGGTTTAAAGGAGTTTAGGTATTTTATTTTTACAATTCATTGCTTTTTATTTTTTACTCGGTTGTGCAGTGTTGATGTGCTGGGTTGCGGTATGTTTGGGCGGTTGTTCCGGCTGCTGTGCCCAGTCCCAGTCCCCTTCACCACCCTCCTCTCCTGGGTGATGCCAGGGCTTGGGCGGAAGTTCCGTTGCACATCGACGTCATGCATCCAGCGCCGTGTGCATTACATCATCGCCTGTGGCATTGGTGCGCCGTATGATTCCAGCTTGGCATCCTACACAAGGCAATTAGAGCCGAATGGCGAACAGCGTCGCTGCTTGGCTGTTGGCGCCACTCCTCTTATTGGCCGCCAGCCTGTAGTTGGACACCTACGACCAAATTGGAGGACATATATACTCCTTCCATTTGATCCTGACAGTTCCTTTGACTGTAACCCCTGTGCACCATTGGACCTCAACTGTTCACATAGGTATCGTAGGTAACCTTTTTGGTAGTTTTTTTCCATTTTCCTTCTCCTTTCACCCCCTTATACTTAATTTAACTTTGTTCCAATCCCATTGTTTGTGGTTTACATGTTAGCCATGGATTTTTACCATATTCACACATTATTCCCCTTTTTTATATTTGTGCCAAATAAGTCACCTATAACTGCCCTCTATTTAAGTATAGATTTTAATTACGGCTTGGTCCTAGCACTAGTCTTCTAGCCTTTATTCATTAGCTACTCCATTGTATATCTTTACTTATAGTTTACACTTTATTATACAAATTTTTTATAGATGGCTACGCTGATGTGGATCACATTCATTTTGAATCCATGGCGATTTACTCTCGGGGAACTGCTATTTCCTAATGGTATTCCACCTTTATGTGTCAGGATTTTTCCACCTCAGCTCCCGGGGTACCCTTATTGGTCAGCCTCCAGCCCTCCACGCTTGCGCCCAGTCTCACTAGCATGTCTGTAAGTAGTGTTGGCTATTATTCCCCTCCTCTCCCTATAGACAGACCTATTATATAACATCATTTTAACCTTTAGTAATTTGAACAATTTTTGTAGACACCTACCCTACATCTGCTCCTAAAGAGTGTCAGAAGCCACAAAACGCATTGAGCTATCAGATGTCCCCCTGTGTTTATAGCACAAACACAGGGGGACTTCATGCCAATTTGGATTGTACCAATTATATAAGGCTATGTTCATTATTTTGCGGAGACACGCAACAATGAGTTTGTTTTTTATAATGTCTACAATATGCGCTAATATGATACTATACTATTATGTCACCATATATTTTGTATGTAATAAATTGTATTGATTGCAAATTGGTGTTGTGCATCATGCCTTCATGCACTGTTTGTAGTTCTAACTTATTATGAACTCGCCAGACACATTTTTGTTGTGTTATCTCCCTGGTTGCATGCTTCCCAAATTTTCCTCTTATTGTTCAGTAATTAGGGATGGAAGCTCTATGCTTGAGAAGCTACTACAGGGAGCCCAGATGCCTTTCATGTTCTTTATCCGGAGCTGGACATATACTGTGTGCACTGTAGCTAAGAGGGGATGCCTGCTTCATCAGTTTATCTTCTGTGGCTTTATGAGTGTACCCTAGCACTCATCATTTATGATGAATGAAGATATTTGATCAAAAAGGTATGGCAAGCAGAGGTCTTTCTTGTTTTCACTTTTTATCTGCAGTTACCATGCAGATGCCGACAGGCTGAATGTAAACATTGCAATGTGATGGCATCTCTTGAAGCACAGGAAAATGGTAAGAGGTCATATTTACAAAGTTTATTGGTCGTATTGGCTATAGTAAACATACATTGATAATAAAACGATATTTCCTAATAATAAAATATTTCTCTAATATTTTCATCAGTAAAGTACAGTTGTGCTCATAAGTTTACATACCCTGGCATAATTTATGATTTTTTGGCCATTTTTCTGAGAATATGAATGATAACACAAAAACTTTTCTTTAACGCATGGTTAGTGTTTGGCTGAAGCCATTTATTATGAACTGTGTTTACTCTTTTTAAATCATAACGACAACAGAAAATACTCAAATGACCATGATCAAAAGTTTACATACCCCAGTTCTAAATACCGTATATTGCCCCCTTTAACATCAATGACAGCTTAAAGTCTTTTGTGGTATTTGTGGATGAGGCTCTTTATCTTCCCAGATGGTAAAGCTGCCCATTCCTCTTGGCAAAAAGCCTCCCGTTCCTGTAAATTATTGGGCTGTCTTGCATGAACTGCACATTTGAGATCTCCCCAGAGTGGCTCAATGATATTGAGGCCAGGAGACTGAGATGGCCACTCCAGAATCTTCACTTTATTCTGCTGTAGCCAATGACAGATGGACTTGGCCTTGTGTTTTTGTGTTGGAATGTCCAAGTACATTCTGTCCGCAGCTTCCTGGCTGATGAATGAAAATGTTCCTCCTGTATTTCTTGATAACATACTGCATTCATCTTGCAATCAATTTTTACCAAATTTCCTGTGCCTTTGTAGCTCACACATCCCCAAAACATCAGTGATTCACCTCCGTGCTTCACAGTAGGAATGGTGTACCTTTCATCATAGGCTTTGTTGATTCCTCTCCAAATGTAGCGTTTCTGGTTGTGGCCAAACGAAAAAAGAGGGGGGGGGGATGTATATCTCCATATACTGGGACTTTAAATGAAGCGCACAAGGAAAGGGGGAATAGTGCGCCTCCATCCCTATATTGAATACAAAACTATTAAAAGAGTGTGGGACTTTAACCACTTCAATACCAGGCACTTAGACACCTTCCCGCCCAGACCAATTTTCAGCTTTCAGCACTGTCGCACTTTGAATGACAATTGCGCGGTCATACAACACTGTACCCAAACAAATTTTTTTATCATTTTGTTCCCACAAATAGAGATTTCTTTCGGTGGTATTTGATCACCTCTGCGATTTTTATTTTTTGCGCAACAAATAAAAAAAGACCAAAAATTTTGGAAAAAAAAACAAGTTTTTCTTTGTTTCTGTTAAATTTTTTGTAAATAAGTATGTTTTCTTCTTCAATGATGGGCACTGATATGGCTGCACTGACGGGCACTGATAAGGCGGCACTGATGGGCACCGATGAGGTGGCACCAATGAGGTGGTACTGATGAGGTGGCACTGACGGCCACTGATGATGGCCACTGATGATGGCCACTGATGGGCACTGATAGGTGGCACTGGTATGCGGCACTGATGGGCACTCATAGGCGGCACTGATGGGCACTTATGGGTGGCACTGATGGGTACTTATGGGTGGCACGGATAGGTGGCATGGATGGGCACTGATGGGCACTGATAGGTGGGCACTGATGGGCACGGATGGACGCTGATAGGTGGCACTGCTGGACAATGATGGGTGGCACTGATAACACTGATGGGTGGCACTGATAACACTGATGGGTGGCATTGCTGGGTGATGGGTGGCACTGATTGCTACTTAATGGTGCCAGCCAGTGCCCATTTGTGGGCACTGACTGGCACAGATTGGGCATCATTTGCACATGTGGATGGCCAGGTATGTTGCCCACTTCCCTGGTGATCCTAGTGGAGTCCCTGGTGGTCCAGTGTGGGCATCTGAGGGGGACTGCGCTGATAAACAATCAGCGCAGACCCCCCCTGTCAGGAGAGCCGCTGATCGGCTCTCCTCTACTCGCGTCTATCAGACGCGAGTGAGGAAAAGCCGATCACCGGCTTTTCCTGTTGACATCGTGATCAGCCGTGATTGGACACGGCTGATCACGTGGTAAAGAGCCTCCGCCGGAGGCTCTTTACCGAGATCAGTGTAGTGGTGTGTCAGACTGACACACCGCTCCACCGATCGCCGCGATGCGCGCCCCCACGGGCGCGCGGCGGCATGTTATGCTGAAGGACGTCATATGACGCCCAGTCAGGATAACGGAACCACTTCCCGGACGTCAATATGCTATTGACCGGGCGGGAAGTGGTTAAATGAGGCAGACTCAAACACAAATATAGAAGTAAAAAGTAGTAGTTTTAATGTACATTGTCAAATTACACAACATTGTGTGTGTCAGACAGTTACTCAATGCATATACAAACATCTTAGAAAATACATAATATACATATAAATAGGGTATAAAAAAACATGATTGCCAAATTAGGGAACAGTCTTGCATAATTGATAAATGCAACTAATGATGTACAGTAAAATTGATGAAGGTAAGAATGGAAATATGAGGGATAGTGTCCTCACAATCTCAACGCGTTTCGTCGGTTAACTGACTCATCAGGAGCAGATAAAGAATATCTGTAAATAATGATAAAAAGTGCTCAATCAAAAAAGGAGGTAGGGGAAATGACCCATAATGTAAAAAATATATATATAAAAATGATATGTATAAAAGAACAAAAAGCAAAAACATGGTAGAGTCCACAGACTTACATCCCATTGGAACACTGGACTTCAACAATCCCAATATGCAGGGGTCGCCACATCGAGCCTCACCCGGAGCTGAGGTATGTATGTCAGCCCACAGACAACAGGCCCACGTCGGGGGGTCCCCAACCAAACGTCAAATGATATGTTGAGTATTGTGCCTATATTGGCAAAAATCTGTAAAGTATTTAAGAAATCTTGTTGTAATGATACATCCGGCAGTACTGTCAGGCTTATGAAAGTGGATAAAGTGAAAATGCATAGAGAGAAGAACTAGGTGAAAGTGAATAAGGATATGTCTGATAGAATAAAGATATAGAGGAAGCCAGTGAGAATGGTGACATGGTGAGAAGTAAACATGAAAAAAACGAGCAAGTGAGAAAAAGTAAGTAAGTATGGATAAGCAATGTGAGAAATAAAAGTGAAGTGTGTGAGGCTGTGACATGTAAAGTTACCTTGGTAGCAGATATAGGTTGTGCATGTGCTGTGCAGCGAGCAGTACAAGCCGGTTGTCTAGTCGGTAGTGGGTGGGGACCTCCAAGTGGGCCGGCTATATAGGGCGGACAATACCAACGTCACGTGAGCGTGGTGGCGGGCAGGGAACGTATGACCGCCATTGGCGCCAAAACTGTTCCCGCCCGTACATCAGCTGGGTGGAAGGATGCCGCAAAGAGGGGCGGCGACAGGAATGATGTCGCTGGTGCGGCATATGCGTGACGTCGATACGCACGAGGCGCCGTCCCCATGGAACCCAACAAACAAAAGGGCGGCAGGGGGCGGCGGCTGGCGCGAATCACAGCTCCGAGAGAAGGAAAGGTTGTGGCCAAAAAGCTCAATTTTGGTCTCATCACTCCAAATTACTTTGTGCTAGAAGGTAAGAGGCTTGTCTCTATGATGTTTGGCGTATTGTAAGCGGAATTTGCGTAGTAATGCTTTCTTCTGGCGACTTGACCAAGCAGCCCATCTTTCTTCAAGATCCTCCTTATTGTGCATCTTAAAACAGTCACACCACATGTTTTCAGAGAGTCCTGTATTTAACCTGAAGTTATTTGTGGGTTTTTCTTTGCATCCTGAACAATTTTCCTGTCAGTTGTGGCTGAAATTTTAGTGGGTCTACCTGACCGTGGTTTGGTTTCAACAGAACCACTCATTTTCCACTTCTTGATTAGAGTTTGAACACTGCTGATTGGCATTCTCAATTCCTTGACAATCTTTTTATATCCTTTTCCTACTTTATACAGTTCAACTGCCTTTTCCTGCAGATCCTTTGACAATTCTTTTGCTTTCCCCATGACTCAGAATCTAGAAACGTCAGTACTGCACTGGATGAAAGATGCAAGGGTCTGTCAGGAGTCCATAAACTCATTGACCTTTTATACACACACACTAATTACAAGCAAATAGATCACCGGTGAGGATGGTTACCTTTAATAGCCACTCAAACCCCTTTGTGTGCATGTTATCAGGCCAAAATTACCAGGGTATGTAAACTTTTGATCATGGTCATTTGAGTAGTTTCTGTTGTCATCATGATTTAAAAAGAGTAAACACAGTTGATTGATAATACATGGCTTCAGCCAAACACTAACCATAGGTGAAAGAAACGTTTTTGTGTTATCATTCATGTTCTCTGAAAAATGGCCAAGAAATCATAAATAATATGTAAACTTATGAGCACAACTGTATATACTTGTGTATGACACTCTAGGGTTATCAGTAGAGATGTCCTGGGCTCTAAACCATCACATGTAATTTTATAGTACTGAAATAAGTATATACTGTACCGATCAACCATAACATTATAACCACTAGACCTCTGACGATATGCTATTGGTATCTGGCACCAAGCCATGAGTAGCAGATTCTTTAAGTCCTATAAGTTGCAAGATGGGGCGTTCATGGATTGGACATTTTTTTTTCCAACACATCCCACAAATGCTCAATTGAATTAAGATCTGTAGAATTTAAAGGCAAAGTCAACACCTCAAACTCATGTTTTTCAAACCATTCTTGAACTCATCAGACTAGACTCTGTGGTCCAGTTCTGTTCTTCCATTGCTCTGTGGTCCAGTTCTGATACTCGTGTGCCAATTGTAGGTGCTTTTGGCTGTGGACACCGGTCAGCATTGGCACCCTGCCCGGTCTGCAGCTAAACTACACAGTCCTTTATGCAACAAACTGCCATGCACTGTGTGTTCTGACACCTTTCTTTTGAAACCAGCATTAACTTTTTCAGCAATTTGAGCTACAGTAGCTTTTATATTGGATCGCAGTTTGCTGGTTTTCCTTCCTTGGACCACTTTTGGTAGGTCCTGACCACTGCAGACTGGGAACATCCTAAAAAAGTTGGTTTGCTGCTCTGACCCAGCCATCTAGCCATTACAATTTGTCAAAGTCGCTCAAATTCTTACAGTTGACCATTTTTACCGACTTTCAGCACATCAACTTCAGAGACAATATGTTCACTTGCTGCATAATATATCCCACTCACTTTCAGATGCCACTATCACAAAATAACACAGCCCAGCAAAAACAATATTTTTTCTTGGTGCCTTGCTTTTTAGACCGGTTTTGGTGGTTACTTGGGGCACTGATTCAGAAAATTGCATTTTCTAGACTGCATCAGCTCTAGTTTCTTAGATATGTTTAGATATGGTCAAATTTGCATAATTTTTGGCCAGTTTTTAAAAAGATCTTGCTGATCAACTTGTTCTTTTGTTACATAGTTTGTGTTTTTGCAGACAAGTTAGCAGATATAGTGAGAGTGTTTACTGGCGTACACTGGATTCTACAGTGTAACTTATTAACTGTATTATATTTAAAGGATAAGTTCATCTTTTCACAAAAAATTATAATTGCAAATTTTTTCGGGGTTAAAAAAAATGGGCATTTATTATTTTTGGTTGCAGGATCGCTGTAAAGCACCGCAGCAGCGATCTGCTGGTGCAGGTCTCCTGCAGATCTGTCACTGTATCTGCTTCCTTGTACGAGGAAGCCGATATATGCTGACAGGAAGAATGAATGAACTACCACATCGCTTACAGCGGTGTGGTAGTTCATGGAAAACTACAAGCCGACAGCTGCAAAGGCTGCTGGACCTTGTAGTTTTCCATTCACAGAGAGCTGTGAATAAATGACACGGCCGGGTGGACGGAGCTCCGCGCAGCCACGTTTTTAATTTTGACAACTAATGGGGAGGAGAAGATTCCCCGCTAGCTGTCACATTGGGGAAGCGAGAGGTGCGGGGGCCAGTGCATTCATAACATGTTACATGTTACACCCCGAACATGGGTATGTCAAGTTAAGAAAAGTGAACTTCTCCTTTAAGATTGTATAAGAGCTGTTTATATATTGGCACTCGTATTGTTTCATTTTTGAAGATCGAGCATCGTAGAGGTTATGGCTACTTTGCGATGGTGCTGCCTGAATCATCCCGCCATATTTTGCTGTGTTTATAGTCAAATTTTTGACAGGTGACTACAGTGAATACAGGAAGTCCCTGGTTTACGAACACCCGAGTTACGAATGGTCTCAAATGCCGGCCACTTGTGCTCCACGCTGTCCCTGGATACCTTTCCAGCACCTCCAGACACATCTCACACTGCCGTACTACGCCCTAGATAACCTAACAAGCACCCGGAACATCCCACATCCATGCACAGGCAGCAGTTACACTTACGAATGCAGTGTTCTGACCGGAAGTTACACTTACAAATGCAGTGTTGCAACTTACGAACAACTTCGACTTACGAACAAACCTACAGTCCTTATTGTGTTCGTAACTCTGGGACTGCCTGTACTGGTAAAGCGCTAATAGGGAAAAAATTGTGCCGTTTTTTAATCAGTGGGTCAGACATGCCCAGGAACAATTTGAGGCACCAAATTGTGTGTTGGCCTGTATCTGCATCACTTTACCTGTCAGTGGTCATACTGTTATGGCTGATCGGTGTTTAATCTGTTGTGGTGGACCTGAACTAAAATATTAACATTCATTTAATTTAACGGTCATGCTGGTATTGAAATTATAACATCAAGCTAAAATACTTACTTTTCTTGGAGATGATGTGCTCCATATGGAAATTACTAAATTGAGCCTGGAGAAGCATTTTCTCCAGAAAAAAAATAAGCATTTAGCCCTTCTATTACTTTTATTCTTAGCATTTGACTAAAAAGTGAACTGCGCTATGGTTATGTGTAATACAATTGTTATTTAGCACTTATGTTTTGATATAGAAGCAGCGCCAAGTTTAATTTGTTGGATTGTCAGCATTTGACTAAAGACCAGCATGGACCGCTTGAATTTGAGCTGAATCCTGCTCGTTGCTGCACTCAGCCAGCCACAGGTCCTGTAGCCACCTGAGTACAATAGTCAGCAGTGGGGACTCCTCCCTGTAAGCTGTTGGCGTGAATGGGTGATTTTACCGTGATTTTGCCATGATTCGTAGCCGCAATTTTTGCCGCTATTTCAAGGAATGCCTGTGTAAGTACCATCAAAATCAGACCAAAGTAGTGCAGGGACTACTTTGAAGTCGGAACGACTTGAAGCCATAATAATATGAATGGCTGTCATTGGAAGTCATGGGGAATGACTTGTCACGCTACTTTGCAGTCCCAAATCGTGGGACAAGTCGTATAAGTGTGAAAGGGGCCTAAGCCATAAGAATCTATAAAAGTTTACAATTCTATGCACAACATTTTCTGTCACCAAATTAGCACTGGAAGCATCTCGCTGTCTCTGTATATTCATTTTGTTTAAATAAACATAATTATTCAAATTCTGCTAAAAATCTCAGTTAAATATCAGTTAATTCCAAAATGTATAAAGTGGTTGTAAAGCCATGTCAATGGACACACACAGCCTGGCTTGGGAGTGAGCCCTTATGAGTGCCTGCATAGCAAGCTGCTTGCTATGAGGGTACTCAGAATAGAGTAGGAGCCAGTAGCGCCAGTGGGGTACCCCAGAAAAGTAGCTTTAGGGCTGCTCTGAGCAAACAGAACGAGTAAGTATGACATGTTTATTATTTTTAAAAAATTGCTTTATTATTTTTCTTAAGAAAACCTTTAGAATCACTTTAATTTTAACTTGCTGACAACTTGAATTACACAATGATTTCATTTATTTCTTATTCGATTTTTAAGGACGCAGTGGTTGTTTTTTTTGTTTGTTTGTTTTTTTTTCCTTTGACTTTTTCTTTCTATATCGCTTTACTAGAGGTCATCCTATTGGAAACTATAGTTTGTCTTTTGAACTCAAGCTTGCAAACCTATATGATTTTTATTTAACTGTTTGAAGTTATGCAATAAAAATGTACTGTAACACAGAGATATTTTTGTGAATGCTGGCTCAGGCATTAGTAGATTGAAATACAGACAATATAGTTAAGAGTATTTGACTGTAAGGGTGTGCAGAACTTTTTAAATGAACATTATCATTTTTCTACACTAATCAGCAGATGTACTCTTTATATGTAAACCGTAGCTCTGCAAATGGACTGAAATCCATTTCAATAAAGAAGACACAGCATAAATATCTTAATTGCATAAGTATTTACCTCGATTAATATGGCACGCATAAATCTCAATAGTTAGCGAGGTCAGTTTTTAGGGTCACATTAAAATGGAGATCACATTTATGTAGTCAAGATGTTACACATAGTTGTAGTATTAATACACATGTACTGTATCTGGAAGATCCTGTTGAGTCAGTATGATGGCACAACCTACACTGAAGACAAAAGTATACTTGAAGCAACTTTGGGAAAAGGTGATTAAAAAGCACAGGAAATGAATATAAGAAAATTTCCAGGACAAAAAATATTCTTTGGAGTGCAATAAGTCAACCCTTAATCAATGGGAAAAGTATGGCACAGCTTTATATTTGTGAGGAATATGATGTAAAAGTGGGTGGCCATTTAAGATCGAGACTGGTGAGAGAGGCTACCAAGAGACCTTTGGCCACTCTGAAGGAGTTACCCACAGTGGCTGAGATTGAAGACGTTATACATACATCAACTGTTCCCTAGATGCTTCATCTGTTGCAGCTTTATGGCAGAGTGGCAAAAGAAAGCCATTGTTAACCAAAATGTGCATGACATCTTGCCTACAGTTTGACAGAAGGCATATGAAAGACTGAAGGCATCATATTCCATGGTCTAATGAGACCAAATAGAGTTTTTTTGGGCATTCAATAAAACATTTAGTTTGGTGTAAGCCAAAAACTGCTGAAAAATCATTATAAATACACCATCCCATCTGTGAAGCATTGTGGTGGCAGCATTATACTGTGGAGATCTTGACGGCAGGCCCTGAAAATATTGCTAAGTTAGAAGGAAGAATTTACAGAACATGCCCACAACTTTGAAGATCTTCTTCTTTTTTTTTTTTAAATGGGAAGCTAACAACAAATAGGACAAAATAACAGAAAAAGTCAATGTGCATAACTATTCACCCCACTAAAGTCAATACTTTGTAGAGCCACCTTTTGTAGAGCCGCAATCACAGCTTCAAGTCGCTTTGGATAAGTGTCTATGAGCTTGCCACATCTTACCACTGGGATTTTTGCCCATTTCTCCTTGCAAAACTGCTCCAGCTCCTTCAAGTTGGATGTTTTGCGCTTGTGAACAGCAATCTGACCACAGATTTTCTATTGGATTGAGGTCTGGACTTTAACTAGGCCATTCCAACACATTTACATGTTTCCCCTTAAACCACTCAAGTGTTGCTTTACCAGTGTGCTGGAAGGTGAACCTCTGTCCTAGCCTCAAATCACACACAGAGTGGTACAGGTTTTGATCAAGACTATCCCTGTATTTAGCACCATCCATCTCTACCTCAACTCTGACCAGTTTTCCAGTCCCGACTGCTGAAAAACATCCCCACAGCATGATGCCACCACCATGTTTCACTGTGGGGATGGTGTTCTTTGGGTGATGTGATGTGTTGGGTTGCGCCAGACATAGTGTTTTCTTTGATGGCCAAAAAGTAAAATTTTGGTCTCGTCAGACCAGAGCACCTTCCTCCATACATTTTGGGAGTCTCCCACGGGCCTTTTTGCAAAACTCAGAACGTGCCATTTTGTTTTTTGATGAAAGTAATGGCTTTCTTCTGGCCATAAAGCCAAACTCTATGGAGCATACGGCTTATTGTCGTCCTATGTACAGATACTCCTGTCTCTGCTGTGGAACTCTGCAGCTCCTCCAGGGTTACCTTAGGTCTCTGTGCTGCCTCTCTGATTAAAGCCCTCCTTGCCCATTCTGTGAATTTTGGTGTGCGGCCGTCTCTTGGCAGGTTTGCTGTTGTGCCACGTTCTTTCCATTTGGTTATGATAGATTTTATGGTGCTCCTAGGGATCATCAAAGGAATTTTTAGTAACCTAACCCTGACTTGTACTTCTTAACAACATTGTCCCTTACTTGTTTGGAGAGTTCCTTGGTTTTCATGGCAGTGTTTGGTTAGTGGTGCCTCTTGCTTAGGTGTTGCAGCCTCTGGGGCCTTTCAAAAAGGTGTGTATATGTAATGACAGATCATGTGACACTTAGATTGCAAATAGAGGGACATCATTTCACTAATTATGTGACTTCTGAAGGTAATTGGTTGCACCGGAGCTTTTTATGGGCTTCATAACAAAGAAGGTGAATACATACGCACATGCCAATTATCAGTTTTTCTATTTCTGAAAAAAATGTTTTATGTATATATTTTTTAATTTTACTGCACCAACTTAGACTATTGTGTTCTGATCCATCACATATAATTCAGATTAAATAAAACATTGAACTGAAGGCTGTAATGTAACAAAATAGGTAAAAAGCCAAGGGGGTAAATAATTTTGCAAGGCACTGTACTGTGATATTTGAAGGTATATTTACTTTGATCAAAGAAACAAAACAAAATGTTATTCAGTGTGATCCAGTGCTCTTCCCCTGTTGTTCCTCCTGTTTGAATCGAAAAATATTACATATATAATAATAATTCATAAAATCTGGCATCCCCTGCTTCCCATCCTGGCTGACTGTACTTCAGAGGAAAACACATGAAATCTGGCTACCTCTGCTTACCATCCTGTGTAAATGTACTTCATAGCAAAAACATGTGAAATCTGCCTTCCTCTGCTTTCCGTCCTGTGTGATTGTACTTCATAGAAAAACACATAAAACCTGACTAGTGTAAGTGGACTTCATAGAAATACACATGAAATCTGGCTTCCCCTGCTTTCTGTCCTTTGTGAACGGGATGAAACAGTTGTTGCCTCAGTCATTTGATAGCTGTGCGTGTTGCAAATATATAGTCTGCAGCAACAGTAGGTTAATATTTTTTACCAAAGATGTTGGGGATACCTTTGTTTACATAACTCAAATATATATTGCACTTTTGGCTAAATTCAGATTTCTTCTATAAATATGGACAGGGAAACTCATTGAATCCTCTGGAAGATGTATTAATGTCCATTAATACGGGCATACTTTATAGAAAAATATTTAGTATAAAGTGACTTTATTACATACATTACAAGACCTATTGATCTTGCCAAGAATACAGAGTCTTTGTTTATGATTTCAGGTCAGCTCACAGGGAGTGACAATAGTATATTCCTTCCAAGCTATCTTCTCTAAGCTACAAATTATCTTTTGTAATGGAGGTGAAGAGAGGAAGATGTGTTTATTGTCTATAGCTGGGAATAAACGATGGGTGAAAATGCTGCTCCTCCATTGACAGACTTTGTGAGTGTTGTCCCCCAAGGATAGGAAGTATGTTATTAGCAGGACTACCAGAAGAAAATAAGGGAAAGCTCTGAAAAAAGATAACGAATATAGCCCCCACATCTACAGGCCGGTAAGCTGCCATATACTACATCTTTGATTTTGGGTCTAGATCCCTTAGTGTACCTCTTATCCATATATTTTCACACTGAACCAGTACTTGGCCAGGTACTATCGGTGGCACTTGATCCACATACTGAAAAATGTTCGCTTGGTGAACCAAAGTAAAGGTGCCTAAAGACTAAAAGTGGCTGTGCCTGGACAATGAACACATGTTCACAAACTTGTGGCAATAGGACATAAATGTTTATGGAAAAGGGACGAAAGAACTCTTGGGTACCTGCTTGTCTCTTAGGAAAACCATTGCGATTGGCCAGGAAAATATATACCAGCCTACTGAATCTTCTGTAGAAAAGGCTCTGCCAGACATATTCTATAGTATAAATGTACATGTCTGCATTTGGAAAGCAAACTTTTATGCATATAGGTTCCCTAACTTATTCTGTTTGCAGTTGCAGGACAGTTCCTCAATTATATTGTTAATTTTTCCACCAGAATTGTCCCTTTCTGATCTGTAACCACTATCTGTGTTTATGTCAATCATATGCTGGCTGAACTGTACATGAACTGATATAATTTCAGTCTTGTCTGTTTGCTTTTAATTAGCAGCCCGTTTTCTGGAAATGGTTTGTGTACCAGCATCTTATGTTTAAAGTATGAATAGTGTCAATTTAAATAAAATGTATTCATGCTAAAATAAAGCAATCTCTGTGATTTTATCTATCGCTTGAACCTGTAGGCACACAACTATTGGTGACACTAAGTAACTCCCTTCTTCTAGAACCACCTGTGACAACAATGAGTTCTGACAAATACATTACATTTTCAAAAGAAAATATACATTGGATTTATATCATATTTGGTCTACATTGAGTTGTAATTTCATTATGTTTAATATACAATCATGTAAATATCAAAAAGAAGTGTGGCCCGTTCCTACAAAACAAGTACTTATGTAACAGTAAAATAAGTAAATACCCTCAATGGATACAGAAAGAAGCCAATTAAGGTTACAGCTGCTACCATATATTTTGCCAAATGGCAGGTGAAAC
This sequence comes from Lithobates sylvaticus, assembly GCA_028564925.1. Taxonomy (NCBI): domain Eukaryota; kingdom Metazoa; phylum Chordata; class Amphibia; order Anura; family Ranidae; genus Lithobates; species Lithobates sylvaticus. Next base: position 66,141,421 of record CM053032.1, on the reverse strand, counting down.
ATATAAAACAAAATCAATAGATAAAAGGCAGCGCTATACACAACACCGCCTGTAGTATTCACAGTGTGCTAACTTAATAAAAAAACATTTATTTAGTCCATAATAGATTGCAGAGAGATGGTGTGTTAATAGCACCAAAATGGTAAGAAAGTCCAATGATATTCCAAATTCAGTAAGGAGAAAGCTGCTGTCACCAACACCTCCACACATGCAGGAAAGCTGGGGGGATCCAAATTCCCCCCTGCGTATAAAAATCTCACCGGAAATCACTGGATCAATGCGCATACATACCAGAATGTTATATGGACAATGTTTCCCGTGATCTTTCCTCTCCCAGACTCCCAGCTGAATCTTTCAATCAAGGGATCATTCAAAAACAAAAGGAGGAAACACCATAGCATAATTCCGTTGACCCAATTCATTTAAATTTGTTCCATTTTTCAAAAAGTAAGCATGTATACAGTCAATAAAGCATTGTATAAACTTTACAGAGTATATTTAACAGTGGCACATAACAGTACATTTTGTGCTATTAAGGTTGTAATGTTGGATGTCTCCCTTTATGGAACGTTTCTCATCCCATCTAGCCAGAAACCATCATATATCAAGAACATCCTCTAAAATTGCTTTAACTGGGCGCAAGTAGCCTTAAGAAACCAGAAATATAGGTAAGGAATAGAAATAGAGTGACAGCCTTTAAAAGGATGGCACATTGAGAGAGAAGTAAGAAGAAAGGAGGGGTAGGATATGAGGGGGGGGGTCAGAGAGGGAAGGGGAACCGTCCATAGGTAATTCATTTAAATTTAACAACACTCCCCCTTTAGGATTTGCACTTACGATATTTATTAAAAAAGCAAGCATATAATCGTATTAGGTCAGCGAAAACTAACAGGGATTGTTAGGCTTCTCCTACCCCACTGAGCTTATCTCTTCAGCGGTAGTCACAGCCGTGCCCCCAAACGACGTGTTAACTTCACGCCTGTTCATTGTATGGCTCCACACTGACGCGTTTTGTCATCCATAATATCTGAAGGTGATGTGGATGACGAAACGCGTCAGGTGGACCCATACGACCAACAGGAGTGACGTTAGGTCGTTCGGGGACTTTTCAAAGGTTGCGAGCACTGAACTTATTCTCTCTGGAGAAGAGACGCTTGAGAGGGGATATGATTTCAATATACAAATACCATACTGGTGACCTCACAATAATGATAAAACTTTTTTGCAGAAGTGAGTTTAACAAGACTCGTGGCCACTCATTAAAATTAGAAGAAAAGAGATTTAACCTTAAACTACGTAGAGGGTTCTTTACTGTTAGTGTGGTAAGGATGTGGAATTCCCTTCCACAGGTGGTGGTTACAGAGTCTGTGGTTTGGACACCCCCTCCTCAGAGGCATAAGATTTCTGCCCCTCTCTACTACAGTTTATGGCAATGGGATCGGGTGAGATATCCCTGCAACCTTATCTCCCCTGTTGGGAATTTCTGGATACCCCTTTGTTTCTTACTGCCTATGAAAACCCCATAGCTTTCCGGTGGTGGCATATAAAAGGGGTCAAGTGTGTTTATGAACTGCTAACCATTGACATTGTCAAATCCTTGCAATACATCCTTACATTATCAGTTTAATTACTCACTATACTGAATGCCCCACATGCCTGACACCATTTGAAAACCACTGCTGGAAGGACCCTACCTCTAGGGGCTTGGTTTCTGCTCTTAAGTTTTCACTTATGGACTCTATAGGTCCTGATAAACCTTCCTACGTAGAGAAGTGGGAAACACTCAACAGCCCAGACCAAAGGAAAGCTCTATGGTCCGATGCCTCGAAACGTAGTAGTGACATTTGCATTCAATCCTATTTCGCTGCAGATAAGGAACCTAAATTTCCACATCACAAATGTTTACATATATTCCTATTAAACAACACTAAGAAGAAAAAAGGAGTAATTACTGCAATTAAAGATTGTCTTTAGACCGACAAGGAAAATGTATGATTCTAGTGGCAACCATTGGCAATATAACATATACAATTGCTAAAATCTTTGCCCCTAATAATAAAAACTGTCATCTGTTTCAACAGAAAGTCTTAGTGAAAATACGGTAACTACAAAAAGGCCACCTTCTCATTTGTGGGGACTTTAACACTCCTATGGACCCTTTTATTGATACTTCTAAGAAGCAGCATACTACTAGAATTGGGTTAAATAATGTTTTCTCTATTGAGGACTTGTATGATCCTTGGAGGTGCCTCCACACCACATAAAGGATTATACATTCTTTTTGATCTTTTTGATTATACATTCTTTTTGAATGTTCATAATGTTCATATCCTTACTCAAGGATATACTCAAGGATATACTACTTCATTACAGACAAATTCCTTTTCAAGAAGTAAGATACCTGGATCTACAATATACAGTTTCTCACAAAAGAAAGTACACCCCTCATATTTTTGTAAATATTTTATTATATCTTTTCATGTGACAACACTGAAGAAATTACACTTTGCTACAATGTAAAGTAGTGAGTGTACAGCTTGTATAACAATGTCAATTTTCTGTCCCCTCAAAATAACAACACACAGCCATTAATGTCTAAACCACTGGAAACAAAAGTGAGTACCATCCGCACAAACTCTGATATTAAAGGTATTTAAATAGGACAATATGAACATAAAATAGGCTTATTTGCTGACGGCATTATCCTTTCAATGTCTAGCCCAGGTACCTATCTACCTGAAGTTCAAAAATTATTAGAATGTTATGTTTTACCTATGAACCTTTCTACAATACTCACTAATAACCTGTGTGAAAAATCTGGCTATAATTGGGACGAATCTTCTATATCATACTTAGGGATTCAACTTTGGGATTCATACAATTGACTTAATCATGGAACTTGATTAAAGTGGAAGTAAACCCCCCATCGTTTTCAGCCAAGGAAGCTGTCATCTTTGCCTCTGTTTAATCTTCAACTGCCACAGTGCTGCACATGTGATCTGTTATGACACCAGCCATTAGATGGTTTGACTGTTTGGTTGAGAGCACAGCCAATGTGCAGTTAGCATTCACGGCATGACTTTTTTTTTTAGACTGTTAAATCCATGGGTTTACTTCCGCTTTAAGTTAATTGTATGATGAAACATGTCGTATTTTGGCTACTAGGCGAATGAGAGGGGTACACACAAGACGCTGAACATCTTACATCGATCCCTGCAAAGCGGCGGTACAGTTAAGGAGCGGTGAGAGACCACCCATCATTCCCGCATATCCTGGGTCCGCCGTGACCACCTATACTTCAGCATTAGCTATTCAAGAGTGCTGTGACTTTTAATATTTGGCGTGTTTATTCATCTTTTGATGTGAGTGCAATGTGAGAGTTTTTTTATGTGTGATTAAAAAGTTTTATACTGTATCACGCTATGGAAGCAAATCTTTTCTTTGTTGCATAAGAGCATCTATAAGAACAGCCAAAGCATCTATAAGAACAGCCGTGGCACCAGCCCTTTATTCTGGATTGGAAATTTGGATATCCCATTTAAACCCTGCAAAGGGGAAAAGCGTGTCCAGCCAAACACGAAAGTGTGAGGCATATACAGCTGGTGAGTGTAACCACATAAGGGGAGAGGAGTCACAGCTAGAGCGGTGTGGTGGAGGAGTATAGATGTAATCTGCTTTTTATTCAAGAGACACTGGTCAATGTTTTTTTCACCGCTTTTTCATTGCTTCATTATTTGGATTATGATTTGAAGATTCAACGTATGGACTATGATTTCACTTTGTTACATTATATTACCTTTCTCAGGAAGTTTCACAGTGGTGATTGTAACTATTTTTTTTAGGAAGTGGACACTGTCTGATAGAACTTGAAACAATTCACTTGATTCCCGTTTTTTGTTTATTTATTTTCAGTGTTGAACAATTATTTAGTCACAGGGTGATCTGTTTCAAAATATTGTATGTATTTGCCATCACTATTCATCTGGTGATATGCACTATATAATAATTTGTGCTAATTGATTTTGATACAAGTTATTATATTTTTTTATTTCATTATCTTTGTATGCACAAGGCAGGGTTTGCACAGTGAAGTATCATTTAGCAATTATGTTCACTGGAGTGGATCTATAGGATCTATAATTTTTTAATTCACTGGTGTGGATTTTTATTTAGCGCTGCTTATTCTATCATTTTTAGATAAGGATTATTGTACACTTTTACACATTTGGTGGTCCTGCCCCAAGGCCTCCAGCTTCTTGATAAAAGTGCATAACATGATTAGATCAGTCCTAAATGTCAATCTCGCCCATGTTAGGCCCTATTACATAGGCACATCCCAGTCCCTAATTACAACAAGAGAAAGCTGATGGGGTTTGTGTTCTTGGTGGTCCAGCAGATTTTAGCCAAAGCTTGAAGACAACCATCCCTTTATGTTCCTGAGGTTAAACACAGGCTCATGAGAAGCTTACTTCTATAATTACTGACCACTGCGCTAAATTTCTTAAAGTTTGGGACCTGCTTGGTCGGGCCTCACATGAACTATCTGTACCCTTGATCCACCATTCGTTTCTTCTTCCCTTTCCATGTCAGTTTTTTTTTTTGTGCTTGTTCTTTGCTCTTCCATTCTTCCTTCCCATCTTTCTGTCGGTCTTTATTCTTTCCCCTTTTCAAGTCTTGAGTTTCTGAGATATAAGCTAATTCATTCACCTCTTCCCTTCCTTACAAGGGGTACTTTCTGGTCTTGTCATCAAGAAATCCCCACGTGATTTGTATCTTTATCATTTACCACTTTTATGTAAAACTGCGTATCCTTTGCAGATGTGTTTTAAATTGCCTTTGTATTCTGGTACTGATGTTTATTTTGAATTTTGAGTTAGTGTGTTAACAACCATGGTAATCATTTCAAAAACAAGATTATTGCAATGCGGGATGCAATCTCCACTGTCCAGATATCTCCGTAATAGAGTTGTGCTGAACAACCCCCAGTTCGGTTTGCGCCAGAACTCTCGAACATCGCAAAAGTTTGGACCCGAACTCCGAACCCTATTAAATTCTATGGGACCCGAACTTAAAAAATTAAACTTGACCATTTTGAAGGCTTATATGCAAGTTATTGGCCATAAAATGGTATGGGGGCCCAGGTACTGCCCTGGGGGACATGTATCAATGCAATTTTTTTTATTTAAAAATATAATTTTTAAAGGAGCAGTGATTTTAATGATGCTTAAAGAAAAACAATAAAAATGAAAAATTCCTTTAAATATAGTGCCTGGGGAGTACCCTTAATCTGCCTGTAAAGTGAGGCATCTGCACCACTTTTTTCTTGATGCCTACCTAACCACCTGTGTCCTGGACCATATTTCCTCACAACTACTACAGTCACCCCCCTGCTTTTTTCTACACTCTCTAACTCACTTGATCCATCTCTTTCTTTACTGGCATCTTTCCCCCACCCTCTAAAACAAGAACTGCTTACCCACCCACACATTTGCCCTCACTGGACCCGACTAGTGTGAACAACTTAGTGATTTAAAGCCTAATAATTTTTTACCTTAATGCATTTCTTGCATTAAGGTAAAATCTGCTTAGGTGGTAGTATCCCCCCACCCCCTCCCCACCATACACTTACCTGAGCCCTTATTCGATTTAGTAATGTGCCCATCTACAGCTCTTCTATCCCCTCACTTCCTGGTCTCACAGGCTTTGCTGGTGCCAATGGGCCAAAGCCAGTGACAAGAGGGCAGGGCTGAGCCCCTCTGTCTATAGACCCAGTCTGCAAGGCTCAGGAGTGGATCTGCACGGGTGCCCCCCATAGGAAGCAGCTTCCTGGTTGGGCACTTTTCAGAAATGAGGAGCCAGAAGCGCCAGCGGGAGACCCAAGGAGGAGGTGCAGGGCCACTCTGTGCCGTTTCATTACACAGAGCAAGTATAAACCTGTTTGTTATTGAAAAAAAAATGAACCACCTGAGTTGCTACCTCTCTGAAAGCAAACTTCTTGAGCTCTCAGCAACACTCCACAGAGTAGATTTCAATAGGTTACGCATTCAGTAGCTTTCTTATGTTGAGAACATTGTTTTATTTGTAGGGAATTGTTTTTAATTGTTCTTGTATTGTCAGCATTTGTTTGTGATTTTCATTTGCACATATATGCCGGATGGGATGTCGTACACTCGTGCTGCTCCTGATGACATTGAAACGCATAGGACGGAGCTTCGTAGAGTGACAAGTACATCCACTCACATCCATCTCTTGCGGCTGGAGCTTACTAACATACACGCTGTCATTCCTAGTGTTGGGCATGACACTACACAATGTAATTGTGATACTAATAAATGTCTAAAGGATTTTATGCTATGTGGCGCTTTACTTTCTTACATGGCAATTGGAGAGTTCTGAAGCACTGGTGTAACCCCTGATATGCTAGAAAGGTGCATTACTCATTGCTACTGGTGTGGAATTCAGTGACTGATTATATGACCCATTTTTTCCTAAGATTTGTGGGTGAGTACCCAGAATCTTAAGGTGGTGTGGATTATATATTCAGAAGAAAAGAAATATATTTTACACTTTATGGTGTTTTTTTATTTTTAGATGAATTGCACAGATTGAATAATTATTTAGTGGTTTTATATTGATGAAAGTTATAAATCTGTAATTATCAAATTTATTTATATATTTTTTTGATACAAGTACACAATCTATTAAAGCAGTTGCAGTTTTTGTTATCGTATACCATTGTGGTTTCTAGTGACTGCAACTCTTATTAACCCACAGGGATACCTGTGGCACTGGCTAGTCTATATGTGATATATTAACTCCACAGAATATGTCATCTTAAAATTCAATGACTTACTAACTGCTAACAATGGTCAGTACTCTGTATTATACTATATACCTTTCTGCTGCCTTTGATACAATTGATCACCTGCTCCTCCTCCTCAAAAAAAAAAAAAATCTGCTCCCTTATCCTCCAGGCCTCTGCAGTTTCCTGGTTCTCCTCTTACCTATCGCAGTGCACCTTCATTGTCACCTATAACTCTATTACCTTCTTTCTTTCCACCAAGGCATTCCTTGGGGCTCTGTCCTTGGACCCCGTTATTCTATATCTACACCTCCCTTGGTCAGGTAACCTCCCATGGATTCCAATATCATCTATAATCTGACGACACCCTTTCAGTCTCCTCGCACATCACCGATTTTCTAACGGACATTTCCGTTTGGATTTCACAACACTTCCTCAATTCAGTCTTTTCAAAACTGAATTAATACTTCTCCCCTCATGTCACCTACCCTAACTTTTTCATTCAGATCAATAGCACAACTATCACTCTGTCTTCTGCATGTCGAGATGCTAGGTGTAATCCTGGACTCTGACGATGCCTTTTAGGACCACACCCAGTCACTGTCCGAATCTTGCTGCCTTAACATACATAACATTACCCAAAGTTGCTTTCTTAAAGAGGAGCTCCAGGCTCCCCCCCAAAGAAGTAAGTCAGCAGCTACATACTGTAGCTGCTGACTTTTAATATGAGGACACTTACCTGTCCAGGGATCCAGCAATGTCCTCACTTGAGCCGATTCTTCAATCGGCTTCGGGTGCAGGCGCTGCTATTCTATGTAAGGGAGACAGGCTGTGAAGCCTTGCAGCTTCACAGCCAGTGAAGCTTAGCTCTGTAAAATGGTCCAGTGGTCTTCTGGGATCTGTGATGTGTCCCAGAAGGCTGCAGGGGAAGGAGGGGATCCGAACTTCTGGCTCAAATCGCCATTGTGCATCTGGCCAGTAGTAGAAGCAGATATCTGTCAACCCGCTCCCCCTCAAAAAGTGCCAAATGTGGCAGTGGAGGGGGAGAGGATGCAAACAAGCGGAGCTTGCCTTTTTGGGTGAAGTTCCGCTTTAACATTTGACACCACAAAGCTAGTAATTTAGTCCCTAGTTATCTTTTACCTGAACTATTGTAATTTCCTTATCTTTGACCTACCTTTACACAGGCTATACAGTGGTGTGAAAAAGTGTTTGCCCCCTTCCTCATTTCCTGTTCCTTTGCATGTTTGTCACACTTAAGTGTTTCGGAACATCAAACCAATTTAAACAATAGTCAAGGACAACACAAGTAAACACAAAATGCAATTTGTAAATGAAGGTGTTTATTATTAAAGGTGAAAAAAAAATCCAAACCATCATGGCCCTGTGTGAAAAAGTGATTGCCCCCTAAACCTAATAACTGGTTGGGCCACCCTTAGCAGCAACAACTGCAACCAATCGTTTGCGATAACGTGCAATGAGGCTTTTACAGCGTCCTGGAGGAATTTTGGCCCACTCATCTTTGCAGAATTGTCCTAATTCAGTTACATTAGAGGGTTTTCGAGCATGAACGGCCTTTTTAAGGTCATACCACAACATCTCAATAGGATTCAGGTCAGGACTTTGGCTAGGCCACTCCAAAGTCTTCATTTTGTTTTTCTTCAGCCATTCGGTGGTGGACTTGCTGGTGTGTTTAGGATCATTGTCCTGCTGCAGAACCCAAGTTCGTTTCAGCTTGAGTACACGAACAGATGGTCGGACATTCTCCTTCAGGATCTCTTGGTAGACAGCAGAATTCATAGTTCCTTTTATCACGGCAAGTCTTCCAGGTCCTGAAGCAGCAAAACAGCCCCAGACCATCACAGTACCACCACCATATTTTACTGTTGGTATAATGTTCTTTTTCTGAAATGCAGTGTTCCTTCTACGCCAGATATACTTGGACACACACCTTCCAAAGAGTTCCACTTTTGTCTCATCGGTCCACAGAATGTTGTCCCAAAAGTCTTGGGGATCATCAAGATGTGTTGTGGAGAAATTGAGACGAGCTTTGATGTTCTTTTTGCTCAGCAGTGGTTTTCTCCTTGGAACTCTGCCATGCAGGCCATTTTTTGCCCAGTCTTTTCCTGATGGTGGAGGCATGAACGCTGACCTTAACTGAGGCAAGTGAGGCCTGCAGTTCCTTGGACGTTGTTGTGGGGTCTTTTGTGACCTCTTGGATGAGTCGTCGCTGCGCTCTTGGGGTAATTTTGGGCGGCCGGCCACTCCTGGGAAGGTTCACCACTGTTCCATGTCGTCGCCATTTGTGGATAATGGCTCTCACTGTGGTTCGCTGGATTCCCAAAGCTTTGGAAATGGCTTTATAACCCTTTCCAGACTGATAGATCTCAATTACTTTCTTTCTCAATTGTTCCTGAATTTCTTTGGGTCTCGGCATGATGTGTAGCTTTTAAGGATCTTCTGGTGGACCTTACTGTGTCAAGCAGCTCCTATTTAAGTGATGCCTTGATTGTGAACAGGTGTGGCAATAATCAGGCCTGGGTGTGGCTAGAGAAATTGAACTCAGGTGTGGACAACCACAGTTATAGTATGTTTTAACAAGGGGGGCAATCACTTTTTCACACAGGGCCATGATGGTTTGGATTTTTTTTCACCTTTAATAATAAACACCTTCATTTACAAATTGCATTTTGTGTTTACTTGTGTTGTCCTTGACTATTGTTTAAATTGGTTTGATGTTCTGAAACACTTAAGTGTGACAAACATGCAAAGGAACAGGAAATGAGGAAGGGGGCAAACACTTTTTCACACCACTGTACCTCCTTCAGCCTGTCATGATTGCTGTTGCCAGACCTATTTATCTTGCCAACCATTCAGTGACCAGCACCCTTCTGTGCCAATCCCTCCACAGACTTGCCCAAGAAATAAAATTCTAATTACTACCAACATACAAAGCCGTTCACAATTCTTCCCCAAGCTACATCACCAACCTTGTTTCTAAAAATCACCCAAACTGCCCTCTTACTCCTCCCAAGACCTCCTGCTCTCCAGCTCCCTAGACTTCTTCAGAGTTTTTTTCCTTCTTCTGAACCTCCCTACCCCCAAGCTATTTGGCTATTTCCTACTCTGTCTGCCTTTAGGTGATCCCTGAAACCTCATGTCTTTAGGAAAAACTTTCCTAAAAGAACTTTCTTCCACCTAAAAAACGTATTTTCTCCTTCAGCCCTACTACTTTTCAGAGAATAGGTGCAGGAACTCACCTACCCCCTTCTGGCCAATTCCTTGTTCCCAACCCTGAATTCCTTGGGGGAGCGAAATAAAGCGGTGCCAAATGACGAAAGTGGTAAAGACTCAGAACTGCGTATTGCAAAAGATTTAGGAATGTTTAACGCACAGAGAACAGGACAGGACAGGAGTGTGTCCAACACGGGGTACAGAAAAAATCAGCACAAGGGACAGTACTTTTATTCAATGCAAAGCTGCTGCTGTTTTATTTGAAAGCTGAATTGTATTGTGTGTTCCACAAATGAGTTTCACAGACACATATAAACCTCAGCACAATCATTTCTAAACAAATATTCTTTTCTACACACAGAATACACAGATAGAGAGCTAACATTTTGTCTAAACTGACCTTGAAGGGGACCTTAAACTAATCAAAGATTACTTAGCAACTGGAAACTGTTGAGACAATAAACAGGTAAGCAGTATGTTTTTACAAGAGGATATACAGTGCAGAGAACAGGAGAGTAAAATGTACAGAGTGCAGTGGTCCAAGATATGTCATGTACAACCCTGCATACAGAGTGCAACCTTAACCACCTCAAGTCTGGACACTTTCACCCCTTTCCAGTCCAGGCCAATTTTCAGCTTTCAGTGCTGTCACACTTGAATGGCAATTACTCAGGCATGCAACACTGTACACAAATAACATTTTTATAATTTTTTTGGGGACAGATGTCTTTTGATGGCATTTAACCACTTGCTGACCGCTGCACGCCGATATACGTCAGCCCAATGTCAGCGGTGGGCAAATGGGTGTACCTGCGGGACCGGCAATCATGTCACGGAGCCGCAGAACGGGGAAGTGCCTATGTAAACAAGGCATTTCCCGTTCTGCCTTGTGTCATGACAGAGATCACTGCTCCCTGTCATCGGGAGCAGTGATCACTATCATGTGAGTTGAAGCCCCCCCCCCCCCCCCCCACAATTCGAATCACTCCCTAAGACACACTTAACCCATTCATCGCCCCCTAGTGGTTAATCCCTTCACTGCCAGTGTCATTTACACGCTGTATAAATGACAATGGTCCCAAAATAGTGTCAAAAGTGTCCGATGTGTCCGCCATAATGTCACAGTCCTGATAAAAAATTGCAGATTGCCGCCATTACTAGTAAAAAAATTAATAATAAAAATGCCATAAAACTATCCCCTATTTTGTAGACGCTATAACTTTTGCACAAACTAATCAATATACGCTTATTGCGATTTTTTTATTTTCTTTTTTTTTAACCAAAAATATGTAGAATACATATCGGCCTAAATTGAGGGAAAAAAAATGTTTTAATATATTTTTGGGGGATATTTATTATAGCAAAAAGTAAAAAATATAGCGTTTTTTTTTTTTTTTTTTTTAAATTGTTGCTCTTTTTTTGTTTATAGCACAAAAAATAAAAACCGCAGAGGTGATCAAATGAAAAGAAATCTCTATTTGTGGGAAAAAAAGGATGTCAATTTTGTTTGGGTGCAACATTGCACGACCGCGTAATTGTCAGTTAAAGCGACGCAGTGCCGAATCGCAACAAGTGCTCTGGTCAGGAAGGGGGTAAAATCTTCCGGGGCTGAAGCGGTTAATCACCACTGAGGTTTTTTTTTTTTTGCTATATAAACATAAAAAATTGAATAAAAAAATAAATGTTTTTCTTAGTTTCTGTTATACAATTTTGCAAATAATGAATCTTCTTACATGTAGGCCAAAATGTGTTCTGCTACATTTTTTGGTAAAAATAATCCAAACCCGTGTATATTATTTAGTCTGTGTGAAGGCTATGGAGCCTACAAACTATGGTATATACAGTATATTTGAAAATTGATCAGTCCCGATGTACCGACTCTTTCTTGAGGCCATAAAATGCCAGGACAGTACAAATACCACCTAAATTACCCTTTTTTGGAAAGTCACAAAGCTGTCAATTGATAAGTTATTTCTAATACACAGTATAGGCATACTTAAAGTTACAACTCAAAAGGCATTCTGCTGCTTCTCCCAAGTATGAGGGATACCACATATGAGATTTGTTCACTGCCTAGCCACACGGAGAAGCCAAAAATCCAAGAAGCACCTTATGGCTTTCTAGGGGCATAAATAACAAATATAACTTTGTGACTACCAATCACATTTTTGGAAACAACTAGGGGTGCTGGCATGACGGTGATCAGGACGCGGGTATGGGGGTGTTAGTGTCAGCACTAGGACAGGTGATAGGGGGCTGGCTGCACTGTTTATTTGCGATAGACTGGTGATCAGGGACACTATAGGTATGCTGGCACTGGTGTTTTGTGTGCGTTAACACTGTGTGATAGACTGCGCATTACTCACAGGCTGCAGTAACGGTTCTCGCTCCTGATGTTTACTTTCACTTGCATGTTTACAATGTGATCAATGTGATTGGACACAGTACTCACATGGTACAGGACCAATGTAATTGGTTCTGTACCCGGTAATATGATTGGCTGTGTCCAGGGGACATGGCAATCACCGGGCTCATCTGTACATGCTCTGGGTCATGCACGAGCCTCTGATGCGGGGGCATGTCCACTTGCATCAATGCTGCTCCCATCTGGCATTTATGTACTATGGCCAGACGGCAACCGGTAAAGGGTATGTAATGTATGGTCCAGAGTGCAGACTGCAGCAGCCATAAACATGTAGTATACAACAGTAAAAGGTATGTACCACACAGCATAGAGAGTAATGGCCAGGAGTATGTAATGTACACTTAGGGTTGCCACCTTTGCTTCAAGCCAAACCCGAACACGTTAGTTGCTCACGGCACTGCACTTGCTTAAAGCGGTTCTGCACTCTTTTTTTTTTTTTGGGCTATATGCCAAGGGCATATAGCTCAATTGGGGGACTTATCTGTTCCATCTTCCATCTCGATCGCCGCCGGTTTTCATCTTCATCTTCTTCTTGTCTTCTTCTTGTCTGCTGGGGTCCATCTTGCCTGTGGGCATGTGAAACCCCACAGGTACTGTAGATGGCCCAGCATGCACCGCCGTTACTCGCGCGTGCGCAGTAACGGCACATCTGCCGACATCTCACGACATTTCGGCAGATGTGGCCGAAATCTCGCGAGATTTCGGAAGATGTGGCCGAAATCTCGCGAGATTTCGGAAGATGCCCGCACTGACTCCTGGGATCAATGACACCAGATCCCAGGAGACAGTGCGGCGTGACGACGATCGACGCAGAGACCCCGCCCGCCGCCGAAGAGAGAGAAGACCGGAAGTCATCAATTACAAGGTAAGTAAAAAAAAAAAAAAAAAAAAAACATTTCATTTAGTACTCTTTGCCTGATTTGGAAGGCAAAGAGATTTACTAAATGAAATGGGTGCAGAACCGCTTTAACTCAACCCTTTCAACTGAATGGGGCTGAGCTGCAAACGTGTGCAATGCACATGGCTACAGCACAGTGGCATTCGATTTTGGGGGTTAGAAACAGGTGGTGAGGAGATAAAATAACGCTTCTGCACCACCTGGCAAATACTTCTAAAAAATTATCCACTGTGGATCACTCTTCAGGGTGCCCTGCGACTGTTTTACACTTGTGGTTGGGAGACAGTAAAAATTAGATTGAGCTGTGTTTTTACTGCTACTCAACCATTCCCCTTAAGCTGCAAAGGCAACAGATGGGGATGTACATATGTCACAGCCAAAATGCTTTGCATCACAGTGTGGCAGAAATTGTCCACACTGTTGGGTTCAGCGAGCAGTAATGCCTGCCGAATGAGGCCCATCCAAGTGAATGGGGGCTTCCCGCATCTGTGTGCAATGCATTCAGTTGTGGGGCGCTACTGTGGGGATTAAACAGGTGGTGAGGAGATGTTATAACACCTCCTCACTACCTGTCAAATGCCCTCTGAAGAGCGATCCAAATGTGGATTGCTCTTTGGAGGGCACCACATGTGCAAATGAACTCTAATGTTGTTCAGCCATTCCAGTATATTCTGTGAAATCAGCAGGGAACTGGGGACAGGAACAGGGTTATTGTTGAGTAACCTCTTGTCTGCAGCAATTATAAAAAAAACTTCTGGTTAGCTGGGCCCAGCGAAAGGAATACTATTTAACCCCCGGGCTCAAGTGCTTACCTCTTGTGGAGATCCAGACCGGACTGTAGCTCTGCTCCATCTGCTCAGCTGGTGGCCGGGGGAGGAACACGACTAGTTAATGTTATCGGGCACAAGTTCTTATCTTTAATCAGCAGTTCCAACAGATTAATCAGACTCCCGAAGTCCTCTTCTAAACTCATCCGCCAGGGAATGTAATCGATGGGAACCACAGCACAAGGATTACTCCGCCACCTTGTGCTCAGGGGCGGATCCAGAGTCTAGGCTCGGGAGGGGCACTGCCAGAAAATAAGGTGTTGCTTACAGAACTGGGGGGGTCAGGAGGACACAGTACGGAGTCGGAAGGGAACACACCAGGAAAGTCAGGAGGGCACAGTACTGGGTCAGGAGGGCTCACACCAGGGAGGCCACACACCAGGGAGGCCAGGAGGGCATACACTGGGGGGGGGTCAGGAGGGCATACACTTGAGGGATCGGGAGGACACACACCAGGGGGCAGTCACAATGCTTTAATGAGCCCAATTTCTCACTGTGCCACATTAAAAGGAGATCCAATCCCATTTGTCAGCTAACAGCTCCTCTATGCTAGGCTGCAGTAACTCAGCAGACTTGGCATAGAGGTGCCTGTAAACGATTCCACGATGTACTACTAGCTGAGCTTACCTCCAGGAACTTCACATTCACTCGGCTCCCTCTGCTCAGCTGCTCACACCTCCCTCTTCCATGCAGGCGCAATCTCGGGGGTCAGGCACATCCCCATTTCTTTCCACTCAAGCAGCAGCCTGCAGGAGAGAGGCTGGAAAACTGCTGGGGGAGGTACAGGGGGCAGAGAGTTCAGTCCTGATGTGTGGGCAGTAATTCCAAATGCTGAGAATGGCTGAGTTGTCCTGACCGTGGCTCTCAATTCCCAGGTTGTGCACAGCCTCAGAGTCAGTAAAATTTTCTCGGGGGGGGGGGGGGCAATCTGCAGCTACTTGTGCCCCTACTTGTGCTTTGGGGGGGGGGGCGATTTGCCCCCCCCCCCCCCCCGGATCTGCCCCTGCTTGTGCTTTGGTTCCTGGCAATTACATTGCCCGGCGGATCGGTATAGAAGAGGACTCCGCGACTCTGATTACATTGTCGGAACTGCTAAATAAAGATAAGAACTGCCTGATAACATTAACTAGTCATGTTCCTCCCCCGACCACCAACTGAGAAGATGAAGCGCAGAGCTACAGTTTGGTCTGGATCATGTGTCATTCAAAATGATTCAAAACCCGTACTGTCAGGGTAAATCCCAGACAGGTGACAACCCTAGTTGCAGTAAATGAGCCAACCTTGGATGTCTGGTAGAAAAAAAAACTTTACAAACTGCAAAAAGAGATTCATTAAGATATCAAAAAAAATTAAAAATGGGGTCTTTAGGCAGAGAACAGCTTGCCATGGAAGCCTTCGAGGTTTCTTCTTTGATCGACAACAAATCTAAGAATCGCACTCTGTCGCTATTCTGAACTTCTGACCTGTGCTTTGGGCATGCCTCCTTTGTTTACGTTGTTGGTTACAAAGTAGGGTTGCCACCTTTTCTTCAAGCCAAACCCGAACACTTTAGGGGTGCATGGCAAATTTTTTTGTAGTATACACTATAGGATTGTAAAGACCTGGGACACCTTTGGGTGCACTAAGGAGAGTAATAATGCAGCATGCTTTATTGGTCAGTGTTACCCCCCCCTTCATAAAATATGGGTCAGTGTTACACCCTCCATAATTTAGCTCAGAGTCCCCTTATATCAGCACCCCCCTTATAGACCTTGTAACATGGGGGACCATTAGCTCTCGTGGCAGATACGTTTGTTAGTGATTTAAGCCAGTCAGGAACTATATTTAAGGGCATGGTAGCCCATTTTTATTAAAAAGGCAAATGAAAGTCTGTGACATAAAGGTTTCCCACACAGGGGGTTCTTCTCCAGCAAATAAACACTCAAAAAATGCTAGCCCACCTGGCTCTTTAGCAGTACCTCATTTTGTCCTGGTCACACAGACCACAGGATTCCTCCATGGGGATGGCTTCTCTTTAGCGCCCACAGCTTCGCTCTGGCCTTAGTCCTCAGGCTGTTGCACTTCCTCTTGCAGTCGCACGTTCTGGCTGCCTCCTGCAACCTCTCTGACTCCTGGAGACCTCCTGTCTCTCTGGGTGTGGAGCAGTCTCCAACTGGGAGCCATGAAGTCTTCCCATACTCTCATTATAAGTGCTGTGCTCACCTGAGCACACACCCTGCTGGTAATTTACAAAGTCTGGACACAGGGTTGGAGATCCCGTCCCACCCAAGACACTATGGAATCTCCAAACTACAGAGCCCCATGACCGAATACCAAAACCTGGAGAAAGCTGCAAAAGCTGTTTTCTCCAGTCCACATTTATGCTCTGTAGCCTTGCATCAGGCAAATGTGCATACCCTGTGTCCCCCAAATTATCAATTTTTCCTTGACAGCATCTCCTACTGTCACAACCTCTATTAGATCAGGGAAACTGCCCCCCCCCCCATTAGACTGCCTTACCGAGAGCCGTAAGCCAGGAAGTGTGGAAGTCCGTGTTTGGGGGTGGAGAAAAGCTGCTCTACTATTGTGCCATTTTCCTTCCTTCCATTGTGTGTGGGGAGGCTTGGGGAGAAGGCATAGTAGAGGCAGGTGCTGCATTGCTGTGCCTAGTGTGTCGGCAAGACACAGGAATCAAGACACATCCAAACTTGTGCACTCACTCACAGGGCCGTTGTTAGGAATCATGGGGCCCTCGCCCCCTGAGGGGGGGGGGGGAATGTGAGAAAGGGTGAGAGGAGGAGGTAAAGGGAGTGAGAGAAAGGGGGAGGCAGGAGAGAGGGGGGGTGAGAGAGTGGGGGAGGGGATTGGGGGTGTGAGGGGGTGGTAGAGAGAAAGATGGTAAGAGAGGGGGGTGGCTGACAGAGGGGAGTGGCTTACGGAGAGTGGCGGGCTGACAGAGGGGGGTGAGAGGGCAGATGAGAAAGAGACCTCAGTAAGGAGAGACACAGCGAACGCCAGGCAGGGAGGCGGGACTCCGGGTGGCCGCAATCACCCACAGTCCAGCCCCGCCTCCACATGTGATCAGGTACAACGGGCCAATCACAGACCCTCGTGTTCCGCTGCCCGCACGTAACCCATTCAGCCCATCTCTGAGCTCGGCTCGGAGCGCACAGGCGGTAATGTGTGTGTGTGACAGACAGTGTAACATTGATGGCGGGCATGGGAATCGGGATGCGCAGCTCTAGACGTTGCGGCTGGGGCCACTGGTCACAGGGCGATGGAACAGTTGCTATATGTGTCCAAGTATCAGGCTGGTTGAAACCCGGGCACATGTCAAAAACCGGACTGTCCAGGTCAAAATCGGATAGGTGGAATATCCTATGTACACTGTATGTACACAACCTTGACTCCTGCAATCTGTATACTGTGGCATATGATGCACACGTCTGAGCACTACTCCCGTTTACTGTGCTATACGTAATCCTGACCCCTGCTCTCTTTATACAAAGCTGTATATTATATGCTCCTGATCACTGCTTACTGTCAGTTGTGCTGTACATTACATACTGCTGTGATGTACTTTGCATGCTCCTGACTGCTGCATTATTACAGAGTGGTCACAATTATTCAACATATAGCCCTGTGTACAGAGAGCAGTGGTCAGGAATATGTAACATAGAGCCTAGCATACAGTGCAGCGGTAAAGAGGATGTAATGTGCAGTCCAGTGTACAGACTGAAAGGATCAGGAATATGTAACGTAAAACCCATTGTACAGAGTGCTGTCAGGGCTGGGCTCAGCCCTCCCTTCTCAGTGCTAGACATGTGCATTTTGTTATGTTCCGAATCGAAATTCGGACAAATTTTTCATTATTCGGACATTCAGATGCATCCGAATTACCGAATTACAATACTAACGAATTCAAATTTTTTTCGAATCGAAAAATCGCGGACGAAATTCGAAATATCTCAGGGTCACTTAGTGATAGAAACCCCTACTTTGTTTGTATCCCAAATTTTAGGTTTCTAGCTACAAGTGGCCCCGAGATATGTGGCCCCAAAGTCGGGTCGAAAAATGTCATTCTCTGCTGCAGAAAAGTGCTTGACATTTTGTGACCCGACTTTGGGGCCACGTATCTCGGGGCCACTTATAGCTAGAAACCCCAAATGGTATGCAAACACAGTAGAACTAGCACTACAACCTCTCCAAATTTGGGGTTTCTATCACCAAGTAACCCCGAGATATCTGGGGGTCACTTGGTTGGTGCTAGGAACCCCATAACTTGTGGCAGGTGACATGGCAAGTGGACAATCCACAACTTGGTCACGTGGCAGGTCACGTGGCAGGTCACGTGGCACTTGTGGTCGGTCACGTGGCACTCGTGGCAGATGTCTTGGCACTTGTGGCAGGTGTCGTGGCAAGTGGACAATGACATACAGCATATGTACTTGCCTTGCGATCGACATCCGTGACAGCCATTTCACATCTTTTTTTTTTTATGTGACAGATGTATATAAGTAAATAACCATCTTCCAAAATGTATGATTCAAATAGAAAAGATTAGAACAGAATAAAAAAAAATAACTTAATAGCAAATCTCCTGTAGACTATTAACAGCCATTTCACTTCTTTTTTTTTTGCAAATCTTCTGCAGACTGTTAGAATCAATTTCATTTTTTTTTTTTCAGTCGGGTCGCAAAATATTTTCGAATCCGCTTGAAATAGTATCAACATGATTTGAAATTATTTCAACTGCATTTGAAATTTTTTCAACTGCATTTGAAATTTTTTCAACTGCATTTGAAGTTTTTTCAACTGCATTTGAAATTTTTTCAACTGCATTTGAAACTATTTCAACCGGATTCAAAAATATTTTGCGACCTAACTTTGGGGCCACGTATCTCGGGGTCACTTGGTGATAGAAACCCCACATTTGGATATGTTGTAGTGCTAAGTCTACTGTGTTTGCATACCAAATTTTTCGACCCGACTTTGGGGCCACATATCTCAGGGCCGTTTCTAGCTAGAAACCCCAAATTTGGTATGCAAACACAGTAGAACTAGCACTACAACATATCCAATTTGGGGTTTCTATCACCAAGTAACCCCGAGATACGTGGACCCAAAGTCGGGTCACAAAATATTTTCGAATTCGGTTGAAATATTTTCGAATTCGAAAATCGGTCGAAAACGAAACGAAATCTGAAAACGAATTTAACAAATTTAATGAATCTAACTAAACAAAATTAATTAACAAATTAAAACGAAACGAAGCGAAACTAATTTTTTCCTTTTGCACATGTCTACTCAGTGCTCAGGTTGCTTAGCTGTCGGTTAATTGCCAGTACCCATCGTTCCACAGTGGCACACCTGGTGATAATTTCCTGCTCGTCAGCCAGCCACTTCTGGCTATTTAAACTGCCTGGTTCATTCCTTCGGTGCCTTCGCCTTTGGTCAAACATATCTGGAAACTCTCTACTGTGTTACTGTTGAAGACTTGCCTGGCTAATGTTCCTTTCTGGTTCCTGATCCTGTCTGCTGTCTTTGACTACGCTGATCTTTGTCTTCCATATTTACTGGCTACCTAACCCTGACTAACTACGTTTACAATTTGTACCTTTTTTAAATATTATATTAAAAGGTGTATTGCATTTTCTGTCTCCGCCTGATTCATGGTTCCTGACAAGTGCAGCATTTAGGAGTACAATTGAAGGGCCATTAATATGTAACATTTAATTTTCAATAATTTTTATTGGTTTTACATTCACGGAAACGAAGTACGTTAAAAAAAAAAAGAACAAAAAAGGGAACGTTTGGTACATATGACTTAACCGCTTCCCGACCGGCCACTGCATATATACGTCAGCAGAATGGCACGGGCAGGCAGAATCACGTACCTGTACGTGATCGTGCATGTGCCTGCCCGTGGGTCGCGCTAGCGACCCGGTCGGGAGCTCCGTGACCCCGGCCGCGGGACCAGCGGACCCGATCGCCGCTGGTATCCCGCGATCGGGTTACGGAGCGGAAGAACGGGGAGAGGTCTATGTAAACAAACCTCTCCCCGCGCTTCCTACACTGACTGTCAGTGATCGGCGGTTCCCTGTCATCGGGAACGCCGATCAATGACGTCAGACGTACAGCCACGCCCCCCTACTGTAAAAAAAACACAACACGTCACACTGACTCCTCCCCGCCCCCTAGTGGTTAACCCCCTAACTACAACTGTCATTTACATAGGAATCAGTGCTATTTAAATAGCACTGATTGCTGTATAAATGACAAATGTCCCAAAAATGTGTCAAAAATGTCCGATGTGTCCGCCAAAATGTCGCAGTCACAATAAAAATCGCTGATCGCCGCCATTACTAATAAAAAAAAAAATATTAATAAAAATGCTATAAAACTATCCCCTATTTTGTAAACGCTATAACTTTTGCGCAAACTAATCAATAATCGCTAATTGCGATTTTTTTTACCAAAAATATGTAGAAGAATACGTATCGGCCTAAACTGAGGGAAAAAAATGTTTTTTTATATATTTTTTGGGGATATTTATTATAGCAAAAAGTAAAAAATATTGCATTTTTTTCAAAATTGTCGCTCTATTTTTGTTTATAGCGCAAAAAATAAAAACCGCAGGGGCGATCAAATACCACCAAAAGAAAGCTCTATTTGTGGGAAAAAAAAGGACGCCAATTTTGGCGTCGCACGACCGCGCAATTGTTAGTTAAAGCGACGCAGTGCCGAATTGCAAAAAGGGGCCTGGTCCTTTGGCTGCCAATTGGTCCGGGGCTGAAGTGGTTAAATAAGTATATAAATTGGCCAACGTGGCCTAACAAAAAGTGAGATAACATGTGACTTCATAGGATACAGCATAGGTTATACAAGTGTAGTTGCAAAGGAGCGTTTTGCCAGTGAACAACGCAAATTCTGTCATGTTCCTAGGTCAGAATGATAAGCTTGTTAGTGGGTCGGTAATGCATATGGGTTTGTTGCCCACAAGCTCTTAGCTAGTAATGGAGAGGAGGGTGAGAGGAAGTTCCCCCAGCCACCCCTAAAGGGATCATGCTGTGGGTGGGGAACCTCCTCTCCCCTCGACTCCCTTAATATATGACTCAAGTCTCCACTCAGGAGAGTGAAGTGCGAGGGAGTATTGTTAAGATATATTAGTACATCAAAACGGGTAAAATAATTACTAATGTATCCAGTAACGAAACGTGGTTGTTGGGAACAGAACAGTAGCGACCTCGGATAGCCTGGAGTGTAAGAATTCCAGAGAAACTTAGCTCCAGTGTTGCTGTTCCATGCACATCTGATGCGTAATAAAGAAGTCAGGATCGGCCTTGTCTTGTATACATTGTCATGGTTCTGTGGGGAGAAAAAATAGGAGAGGGAAGGGTGCAAGGAAAAAAGAGATGGAATAAGAAGGGGGATTCAGTAGGGTCATCCAAAGCCATATTCATTTAGAGGGGTCGATGCCTGGATATAAGGGGATATGACAGTATTTGGCCCAGGGTTCCCAGGTGAGTTCAAATGTACGGGTTTTGTCTTGTATATTGCTGACTATTTTCTCCTGCGCCAGGATATTTTATGCTTCACCGCTGTGATCGGAACCAACGTTTTTTTTTCCATTGGGAGGCTATTGTAATTTTGGTGCCCAACAGGATGAAGAAAATCAGTGCTTGAGTGTGTTTGCTATGTCTGGTGTTTGGGGGACCTGTACGGTCTTCACTCTGCGTATCAAAGAAAATACTTTGTTCCATAGACCCCTTATGCGTGGGCATGACTACCATATATGAAACATTGTTCCTATGTGGTTGCATTTTCGGAAACACAGCGGGGAAGCATCTGGATAGATCCTAGCGAGGAGGGAGGGAACCTTGTACCATCGGGTCAGTATTTTAAGGCTTGCTTCAATCAGGGAGATATTTAATATACCCTTGAAGGATCGTTGAAGACAGGTAAACCATTTATCCTGGTCCCAGGATATATCAAGGTCATTTTCCCACGAGAGAGCGTAGTAAGGTTTGGACATAGCTGAGGCTATGGAGGAGTAGATGATGGAGATCCCACCCCTCTGATCCGTGATGTCCGAGCACCATGATTCATAGGTTGTGGCCCTGGGAGGTTCTGGTTTATTAGGCCAGATCGAGTGGAGAAAATGTAGTAGTTGTGAGTATCTGAACCATTCAGAGGATGCCATCTCTAGTATACTAATGCAGAATGCGATAGATATGGGGCCTGTGGGAGTGAAAAAGTTCCCTATTCTAAGTAGTCCTTTATTGAGCCACCAACTATATGCTAAAATGTTCATTCCCGGAGGACAGTCGGGTTATAGAACATGTGTGTTAGGGGGGCGAAGGGCCGAGATCAGTGATGGGTTTTTGTGTATTTGATCGCACAGAGCTAATGAGTGGGAGAGAGTGGGAGCTAAAATGGGGGGTCTGAGTTTAGCAGGCGACCATATTAAGAAGTCAATAGTGTGGAGGGGGACTGCTTGTCTCTCCATGGAGACCCAATCAGGTTTTGGGCCCTGTGAATAGACAATAGAGATCTGGGCCAGCTGTGCAGCTTGGTAGTACCACCAGATGTTGGGTAGGGCAAACCCAATATGTAACATTTAACAGAATACAGAGTATAGTGGTTCTGCGTATGTAAGATATATTACAAAATCTTGACCTATTCTTCATGCTGTGCCATACATTACATGCTCTTGGTCACTGAACTCTCTATGCTGTGCTGTCCCCCAGCAAATTACCCTTGTCCTCCCCTAGCAAAAATCCCTCTTCCCTCAAGTATACCTCCCCCAAAAGTAACCATTAATTGCTCACCCCTGTACGCCTTTGTGCTACCATTCAGAGCTCATCTCTGTACTTCCTGTCCGCAGCTCACCTCTTTATAACCAGGGACAACCTTTCTTTTCTGAAAGAACCCATCATAGCTGCTAGCATGCTAACGTCTTGGATACATCAAGATGATGAAGCTGCTTGATTAAGATGGTAAGAGGAGGCGACTTTGGGCATAAAACACATGTAGGATTACTCTGGGAAAGATGTTTATGTTCAGAGGTGCATACCCCAGTGGGTAGAGTTCAGATCAGACTCTCCTGGTCCAAGTGATGGCTACAAATAAAAAGTTTTTAACGTTAGTACCCAGAGTACCACTTCCTCTATAAGGTTGATTGGCAAGCACATTCAGACCCAGAACTGTTGACAGGTCTCCCTGAGGAAATAGGTTACCACTTGGAGGCCGGATCTTCAATACTGCTTTAATAAACTGAAACATAAGGGGGTCCAGAGCAGATCTTAAAATACTAATTGCCAAAAGATCCAAGACATGAACTTTGATAGAACTGAATGGGTCAAACCTCTTTCTAGTAGCAAATCCCAAGTACCTATTACAGATTACAGTTTCAGGCAACAGGTAATGCTTTGCTAGATAATTTTGAGGCGCTGGCCACTTGTCTACTCTTTTCCATTCTCCTTTTATGATATAAACTTACCAATTCCAGCAATTGAAATGCTATTGTCACCTCTTTTACATAAACATAATATTTAGAAAATTCACTATGACTAAACTCCAGTGGGTGGGGCAAAATGCATCAGGGTGTGTGGTGGAGACGTGTAGGCCGTGGCCTCTCCTTTTGGTTTATTCACCTGGGCTGGTTGGGAGTAGCGCCAATCCTTTCCTCTTTATATTTACAAGTCCACTGGCTTGGTATCCGGACAAGCCTGGACCCCATGCTCTGGGACAAAGGGATATGCTTTCGCCTCTACTTTGAGCAGTGGCAAAAGCAATCTAACAGGTCACAGGGTTCAGAGACCTGTTCCAATCGTTATTGCTTCCTTCTGATAAATTGGCACTGCCAACGTCCTCTATCATCTTTCTTGCTTCTCCCTCTTTCCCTCTCCAGTGACCTTTATTTGTATTTTGGAAGAGCACTTTGAAAACTGTAGCCTGAGGGCAATTTGATCATGGCTACATGTTATAATTGCAGTCTGAGGCCAAGCTTGGACCTAGCTTGGCACTACTTTCTCTCCACATGGGACAACTGGATAAATCTAAAGGTGTAGGGAACCTTCCTGACTGATCTGACATTGGATATGTTGGTTATATGGTAGCCTGTGCTATAGTAGCAAGTATCTGCAAGAAGAGCAGTAGCCAAAAAAAGACTAACCGTATATTCTCGAGTATAAGCCAAGTTTTTCAGCACATTTTTTTGTGCTGAAAGTGCCCCCCTTGCCTTATACTCGAGTCAAGCACTTTTCTGCAGCAAAAAATTTAAATTTTCCGACCCGACTTTGCGGCCCCGTATCTCGGGGCCACTTAGTGCTAGGAACCCCAAATTTGGTATGCAAACCCAGTGGAACCATCACTACAACATATCCAAATTTGGATCGGTAAACTGTGTCCATCTGCAGCAATGTCATTTCGGGACCCTTTGGGTCCAGAGACCCCAAATTGGCTGCGGCTAGGGGGCATCTAGGAACCCTTAACTACCAAGTTTGAAGTTCAGGGGACCTATAGCTACAAATGGGCACAGTGAGGCATGCAAATGGGCACAGTGAGGCTGCAAATGGGCATTGTTGACCCTCTTTTCCACTTACAGTAGCTGCGCATTTCTCACCCTAGGCTTATACTCGAGTCAATAAGTTTTCCCATTTTTTTGTGGTAAAATTAGGTGCCTCGGCTTATATTCAGGTCGGCTTATACTCGAGTATATACGGTAACAGCTTTCAGCTATCCTGACTGTTGAGAAAATAAACTGTCGGTGACTGAATTTAATATAATGCATATATTTAACCAGAAATTTTCAAGAGCTGGTAAGTATGGGTGTAGAAACAATTGCTTAGTGGGTAGTGGTCATGTCAGAGAAGAATGATTGTTATTTGCAGTATATGTAGACAAGCCTCTGATTGTTTTCTGAGTCATTTAATAATACATCAATTCCCTTCTGAGATGAACAAACCAACACATAATCTTCCGGGAAGTCTTGGCTTGGCCTCCACTGGCAGCCACCAGACTCAATATTAATAAATAGAGAAAGGTCATGAGTGGGCACAGCTAGCCTGCAGCTTCCGAAACCTGAAACCAGCCCAAGTGAAGCAATTATCTGTTACACCAGTTCTCTATAACACCCACATGGTGACAACGAATCAATTTAATACATCTTTGTGGTTTTGCATATTGGGTGATTTTGTTGAAATACTTAGTGAGGAAGTAAAGAAAAAAAAAATCCTTGTAAATGTAAGGTGGTAATGAAAAGAAGGAAAGTATGGTCAGCTCTGGAAGTTGGCATTGGCTGGAGGGGGTATACACAACTAACCAGCCGTTTCATGCTAGGCAATATGTTTTGGGGACCAGAAAAAGAGAAATATTCAAAGTGTGCTATGGTGCTGCATTGATTAGTGGGTGGTTCCTTAAGGACCTGGTTTTGCGTGATACACCTTTCTTTGCAGCTCGTGCAGTTGGTCACATTACATCTCAGAGCCGAAAAAGCAGTTTGTGCTGGCAGACTTTCCTGTGCCAGACACTTTTGATTGAAGGTCTAAACAAGAAGAAAGTATCTTTACTGTATAATGTCCCACATATTGTCTGAATAGTGAAGTGCCTTCACTCAGAGCCACCAGCCCAACATACCTTATTTGTAGTTGACCGGGGGTGGGGGGGTTATATACATAATTTTGATACATACTGGAATTATATATTGTTTTCATGTTAATAGGGGCTCTAAGGGCAAATTCACACCACAGAGCAGGCAGCCACTGCATTGCCAGCTGCGGTAGGGGGCAATGTGCTTGATTCAGGGCATCACACAGCTCCCTTTTTTGTGTTTTGAATAAACTTTATGCTAAGTGTACAAAACACACACTTCATTTACTACAATCTAGGGCAGTGTGCTGTGCTGTGCTGTGCTGCGCTGCCTTACATTGAAGTGCAATTCGGCACAGTGCGCTGCAATAAAATGTGGCATGTCTGCATTTAAGCATAGCACTAGGCTGCATTGCAGTGTGAATGGGCCACATAATTGTTCCTGTATGTCCCTGCGGTGAGAGAGGGTTTAACAATGTGATAAAATGTCTGTCATCTTATATAGTGTAAATTAGCCCTTAAACTATTTTGTTATTAACCATGATCTATTTTTTGCTGTGTTTCCAATTTGCATTAAAGTCACCCCTGGACGAGTACCATAAATTATAATTTCCATTTTGTAATTTTTCCTGTGGCTTTGGGATAAAATTGTAGCTGTTGCCACTGCCTATAGCCAGCACAAAGCCCTTAGTTCTCAGAAACCCAGCTATGACCCCAGTTCAAGAATGCTTGTCTCTCTTCCTTTTACTAGTCATTCGACAGTTAGAAAAGGCTTTTATGGCCAAAATATTTAAAGGGCAAGTTCAACTTTTTGAAAAAAAAAAAAAAAAAATTCACATTTTTGCAGGCAAAGAAACCCCTCACCTGTTTCCAGAACCTTCTTTGTGATGCGGTGGAAACAACAGGTGATTGTTTTTTGTGCCCTCTCTAGCGATCCTGTTTCTGGCGCCACCAGTGACATTATCGCTACTGTGCCATAAGCCTGAGAAATTAGGGGGTCTAAGCTTACAAAGTTTTAGAACACTACATATTTTTTATTTTAATAGAAAATAAGTAATTTTGCTGGAGGGGCTTGGCTGTATTTGTTGATGGCAATTGCAAGAATTAAGGTACCATTGCTAGTGGAGAATGTGAAGTGTTTTGCAAGCTCTTAGTCATACATGCATTGTACGGTAAATGACTCAAAATATTAATAGACAGAGGGCACTGAATAGACCTTTGTTACAATCCTACGTCACAGAGACTCGTAGGGATTTTTAACACGCTCCGAGGCCGCATGAAAGGAGGTTTTGTTTGGGGGGTGATATAAATATTCTTCCCAAAAGAAATGCTGAATTTGTGAGCTGTTATAAATAGACCTCGAATTGTTTCTACTCTGAATTGGCCTTTCAGATTACTTCTAAAGACTGGGATTTTATGTAATGTCAGCTCAAACTACACGGAAAGCTCAGTGTGTCCCACAGGGCTACAATGTACAGAGATTTAAGGGTTATTTAATAGCATAATGCACAGATCTGTAACCCTCAGCAACCAGATATCTGCTTTTGAGGCTAAAAGCATCCATTAATGGTTTATGGTTGTCACTGGTCCACTACTGGGCAGTCTATGGGGTACATAGGTGGATGAAGCCCAAGCATGGCCCCAGGTAAATCACACATTTTAGGCATGGTTCCTTGAGCCTATCTGCATTGTCTCCCAATGCAGATTGGCTACAGAGATCTTTAATTTCTAATTGAACTCTCAATTTATTACTGTAACGCAGTCAGGCTGCATATACATCGATTAACTTTTTTTTTTCTACATCAAATATGTGTGCTTGCAGCATGGGTTTTGTATCCCCTGCTGCAACACATGAGAGTCAGACTGCTTTCTCTTACACATCCGACTCTCCTGCAATCCCACTGAACACTGCTGTAATCCACATTGCTCTCACTCCCAAAGCAGAACTATAGATTAGATACAGTTCCTTGAAAAAGTAGGCATACTAGAGCTGCACGATTCTGGCTAAAATGAGAATTACGATTTTTTGCTTAGAAGATTATGATTCTCTCACGATTCTTGCGGCGTAACATTCTTTTTCACATTATACAAAAAAATTGAGCTGACTTTACTGTTTATTTTCAGCCCAAGGCACTGCTGTTGCTCTTGTGGAGTGGGCAGCAATTCCGGAGGGAGGAGATTCTCCTCTAGCTTTGTAGGCCTCCGTAATTGCCTCTCTAAGCCACCTACCGAAAATCTGAGAAGATCTTGGGAAGAAAAGCTGGGTCTGTCTGCAGAACTACCCGATCGGGGACAATTTTAAGAAAAGGCTCTGTGACTGCCAGGGCCTGCAACTCATTCACCCGCCTAGCCGACGTAATGGCTACTAAGAAAATTGTCTTTAAAACTACATTTTTTAAACAAGATTATTGAAGAGGTTCAAACGGAGGTCCCGGTAAACCCTGTAACACAATAGATAAATCCCAACTGGGAAAAATTCTAAGGGATACTGGCCTGTTCCGTGCCATTGCCCTAAAAAACCTAGAAATTAAAGTTTCCCTGGAAAGGGTTTTTTCAAAATAAACTGAAAGAGCCGCTACCTGAGTCTTTAGGGTGCTGGCTGCCAAACCTTTCTCCATTCCTTCATGAAGAAATTCAAGCACTGAACTAGTACTCTTCACCTGGAATTGTACTTCTTCCATACTTTAAGGTATATGGCCCTAGTCATTTCCTTCCTGCTGGAAAGTAGGGTCCTAACTAGTCCCTCGGATAAGCCCTTAGCCTTTAAAGGGTCCTCCTTAGAAACCAGTCGGTTAACTGCAGTCTGCCTGCCTCTGGATGGACCACTGATCCCTGCGTCAGAAGGTCCTGCCTGACTGGTAGTCTCCATGGGGGTTCTGTGGCTAGGTTTAGAAGTGCCCGAGAACCAGGGTCTTTTTGGCCAGAAGGGCATGATAAGAATCATGCTGGTTCCCTCTTCCCTGAATTTCCTCAGGACCACCGGTATTAGAGGAAAGGGGGGAAAGGCATAACACAGTTGGTAATGCCAAGGGTGGGCTAGTGCGTCTAAGCCTATGGCCTGATCTTCTCGGTGAAGAGAAAAGTATCTCTGGACCATGAAGTTTTGCTGGCTGGCAAAAAGGTCCACTTGAGGGAAGCCCCAAGTACTGGCAATCATCAGGAACACCTCCTGATTTAAGCTCCATTCCGCTTCTACCAGTCTCTTCCTGCTGAGTAGGTCGGCCAAAAGATTTAGAGAACCCTTAAGGTGGACTGCTGAGAGGGAGGCCACGTTTTTTTCTGCCCAAGCAAAGAGTTGGTTGGCTAACTCCATGAGACCCCTGCTCCTGGTCCCCCCCTGCTTTAGGACATATGCCACTGTGGTCATATTGTCTGACAGGACCTGCACGTGCTGCCCCTCTACTGCGTGTTGGAAGGCCAGAAGGGCCAGCAACACAGCCTTGAGTTCTCTCCAGTTCGAAGACTTTCAAGACTCTGCCTTGGACCAAGTCCCCTGGGCCGTCAGCCCCTCTAGGTGGGCTCCCCAACCCCAGGCACTCGCGTCCGTCGCCAGGCGCTTGTCTAGTGCCCAGAACCAGGGAAGACCCTTTGTGAGGTTGGTTGTGTTTGGCCACCACCACAGGGTGCGTTTTACCCTTGAGGTGAGACTGAATTTTTTCTCTAGAGAGACCTGTTGAGACCAGATCTGCAGAATCTCTGCCTGGAGAGGTCTGGAATGAAACCGGGCCCACTGGACAGCTGGGATAGAAGCTGTGAGGAGTCCTAACACTCATGGCTGGACGGACTGAAACCATATGATTCGTCTGAATCTGCTTCACTGCCGTCAGGATTTTCTCCACTTTTTCTTGCGGAAGAAAAACTCTTTGCAGGGTAGAGTTGATTGTGTACCCTAGAAAGACTATTTCCTGGCTTGGAACTAGGTTTGACTTTTCTAGATTGAGAAGCCACCCTAAGTCCCCGAGGTGAGCCTGTGCTATCTGTAGATTCGACAGTGCTTGCTCCCTGGAGTCCGCGAAAAACAGGAGATCGTCCAGATATGGGACCACAAAGATTCCCCTCAATCTCAGTGGCTCCAGGGCTTCCACCATGACCTTGGTGAAGATCCTGGGGGAGGACGATAGCCTGAACGGTAAGGCCCTGAATTGCAGGTGCCAGATTGATGACCCTAGGTTGACTGCTAACCTGAGGAACCGTTGGGAAGACTGGGCAATCGGGACATGTAAGTAGGCGTCCCTCAGATCCAGGGAGGCCATGAAGCAGTTTTTGGACAACAACCTTGTTATGGAATGGATTGTATCCATGCGGAAGTGCTTGTATCGGATTGACTGATTCAAGATCTTCAGATTCAGGATCAATCGATACTTGCTTGAGGGCTTTTTCACTAGGAAGATGTGTGAGTAAAACCCTTGGCCTTCCTGGCCTTTCGGGACCTGGACAATCACCTCCTGTTGGATCAGATCCTGCAATAGGCTCGTCATAGCAGAGGCTTTGTCTCGGTCCTTTGGAAGGGCCGTAATGTAAAATCTGCTTGGGTGGGTGTTGGAGAATTCCAGGCTGTATCCCTGCGCTACAATATTCTTCACAAACTGGCTTGAAGCACATTGGCTCCATTGTGGGAGGAAGGCGGACAACCTCCCTCCCAGTGGGGCGAAGCAGTCACTTATCTTTGGGGGGTTGATTGGAGGGGGGGGGGGTTTGAAAATAATTCCTCCTTTACCTCTACCCTTCTGGGGGTTCCAGTGACTTTTGCTGTCCTCCCCACCCTTACGGGACTGCTGAACAGGACGAAAATTCCTTTAACCTGCCTGTTTTTTCTTGGCAGGAAAAGCCTTCTTTTTATCTGCCGTTCTATCCAGAACTGTCTCCAGCTCTGGCCCGAACAGTAGCTAACAAGAACAGAGAAAAAACAGCCCATAAGGTGAAGAATAAAGAGCACCGTTGTGCCCCTCTTACCTGGGCCTGACCAGTGCTTAGGGTGCCTGTCTCCACCGTTGCTGCAGATCTCTCTTCCATCGTTTGCAGCGAGCGCAGCGGGGCTTGAATGAAAGAACAGACGCTTTTTTTTTAATTCCCGGAAGCGGAAGTACCAGTCTTGTAGACCCGCCCCCTGACCCTTGTGTTCCAGGCGACCGGAACCACAGTCGCCCCGCCTGCACAGGAAGCCGCGTCACTGGTCGCCGCATCATCCGCCCACCAGGTGACACCTCCCGGAAGCCTCACCGCGCGAAAATCAAACGGCAGCCTCCGGGAGTGTAGACGCCATCAGAAATCAGCATAAAGGTAGGCTTACCTCCCCCTCCATCCTGGCGAGAACGCAGCCCTGGTTCCCACAAGTGCTTCCACCATGGCGGAGGAAACACAATAACTGAGGCCATGGTGGAAGAGGAGGGGCTTTTAAAGGCAAATTGCAAGTGTTTCCTCAAAAGTGGGCGGAGCTGCGCTCTCTCCAGGGTTGTCCTGAAAGGCGACTGGAGAAATATATATTATGTTTGGGGGGGGGGGGGTGCCAAAAAATTTTCTAGCAAGTTTTTTTTAACTTTGTAAGAAACAAGTGTCAGAAAAAGATTTAATCTTTAAGTGGTTAAACTTCCCTCATTTACAAATGAAGTTTACTCATTTGACCTACGAACGAAGAGTTACAATGTTTATAGTTATCTACCAGCGCTTTCAATGTTGTGAAAAACTTGGCAGGCTGCCTGTTTTTTTTTCTTTTGACAGCTGAGTGAGCAGAGAACTCTCTACACTTGTTACATGACTGAATCTGGAAATTCTGCATAAAGATGGTGAGGGGGGTTGAATCAAGATCGTGTTTTTTTAACGAGTAATCGTGCAGCTCTAATGCATACCCCTTGAAATGTGAGGTTTGTCGTTGCCCCATACTTTTTCCATTTTCGGATGATAGATTGAACAAGGCTTGGGATATTTTTTTTATGTAACCTAACCCTGCTTAACCGATTGCCGCCCGCCCACAGTCAAATGACGGAGGGGCGGTGTGGCCCTCGTTCTGGACGGACGTCATGACGTCGGCCCATTCAAACAGGGCATGCGCGCATCCTTGCACTGTCAGTGGGGGCATGTCCCCGAGACACTGCTTGTCACAGACACTGGTAAACAGCCATTGGCCGGCGGCTTTTACCATGTGATCGGCTGTGATCCCCGTCATCAGTTACACCGCCGTCACCTATCAGTGACCGCCACCTGCCATGCGTCGCACAGCCCATAAGTGACCGTCACCTACCACCCGTCAGTGACCGTCACCTGCCACCCGTCAGTGACCGTCACCTGCCACCCGTCAGTGACCGTCACCTGCCACCCGTCAGTGACCGTCACTTGCCACCCGTCGCACATCCCATCAGTGACTATCCCTTGCCACCCGTCGCACATCCCATCAGTGACCGCCGTCTGCCACCCGTCGCACAGCCCACCAGTGACCGTCGCCTGCCACCCGTCGCACAGCCCATCAGTGACCGTCGCCTGCCACCCGTCGCACAGACCATCAGTGACCGTCGCCTGCCACCCGTCGCACAGCCCATCAGTGACCGTCGCCTGCCACCCGTCGCACAGCCCATCAGTGACTGTCGCCTGACACCCGTCGCACAGCCCATCAGTGACCGTCGCCTGCCACCCGTCGCACAGCCCATCAGTGACCGTCACCTGCCACCCGTCACACAGCCATCAGCAGCATGTCCAAGTATATAGCAGTGAGGAGGCATTCCAGATCCTCTCCATGACTGATGAGAGCAGCTGAGAGTTCTCATCATATTCCAATGGCAATTCTGATTCCAAATCAAATTCAGCATTTGAACTGATTGATAGCAGTGGATCGGCAAATGATTTGGAAGAAGAATGGGTCCCTCCTAAAAGGGCACGGCGCTCTGGGAACCAGGCAGCTGCCAGAAACCAGGATCAAATTCCCAGGCCCAGTACCAGCGCTGCCGCCAGCCATAGGACCCGAGAACAAATTCCCAGGCCTAGTACCAGCGCTGCCGCCAGTAACAGGCCCAGAGAACAAATTACCAGGCCCAGTACCAGTGCTGCCGCCAGCGATAGGCCCTGGAAAAAAATGTGCTGTACAAGCGCTGCTGCAATCGCGCCCAAATACCAGCACAGGAACTTCAAATCCCCAACTACCAGCACTGGAGTGTCATGTCCCCCAAGAGCCAGGGCTGCTACAAACCTCCCAGATGGTCTTGCCAACCCAACATGGCTGCCTTCCAACTTGGGATCAGCAAGTGTTCCCCCTTTCACCGCACAGCCAGGTGTGCAGGCCAATACTCCAAAAAATTGATTGCATTTATTTTTGCCCGACACTTTGCTGCAATTTATCATGGACCAGAACAATCTATATGCCCAGCAGTATATTGGCAACAACCCCCAATCATCATATGTCCGTTCGAGTGGAGAGATTTGACGTTGGAGGAGTTCAAATTGTTTATGGGCCATACCATAAACATGGGGCTTACAAAAAATATCAAGGACACGCCTATTGGTCTACCAACCCCATCCACCACATGCCCATTTATTCTGACGTAATGCCCAGGTCCTGATATGAGATTAATTTTACAAGCTTTGTGAGAGAGTCACGGGATATCTGTATGCGTTCCGCATATATGAAGGAAGAGATTTCCAGCTCCAGCTCCAGCCCCCTGAGTTCCCGGCCCAAAAACTGTATGGGACCTGGCATATCCACTGCTGAACAAAGGTCATCACATATACCCTGATAACTATTACACCAGCTTGCCCCTTTTCAAACATCTATACATTACTAAAACCCTGGCCTGCGGAACCTCCAGAAAGAACAGGAAGGGCTTCCCACAATCTCTAGTGAACAAAAAACTGCAAAGGGGGGAAGAGGAACTTTGACATGCAACGAAGTCCTGGCCTTGAGGTGGAAGGATAGCAGAAATGTGCACATGATGTCCACCATCCCTGATGACACTACAGTTGAGGTTCAAAGAAGACGAGGTCCCATTGAAAAGCCAACATGTGTCCTAGATTACAATCTCTACATGGGGGGTGGATTTCAATGACCAAATGCTTCAGCCCTATTTGGCAATAAGGAGGTCATGTTTCTGGTACAAGAAAGTAGCTATCTCATCCATATGGCCATTTATAAACGCATCCATAATCTTCCCCCAATCCACAGAAAGCCCCACCCCCTTCTTAAAATGAATCCAAGAAGTTGTCACATCCCTCATCTATCAACAAAGACACCCCCCCCCCCCCCCCCAGAATACATTTGCTCTGATGCTGTTAGCAGACTTCCTGAGAACCACTTCCCGGACAACATTCCAGCATCTGAAGCAGGCCGAAGACGCCAAAAAATATGTTGCGTATGCA
The DNA here is from genome assembly GCA_028564925.1 of Lithobates sylvaticus. NCBI lineage: Eukaryota > Metazoa > Chordata > Amphibia > Anura > Ranidae > Lithobates > Lithobates sylvaticus. The sequence continues at coordinate 66,107,324 of CM053032.1, read as the reverse complement.
GCAAAAGAGGTTTTCGAAGAGATACCAGCTACCATTGTTCCCAGTGTCCCTTCCAACCTGGCCTTTGCATTGGTGAATGCTTCCCACTTTATCACACATCCCTAAAATATTAGCACATATTATTAACCATTTCCCCATTTTCATCATCTGTGCTGACCATTTTCCATGCTTCCCCAAATAACTATGGCACTGCCTTCCACGTGAACTGACCCTGGTCTGTTTTTCCACTATGCCTACCATTTGGACTGCTTCCACGTGAAGTGACCCTGGCCTTTTTATTGACTATGCTTTTGCCAACCGCTTGGACTGATCTGTTGCCCTGCTACTGTAGTACACAGGGGTCTCACATATGTGAGGGGCTCCAGAATTATTTTTCCGGATAGAGAAAATATTTTTTTATGTTTTCTCCGGGTTTCTTCATTTTTGGATTAGGGTCTGGAGTCCAGAGGCTTCAAAGAGATTTGGGTGGGAGAAGCCTCTACCCGTGCCCAGATCTTACCTGACTGAGGCTCTCAGCCTGCTGCTAACTTACTGCCATAATGCCTCTGCCCGCCGCAGGAACTGACCACACCTCTGCCTGCTACCTGGACTATGGAAATAATTAGCTGTATCAAGAGGCAGTATGTTTATGAAGGGCTGGAGAGCAGTACAATAATGAGTGTGTGCAGGTAACAGTGTACCGGGTCCAATATTATGGCTGTGCTTGCGGTCTCTGTCTGGACAATTCCTATGGAGAAATACTTTGGCTGTGCTGACAATATCCTTGTGCTGAATATAGACAATATTCCTGCCTGCTGCCTGGATAAATACTATTGTTGTCGCTAAGCACATCCCAGCGTAAACAGAACAAAATAGATTATAGCGCACACATACAAAAATTGAAATACTGCAAGGCTATTTAAAAACACCTGAACATATTCAAAAATATGGGGATTTGGTCACACTATATGGTCATAAAGTGCTAAGCCCACTTACTGCGTCAAAGTACCCCATTATCAGTGGGTCCTACACTAGTAATAGAATGAAAGATCCTGCGTCTCAACCATGGGAGACAAACTGCTCTTTATGGGACTTTCCCACTGATAATGGGATACTTTGACGCATTAAGTGAGCTTAGCACTATATGGCCATTAGTGATATAAGTGAAATAAGTGATTGGGAGAATTCTCTTTTCTACAGTCAGCTGTGGAAATCAAATTGGCTTGGAGTACAATCAAAGGTCAAGTTTCAGCCCTATCAGTATTCTTCCAAAGGCTAACTCCCATTCACTGATCCAAACCTTTATGCAGGGGGCACTCGCTTACTTTCCCCCCATGAGGTCACCTATGTGTCCTTTGGACTTGAACTTGGTGCTGTCTGTGTTACAGAAACCACCATTTGAACCTATCAAGGAAATTCCATTAGACTTGCTGTCACGCAAGCTAGACTTCCTGATGGCCATCACCTCAGCTAGAAGGGTGTCAGAGTTGGCGTCCCTTTCTTGCAGGGAACCATACTTGATCCTTCACCACGACAGGGTCATGTTACGACCTGTTCCATATTTTTTGCCAAAGATGGTGTCGTCCTTTCATTTAAATCAGGACATTATTTTGCCTTCTCTTTTCTCTCAGCCTCGCTCAGCGAAAGAGAGAGACCGCATTCATTGGACGTTGTTCTGGGCAGTCAAAGTTTATTTGTCTAGATCTGCGGAGATCCGAGGATCAGACTCCTTTTTTGTTTTACCAAAAGGACTCAAGAAGGGGCAGGCAGCTTCCAAGGCTTCCATTGCCAATTGGGTCCGTCAATTGATCATTCAGGCCTACAGTCTGAAACATAAAGCTCCTCCCTAGGGTGAGAACTCATTCTACCAGGGGTGTAGGAACCTCCTGGACTTTTCGCTATCAGGTATCTGTGGCTCAGATTTGTAAGGTTGCTACCTGGTCTTCAGTGCATACATTGACATAATTTTATCAAGTGGATGTTCAAGCAGCCGAGGATTCGGCTTTCGGCCGCAGTGTACTGCGGGCTCCTGTATAAGTTCTGATGGCTATTGTTTGGCAGGGTGTCTCCCTCCCCTCAAGGCTATAGCTCTGGGACGTCCCAGTAGGTAATGAATATTAGCCTGACTCTGTGTCCCATGATGTACTCAAAGAAAATAATTTTACAGGTAAGTATGATGAATAAATCCTATTTTTTGTATGTGTGCACTATAATCTATTTTGTTCTGTTTACGGTCTTCTAGCAGCACCATCTTGAATGTAAAAGCATTTTTAGGGTGTGTGCCCCCCCCCCCCCCCCCCCAAGTCTGTTTGTATATTGTATGGACCCTGACCAGGGTTCATTGGACCGGAGCACTCCATCCCCCCCCCCCCCCCCCCTTCATTACCTCTTATTAGTATCCACCAGTGTTATAGGAGTCCTTTCAGTTCTCCCATAATGAGGAGTTTGTCTCCCATGGTTGAGACGCAGGATCTTTCATTCTAATACTAGTGTAGGACCCACTGATAATGGGGTACTTTTTTTTTTTTTTTTTTAAACAGAAAAGTTTTTATTTATCAGACACAATTACAAGAAGAATAGCAAGAAGTACATTAGTTTGCAGATAAAGTAACAACAATATATGAAAATATAAGGCTTTGATGAGGAATCATACAATAACAGTTAACCTGAGATTCTAAGGCACTCGGGGAGAATATCCAGAAGAGGACTGAGTTGGAATGTCAGCAGGAGCTAGTTTGGGGGAGGGTAGAAGTGGAGAGTCGAGAATAGTAGGGGGGGAGCCGGAGTCATAGACATCCTAGTCAGAGGAAGCTCTGACCTCAGTTCCCATCTTGAGAGAGCCCCAATTGGTGCTCGGCCCGATGGTCCAGGGTGGATCCTAGCAAGTCTGAGGGGTATAGTAAGCTTTATGTAGAAATGTAATTTGAATGCATATGTCCCTAGCAGAGATCATCAGTGGGATGTATTGTTAGACCCCCCTCATCCCAATCTTCTGAGTCAAGGGTAGGTATATCACCCTGCCAGCTGTTAAAGAGTTGTGTGTTTTTATTTGTATCCCTGGAGGAGATTCTGAGGTATAGGGACAAGAGAATATTATCTGTGTTGTGAGACGTCAAAAAGAACTCTACAATGTGGGAGGAAACATTCAGCCCCTGTGGGAATTGTGATTGGATTGCATGCCGGAGCTGGAGGTATCTGAACAACATCAAGGAGGGTAGATGGAATGTAGTCTTCAGGGTATCGTACGGTAGTAGATTACCATCCGGCATGACATGCTGTAGCTTAGTGATGCCAAATCTAAGATAATGGGGTACTTTGACGCAGTAAGTGCGCTTAGCACTATTTGACCAAATCCCCATATTTTTTGAATGTGTACAGGTGTTTTTAAAAAGCCTTGCAGGATTTAAATGTCATTTTTGTATGTGTGCACTATAATCTATTTTGTTTGGCCTCTGTATGTGGCCAGACTGTGTAAAAGTCTCACACATGTTACATAGTAGGTGAGGTTGAAAAAAGACCATCAAGTCCAACCTATGTGTGTGTTTATGTCAGTATTACATTGTATATCCCTGTATCTTACGGTCGTTCAGGTGTTTCTCTAATCATTCCACATCCTTGCTGCTCTTACAGTAAAGACCCCTCTACGTAGTTTAAGGTTAAACCTCTTTTCTTCTAATTTTAATGAGTGGCCACGAGTCTTGTTAAACTCCCTTTTGCGAAAAAGTTTTATCCCTATTGTGGGGTCACCAGTATGGTATCGCCATACTCAGGAGGCGTAGAAGAATGTATTTTGGGGTGTAATTTTTGCTATGTACATGCTATGTGTTGGATATATCTTATGAATGGACAAAGTGAAAAAAAAAAATGCATTTTTAATTTTCTTTCCATATTTTTCAAAAACTTCTGGAAAAAAAATAATAAATAAATAAAAGACCTGTTCAAAAGACTCATTATGCCTCATAGCTTTTACATTGCAGTGTTTGCTTTCCAAAATGGGGTAATTTTGTGGGCAATTCCATTGTCCTGGTGCTCCAGGGCCTTCAAAAGTGTGATAGGCCGTCATGAAAGTAGATGTGTAATTTATGTCCCTAAAACACCTGATGGTGCACCCTGCATGTTGGGCCTCGCTATGTGGCTGGGCTGTGAAAAAGTCTCACACATGTAGTATCGCTATACTTAGCAGGAGTAGCAGAATGTGTTTTGGAGTGTTGTTGCAATTATGCATATGCTCTATGAGAAATAAAATCGCTTAATCTGATAACTCTGTAAGAAAAAAAAAAGTCATTTTGCAAAGAATTGTGGAAAAAAAAATTACAACTTCAAAAAAACTCACCCTGCCTCTTACTAAATATCTTGGAATGTCTACTTTCCAAAAAAGGGGTCATTTGTACTTTCCTGCCTTGTTAGTGTCTCAATAAATGAGATAGGCCCCTTTCACACATAATGTCCGTTTTTGACAGACTGCTCAGTGGGAATCGCTTTGTTGATCCCCACTAAACAGGTGGATGGTAGGTCTGTCTCTGCATAGTGTGCAGAGACAGACCTGTCAGATCTCTGCTATGGGGGAGATCAGATGAAAATAGAACCGCCTGTCCGCTTTCATCCAATCCACCAGACAGATGGAAAATCGGGTTTCCATTCGTCTGAATTTAGTGGCGCGGATGTCAGCGCTGACATCCATCGCTCCATAGAACTGTACGTTCATAATACGTTCAGGTCCGCATGTGTGAAAGGGGTCATAGGCTTTCAGTACATCAGTTGTGATCAATTCTCAATGATTGACACCATAGCTTGTAGATTCAGACTCCTTTCACACTGAGGTGTTCTTCAGGCGCTAAAGGGCCAAAAATAGCGCCTGAAAAGTGCGCTAGCAGGATGTTAAAAAAGTTAAATAAAAATGCAAGCAGCATCTTTGGGGTGGTGTATACACTGCTTCTGCCCATTGAAATGAATTGGCACCGCTGCCAAAGCGCCTGCAAAGTGTTTTGAGGGCGCATTTAACCCTTTCTTCAGCTGCTAGCAGGGGGGTTAACCACTTCCCGACCGGCGCACGACGATGTACGTTGACAGAATGGCACGGACAGGCATAAGGGCGTACAGGTACGTGCCCTTTAAGATGCAGCGCGCCCCGGTCGGGACCCCGTGAGTCCGGTCACGGGTCCCGCAGATTAGATCGCCGCAGGGATACCCGCGATCGTCTCACAGGATGGCTGAACGAGGAGATGCGGAAGTAAACAGCAATCTCCCCGTTCTCCCTAGCAACTAGTAACACACATCTCTGCTCCCTGTGATTGAGCAGAGATCAGTGTTCACTGGCTCACAGCCACGCGCCCCCCCCACAGTTAGTACCACGTTTCTAGGAACACTTAACCCCTACACTGCCACCTAGTGGTTAACCCCTTCACTGCCAGAGTCATTTACACAGGAATCAGTGCATTTAAATAGCACTGATTGCTGTATAAAATGACAATGGTCCCAAAAATGTGCCAAAAATGTCCGATGTATCCACCATAATGTCGCAGTCACAATAAAAATCGCTGATCGCCATTACTATTAAAAAAAAAAAAAATATTAATAAAATGCTATAAAACTATCCCCTAGTTTGTAAATGCTATAACTTCTGCACAAACCAATCAATGATCGCTTGTTGCAATTTTTTTACCAAAAATATGTAGAAGAATACGTATCGGCCTAAACTGAGGAAAAAAATGTTTTTTTATATATTTTTGGGGGAGAATTATAGCAAAAAGTAAAAAAAAAAATGTGTTTTTTTTTTTCAAAATTTACGCTCTTTTTTTTGTTTATAGCACAAAAAATAAAAACCGCAAGGGCAATCAAATACCACCGTGCAATTGTCAGTTAAAGCGACGCAGTGCCTAATTGCAAAAAGTGGTCTGGTCTTAAGCCAGCAAAATGGTCCGGTCTGAAAGTGGTTAAAAGAGTGTGGCTATACCACTAACGTGGCCCGCAGCTCAGTGTGAAGACCAAGTAATATACACTAATTTGGGTAATTTTTGTACCAAAGATATGTAGCAGTATAAATTTTGGCCAACATTTATAAAGAAAACTAACTTATGAATTTTCTAAATTTTATGACAAATAAAAACAAAAATTTTGTGAAAAAAATGTCTCTTTGTTTCTATTTATAGCACAAAAACCCACTAGTGATTAAATACCACCAAAAGAAAGCTATTTGTGTTAAAAAAAAAAAAAAAAAAAAAAAAGAGTTATGCTTACCGGTAACGTATTTTCCAGTAGTCTTTTAGGACAGCCACTATGAGAGATAGTCTCCTCCTCTTCCTCAGAAAACACTGCGCCAGCTCATAAATTCTCACTTCCCTTGCCGGACCTCAGTTTATATCGAGATCACCTCCAGCCAGCTGGGGGAGACACAAGAACACATTAATAACATACTGTCACATACCATTATCATGCTGCGTTTTGGTCTTTTATAAGACCCCCCAAAATTTTGGGTGGGTAACTAGGGCTGTCCTGAAAGACGACTGGAAAAGACGTTACCGGTAAGCGTAACTCTAATTTTCCCTATTCGTCTTTCAGGACAGCCATTATGAGAGGATAAACGAGCACTTACCAGTTAGGGTGGGACTACAGCTTGCAAAACCTTTCGCCCAAAGGCCTGCTCACCTGCTGACACCAGGTCCACTTTGTAATGCTTTATGAAAGTGGAGTAGCTGGACCATGTGGCTGCCCTGCATATCTGTTCTGGCGTTGCTCCAGCTCTTTCTGCCTAAGAGGCTGCCATAGCTCTGGTAGAGTGTGCCTTAATACCCACTGGGATTGGTTTCCCTGCTACTGAATAGGCCTGCCCATTGGTTACTCTGAGCCATCTGGCAATAGTGCGTCGGGACGCCTTGCACCCTTTTCTGGCCCCGGAAAACAAAACAAATAAAGAGTCTGACTTTCTTAATGTTTTGGTCAGCTCTAGGTACTGTAGGATATATCTCCTTACATCTAAATAATGACATTTCAATTCCTTTTCCCCTGAAGGGTTGGGACAGAATGAGGGTTAAACTACCTCCTGGCTTCTATGAAATCCAGATGCCACTTTAGGCAAAAAAGCCGGATCGGTTTTAAAAACTATCCGATCTGGGAATATAACGCAAAAAGGGGGTCTAACTGATAAGGCCTCAATCTCTCTAAACCTCCTGCCAGTTGTCACTGCCACCAAAAATACTGTTTTCAAAGTAAGCTCCTTTGGTAAACATCCTTCTAAAGGCTCAAATGGGGCTCCCATCAAAATCCGTAAAACTAAAGATAGGTCCCACCTGGGAAAGGGCGGACCTTGGACTGGTCTCTGTCTGGTCAGAGCCCTAAAGAATCTGAGTACCCACAACTCGGTAGCCAGATGCTTTTCTAAATAAACACTGAGTGCTGACACTTGACCTTTGAAGGTACTTATGGATAAGCCCTTGTCTGCCCCGCACTGCAAGAATTCCAACACTGCAGTGGGACACCAAGAATGAGCTTCCTACGCACCACTCATTGAAACGTAGCCAGACCTTCTAAATCCGGCGTGTTTCCTTTTTCCTGCCGTCAAGGAGGGTGGAAACTAATCTCTCTGAAAAACCCTTAGCTTTTAATATACCCTCCTCAGTAGCCAGGCCGCTAACTTCCACTGATGTACTTGTGGACAGAGGACTGGGCCTTGTGAGAGGAGATACTACCGAGGGGGCAAAAAGAGGTTCTACTGCCAGTTGTTTGAGTATTGAGAACCATGCCCTCTTGGGCCAATGTGGTGCCACAAGAATCGGAGAGGTGTTTTCCATTTGAAACTTCCTCAGAACTGCCGGCAACAACACCAGAGGTGGGAAGGCATAGCATGTCTTGAAATGCCAGTTCTGGGTCTATGCATCCACCCCTAAAGCTCCCTCTCCTCTTAGGGAGAAAAAACAGGGGGTTTTTGCGTTGCTTTTTGATGCGAAAGGGTCCACTTCCGGAGATCCCCATCTCTTTGAAATGAGATTGAAGATCTCCTGGTTGAGGACCCAGTCGCCCTCTTTCAGCTTTTGGCTGAGAAAGTCTGCTATCACGTTCTTCTCTCCTTTCAGGAAAACTGCTGAGAGTGAAAGAGCGTTGGTCTCTGCCCAGCTCAGAATGTCTGTTGCTAATGTTAACAGGACTCCGCTTCTCGTGCCGCCCTGCTTGTTTAAGTAGGCCACGGCTGACGAGTTGTCCAACTGAATGTGGTGGCCCTGGAGTTCTTTTTTGAAAAAACCTGAGGGCTAGCCCGACTGCCCTCAGTTCTTTCCAATTGGACGACCGACTTAGCTTGTCATTTTCCCAGGTGCCCTGTGCTAGAAGGGATCCCAGATGTGCCCCATCAGCCCTTGCCGCTTGCATCTGTGGTTACCACCTGAGAAACTGGGATGAGCCACAGACGTCCTTGCGACAGGTTTGTCACCTTCCTCCACCACCAGAGGGATCTCTTTACTTGATGTGGAACGTGCACTAGGGTGTCTAGATCCTCCTGAGTGTGGTCCCACACCCTTAGAACGAAGGTCTGTAGAGGACAAAAATGTAGTCCTGCCCACTGCACTGCTGGGAGGGTAGATGTTAGCAGACCCAACACTGACATCAGAAATCTTATGGAAAACGGTTGGTTGCTCTGAAGAGAGGCTACAGCTCTGTCCAGTTTTAGTACCTTCTCGGTTGGTAGAAAAAAAATCTCAATGTTGCGTTCAACAGAAATACTAGATATGTGATTTGTTGTGAGGGAATCAGGCTGGACTTCTCCAAGTTCAGTAGCCACCCCAGGTCTGTAAGCACCCTTTTTGTTAGGTCGAGATCTTTGACTAACTGTATTGGTGATGCTGAAAATAAGAGCAGGTCGTCCAGGTAGGCTATTCTTGATATCCCCTGGATCTGGAGAAAGATCATGGCCTCTGCCAGGACTTCGGTAAAAATGCGGGGTGAAGAGGATAGCCTAAATGGTAGTGCCTGAAATTGTAGGTGCACTGTTTTTCCACCTAGGTCTACAGCAAGGCGTAGAAACTTCTGCAAGGCCTCTGCTATAGGGACGTGTAGATACGCGTCCCTTGGGTCCAATACCATGAAGCAGTTGTGGGGTAGCAGAGCCCTTACTGTAAACATTGACTCCATACGGAATCTTCTGTATGTCACTGACCTGTTCAGGGGCTTTAAATTCAGAATTAATCTGAAATTCCCTGTGGGTTTTTTCACTACGAAAATGTGTGAATAAAAACCCACTCCCTCTTCCGCCTTTGGGACTCTGAACAACATTTTGATTTTCTAATTCCCTCAGTGCTCCCAGCAAAGCCTCGGCCTTTGCCATGCACCTGGGTAAATGTGTGACAAGGAATCTCTGCGGGAGAGGTCTTGTGAACTCCAGAAGGTACTCCCTTCTTATCACCCCTAGAATAAACTGATTGGGGATATTGCCTCCCACTGTGGGAGGAAGGCCCCCTGTGACAGACCTAACCGGGACAGATGCAGTTGGAGGGGACGTAATGCAAGCCTCTTGCCTTGCGATTATGGGCCCTGGCATTTGGGGGAACGGTGCTGTTTGTGAGCTGTATGCCTGGGGACCGCTGAGCTGGTTTTACTTGGATTCAGGTCCATGCTAGCACTAAGCAAGTTTCGTCTCGTTTGGTGCTTGGGAGTGGTTGGAATATTTGAGATCTATATTCAGACTGGGAGGAAGTGGTATATGACGAACGCACTCAAGAGGAGTGTGGGAGCGTTTCGTCACACCCCCAGTCTTCCTCTCACTGTGCTTGGAATGCCACTGGGTGGTCAGGAGGGTGAAAAATCGTCCCTCTGCCCTTGCCTTTTTTTGGGCCAGGTATTTTTGCCCTTCTGGTTTTGGAGCTTCCCTGCGCCTTTGCAGGCGAAACCCTTTTTTTTGTTTGTACTGGAGTTTTTCGCTTAAGAGGAAAGGATTTCTTCCTTTCTGCTGTGTGGTCTAGAACAGTTTCTAAACCTGGGCCAAAGAGGAGGTCTCCCGTCAAAGGTATACCACACAACTTGACCTTGGAGGTGCCATCACCTGGCCAAGTCTTTAGCCAGAGGGCTCTCCTGGCAGAATTGGCCAGGGCCGCTGTTCTAGCCGACATGCGGACTGACTCTGCCGAGGCGTCTGCTATGTATGCAATACCTCGCAGCATTGTAGGGAAGGAAGATAAAATTGTTTCCTTGTCCGTGCCCGCTTCAATATGTTGTTGGATCTGGGAGAGCCAGTGCTCTAAATTGCGAGCCACTACTGTTTCTGGCTTTAAATTGCCTATAGCTGAATCCCAAGGTTTTTTTTAAGCAGAGAGTCAATCCTCTTGTCCATGACATCTCATTCCAAATGGAGGCCGGGTCCTCTGAGAATGGGAATCTTCTCTTTAGGGATCTAGGAAAAAAAAAAAAAAAAAAGGGCTTCCTTTCGGGATCTTGCCACTCCTTTTTAACCATTTCAACCAATAATGTACTGGAAACACTCTTCTTTCGTTCCCCCAAGCCCATGTAAATTTGGTCATGAAGGGTCAGGGGTTTCTTATCCACCTGGATACAGAGGGTTGTATACATTGCCTTTAAGAGGTCCTCTACCTCATCCAAGGATAACTTGTATCTTGAGGTTTTCCTGGACCCCCCCCCCCCCCTATTCTGCCCCTCTGAACCTTCCTGGGAACCGGAAGAGGAACTGTCTGGTTGTCTCTGTTCCGTCGCTGAAGGGCCTGCAACCGTCTCTGTCCTACCTGTAGCAGGTTGGACAGGAGCAGAACCCTGAGCCTGTGGCGGAGTTGTATCCTGGGGAGCTGGACTAGTGGGAAGTTGAAACTTTTCAAAAAAATAATCTAAAGAGAAGGTGGACAAGAGCCCTTTGACTGATGCTGCTAGTCCTGACTCCTGTTCAGATTCCCTTTCTCTAACAAGGGAGTCTATACAGTCCCTACACAATACCTTTGTCCATGATTTCCCTAGAATGTCCCTGATAGGAACCATACATGGAGGGACAATCCTAGATAGAGAGTACCCTTCCCCAGGGTGCTCTTACCTTGAGAAGACTCAAAGTAGTGTCCGTTGGTTTAGCATATGCTTCCGACATGACTGCAGGTGGCTGCTACTACCGAGTCTCACGCTACCTGTGCGCATTCCCGACTAGTCTCCAGCTTGTGCCCAACCCCATCAGCTCTGCGACATGAAACCGGAAGTCGCGGGTCAAAGGTAAGCGTTTGTCCCCGCCGGAAGTGACGTCGCCCGTCCCCCGACCCGCCAAATTCCAAAAAAAAAAAAAAAAGTGGTCTGTACAGAGTACAGGGAGATCCGAACTGCCTGCCTGCTGCATCCCTGTAGATGCGATAGGGGGTCCCCCGCAACCTGAAGCCGTGCTCGACTTGGATGGGGTGGCAACTACCTAGACCTTTTCCCCTAGGAAGCCCCTGCTTCCCTTTATAGGATCTGAAAAAATGGCCACAGCCTCCCTGACTGACCGGCCTGGTTCCCTTCACAGTGTCTCCCCGCCGAAGGAAACACTAATAACTGAGGTCCGACAGGGGAAGTGAGAATTTATGGGCTGGCGGAGTGTTTCCTGAGGAAGAGGAGGAGACTATCTCTCACAGTGGCTGTTCTGAAAGACGAATAGGGAAAAAGGACACAAATTTAATATGGGTACAATGTTGCATGACTGAGTAATTTTCAAAGTGTGAGGGCGCTGAAAGCTGAAAATTGGCCTGAGCAGGAAGGGGGTGAAAGTGCCCAGTAGGCAAGTGATTAAGGCTGGGTTTACACTGTTGCAAATTTCCTCCGCATCCAATTCACATCACAGCAGGGGTCTGGTGTGTCCCTGTTAACCATTCCAGGTCCGATTTCAGTCATAATTTTTGGCTGAATTCCAACCTAAAACGGACCAGAAAACGCACAGGACTCCTGTGCAATTCGCACCGGAGCCACTCCAGAGATGTGTCAACCGGCTCCATACAGAGCGATTGCCCAGGCAAATCAGTGAAGCAATAGACAGCTGTGGAGGTTCGCCACCGTGTATGCAATATAGGAAAAACAGGAAATGGTGGCACACCACAGACGTAGTCAAAGTTCTTTGAAGATATTGATCATCCAATTACACAGGTTACGTTGACGCGTTTCACTCAAGTTGCTCAAGCTTATCCATGGAGTATCTTTAACTACGTCTGTAGTTTGCCACCATTTCCTGTTTCTCCTATATACCATTCTTTATCTGGGTATGTGCTGGGATTTCTTCACATTTTAACTCGCAGAACTGTCTGAACTATGTTTTACCCATACAATGCTGATGCAGGGATTTGTGTTCACTGCTGGCAGACTGCTGTGGGTGTTACAGGGTAGATATTATTCAGCTCTTTAACACCTAAAGTAACCCACAGTAGTCCACAGAAGGAAGAAAAGTGATTACGCACCGCCAGTAGTAAGCCTACAGGAGAGGTGTGTGACGTCCAGGGCCAAAAGAAAGAGGTTGTTTAAGCTGGGAGCCATCCAAACAAAGTGGGAAGGCAGGAGCAGGAGAATCAGTAAATGTAGACCTTTGCAGTAGTATAGAGAGGGTAACTATAAAATTGGTGCTGGAATATCAGTGTTTGTTGAGGCATAGCCTTAAAAGAAAAACAAGGAAAACAAGGAAAAAATAAATCACGGCCCCAAAGAAAACCTGTCCTCCATACAAGTTGGTGTCTTAACTTATTAGGAGTGGTGTCGCCTGCCGCCCCAATCCTCGCCTGGCTTTTAATCCCAGTACTTCTGAGTATGGGGGTAAATTATTATTAGAATACAGGATTTTTATAGTGCCAAGAGTTTGCACAGCACTTTACAATATTAGGGGAGACAGTAGTTACAAGAGGGGTAGGAGGGCCCTGCTCATATGAGCTTACACTCTAGGGTGGGGCAAGTGGTACGAAAGGAAACTGAGGAAAAATGTGACACTCACCCAGTTTCAAGTTTGATCACTTGGGGATGGGGGAACATACCTGGCAGTGTGCAAGAATCAAGTTTCCGGGAGTCAAATTTTTTGCAGCAGTGGAATCAGAATGGCAAGCTGTTGGACAACTCCTAGGTTAATGCGCCATAGGGTGCCTGGGACATTTTTTTTTAATAGCGGAAGGGAGGTGTATGAGAAATGTTTACCTTAACGTCTTCTCTCTGTATAGCACTGGGTACCTGGCTGTTCAAACTGCTAAACCCAAGTCATGTGATATGATGGCAGGAGGAGACCATGTACTGTGTAAACCTCCCCCAAGTGTCTTGCAGCATAGAATTTTCAATCCAGTGTTCTGTCAGATTTGACAACTTGACAGAGTGTGTAACGGAAGTGACGTAGCTTGCGGCCATCTTGCTACATCCCGCATCCATCCACAAAGTCCCAAATCTCCCCTTCTTGCTCACCATATAGGGATGGAGGCTCATGGACTTTCCCCTGACACCCATGTTTTCCCCTGCCACCCATGTGTTAGTTTTCTATAACTTGGATTGACATGTTCCAGGTCCTGCATACTCGACACCGTTTTGGTACACATGCGATTATGCAGTATGGCTACACTATATTTTTAGTAAGGGATTGAGGGTCCTGGTTCTGTGGTTGTACCTGATACCCGGGAGCTGCGATGCGTTGTGTGCCCCCTCCCACACGCCCCGTATGGAGACGGGGGAGTGCACTTTGGGAGGGTGGGCGTCACCTCTCCGTCCTCGCATGTGACGTCACGTCTGGCGTCATGACGCTTTGGTTGAGTTTTCTTTCGCAATCGGTCAGGTGGGGAAGATGGGCGTTCCTCACAGATGGAGCTCACCGTCTGTGTTGGAGGCCCTTACCCTCTCCTGCCGTGCTCAGGTGACGCTGGTTTAGGGGGTCAGCATGCTTATATACGGGCTGGGTTTTCATTTGCCTCCACTGACACAGTTGGGGAGTCATCCATTAGAGTCGTTATATCTTTTACAGCGGCCTATCATCTACTAGGATTGATGCAAGTTAGCCACAGGTTACTCTATACACCTTTGCAGCTGCTAGCTCTCTCTGTCCTGATCGGTCTGGTGGAATTGTATGTGTACTTGTTATTCATTATCTTTCGCATATCGCACTCCATTAGGCATTGCCTGTGGTTGCACTAATTTTCTTTTTACTTTATTATTTTTTTTTTTTTCATTTGTACGGACCTCCGTATTCCACCATTCCTATGAGACAGATGTTAGCTGGCCTTTTTTCCGCTGCTCTTTCCATTGTATCAATTTAATTTTGATACGTTGTTTATCTAATTTTCCTGTAGGCACTGAATAATGGTGCTGTACCTTGTCCCTACTACACTATACTTACCACTTGGGTTCCAATGTCTCAGGGTGGTTTATGGGTGCCCATCCCGTCAGCATGTACCCCAATATACCTCAGCTCCCGGGACAGATGCTTTTCTGTGGCCCAGGCTGTGTACCGGCCACATCTTACTGCACAAACTTCATGAACGTAATTAAGGTGGTCTTACCCTCTACTATTTGTCTTGATTAGATATCAGTAGATTCATTATATTTTATCATATTTTTCATAGATGTCCCAACATCTGCCCCTGAGGAGTGTTCCTTACACAAAACGTGTCGGGAATCTGGGATATAGATCTATGTGCACAGTACACCATCAATTTGGGACATCTTTTTTTTTTATGCATTTACTGTTTTTTTTTTTTTTTCCCATCTTTATTAATTTACTCTCCCTTCACCAGTGTTGCTACATTGTTACATGTATGTAGACAAATGTTTGCATGTACAGTTGATTTTATGAGACCACTAAGTGGCAGCAGGGGTTTGCTATACTTTGATGTATTCCTGATGTTTGTATTGTACACGCACATACTTATGTGTCTGTGAACAGTTATTGACATTCACTATAGTGTGTGTCTCTCTATGTGTTCTTTATTTTGGATATTGGCATGTGTTTCGTTTGATCTATTTAACATGTACTCTGATCAGTTACTTTCACGCCGTCCATGGCCTCATTCAAAGTCCCAAAATTCCCCAGTGTAACATCCATCCACAGTAAGGATACATTGAGAAGGGGGCAAGCGGACTTTTGCTCCTACTGGAGTTTTGCATTTATTACACTTATTTCTAACAGTAAACTGAGGTTATATAGTGAAATGCAGTACTTAACATTCAGGCAGAGTTTTAAGTACTGTATTTCACTATATAACCTTAGTTTACTGTTAAATAAGTGATCTTATCTTACAGTCAGTGTCGGGCCAAGGTCATCTAAAGCCCAGAGCGAACATGCCAAACTGAACCCCCCTCCAAGATGTACAAGCCCCTTCCAAAAAAGGAAGCACTAAAATGCACGCTTACCACCCCCCCCAGCATAAATCCCCTTCTCACAGTACAAAATTGCCTCCTGTTGAAAGCCCCTCACAGCATAAACCTGGGGCAGCCTCACCTCTTCCCCACCCCTTGCCCTGACCCGACTACAGCCATAGCAAACCATACTGTCTACACCAAAGGGTCTTTAACCACTTCAACACCGCCCGCTGTCATATGACGCCCACAAGGTGGATCTACCATCCTGGGTGGGCGTCATATGACGTCCTCGGATTCCCGGCCGCCTGGGGAGCACGCACGCCCGCGGCATCGCTCGGGACCCGCTGCGAGTGCCCGGCGGCCGCGATGTCCGCCGGGCACCCGCGATTGCCCGTTAAAACAACGGGACCGGGCGGGACCGTGGAGCTGTGTGTTTACACACACAGCTCCACGTCCTATCAGCAGAGAGGAGACCGATCATGTGATCCCAGTACAGAGGAACACATGATCGGTCTTCTCCCCTTGAGTCCCCTCCCCCCACAGTTAGAATCACTTCTATTTAGGGAACACATCAACCCCTACAGCGCCCCTAGTGTTAACCCCTTCCCTGCCAGTCACATTTACACAGTAATCAATGCAATTTTATAGCAACGATCGCTGTGTAAATGTGAATGGTTCCAAAAATGTGTCAAAAGTGTCCGATATGTCCACAGCAATGTCGCAGTCATGAAAAAAAAAAAAAAAATCGCAGATCGCCGCCATTACTAGCAAAAAAAAAAAAAAAAAAAAATTCAATAAATCTATCCCCTATTTTGTAGACGCTATAACTTTTGCGCAAACCGATCAATATACGCTTATTGCAATTTTTTTTACCAAAAATATGTAGAAGAATACGTATCGGCCTAAACTGAGGAAAAAAATCGTTTTTTTTTTAAAAATGGGATATTTATTATAGCAAAAAGTTAAAAATATTGTGTTTTTTTTCCAAATTGTGGCTCTTCTTTTGTTTATAGCGCAAAAAATAAAAACCGCAGAGGTGATCAAATACCACCAAAAGAAAGCTCTATTTGTGGGGAAAAAAAGGACGTCAATTTTGTTTGGGTGTAACGTCGCACGACCGCGCAATTGTTAGTTAAAGCGACGCAGTGCCGAATCGCAAAAAGTGCTCTGGTAAGGAAGGGTAAAAAATGGCCCGGTGCTGAAGCGGTTAAACTATGGCCCTCCAGTTCAGGAACTACAATTCCCATCACGCCCACTCATGTCTGTGAATGTCAGATTTACAATGCCTCATGGGATGTGTAGTTCTGCAATAGCAGGAGGGCTGTAGTTTGAAGATCTCTAGTCTACGCCATGCTTTATGCAGGACACAAGCAGGAGAATTTGGTAAACACGTTTCAATATTCTCAAAAAAACAAACATGTTCATATTTTGGAACCTGTATACAAAAAGGCAATGCAAAGCAATTGGCATACTGAACCATTTAAGGATTTTTCTTTGAGATAAACATCACAGTGATAGTGGTGCTGGAGGCATTAATGGATTCGCTATTGGGCCACATCAGACACCATCATGACCTTGTTCCATAGTTACGGTGGATAATCTAGAGTTAAAATAGTTTATTTTTTTTACTATATACACAGAATACTAATTTATGAATAATGGCTACAACTGTAGCTTTCATTCATAAATTAAGTTTAAATTATTTTTAAGATATTTTTCACATATACAAAAAACACATTCCATATCATTTCAAGTTCTTATGTATAAACATCCTTTTCAAATGCATACAAAAATAAGACATATAAAAAGACCACAATCAGTATAACACATGGATCAAATCTCAAAATACTTTCCAAAAGAATTAAGGATATTCTGCCAAATATATATATTCCAAATTATATGGTGTATCTCATTACCCTTATTTACTTTATTTTAAATATTTTTTAAACCCCCCCCCCCCCAATTATTCACAATCAGAATATCCTTAATTCCCTGCTGTATTTGTGAATTTCATTATAATGCGACTTTCACCTTATTTATGTGTCCCACTACCATTTTCTACTTTATGTACATAAAACATTTTGAAGGCATGTCCATTTCACTACTGACATTTTGTAGTCACTTGATATACATTCTGAACCTTCGAATGTCTCTGTACATCCTGAATGTACAACACGCCTTCAACCTTTTGAGTCCAGGGACAAAAGCAGAGTCTCAAACCCCGTCATCTCTGAAATTCATCTGCCTTCAAAATCCAGCCAAACATTTAATATTTAGCACTTTAAATTCCAAGCATCATTACTTAATACAATATATTCAATTATTAAATGAACAAGTCACAATGTTTTATAAACGATTGTCACCTCAAGCTATGACAGACACCCAATAAAGCCCCCCCCACCAGAACATCCGCTCTGGGGGTGTCTAAATAATAAACATGCATGCTTGGATGATACATGCTGTGGGTATAGAATGGGGTATATGGGATTGTATGATTTATTTATTTTTATTTGTGGTTGAACTGGATGGACTTGTGTCTTTTTTCAACCCAACTATGTAACTATGATACAAGCAGGAGACGACTGTAAGCCTTTGGGCTAAGTTGAAAGGCAGGTATTCCCAAACCACATGGCTTATTCTGATACACCTTTCAAATCATCCAGCACGGACTTCCAATGTGGTTCTTTGCAGCTGAGATGTCATGTGACTGAATGCCAAAAAAAGTTGGAGCTGGAAGACTTCCTATTGTCTGGTTCACAGGTCTGAACAGTTCTAGAACACCTAGCAGCTGTCAGTCACTGCAGGTCGTGTTCTGATCTTGGTTTGAATGGGGAAATCCCTCTACGAAAGGCCATTAAAAAGTACTGACTCAGAGGGGAAAAAAAAAAAAACCTGCTCCCCAGTCTAGCACAGCACTAGATAAGCATTTATTTTTCGTATTCACATCTAATAAAGTTGTATTTTTTGGTAGTTGGTCCTTACAAAATCAAGATTGATTGCCATTAAATGCCTATGCTTAGATTTAAGGTGCATTCACACCTGCGACTCCAATTCCGTGATTCGCTACTGGAGGCATCCCTATTAAAAAGCAATGGGAGGCTCCCACAGGTAATTGTGGCCACTCACATGTAATCGCTCATGCTGAGGGCAGGAGACATCCCAGGTTCACACTGTTCCGACATGAAAGTCACGCAACTTCTAATCTGACTTTGCCCTGCAACTTCAGTCCGACTATGGGACTTTTTACACTCTATGGCATTGAAGTGGTATCAAAGTAGTGCAGGAGTCTTTTCTAAAGTCTAAGACTTGTGTTGCATCAGTTAAGATGGCGCTCATAGGGAAACATTTAATTTGACATTATGTGGCTTGTGCTATCATAAAGTTGGATCCCATGTCACACCAGTGTGAACTGGGCCTTAAAGTGAACCCATGAGGAAGAAAATAAGAGCTACCTATGTGATCTTGTTTTGATCAATGTAATATCTGGAGCTATACATTTTGATCCTGGCTGTATTTACTGAGTCACTGACCTATTATTCAGTGTGAACCAGTTCAGACTTTTTTGGCTGTAATGTGTTTAAGGTCACTAGGATTGTGGGGAGAAAAAAAAAAAAAAAAAGTCACTTCGGTTCAATTTTTTGGTTAGCCTGGAACTGATAGAGGGGAGGTATATACCATGTTTAAACACATACTCTGCCTCTACATTGATAGAAAACAAATACTATAGAAAAAAAACATTAACACAAAGTGTGATTTAAGAGCACTTTATTGTTCTTTAAGGCTACTTTAAAACATACAAAAAAAAAAAAAAAAAAAAAAGATGGCCTGCCAAACTTTTTTTTTCCCCCTTTCTGTTTCCAGACAATACAAGGCCACAACATAATTCTATATTACAGATTTACAAACATGGAAATGTAGAAAAATGTCCCATGATTTGTTCCATGGAAAACCAGACATTTTTGTCCATCACTGGTATCAAGAACACTTTGATCTTAAAACCTGGAATTGTATGCCTCGATTCCCACCAGATCTAGTGGCTGAAAGGTGAGATTTAAAGAGCACCTGTTAAGCATAAAAAGTTGCTAGACTCTGGGTGACAGGCATAGGTGTCACTACTTTCTAAAGAATCATTTGGGCATACAAATTGGCTGCTCCTCAAGTGCATTTTATGCAACAGGTACATGATAACCCTCATTGTTCATTTAATGGAGACGTACAAAAGATAAAAAAAAAAAAAATGTATTTGTGTCTTTTCTGGCCAAAGCCAAATCAATGTTGCACCCACCAAAAAAAAAAAAAAAAAACACTTCCCCATTTTCAAAGTACACAAAAATAGCCTCCTGTTACAAAACGGGTTTTAGTTAATATTGTATTAGCCATGTATCTTAATTTACACTAGTACAGCTTCAATAGTCTGATGTATCCTGCTAACTATAACACAAGAGTCCATTTTCATACATCTGAACCAGTAACATTACACATTATGTCAGTGACAATTAGCAACACACTACCTGGCATCACAAACCGACAATCCGAAGAAATGTGTGTATGTCCATTTCATGAATTAGGAAAAAAAAAAAAAAAAAACACAAGAAAATTGTCGAGTGCTTGTCTTTATTTAAGTGTGGTTTGGCCACCTGTGCTGTATACAAGGCACCTATCTCAGATAGGCCAGCAGAGTCATGTAAGTTAAGAAGACTGCTCTTGTATAAGATAGATAAGATAGATATATATATAAAAACACACATATGAGATTGTTTTAATGAGTCACATTTACTGTACAGCTGCAGTGATCGGATTGCCTTTTTCACCCAGGACAGCTACAAAAAGACCACCACAACGAGTCCGAGTTCCATATGGACATCGATTCTGTACTACTTTAACCATTTTGTATCATTACAGTCCAGGATAACAAACAGCAATGTGTTCACTTGACCCAGAGCCCACGTTTATGTTTCAGATCCCCGTAACACTCGGCAGACTCAGCAATGACATGCTAGTGGCTATCCAATATTAATGCAGCGTTTCAATAGTATACAAGTGTACCTGCACATCACTGTATTACAGACACATCTAAACAAAAAAAAGATCAACTTTTTTACTCCAAACAGTCAGAAAAAAAAAAAAAAGACAAAAACAAAAAAGGAACTGTATGATTACATTTAAAGAAAGGGCAAATTAAATAGCTACATATCATTAACAAATTAATCGTTTTCCAAAAAAAATACCTACAAATTTATTCTCTGTACATTCTTTACGCACAGCGTAACGATGGTCTTAAAGTTACCTATATAAAAAAAAGTGTTCATTTAAAAGTTTATTTTTTTTTGGTGATTTTTTAAATATTTTTTTCTGTCTACACTGAATGGCAAACACTTAAGCATTGACTACCCAGTAACATAGTAGTGAAATGTCTTGAGTTGAGGACAGTATAGAATATATATATATGCCCCCCACCTTGTGACAGCGTTGTCTGTATAATTGGCTGGAGCAGCTGGAGTGTGAGGGGTGGGGCCACATGTGCTTAGGGGCCTCCCATTAAAAAAAATGAAATAAAAAATCACTCCTGCATTTTGAAAGTTAACCAGTTATATGCTTGCAAATAACGTGTGTGATCGAGATATACAAGTCTTTACGTTTTCACTGGGAGGCTGGAATGTATATAGATGTTACACAATGGGAGAAAAGCCCTTGTGTTATGCAGTAAAATCAGCTTAGGAGCGATTTTATATCTACCAGGGAAAAAAAAAATGCTTGTGGTAGGTTCCTGACAAAAAGGAATGTACAAATTTGTCGCCAGTTTACACAAAGCTTTAAACTCATTCCGCAGTTTTTAGAGAAAGAAAAAAAAAAAAAGTTTTATAATTGGGTAGGAAATTGGGGGCATGACTAGTCCTCGAGCTAACCTGTAGGACGCTGTTTTGCTATCAAACTAACGACTATACACAAGAACGCAAAGCAACTATAGCAATCGCTTACCAAACACATAGCATCCTGTACCACGCATTATCAGAATTCAATTATCAATTCACCAAGGCCTGTCCTGAGGCTCTAGCTGGTTACCGCTAAATGTGAACACCAAATAAAATATTACAATGAGTACAACTGTACCAGCAGTAAGTATGTCAGAAGACTATACCGTTAAAAAATAAACTACATCTGAAGAGGATAATAAGTATTCTGATTGTTACTCGTCTCCGTATTAATAGTTACCAGCTATTACGTTTTCAAAAAACATGCACTTAACGCACTATTATCTTTTCTGACCTTGACGCACGCAAACTGCAGTGATGGCAGACTACCAGTGGGTACCTTCTGTCATTTTTGCTATCCAATTGCAAGAGACATACCTTGATGACCTACTATATTTTATAGACTTCTAGGAAGCCCTCTGGTCACTTTTCCCAGAATAAAAATGCAGTAGATCTCTGTAGATAGACTGATCAAATGGTGAAAAAGAGGCCCCCCTACAGTATCTGAAATGGTTGGGCATGGCCAGAAGCTCATATTGGAAAATCATGTTGAATTTCCAAGGGATACCAGAAAACACTGTGCGCCTCAGTCATCGGCATCAAATCACCTAAATACTCACTTAGGCTGACCTTTTAAAAAACGGTAGGATCACCCAATCGATTGCTGAGAATAATCACCGAGATGTCTCAATGTGGCCGCTAAATCTTAAAGAACTGATCCCAACTGGACTAGATATTGGCACACAAAAAAGTTGACGCATTTTAACGGCAAAAGGTACACTTAACTAATAAGCAGTCTGCCCTCTAAATTTTAGCTTCTCACAAGAAGTCTTGATCCTCTCTCAATAGTGCAAATCAGACATGACAATTCTTTTCAAGTAAATACATACAATACAATTACTCAATGAAAAAAAAAAAAAAAAAAATTGTTAAAATACACAGAGCTTTCTAGTTCTAGAAGCTGGTAAGCTGACAGCACTTGGGTCAACCAACTGATAACGCAATGTGAATGGGTTTTTGTGGTGGGTCAGTCAGTGGGCAGCAGGCTTGCATTAGAGGTTTCTTTGGTAACAGAGGCAGGAAGTTAGGATGCTACATTAGAAAACAATAGTTCCTGCTATAACATGATAGAGGCATCCACTTTGTGGCAAGCAAATATACAAGAAAGAAAAACAAAAATGTAAAAAAAAACTCTCCTTCCCCTGACACTAATTGTTATCATTTTGAAAGCCCAGTGAAAGTAGCTGCTCCTGATTTTGCAGACATTCTCTTTACGATAGTACAGACGGGGAGTGATGATTGACCATGTGAGAGGAAGGAGAGGACTGGCCCCTTCGAGAGGCAGATTCAGGGCTGCTGGACACCCCATCCTTGGCGGCTTTGATCTGGAGCCAGGTGTCCCCCAGCGCCTTGGCGAAATGATCATCCACGGAACCGGTGATGGACACAGAGTTGGCAACCGGCTCTGGTTCTTTGTAGTTCTTGCCGAGGCTTCTGCGGAAGTGTTCTTCTACCACAGGGTCACAAGCAGTTGTAGCTAGATGGACAAAAGTAAAAAACAGGGATTAGATATATACTCAATATTATTGCCCATCACACAGCCGGTAATACAGATCAATATTTGGATAGAGCAACACTGTTTAATATGGCAGCTTACCCTCATTCTTAATCTACTGTACATGGGGTGACGTGTGCTCTATACTACGGAGCACAATTTATAGGGAACACCGGATTCACTGCATGGCCTTAGAATTGATCATGGTTTGATATGGCCATAACCGCTATAAAAAGAAAAAAAAAAAAGATTGCACCACAGATCATTGCAACTGTGAGCACCTGTGCAAAAAAGTCACCCATGTAGCTTAGGCCAGGGCTCAAAATTTCAAGTCCTGAGCTACTAGCCAGGCCTTATGGGTTACTCGCTAGCAATTGCCCAACCCCTACCCTGCCTTTAATTCTGCCCACAAACACGCCCTCACAAAATGACACTTAATTCTGCATAAAACATTTACCAACTTTAAGTTGCAAAAATAATCAGTGCCCACCAACACAGTGCGACCTGTGCAGAGGAAGAGAATGGAGGAAGAGAATGGAGGAAGAGGAGAGCGGCCGGCCAGATCACACAGCGAGAATTGCCTGCTGTAACAGCTTTTGTTTGAATTGCTGTGCGCCCACTTCACATACAGTCCCGGACTCCTTGCCCGGCTACTTTAAAGACGTCACACATCACAGCATTGGACTGGTGTTCTGTCTATCAAAGTAGCTGGCCAGGAGGCGGACCTGTATGTGACGGCAAGTGGACAGCTAATCAAATGAAAGCTGTTACAGTGGTCAATCCCCGCTCTGATCTGGCTGGTCTTCCTCTGGGAGAACGGCTCCCATTCAACCGCCTGTCAGCGTTGCTCGCGCTGTCCCCCCTCCGAAGGCAGCCCACATTTGCCAGCAATCATTTTCCACTCGCCAAATGCGAGCGGAAATTTTGAGGGCTGGCTTAGGCCATATTTTTACTGAAAGCCAATGACACTGAAAACACTTTATGATAGAGGTAACAGATACAGTAACAAAAAAATTAAAAGTAACTTGCACAGTTATAGCTCTGGGAAAGATATAACATTTTTCCAAAGTGCAAATATATCATCTCAAACTCTGAATTTAGTCTGTAAACCACAGTGATTTCAGTTGTTTTAGCATTATCAACTACCTGACAATGCACTTGATGGAAATGGGCTTCACTTACTGTTTGACGGTCGCCTGTAATTTGCAGGCATGGCTGACACACAACCACTATGTGTGATCGGGCAGTGAGATAAGTTGCAGTTTCGGTTGCTTGCTGGAGCACAGGTGATCACCGATGGCCGGTTCTAAAGTGATAATAAGCCAGGATTACTATACAGTAATACACCCAACCACATTATTTTACTTAAAACAAAAAATAGTTATTGCTTTTGTTGCATAAAAGAGGAACAAAATATTTCAATATGAAAGTAATGCTTACAATTTCTGCTTCTACAGTGCGCCCAAGGCATGTAAGCTCATCAGACTGCCTTGATTTTATTTTAACAGGGTACTCTGCAAAATCTGCTTCATGCCAAGTTCTCTGCACCAAGTGTCGTCTCCCAACAACAGATTTCATGGTGCAATTGACAGACCTCTTCCTTACAGTGTTTTTAGAGTAAGTTGAGTAAGGGCTCTTTCACACGGGCGGACCGCATGTCTGTATTTCATCCATCCGTTTTCGGATGAAATACGGACATGCATGCATCCCTATGGGATAGCGGGTGTCAGCAGATGAACATCCGCTGACACCCGATATTGTCCGCCTCCGCTATGGTCCGATTCTGCAGACGGAGGAAAACCCTCTGCAGAGCGGATCGGATGAACACGGACAGACGGTCCATGTTCATCCAATCCTCCATAGAGGAGAGCGGAGATCTGACAGGGCGGTCCCTGCACAGTGTGCAGGGACCACCCTGTCATCCGCCGGCTCAGCGGGAATCAACAGAGCGATCCCCGCTGAGCAGCGGATGTTCGCAGGGCTCCGTCCCGTGTGAAAAAGCCCTAAGGCAGCCATAGAATTTTTCTTATTCTACGACGGACCTGCACCTGTTTTTGGAAAAAACTTAGCTGGAAAGCAGAATAACCTGAATCTGCTACTACAGCCTCAAATACTTGCCATCTTCAGGTGTGAGGGAACACGTGACATCACTTGGCACCAAAGCAGCCATTAGCCAAGCCAGACATAATTGCGGTCATATGTGTGAAGCGCAGGGTAAGATATGCATATCCCTGGGTAAGGTTCAACAGTCTTTGCAAGTTAAAAGGGAAGTGCAAGGAAGGACAGTAAAAGGATATTTACAATGCCTTCTAAAAAGGAAATCCATTACTTTGGGGTAGTAGGAATCTCTTAAAATGAACACGTACTTTGCCCATACTAGGCAGTGTGTCTGCTGACCCAAGATATTTAATTTAACGAGACCCTTTTAAAATTTTAAGTGCTTAGATCAGGGCTTGACAAATTTGCTCTGAATCTAGGAGCCAGCTAATAAAAGTTAGGAGTCAGTTTTTTTGCGCAGCGTGGGTTGGCAGCGTCCAGGGCAAGGCAAGTAATTTGCGCCCCCCTAACTTACAGAAAAAATTACAATAAAAACTGGTTATAGGGGTAAACTCATTATGCCAATTGCCCTCAGCAACTTTCACAAAAGGGTATGGAAGCAGTGAGGAGGCTGTCTTGTGTAACATGATCCGCCGCTGCGCATCTCCATACACTTGAAACATTCGTACACAGCCCTGGAAGCTGTGTAAAGCATCATCTTGGCAAGAGCTACTGGCCATTGGCCAGCGTGGTCATGTGACGGTGCTGACCAATGAGAGTCTGTGCTTTTGTCTCAGAAGAACAGACTCATTGGTCAGTGCTGTCACATGACCATGCTAACCAATGGCCATGAGCCCTTGCCAAGTATATGCTTTTACACAGCTTCCATTGCTGTGTCAGATGTTTCAAGTGTACTGAGATGCACACCGGCGACCGTGGCCATGCATGTTGTTGCACAAGACAGATAAGTACACTGGGATGGCAGCAGTGAGGAGGGTCTTAATGGTGCCTGGTGCCAACAGTGAATGGGCTGACAAAAGCCCAGGTGCCAGGATGTAATTACTAGTCACCATCGCAACCTGGTGCCTTGGATTTGTCGGATGGCCGTTACATGCTTAGATTGAACTCATGCCTGATGGCCATCTTATGCCTGCAGCCAGCTAGACATGCTATGATCAGAGAACCGCACTGCCTGATAAAGTATTAGTACTTAGGATAATCTCAATGTTCCTATTACTGAAAAGTTATTAATTCAGAAAAAAAAAAAAAACAGGACTGTTTGCTTTGCTTAACAGTACAAGCTAAATATAGAACCCTAATCCCTAAAACACCAAGTTCATTTGACTGAGCTCCTATCTTATAAGAGAAGAATAAAAAAACATTCAGTACAACATATCAGACACAAGACAAAGCCAGAAATGGAGAAACCACCACTTAAGGTCATGATTACGCCTTATCCACCCAATGTTTTTAATGAAACCGATATATGGAGGGTGGATGAAGGGGGCATTTTCCAAAATTTGTGCCTAAGAATACATTGGTTGCCATAGATGAATTATTTTTGAAAATACTCAATGAATGACTGTTATGTTGAACCAAAGGCTTCAATAGATTCATATTTACTGCCACAAATTAGGGATCATGACTTTCCACTTAGCTTCTGACCTAGTACCAGCATGTTGCTACTGAAGTCAAAGTACTGGGTCAGGAGATTAGCATTTTTAGGGGGTACGCAATGGCAGCCTCTATTTCTGCTCGTACAGGTGCCCTTTAAAATTAAACCCTCATTGACAAATTAGATTAAAGCAGAGCTCCAGGCTGCTTCAGAAAGAATTAAAAGTCAGCAGCTACAAATACTGTAGCTGCTGGCTTTTAATACTAGGACACTTACCTGTCCACAAATCGAGCAGTGTTTTCACCATAGCTGATTTTTCAATCGGTTATGGGGTGCTGGCTGCCACCATCTCGGTAAGGCAAACTGCCAGTTCACTACTGCGCATATGTGAAGCATGCTGCGCTTTGTGAACGGTCCAGCTGCAGGGGGAAGGAGGCAGCCGAACTCCCAACCTCCCCGCTGAGTGCCCCCATAGGAAGGCACTTTATGTGGGCACTCATGCACGCTCGCTCCCAAGCTGCCTCAGAGTCTAAAGGCACACACAGCTTGGTTCGGCCCCACCCCCTGCTTCCCTCCTCAGCAGTAGGAGCCAATAACTCTCACTGCTGTGTCTGAGCCAATGAGGAGATGGGCAGAGAGCCTCGGCACTTGTGCACAGCGCTGGATCGAGATCGGGCTCTGGTAAGTATGGTGCGAGCGGCTTTCAGGATTTTTTTACCTTAATGCATAGAAAACCTACTGCCTTTAAAACCAATTTAACTGTTCCAATGACTAAAGTTTATCTAAACTCAAGAATACATTTTTTTTAATATATATTGCAGCTTACCTTTCCTTAAATTTGATGGCTGCATTCAAGAACATTTCTAGCAAGTACAGAAAATATCTGTTGATTGTGCCAGAAATGCAGTGTCCTAGTCACCCCCTGTGAACTTAAAAAGCCTAAAACATACTCCTATTTCTTGTGTCACCCTCCATATATACAAGGGAGGAAAAAAAAAAAGCCTGTTCTGTTTTCGGGTTTAGATCACTTCATCCAATATTTACACTATTTCTGCAAGTAAGTGGGCAGCTCAATGAGAGCAACACCTCTACTGACTTTATTCTGTGGGTTTAATAGGAAAAGCACTTATCAAAGCACATGGGTCAACCAAAGATTACCAAAACAAACATTTTTGGGCTTTGGTGAGTAACTGTTACAAAGTTAATAAAAAAAAAAAAAATAGAAGGCCTGAAGAGAATAAATGGGTGCCTGCTGTATAATCTATTGAATAGCTCCCTACACTTCCATCTGCTTCACAATATACCGTGCCTTACTAGTCTGGAAAATGTATCAAAATCCAGCAGGATAATTGCATCTGCCTTGATATGTGGTCCTCATGCCATTTTGTTCTTCACCTGTATGATCTGGAAGGTTCACACATGTCAAGTGGCCAGAATTGGCGATATGTAAACAGATCTAGCCATTCAAGCAGGATTAGACATCCCGATTGTCACATGAGTTTATTATCTGCATCTTCCCTCTGTTCTTGAGGCACACAGTCATGAAAATGCAGTGTATTTTATTTCTGCTGGTTGTCAGAGCTCTAAAAAGGGGCCTCCATATTGGATAAAATTATAATGGAAGATCAGTT
The DNA here is from genome assembly GCA_028564925.1 of Lithobates sylvaticus. Classification (NCBI taxonomy): domain Eukaryota; kingdom Metazoa; phylum Chordata; class Amphibia; order Anura; family Ranidae; genus Lithobates; species Lithobates sylvaticus. The sequence goes on along the minus strand of CM053032.1, from coordinate 66,079,274 downwards.
GAGTCTGATCTCATGGCCAATATAGCATTTCTTGCCAAATGTTAGCTGAGCGACCTTCTTACCTGCTGTCGTTCCACGGGGCTCATAGAGGGCGTTATCCCTAGGCTTCGGGACAGATCACTGTTTTTGGTGAGGGCAAGCGGTTGATCCATACTAAGGCTTGGAATCGAGCTGTACAGGTGATTTGCATGTAACCCCATTGTCGGAGCAGCTGCTCGTTCTATCGGGCTGCGACTTCGGTCTCGCAGATCTTTTCTGAAATCCCCATTAAGACTCTTCGTTCTAGATGGATTCGAAAAAAAATAAATAAATAATTTTAAATCTTGAATTACACCAAAAAAAATAAAAATAAACTCATGTGCGATCTACAAATAACTTCCTATACTTCATTAGCCTCAAGTTTTTATCTTTATGTCATTCCTGTCATCACCCATGTTAAAGGGCAACGCCACTTTTTTTAACAAAGCACATTACCCTCTGGGTGTTTAATATACATTGCAAGGATTTTAAAACTTTGTTGCAGATTCCTACCTTTTGTTATTCTGAAGAAATCCATGAAATCCCTGTGGCTGGTTTCACATATATGCAAATTGGATGCGTTTTAAACCACACCCAATTCGCATGACGATATGTGAAAGTTACTGTCTCTCAATGTAGTCAGTTCACACATCTGGGGCAGCCACGGTGCGGTTTCAAAAAGAGCCCTGTGCATTTTTGGGTCTGGTTCAGGTGCGAATTCAGGCAAAAATTGCACCTGAACCAGTGAATAGAAACGCACCAGACCCCAGACTGCAAACCGCAGCTACACATGAGAACCCGACCTGTGTGTTTGTCTGTCCATGTGGTAAGTGAATCTAATGGAAATGGTTTCATAATTATCAATCAGCTGCTGCACCTGCAGGGCTCCAATGGAGGAAAAATTTCCTGCTGGGAGTAGCTTACCAAAAATGACATCTTTGTTGCAGGGGATGCCGGATATCTGACTTGTATCTTAGTGCTGAATTTGGGGGAAAATCGGTGAGCCAATCACACAAGCAGGAAATATTTCGGGGGGCGGTCTGTATACATTCTGTGTACAGAACACCACCAGGTAGCCATATTGCATTTTACAGAAAATTACAGAGCTGCAGATTGAAAAGGAAAGTTCATTTAATAACATTCAATTACAATATGACTTGTGTCTCAATTGTATATGCTAGATTTTTATTTTTGCTATTTTTGGTTTCCACAAAAGTATCTTGAATGTCTTTATATCCAAGTTCATAAAAGTTCATGACCGGTTTAACATGAGCAGTGAAAGCAAATTCATTTTATAAAAGCCTCTTGCATTTCCAAAGTCGCCCACTGTGTCTAGCTGCTGCTATGCCAATGGCTGGTGAGCGGCCCAGCAAGGGGTCATTGTGTATAATAGTAAACTAAGAGTGTAATGATAATTGCTTCCTATCTCAGGATTGTACACACAATTTTTGTTTCAATAGATGAGGGAAAGCACATAATAAACCATAAATCTAGATTGCTGTCACCATGTGCTAACGACTCATTACACAGCAATGAGGCAAATGTCTGATAGAATCCATAGGAAAAAAAGTATTGGTGTTACCATAGCAACCCTATTCACGGTCTCACCTTTACTATCTTACTGGTTGCTGGAGACAATTTCCTCTCTCCTCGACTCTGTAAAGCCCTATGGCAGTTATGGCGAAGCTTGGCACCCCAGATGTTTTGGAACTACATTTCCCATGATGCTCATGCACTCTGCAGTGTAGATAAGCATTATGGGAAATATAGTTCCAAAACATTTGGGGTGCCAAGGTTTGCCATCGCTGTCGTATAATAAATAGGTAATACTTGCTTGACCTGACCACAGCTAAACAGGTCTCTATTCCCATACTTGCCACCATCAACTACATTACTGAAATGAGGACACAAGGCTGGTCCTTCCACTTTAAGGCCCTCTCCTCCGTGGCACGGCCTGTTCCCTGCCTGCTGTCTCACGCTGTAAATGAACTGCAGATGAGAATATGAAACTGCCATCTGGGATAAAGAGAAGAGTATAGGATAAGGGGTGAAATGAAAGAGTTTTTCTTTTAATACTAACCTCACTTTAATCATTGCCAAAGAGAACGAAGACAACTCAGCATCCTCCCACCAGAGAGCCGTGGGCCTCACAAACTTGGCAGGCTCTCCGCTCTGCACATAACGGGCTGGCAGGCCCCATGTCAAATTAAAAGTCCTCTCTGATACTGCATTATATGACAAGATCAAACATGAAGGAGAAAGACGAGCGTAAAGAGAACGCCGAGTCCAGGCAAATAGCGAGGTACTCCAATACTAACTTTACTGTATTATCTTCATGTGTGTGGAAAAAGAAACCCGTCAAATTAGTTCAAGTTCATTTTTATCAACAAAATGGAAAGTAAATGAACAGAAGAGAAACCAAAATGACCACTTTGGCTTCAAAGCAGCATCAATTCTTCTAGGTACACTTACACACAACTTTTGAAGGAACTCAGCAAGTAGGTTGTTCTAAACATCTTGGAGAACTAACCTCAGATTTTCTGTGAATGTAAGCTGCCTCAAATCCTTCTGTCTCTTCATACTATCCCAGGCAGACTATTAGATCAGGGCTCTGTGGGGATCAAACCATCACTTCCAGGACTCCTTGTTTATATTTACACCAACGATCGTTCTTAATCACATTGGCTGTATGTTTGGGATAGTTGTCCTGCTGCACAAAAAAAAATTGGGGCCAAACACATGGCTCCCTGATGGTATGGCATGATGGATAAGTATCTGCCTGTATTTCTCAACATTGAGGACACCATTGATCCTGATTACTCATTGCTCACGAAGGACTGGAGAGTGGTACAAACTGCCTCATTGCACAGGCAAGTATTTAACATTTTGACGCATAAGTCCAGAGCACCTGCTGCCATTTTTCTGCACCCCAAATCCTAGGTTTTTGTGCATAGTTGAGCCACTTAGCCTTGTTCCACGTTAGAAGAATTGCAGCCAAAAATGCCATACTTCCAAGACAACAACTTCTGGCCAGATTTCTCTAGGACAGTAGATGGCTGTACCCCGGCCCCACAGGTTTCTGACGGTTCTGTGCTGATGGCACTGCTGGACATCATCTGATGTCAAACGGAAGCCAGCATGACGTGGCTTTCATATGCTGCATTCGGTATCCTTGGCTGACCACTGCATCTACAGTCCTCAACGCTGCCCAATCAATGGTGTCCTTAATGCTTTGAAATGCAGGCAGATATTTATCCATCATGCTATACCATCAGGAAGGCATGCGAGTGGCCCCAAATTTATTCTGCAGCAGGACAACGACCCCCAACCCGCATCCAGCCCATGTCATTAAGAACTATGGTCTGCGTAAAGAACAAGGAGTCCTGGAAGTGATGGTTTGGCCCCCCACAAAGCCCTGATCTTATCAATTCCGTCTGAGATTACATGATACAGAAGAATTTGAGGCAGTCTATATCCACAGAGGATCTGTGGTTAGTTCTCCAAGAGGTTTGGAAAAACCTACCTAAAGAGTTCCTTCAAAAACTGTGTGCAAGTACCTAGAATTGATGCAGGTTTGAAGCCAAAGGGTGATCACAGCAAAATATTGATTTAGATGGTTTTCTTCTGTTTGTTTTTGTAAATTTTCCAAATTCAGAGAGCAATGAAAATATATTTTATATGTTTAGGCAGGTCTGAAGAAATGCTGTATAGTACTGTAGGTCTACAAAATAAAAAAATAAAAAAAAGTAATGTCTAAAATGACAATTGCAAAATGTTACCCAATGCCATCAACAAATCGATCCCAAAAAGACTCAAAATTGTGCATGTCAGCGGAAACTACACTACCTACAACGGTCAATAGGAAAGGCTTTGAAAGCCATTACAGCTCACCAATAGAGAGTTAACAGTGAATAATGGCCTAGAACTAGATTATTGCTCTCACTCCGGCACGCACAATGTTAGGCAATCTGGATGGTGCAATCTTTGTTTTTGTGTGTGGGTGCACCGGACGTGTACGTTTGCACTGGGTTCATGTGTGTGTACATGGGGGAGAGAGGGGAGGGGCTATAAAAAAAAAAAAAGTAGAGTTTAGAAAATTTAAATCGTATTTTTTTCCTTGTTTCACTCCAATTATAAAAAAAGAGGGTCGGGTGGCACCTTCTAAATGTAGATGTCAATCACTTCTACTAGAAAGAGCAAAAAATATTAATGCCTGGCTGCTTTAGAGGCCAAACATGTTTTGCATGTCAGCACTGACGCCAAGGTAATAGTTACCCAAAAATAGTTCCCCGCAAATAATGGTAGATGCTGCAGCATAACATAACTTGACAATTTCCCATTTGTTTCAGTGACCTCGTTAGTTAGATATCTGCACATTACACATTCAGGGTCTGCATATGTGCTGGGGCCATTATGAAGAGGTCATCCTCTCCTCGTTGGCTGTATTTATTTTATATCACAGAGAATGCAACAGGGAGAGTTGAACAGTAGTTGGGAATTATGGTACAGAAATATTTATTGACGTATCTGATACTCCATTCATACTTATCACTTTTGGGTGAAGTGACTTTCAAAAAATAAATAAATCAATAAAAAAATCTTACTGCTGCCATATTCTAAAATATATATAGGATTCATTTATCCACCTAAAAGTATAAAAAGCATGTGTTTAAAAAAAAAAAAAACAAGTATAAAAAGCTCATCTGACCGGTCTTTGCATTTCCTTAAAAGCCAGCAATGCTTTGGACTCAATTTTTGTCACTGAGCCCCCGTTTACATGGAATGAGGCTTTGAAATTGTGCCGTACAAAGGTGGACAATACAATTACAATAAAGAAGGAATAGGAGGGCACTGCTCATGGAGCTTACAATCTAAAGGGAGGGGGAGGTGGCACAAAAGGGAATAGCTGCAGGAAAAGATCTGATGGAGATGACTCGCGTACAGTTCTATGGTGGAGGTGGGGTTGGCTTCCCTGAATAATTGGATTGCCTAATGGCGGACAGAGTAGGAGCCGATTGGACATACTGGGGCAGGGAGTTCCAGAGGATAGAGAGGCTCTGGATAAGTCCTGGAGGCGAGCATGCGAGGAGGTAACAAGGGGTTTAGAGAGCACAAGGTCTTGGGAGGAATGGAGAGGACAATTTGGGCAGTATCATTTGTGAACATGTTTACAGCACACTGGAGGGTCTTGATGACCTTCTGGATGGAACCCAAATGGTTTTGTAAAAAAGGTATTTGGAGGACAGTAAAGTAAATGGCAGCAGCACTTAGAACTGAAACCTCTGATCATAAACGCATCCTGCTTATACACACACACATACATATAACATTTACACAGATTGCAATTAGGCTAAAAACATACAACATTAGTGACATTACAGTGACCTAAAACAATCCTATACTGCAGAGGCCAATGTCTTACATCCTACTTCATTCTGCAAAAGGCAGAATTATTTCCCCTTACTGGTTTATTAACATATCTGCATACAGGGTTCTCAATGTAGGACTGACGAACAGCAGATTTTTTTACAGGGGAGAGTGCTGAACTGCGAGGGGCTGTGCCCGTTTTCTTTGGCACATCAATAATGAAAATGGGCCATGGTCAGCTTTCCCTTTTCTGCAGCCTCACTCCTTTTCAGAGCTGTTAGTGCGTGCAAAGGCCAATTTATTGAAGGCTCCAAGCGGCGCAGAATTTGTTCCAAAACCTTCCCCGGAAAGAATGTCTGTAGCAACAATCTCCACAACAACCGTCTTCCCAGGAGTTAAACTTTCTAGTAAATGTAACATCTGACAAAGTTCAGGAAACATCTGGGAAATCTGCTAAATGAAAACTGTTCTTTATAGGGCTCTTTCATTAAAGCTTGAAATATAGGGCCCACCTCTTCCTCCAACTCTGCAGATAATCACTTTTTCCCCTCCAAGTTTTACATGACTACAACTTGCATAATTAAAAAAAATAAAAAAATTATAATGCAAGTGAGCCTGCTACGTACATCACTGTATTTAAACTAGGATTTTTTTTTTCAAAATGATGCCTGCAAGTACTGTACCTTTATATATTGGTTTAAATTCCTTGCTGAACTGGTCAAATTTTGATGTATAACCCCTGGTTGAACAGAAGTTGATCTACTGATCTGTTCAGCCGCCCTGCTGGAAAAAATCTGCTTGATCAGTGCTGCAGATTATAGACTGCAGCACTGATCTTTGTATTCTGATGGTGGGGAAATCTCAAGTCCTACTGACTGCTTCTAAAACGGCCCATACACAGTTATTTTTTTCATGCAGCCAGTGGGAAGATTTCTTCATCAACTCAAACTAGGTGGATGGACAAATCCCTCCTGCTGTATTCTGACAGTGGCTCTTGTCAGAATACAATGATCAGTGACTGCAACCACCGATCAAGAAAAATTCTCAGCATGTCCCTTCATATCAACTTCTGCCAAGCAGGGACAGCCATACACTGATCAAAATTTGCCGGTCCCTGCTGAACCATCTGAATTTCGATCAGCATATGGACAGCTTTTCTGTAGAAATTTTCCTTTCAGTGATGCCAGGTCCTCTGGTGCTGCATGGGTGGACTGAAAAAGGTCCCAAAGGCTGCCTGCCCCTTTCTGTTTTGTCCTCTCTTCCATTAACACTCCTTTTCACAGAATGTAATGTGTTCTGTGAGTGTGAACAGAGGAAGGGCAAGGAATGGACATGCATTCGGTGCACTGCAATGTTAGACCCCAGGCAGTTGGCCTATGCAGTACCAAAAGTTTAAACACTGAGAGGAGCATTCGGCAGGTAGTAGTATATACTTCATTACATGCACGTTACAGGAATGAAGCTGTAAAGGCATCCAGTGCTCCTCATTTTTACCTCCAAATCATTCTGCACAGTCTGAAATGAGAAATCAAAGCCTTGTTTCTACCAAGACCACCACCTACACACAGAGGAGACTACCAAACTGGGGATCGGATGACTGGTAAAAATCAACAAAAATGGCTGAGGAAACCGATCTAGAAAAAAGGAAAGAAGCAAAAAAACAGGGAGATTCTTGCAGAGCAGGTCCTCGGGTACAGATTCCTCTCCAGCAAGCCATACAGAGAAGAGTAAGCAGCACAGTAGTGACATCAAACCTTGTAAGATTGCCTTACAATGTCACAAAAGGAAGGAAATCACAATTCAGATATCTTAAAAATAACGTGTTATTGTGCTTTGCCCATGCAGGCAATTTCCCCTCCTAAGGAACCTATACTGTGCTGCCCAAAAAGGGGCCTATGCCTGTGTTTTTTTTTTCTTTTAAATGGTCTAGAAGCAACAAAAACTTGAAAAAGTTCCCATTCAAATCATGTGATCCACCTCAAAAAAAAAAAAAAAAAAAAAAAATAAAGTTGATTCTATAGGACTGAGTTTTTTTTCACCTGCCTGTAGAAGCAATTCTATTGTATACTATGGGTCTTTGCACATTAGGACTACAGGCATTTTCTGACAGGGACGTCCACAGGCAGGGAAAAAAAAAAAAAAAACCTTCGATTGCGTTTCTGGAGAAGTTTAGGAGCTGTAAAAACGTCAATCGCTCCTAAACTCCTGTTATTTCTTGTGAACGTCAAGTGTCAAATTTTTTTTTTTTTTTTTTTTTTTTTAGAGGTGAGTGTTAAAGAAGAAGTAAACCCAGAAGAAATATTCCCAGTAATCATATGGCCACTAAGTATAGCATTTATAAACTCAGCAAGATAAGAATTAGTGTTCTAGGATCTTCCTTACTGCTTTAACAGCTTTGTTTCTTTTCTCTCTGCTTCTGCCTAAGCCAGTGCCATGTTTGTAGCCTCCAGCCTCATCTGTAGTTCCGCCCTTTTCTCCCTTTACAAGCCAGAATCTCGGGCATGTTCAGTAAAGAGTAACCAAGCCTCGTTTTAGTATACCGTTACCATGGCAACGGCCCGGCAAGCCAATAAGAGCACACATGCAAATTTCCTCCCAGTGTTAAACATGAATGTCCTTGTTCACACCCCCTGCGATGTAGCTGGTCACATGGGGTGTTTTAAGAACACAGGATCTTGTGGGATTGTGATGCCGTGCAGCTCTGCAATCAGAGACTCGGCATATAGATGAATAGACTGACATCTTGCTCAGTATGCCGTAATCAAGGGACAAAATGAGCATGCGTGAGTGACGTCACTGAAACAGATATCTGCAATATCTCCTAAACAGCACACTTTGTGACATTTTTAAAGCCACCTACAAGTAAGTGATTGCAAATAGCTTTACATGCAGTAAAGTTGTCCAGGGGGGTTTACTTCCTCTTTAATTGCAAAAAAAACACCTGTAAACTCAAACGCTCATAAACTCGCCTAAACTTTGTACAATATGCCCTCAATTTGCGTTTTTTATGCCACATTTTTCCCAGCTAAAACGCTGACTTTTCTGCTCCTAGTGTGCATGGAGCCTAATGACAGCGACTGAGAGGGGCTTCAATCACTAAGAAAAGGGGGAGGCTCCTTCAGTAGTCTGACCCATTGACCTGGACATACATTTTTCTAGTGTACAAGGTACGGTGGCTCTCGCACAGCTTTTCCCGTTCTTGTCAGCCCTTTCCATATTTCCCCTTAGTTGCTGTGAAAGATCAAATTCCAGTTCCTTTCACATGTTTTATTAGTGGTAGCCAATTTCCACACAGACCTGTCCAGAAGGATTTGGCACATCATTTATACAGGATTTCAGACAATGAGTGAGTGAGAACAAACAATGCACCGTTTGTGGGCTGAGCCACAAAATAGAGATCCAACAAACCACGACAACCCACCAGAAATTCACATTTTACTGATCTGACTACAGTAAACCAACACCTGATTGGCTTGCTAAGGGTTACAACATATTCCACATAATCACCACCTGTACACTGCCTTCCATATGAACCCATTTTGTGCTGCAGTTAGTTACAAGTGTTATACAAAAGTTAACTTTATGGATTCTCAGAAAATTAAGCAGATGGAATCACGGGGACACTCAAAGACACGTGGCCACTTGAAGTTGGATTAGAAGCGGTTCAACCTTAAACTGCGCAAGAGGTTTTTCACTGTTCGAGCGGTAAGGATGTGGAACACAAATCAGTGGTTTCAGCAGGTAATGCCAGCAATTTAATAAAGGTTTTAGATGGACATATTATTGAACACAATATACAGGGATATGGATATGGGAAGTAATACACACACGTTGCACAAGGTAGACTGGTGTCTTCAGTCAACCACTATGTAACAGGAGGCAATGTTTTTATAGTTTTTGTTGGCCAATAGCAGCTTTCAGTCACATTAGAAGCCAAACCTCTACATGCGCATCTGAAATAAATCCAGATCCACATTACCTTTTAAAAGTTGCATTCCAGACAAAAAACTTTCTCTAGTGTTGGACAGAGTGGTGAGTGGTTAGAACCATGTCAGGTTTTTATAGCCATCTACATGCACAATGGGGAGAAGTACTCACTGAGAAAATGTTAGACAGCAAAATCACATTATGGCTTCCACTTGCCTCCAGCTATCTTTAAAGCAGAGGTTCACACCCCCCCCCCCCTCCGGTGTCACACAGGTCCCAGAGACAGCAGGGACCATCCTGATTGCGCAGTGCGACTCGCACATGCGCAGTAGGGAACCGGGAAGTGAAGCCACAAGGCTTCACTTCCTGATTCCCTTACCAAAGATGACGGCAGCCGCACACGAGAGCCGAGCGGCAGACCGGCTTCGGGTGCCGACATTGCGTGCGCCCTGGACAGGTAAGTGTCCATATATTAAAAGTCAGCAGCTGCAGTATTTGTAAAAAATTTCCGCGGACCTCTGCTTTAAATCTACTTGTGCTTTGCCTATGCGGGCGATTCCCCCTCTCCAGGAATCTATACCATGCTGCTATGCCCCGTGCTGTCACATAGAGTAAAGCCCATATTCCTTCACACTCAGCAGTATAGTGTAAATTCCTCCGCTTCCAACCAGTGCTCTCAAGTTTCAGAAATGGACAGAAAATAATCAGGTTATATTTTGACATATGAGCAGCTCTGCGATTGAAAATTTGTATTCAAATCAGTTTAACGTTATTACTTTCAGTGCTTAGAAAAATACATCTGTAAAGCTCTAATAGTGAAGATGTAAAATCTAAAAGTTTGCCATAATTATATAATGTCAGGACCTAGACAGTCCAATTAATTGTATCCCATCAGGCAGGCCCTACATTACATAGCCGATGGTAGCTCTGAAGGGTGTAAACCTATTGTTGTACGCATAATTAACTTTGCGTGTACCTCATGCGTGTCCTGTGCTGGGAATGCTGCACAGAAGTCACTCTTCTCGCTGCAATTAGTCCAGTTACATACTTCTATGGGTGATTACTACTTCAATACAAAACACCAACACCAGAGCGCAAACTATGGAGAGTGGGTAAACTGCTGAAAGCAAAGATTTCTTTACGACATTGTCTGCTAAGGATACAAGAAATTAAAATGAATAAATATGCGGTTTAAAAAAAAATGACATACCCGAACAAAGCAGGGAACAACTTGGCAACATTCTTTAATGCCAGTTGAAGTTTGAAGTGAATTTCAAACCCATTTATACACACTTAAATGAGCCTACTGGCTGACGACTGAGGAATGTGAGGAGTTAAACTTGTAATACTCACAGCCTTGGCTTTCATACAAACCATAAATCCAATGGCTGGAAGCAGAGATGAACACCTGACTTCCTGGAGGAGTAATCCATATTCTCCAGTGTCTCTCCAATTCATCAGGTGACATATTTGACAGTCCCACAAGGCCCATAAAGCCAGATGTTGGACTGGAGTAAACCTTTCCAAGCAACTACTTTCTATATTTATCCTTTCCAAAGTCTTTGCTCACCTTGAGTGAGCCTTTTTACGACATATACTGAGCTTTTTAAAGTCCAACTCCAGCCTAAACCTATTTCTGGATATAGTGGAGAAGGTTTCTCAATCTTTTTTTAGTCAAGTCACCCTTTGAAATTCTGCACGTCCTCGTTTTTTACATTCTAAAAAAAGGAAAAAATATGAATTGAATTTTTTTTATAAACAGCAGCCTCTACACATGTAGGACACCCAACTCTAGAGGTGATATACTCCTACAAAGCAAATACACATTTGTACACTAGTACCAACTAGTATTTCAGCATTTCTCTTCTCCATTAGTTTCTTTCCATCAGCCAACATGACCCCAGTGCTGAGGAGAGGGGCAAACAAGGACATCGAGCGCCCAACGTCCTCCTGATTAACCCATGAGCAGGGCCGATCCTAGGGTCACAGGCATCTGGGGGCAAAAAAAATTCTGGCACCCCACATGGGCGTGGTCATCTTACCAACTCCTCCCCTTTACATGTTTCTATGGAAATGACCCAAACACAGAGATGCTCCCCTAAGGAGTCTTCATTACCCTGGGATCCTCCCATGATCTTTTAACGATAAACAAAATACAGAAAGAGAAGCAGAGTACTCTAAAGGGAGCTGTCTCTGGGGCCTCTCTGATGGACACAGAGGACTTCTGTTAGAAAGAGCCCCCAGACATACTGCAGACATGATACAAGAGCTGGTCAGAGACTCCAGCCTACCAGTGCCCACCACATGCAGCTTATCAGTGTCCCCGGATCACACAGAGCGGCGCCGGCAACAATCTCCTGCCGTCATGGAGCTTGGATTTGAATCTCCCGGGCGGCCACTGTAACAAATTCCCTCCTCCTAGACCAGGTCGTGGCTCCTATGATACATGTCACACTGATTAAATTTCACTGCATTGGATCAGTGTTCTGTCTATCTCACAGGAGCCATCTAGGAGGCGGGACTTTGTTACAGCGCCGCCGGGCATTTCAGACCAAAGCTCGTGCAGCATGTGTGACAGAGCTGGTGCAAGGATTTTTGCGTACACAGGCGAAGGTGTACTTTGCCGCCGCTCCATTGTCCCTAATCTCCCCCTACAAACAGCAAATAATAAATAAAAATAAAAGCCGACAGGGGTTATAATGCTTTTTTGTCATTCGTTTTATTTTAAGGCCCCAAAAGTGTTGTGATTGATATATAGTATGATACTGTGTTGTCCGGGTTACCTTTAAAGTGGTACTAAATCCGGCTTTGTGATTTTTACCTCACGTCTGGCATTTTTTCCTGCTGAAATGCTCCTCTACTGAAGACGCAAGTTATGGGGGAGTGGCGCTAAATGCCTATGTATGGAAGGACACATAGGCCAACATGGAGGGGCATTTTGAAGCAGAAAAAAACAAGTGTCGACTACCCTTAAAGTGGTGTTTGACGCCCAGTGAGCATGCGGCCTTACTCGCATGACACTGCTAGTTTGCTTTTAAATTGTGCATGCTTAATTGTCATTATCCTCATTCTTCCTTCACAATATAGTCAAATCAGATATATGTGCCAAACTCAAATTTCATGAATTGGGTTTACATCCACTTTAAAAAAAATAGGAGTAAAGCTGGCGTGTGTCGCCGCTACACCTACATTGCTCTCCCTTGACACTGTCGAAATTTTTGGACATCTTGAATGGCTGGTCTAGAATGATGCAACTCCGTCACATGGGCAGGAGAGTCAATTCAGTCCAGCACGAAGACATGCCGAGAATTTATATAGAGCTAGGAATGTGTAGTTTAGCACACACTCTAAAGCAGATTGTGAGCAAGGTGGTAAAGGTTTATGTCTCCTCTACAACAAGCCTGCCCAGTTTATAATACAGTACTACGTTAACTGCTTATTGAAAGTATCCCTTTAGCAACACACTAAAATCAATGTGCTGCCAATGAGATGGTGGACAGAGTTAAAATACAATCCAAAGGTCCTGTATGACTGTCTAAATCTCCATATTCAGTTACTATGGGATGCACATGGCTCAAATTAAACAAAAAAAAAAAAAAAACTCTACTTGCCCTGACTCATTTTTACCATGCATGCTACACCTCCCAGACACTGCAGCTCACAGTGGGAGGGTTTCAGCAACAGAGGTGGTCCTGTCAATTCAGAAAGCAGTGGGCAGGACTAGGTGTGGCCAGGTACCAGCTGACAAGCTACAGGCTTGTAAATTAGAAAGATTCTGATAGTCACGCCCCCCGCCATAATCTCTCATTCCACTGTAGTGTAAGCAAGCACAGCCTACACAAGGGTGGCCACTGTGCTCTAAATTCAGGAGCATTGTAGCATCGTTGCCACAGCATCACAGAAAACCACATTAGGTTGACTTCACTGGCTGGATTACCAGGTATTTGTGGGACTAAGAAAATTTAAAGTGCATGTGCATTTATAAAGAATTGCTGCAATACATATCATTTTTAATGGGAGGCCATAGTGCTGCATTAAAAATTCCCAGCACAGATTTAAATCACCAGTGTAGTCCTAGCCCTATGGGCCTAGATCAAGTTAGTCCATAGCAGGTGCTGGATGCAAATTTGGTAAGTGACCAATAAAAAGGATAAATTACGGGAAACCTAGAGCTTACACTTTCAAAAGACATCAGCCATGAGAGCTCCCATAGTCCTATCCTGACAATGCCTACCCTGTACAGTGGCCTCCCTTGTGTGTGTTGCAAATGAGTTGAGAGCAGCTTGTGTGATTGCGGGTTTGGTATCCTCGCTGCCCTCAGTGGTCCCTGCTGCCAGGAGGAGAGGCTGCCTGACCCATTCCCTGATCTGCAGAAGGACTCTTAATTTTGAAACGCTGCCTGCTGGGAAAAAGGCTGATGTCAGCCCTAAGAGCAGAGCGTTTGGAAAGGATAAGGGGCCCTTTGTTTTCAGCTGAACTGTGAAAATGAGAAAATGGCTCCAGTCTGACAAACAAGAAAACCACACAACTGTAGGTCAGGCCTCAGACCTCTATTTAAAGCTACAACATTTCATTAGTGCTGCTCTTGTGTCTAAACATAAAAAGGAGACAAGAAGCCATGCATGTCAACAAAAGATTTCCCGATACCCGACAGTACAATCAATTAAAAACCCATGTAAAAAAAAAAACAAACAAAAAAAACGCATCAAGTAAACTTTAAAGTAACATTGCTTTTCTATGGGAAGAATAAAATATATAATATTAAATGTATAGTACCAACACTAAAATATATATTATTTTTTTAGAGATTGTAAGCTCCGAAGAGCATGGCCCTCCGATTCCCATTAGAACTGTGCCTCCATTTTATAAAGAGTGACGCAAACTAAAAAAAAAGGAAAGAAATATATATATATATAAATATAAATAAATAAAATATAAAAAATAAAATATGTAATATATAATATAAAAATATATATTTATATATTTCTTTCCTTTTTTTTTAGTTTGCGTCACTCTTTATAAAATGGAGGCACAGTTCTAATGGGAATCGGAGGGCCATGCTCTTCGGAGCTTACAATCTCTAAAAAAATAATATATATTTTAGTCTTTACTATATTATTATTATATAAATACATTTTTATTACTCACACACACAGCATTTTATCTAGGGAGGTATGTGGCACAAATAATTTTTATATATTCGTGTCACATTCACAGCGGCCCCCTTTTCACCAGGTAATGAAGTATGCATTACATCAAATAAAACACTTGTGCCAGGAAAAGCTTGCTGAACGCACCAAGGAGACTTTTAAATCTAAATCCAAGGAATACAAAAATAGTCCAAGCTACATCGAGCAAAGGGCACTTGATTGCAAAGGCACCCTGCCATTCCCTGTAATCCAATATCTCACTAGATTACATTGCTGCTATAGGGCAATGCATTAGGAATGACTTGCTGCACAAAGAACGACACCCCCCCCCCCCCCCCCCACACCCCACACCAAAGAGCTAACATTTAACACGCTCATTTCCTGTCAGAATATTTAAGGAAACTATTTCAAGTGGAACCTGTTTTAGATATTAATATGATTATTAAAGTAATATGAATTCTGTCTGGTTAAAGACTGCTCAGAAACAAAACAGGAGAGAGACTCAAGAACATTTTAGAAATCATTGCCATTCAATATGAGGATCACGATATGGGGTCTTCCTAAAACTGGTTGTATGTTAGCTTCTTAGAAGTTTTAAAGAAAAGTAAAGAAAGGGCCTACCTAAATAATAAAATACATTTACAATTTAATTAGGTAGGACTGTCAACTACATAGGTCCCATTTGTACCAGTGCAGCCCAACACAGACATGGCGATGAGCCCGTACGGAGTACGGCATGTAGTATTTTAGTGCAGCATGGTGCAACACAATCCAACACATCGTACTGTGCTATGCCAATAGAAATTACGGAAATATCACTTTGTGACATTTCAATAAAGTCTTAACTAGGGATGCATCGAAACATCGGCTACTGAAAATAGGGTTATCCGCTTTTTGCAGATAAAAATAAAATAAATACCGTATATACTCGAGTATAGGCCGACCCATATACAAGCCGAGGCACCTAATTTTACCACAAAAAAAATGGGAAACTTATTGACTCATGTATAAGCCTAGGGTGAGAAATGCGCAGCTACTGTAAGTGGAAAAGAGGGTCAACAATTCCCATTTGCAGTCTCAATATGCCCATTTGCATGCCTCACTGTGCCCATTTGCAGCCATAGGTCCCCCGAACTTGGTAGTTAAGGGTTCCTAGATGCCCCCCTAGCTGTAGCCAAAATTTGGGGTCTCTGGACCCAAAGGGTCCTGAAATGACATTGCTGCAGATGGACACAGTTGACCGACTTTGGGGCCCTGTATCTCGGGGCCACTTGGGGCTAGGAACCCCATATTTGGATATGTTGTAGTGTTGGTTCCACTGGGTTTGCATACCAAAGATATGGGGCCCCAAAGTCGGGTCGGAAAATGTCATTCTCTGCTGCAGAAAAGTGCTTGACTAGGATAAGCCGATGGGGGCACTTTCAGCACAAAAAAAAAATGTGCTGAAAAACTCGGCTTATACTCGAGTATATACACGGTAGATGCAGATAATGGCATTCTGCGCACCATCGACTTCAATGCAAAAATGCGCTAAAACTTCTGCAAAAACTCCAGCCACATTACACTGTCAGTTTTGGTATTTATTTTGGTGCACCATTAGTACCAACAAAAGAAGGGTGGTGCTGGATTAAAGTGTGATGCGCCATTTACAACACATTGGCACCGCTGTCTTCACACTGCATACCAGTGGCCATGCATTAGAATAATCTTAAGAAAAATTGTATGGCCAGCTTATAGCAATGGCCTATAGTTGTCCAGGTTTGGTTAAAACATGCTAATTTAGCGTAAAGCGGAACTTCAGTCATTTTTTTCATCATCTTTCCATCTATTAAATACTCTGCCCTTGTTTTAACCTTGGATAGTAAACCATTTTTTTTATGCCAGTAAATACCTTATACAGCCCACTTCCTATTTGTCTGGAAAAAAAAGCCTAGGCTTATGACATGCACAGCTCTCTAGAGAGAGTTTGCCAGAAAGGGAAAGGGGGCGAGTCATAGGAGGGCCAATGAGAGCTGCAGAACTGGGGTGTGCCTGTGTGTGCAAATCCAGGAAGTGAACAGGCAGCAGCTTCAGCTGCCCACAGTTAAAATTATTGCAGTCAGACTCCGTAGAGGGAGATTTCTGCAGCATATTTGGCAAGAACAGAATCACAGTATATATAAAATATGCAAAGTGGTTGGAGGGAAGCTTCAGAATGGCAAAGATGTTTTTATCACAATAAAGCCCAGTTTCCTTCTCCTTCGATAAAGGTTTGGTTTATGGATATCTGAGGAACTAAGTAAATGCAGGTTTATGTAGGTGTAACAGATAAATCGTATACACACACACACACACACACACACACACACACACACACACACACACACACACACACAATTGCCATGTGTTACAAAGTTGCATTTTATTATGCAATGATATAAATCTATACCGATTGCCAATTGCCAATACCATTCCTGTACCCAGCAAGTCATTTTCATGGCACATATGCAAGTCGGAGTGATTCGTTTTCTCACTCTGTCAAACTCTAAAAGGTGAGAATCCGGACAAGCAGCCCTCGCTGTATTAACAATGCTGCACATTAATCTTTATCTCGACAAACCATAAATGTGAGACGAATGGACTCAAACAAATCTGTAAATCTCCTTCTCCAAACAAAGCAGCCATTAATCCTGCAAACACCTGGAATTAATCGCAGTACACCCCATGTATAACAACTGTCAAACGTTGTCATTTTATTTCATTGACACGTAGCTCTGGATGAAAATGTAATTCCCATTAGACGGAACAGTCCGTGCATTCGCCTACAGCAATTACATTATCAGCCCCTTGAGAAGTCTTACTTCATTATAAAACTAAGCTGGGCTTCATTCACCAAAACGCCTGAAATACACAAGTTGTTTCAGCCAATCCAGCATCAGGCCTGCACTGCAAGAGTGAAAGGAACATATCAGACTGGCTGCTGTTGGGGGAATGATGGCAATCACATGACACAGACTGTCCAATTGGCTCTGTGCCTTTAACAGAGGCTGTCTAGTGACTGTGGGAGCAGCAGCTTTGTGTGCACAAACACACAGTGACCATACAGCTATGTCCACCCTGCCCAATAGCTGCTAGCAGTGACTGGGTAATATGAGAAAAATTTCCCAGTTGTCAGAAATGTAATAGAACTGGGGAGATTGTCACACCAACATCGCTTGTGTTGGTACAGGGATGTGTCAGTGTGTACACAGCATTAAGCCCTCACAGTACACAGCAATGGTAAAGCTACTGGAGACTGAGGGATCAAATGTAACATACTGTATATTAGCAGCATAGTAAGCCTGATTATATACACATTGATGGTTCAAAGTAAACCTAAAATGCATTCACTTGTGTAAGATGGGCAAGGAGGACATGTTGAGCTAGTCCATCGGAATGACAGCTGAAATCAGATGATCCAAGACTCTACCGTTCCGTCAGCATACACCCAAAACAAAGACTGATGCCGCGTACACACGGTCGGAATTCGCGTCGAAAAAAGCTGATGGTTTTCCCAACGGAATTTTGCTCAAACTGTCTTGAATACACACGGTCACACCAAATTCCGACGGTCAATAACACTGCGGCATACAACGCGTTCGACGGCACTATAAAAAAGTTAAATGCTTCCGAGCATGCATCAGATTGTTTCCGAGCATGCGTCGGAATTTTGCGTGTCGGAATTGCATACACACGATCGGAAAATCCGATAGAAAGGTTTTCCGTTGGAAAAATTAAGAACAGGTTCTCAATCCAAAGTCCGTCAGAAATTCCGACAGAAAAAGACCGATGGGCATACACACAGTCGGAAAATCCGATGGGAGCTCCCATCGGACTGTTTCAATCGTAAATTCCGACCGTGTGTACGCGGAATAAGCCCTGTTTCACACCAGTGCGGCTTTGAAATTGTGCACCTTCAGTGCAATTTCAAAGCCGCAGATTACTGCGATTTGCATCTCCAATTTCATTGCAGCGTGCAACTTCGCTTATCAGAAGTCTATGCAAGTTGCAATGAAATCAATATAAAGTAGTGCAGAAACCTTTTTCAAAGTTGCTGCGACACAAGTCGTGGTAATTTGAACAGTTCTATTCCCAGCAATGGGGTGGGACTTGTCATGAGATTTGAAACTGTCAAATCGCTTGACAATTCGCACTGGTGTGAACAAGGGCTTTGTGCTAAACTTAGCTTGTTGTGCTTTATAGATTTTAGCACCTAAGGCCTCGTGCACACTGCTGCTTCTAAACTCACATTTAGGAGATTTTGGAGTCACGTACACCAGCCTACATTTACCACGGCAAAACTAAGCAAGTTTGCGCCACATTTCGCTGTGGCCATAATTTTCCTATCCTGAACGTGAGTCTTCCACGATCAGGAGAGAAACATTGAAGCTCACCTAAACAAGGCAGCTCCTAAACTTTATGGAGTTGAGGGAGCTAAGGCTAGATGGACATGGACACACAGGCTTTTATTGAGTTGAGTTCAGGGGATTTAGTAAAAAAATAATAGCAAGGCCACGTGTACACAGCACAGGCTAGTGTGTACACGTGGCCTTGCCATTTTTTTACTAAATCCCCTGAACTCAACTCAATAAAAGCCTGTGTGTCCATGTACACAGACTTTTACCAGGGTTTAGGAACTGCAGTCTAAGCTCCTTTTCTGAAAGCAGAAAAAAAATAAAAAACAACATGCCAAACACGTCTAAATGCTAGGTGGGTTTAGCACTTTAGAGTTTATTTCAAATGGCCAAAATAAATAAAAAAATTCTGGTTAATGAAATCAACTCCCAAACACCAAAATTCTAAACTCACCTACACTGGTTTGAAAACTAAAAATGCAGCTTATTCAAGTTTAACGCAGAATTTCTACTGGTCAGGATAAACTGCATTTACAATACACATGTGCGCATTAAGCCTAAGCCCCCGTACACACGGTCGGAAATTCCGACCACAAAATCCGTCCAATGTTTTCCGAAACTGGTGTTGCATACACACGGTCAGACAAAGTTGTCGGAAAATCTGATCGTTCCGTAGTACGCAACGAACGTCGCCACGTTTGGAACTACGTATAGGCTAGTGGCCAATAGCTTTGGTCCCGTAATTTGATCTGAGCATGCGTGGCACTTTGTCCGTGGGAATTCCCTACACATGATCGGAAAAAGTTGGATTTTGTTGTCGGAAAATTTGAGATCCTGCTCGCTAGAGCCCACACACGATCATATTTTCCGACAACATAATCCGATCGAACTTTTTCCATCGGAATATCCGACCGTGTGTACGGGGCATAAGAGTAAAAAATAATTAAAACCACTGGTACAGTGCTGTTTGTAAAGTCATATATTACATTTAAAGATTACACCATTAAAACCAAATGTTTCTAAAAAGAGAATTACACACACACACTAATATATATATATATATATATATATATATATATATTATATTACATATATATATATATATATATATATATATATATTATATATATATATATAATATATATATATATATATATATATATATATATATATATACATATACACACACACACACACACACACACACACACACACACACACACACACACACATATATATAGTACAAACTAAAATGAATGTCAAGTAAAATGCCATTGTACCAATCATAAGGCTCTTTAAGGACCCCAGACCCAAATACACCTGTCCGGTCTAGGACGCGTTAATGCCTCATTAACCCTCTTCCTTGCCATTTCAATCCTCAGCTTGTTTCCTTCTTGGAGACACATGGCAAAGGAATGTCAACAGTTGCGTAAAGCACAAAATATAAATAAGACTCTTTTGGTTGTGAGCCCTTATTGTTTCACTACCTTGGGCTCTGGCTGGCCAATTTGTAACACATTCCTGGCCTGCAGACTGCCGGCCCAGGCGGTGACTAACACAGCCATGATTTATTAAAAGGACAAATAAAACACTGCCTGTCTTATGATGGATGTGAGCAGGCCAGAAGCAGAGGAATGCCTGGAATGTAGCTCAGTGCTTGGAACTCAGACAGCCAAGCACAGTTCTCAGTTATCAAATGACCTCTGATTGCTTCCTTCACAAAGGAATGAGAGGCATCCTGACATCCAACTCCTTGCCAGCAAGACAAAGAAACAAACATTCACAGGCCGCATGCAATCCCCTTGGCCTGGCCATTTGTTGGTGCTTTTTATTCATCAGCATGAAGGCTCTGTCAGAGAACACACACTGCATATAAACCCAACGACAACTGCAAGGTCTCCTTGTGTCAGAGGAGCAGCTGTGCTCCCACCCGGGAGTGGGAGGGTTGGCTCCTCATCGGGCCCAGCAGACATTTGGTGTAGGATACATTTACTGCCTATCTGATTCCAGACACAGCACTAAGCCATGCGAACAGAATAAAGCCTGTATATACCTGTCTGTGCAATCTCATTTAAACCCTTCAAGTCCGCTAACATTTTAAAATCTTAAAGCTGCAGCAGAGTTGATTATAGACAAAAAAAAAAAGCCAAATTTCAGGTATGCATGTTGCATAGTTATATTGGTTGAGCTGCTTGGACTGATGCAAGTATACATATTCCATACCTGGCCATTCCCTGTGGAAGCGGGGAGTCCCTGTATTCAGCACTCCTACAGTGATCATTGCCATATTCTGGGTGGCATGCCAGAGCGGCTACTCCCTGCAGGGTTTTCCCGCTTGGCACAAGCACCATTCAGAGAACACTTGCAATTTTCCCAACGCATGCAAAGTAGTCACTGATAGGACAAGATTGAGAGTTGGGATAGCAACTTCACGATAGTCACCTTCTCCAAATCAGGAGAATGCCTTGAATTCACTGTGTAAAATACTAGGTATTCTCTGACTGTGAATGTCTCCTGTGTCAAATGGGTGGCGACACCAAAGTGAAGGTGACGATACTAAAAATAGTACCACTCAAATGCCCCCTAAACCTGTATCAGTCAGATCAGCATGTGAACAGACTGGTGCAAAACTCCAACATGTCAGCATACAGACACCGACTCCATGTTGCAAGAAACTGAATGAGATGGATAAAAGTTGGCTTCAGCTTCTGCTCCACCTGTAGAGAACTCAGATGTTGCTCATCCATTTCAGGGCTTAAGAGTCCGCATTCACATTTTTGCAGACGGTGTGTAGCCACTATTTTGACTAAGTCTATTAGAGCCCGACCCTCCACCCGTGGTTACTACGTAGCATGGCAGCCTCTTAACACAGGATCCGATAGACAGCGAGTATCAATTTCAGGTTTGGAATATGCATACATAGGATTGTTTTTTTTAGTGGTCTAGCTTGGACCAAACACTCAGCTTTAAAGCATTACTAAACCCAGGACCCTGCATTCACTATATCTGGTCTCCCACACTACACAGAACATGGAAATGCAATAGTTTTAGTAAATATAAACTGCAGCAGCTAGAGCAGTCTTGTGACTATCAGCGAAAACTCCTGCGTGAGCTAGGACTTCATGGAAATAGCAGGAAGCACAGAGGCAGGCACAAATACAATAGGAGGTTGGCAAATTGCCTAATAAAAGGGTGATTTTCATCTCCCCAACAGTGTTTCATCATCATGAGTATTCTATACTACTTCTATTACAGGTATGGTCTCTGCCAGTAATTAGACCTAGTACCATGGCACTGCAAGCCGAACATGCCAACCACTGATGCAGACATGCGGTAACAAAGGCAGGAAATTATCTGACCCCGGTGATAACAGGACCCACTGTAACACGGATGTTGCCATGTCTGGCTTATTTTATTATTCGAATAACAACCCCTGCGAGGTGTGCACTGACTACACAACAAACCCATTCAGAAATGTCAGAGTGCACCAGAACTTCGGCATGAATGAGCAGGTCAGATTTGAATTTTACAACCCACAAACCTCTACAAAAGGGATACATGGCCAGAAGAAAAGAAAGTAATTACAAATCATCTTTTTACATTGGGGACTTACAAGTGAGCAGGAAACATTCGGCTCATTTTGGCGACATGGTCATTTTCACAGTCTAGTTCGTCATCTCCTTGGTCCGTGTACCTCCGCTTGCTGGGGCTGATTGGCGGAGGGCCCGTCCGGTGATTGGCAAGTGTAGTAGGCATCTGAAGAGGCTGCATTCTAGGATCGTTCCGTAATGCCGCTTCGCCTGTTGATAAATTTATGAAGATTTGTGAAAATGCTGCACAACTATACTTTTATAGACTCTACATTGATTGAAAAACACAACTCAGTCACAATACACTGATGAAATCTTTCAGCTCTATTTTACTGACATGAAGTCTTTAAATTATAATTCAAGAACAGAAGAACCAAAAGGATATTACTCTATGACTAAATAATGGGTTCTATTTATAAAGCCAATATAGCAAGGAATATGGTGGGTGTTTTTCTGGTTCCATGAACACTTGATTGGTTGCTGTGGGCTGCCTCCACTTTCCTGGACAGCACCCCCATAAAACCAAGTGACTGAATTTTCCGTACCACCTCTATGCCGACGACACACAGATCTCTACTCCTCACTCCTTCAATCCTCCCCTCGCATTACTAACCGACATATCAGCATGGATGTCACACCACTTCTCAAACTCAATCTTTCTAAAACTGAGCTCCCCATTTTTCCTCCAGCCCGTGCCCCCCCCACCCCCCCCCAGGGACTTCGCTATCAAGATCAATAATACAACCATCAGTCCCTCCCCTCATGTCAGGGTGCCAGGTGTAATCCTAAACTCTAGCCTGTCCATTCAGCCCCAAATCCAATCAATCACTGTCCCAAGCTTGTAGACTTCACCTCTGAAACATCTCCAAAATACACCCCTTTCCAACTGTTACCACTAAGCAACTTATCCACTCCCTTATTTTGCCTTGACAATTGTAACTCCCTCATTGGTCTACTACTTCGTAAGCTATCCCCTCTTCAATCCATCAAGAATGCTGGTGCCAGACTGATCCACCTTACCAACCATTCAGTGCCCGCCACTACTCTTTGCCAATCCCTCCACTGGCTTCTCATTGACAAAAGAATAAAATTCAAACACGAACAATAAAACCCACAAAGCATTTACAATTCTGCCCTGAGCTACATCACCAATGTTCTCTCCAAATATCACCCAAACAGTCCTCTCCGCTCCTCCCAAGACCTTCTGCTCTCTAGCTCCCTTGTCTCCCTCTCCCATTCTCACCTCCAGAGCCTCTCCCATCATCTTAACGCACTACCCAAATCTGTCTGTTATCTCCTACTCTGTACACTTTTAGGCGACCCCTGAAAACTCATCTCTTCCGGGAGGCCTATCCTGCCTCCAGCTAACAACCAAATCTTCTACTTCCCACAATTACTACCTTATGTCTCACCAGCCCCTCCCTTTTAGATTGTAAGCTTGCAGGAGCAGGGCACTTCTAACCCTCTTGTATTGTTGATGTATGGTCTTCCTTTATATTGTAAAGTGCTGTGCAAACTGTTGGTGCTATACAAATCCTGAACAACTCTACATTAAAATATATAAAGCTTACTATGAAAAAGTCCCCTTCAGTTTCTCCCCCCCCCCCCTTTAAGCAGGAACCCTTGGTGTCTCAGCTCATACAAAATATCACTGAGAACGCCGGCTGTTTCCCATGGCACGTATCCCTTTTCCTTTCACGGATCCTAAGGTCGCCCTGCTACTTTTGCTGATAGAGAATTCCGGCAGTACAGTGAGACGCTGCAGGACGGCAGCTGAAACAAGAGGATTATTTTACCCAGAGAGTGAAGTGACCCACAAACCACCACAGGGCCGGGGTTTAAGATCTGGCACCGAGAGCAGACTGGAACTTTCCATCGCACAAAGACTGCTAGAGCCAATAACCAAGCCTTGTTCAGTGCCACGCTCGATACAGCTTTCCTCATTTAAACAAGTCTCACCAGGAAGAATATTTGATTTCTACCTTTAACAGCATTCACAGAGTAAACAAAACTCAAATACCGTGTTAACCTCTTTCAAGCAGAAATACATTTTCTTGGATCTTGTTCTGCATTGATTTACCACGAATAAGAGGCAGGAGAAGTATTTTAGAGAAAAAAGCATCATGAGAAAAAAAGGGTAAGTTGCCCATACTGATCTTAGCTAGTTGGCTGGCATCTATGGCTTAAATTATTTCTGATACACTGACCTGGAACAGCCGAGTGAAGTCAGAACGCTGAATCCACAGGTTGGGAGGTTAATACCAAAGCCAGAGCATCACCTTGATAGCTAGGGAACCAGTATTTCCAGTAGGGGGTTAACAGTGGCAGACGCCATCATTCTCTCTCCTTGAAAGGAAACCCGTCATGAGAGACCGGTGAAGGCAGCTTTTGGCTGCCTCCTCTGAAACTGCTTGAGGCCTGGTTGCCATGTTGACCTTTATACTGGAGCTAACCTCTTTACACATGCAGGAGCTGGGGTTCTAAATGGGCCAGGAAGGCCAACAAGAGGCACTGTAACTGGATGAACTGTGCCAACGTCATCAGGAGTCCCAAGGGCTCCCGATCGATGGTAGTTGACTGTAAGGCCCCTTTCACACGATCGGACCGTTCAGATCCGCCTGTCAGTTTTGATGGCGGATCTGAACGGGCGCTCCAGGTTAGTCTATGGAGCGTCGGATGTCAGCTGACATCCGACCAGCCAATAGCAGACGTATGGCTCTACGTCCAGATCAGTCGCTGGCGGATCGGATCAGATCTGATGAAAACGGACACACTGTCAGTTTTCATCCGATCTCTCCATTGTGACCAGCGGCGCTCGCAAGCCCCTCCCCGCTCAGTGAGCAGAGAGGGACTTGTCATCCGCAGGTTCAGCGGAGATCAACGGAGAGTTCTCCCGCTGAGCCGGAGGACAGAGGCGGACTCCATGCAAGTGGAGTCCGCCTCGTGTGAAAGGGGCCTAACAGGCCGTCACCAATCTGGGGCGCTGATTGAGCGCTTTTCAGAACAAGGCAGCAATGCATTTATGATGCATCTGGGTTTTAAGGCCCACCACCCGCTTTACGAAGAGATATATATATATATATATATATAGTGGAGATGCGATCCCATCTCATAGGTGCATATAAGCAGCACATGCCTGATTTTGGCAGGTATACTAATTACACACCTGTGGGCTGGGTTCATAAACGTCCCAGGAAGAGGAGTCTGTGCTCAGACTTGGAGACGGCTCTGCCCAGCAGACAGGAAGTCTGGCTAGGTCAGGAGAGTTCCAGGAGGTCTCGGAGCCTAAGATTGCAGGTGGCAGTCTGTGCGTACGTTGGAAGCAGGCAGGTGTAGCCTGCAACTAAAGCAGCACGAAGCTGACAATGAGTAAGCCAGGAGGCTATTGTTTTGGAATACAGTGATGGTGGAACCCCCTGCGAGGGAAGATTTCTGTTTGTTTGAACTTTTTAGTTTCCATTAAATAAAAGTGGGCTGGCATGCCCTTAAAACACAAGTCTGGAGTGGCACGTTTATGGAAAATCGCATGCACCACTTGTAGCTAATCACCCCGGATCGTCACAATATATACACACACACACACACACACACACACACACACACACACACACATACACACGTCATAAAAAGGGGTTAATGACCCATAGAGCATGCAGATAACAATTGTTTATTTCACTTTCCTGATATGCCTTGCTGTCAAAGATCAGTGTTTCAAGCTATTGAGGATCAGCACATAACAGCCAAGAGGTCAGCCATGGTAGCTCCTGTCTGTAAAGCAGCAATACCGGTCTACTATATTTGTACAGACTACAAGAAGAGCCATGTTATAATTACAAGGGAAAAAACAAAACACACAATGATACTAAGAGGATTTTAAGTGGTTGTAAACCCTTACATATACCCAGGAACTTGACTGGCCTCAGATGATAAAAATTAAACAAATCCACCTACATGAAGTTGTACCAGTTTATCTGCAGTAAATTCTTCTCTACAGCCAAAGGCCAGAATTTATAAAGTTTGTCTGAGCATCGAGAGGGAAAAAAAAAAAAAAAAAAAAGGGACAGCTGAAGTTACATTCAGCAGAGCTCAGTGAGGAGTGCCAATTGGAGGGAAGAGAGAGACACACCCCCTTCACACAGCACACAGGAATAGAGCGGAGGCTGTCAATCAGTCTTGCCCCTGTCATCTTTTGTCCTCTGTCAGGAAAACTTGTCAGAAGCGTTTCATGCTAATCGCGGTGGAATAAAGCAGCAGACAGAAATGACACTCTGGATTGAGACAAGTACATTATAGAGGGATATGCTTTGTTCATATTTCATGTATGAGGTTTACGACCACTTAAGGGCAATTACCCTTGAAAATACTCATATGCATGGTGTAAAAGAACCACTAATAAAAGTAAGACCTTATTGACTGCTCTGAAACAGTTCTATTTATCCATAAATACTAGTAAAACCTAATTTATTGTACATAAATCCGCTTATAAAAATGATGCAACTTGTGCACAGTGGTTCTTTGATAATGTATTACGATTAAATAAGAAGCAATAAAAAAATAAAATAAAGCCACAGTGGTATTCATTTTACACCACAAATACAAAGGCTAATTCTCCTAAAATATGGACAAGAGAGAATAAAAATAGACCACATCAAAGGTCATGCCAGTGATTCAATCGCTCCCAAGTATATTATAGCATGCAGCTGGCTTTGGAATCCAATTGATTTACATCAACTGGAAAAAGCATAAAACACCTTGCTGAGCCACGCGGAAGAGTCACGATTAGAAGGCCTCTGTTACATTGCAATACATGTGCAAGGGAAAGACTATATACCCAGAGATGATATAAATTATGTGGTACGCAGCAACTATGCTACACTGGAAGAAGCAACAGAGCCAGGGAAGTGAAATCTACACAGCATAGTAACAATTCCTTCCCCGTCTATAAACTAGAAAGGCTCATGCACACCGGGCCGTGTACACCGCTTCCAGGAGTCATAGGTGTGTTGTACAGCCTCCCAAACCAATCACACCGGCACGGCGGTCCGTGTACACCGCTTCCAGGAGTCATAGGTGTGTTGTACAGCCTCCCAAACCAATCACACCGGCACGGCGGTCCGTGTACACCGCTTCCAGGAGTCATAGGTGTGTTGTACAGCCTCCCAAACCAATCAATCAATGACAGGCTGCAGCTGTAGGTTAACTACACATTTGAGGAAGGATAAACAGGACTGGGCGCAAAACGTCTACTTCCAGGGACCCACATCCATCCCTGTAAGCATGTATATGCTTGGTTGTGTGGTTACCAGCATAGAGCTGTGGCCGGTCATCGATTCGTACAAGCGACTGTCACAACGCCTGAAACTCCCGGGATCAGAAATATGGACGTTTCTATGCTGTAGGGATCTCCAAACACCAACTCTACAACTAATCTAATTCGAGTGAAACGCGTTGGAGATTCAGGTGGGCCTGTCTGTACACAGAATGGATCAATAAAACCTTTATTATAGATTTTATAATTGAGTGGCTTTCCTTCTATCGCTTATGTGGTAGGCTTATAAAGTAGATTTCAGACTGCTGGTGAGCCTGCACCCTTTTCTCAGAAATACTGGGGCACATTTGTAGTTGAGTTGGAGCGGTGATATTTTCTGTTTACACCATTGATAAAAGCCAACAGGGAGACAAAAAGACAGTTATACACTGTGCAGTACCAAGACAGACTCATTTGTCTAAAAGTAGAATGAGCACAGGTACCCCAGAATATCTGACAGTAGGCCCAGGTCCTATTCGACACAGTCCCACGGTTGCCTAGGGTGTCACAAATCCAAACTTTCTAAAAGTAATTTTTATCATTGTGCAAGTTTAAGTAGTGGTGCCAAAAGTAATATCTGTGCAATACAATGCGAGTTGAGCTGCCCTTTTTTTCGGGTATACCACTCACGCGTTGCATTGAGGATGCGTGCTCGCCCACATGAAAGGAAGAGGTCAGGACTTTAAATGAGGCATGGGCTACAAACAGATTAAATAATGGTATTTATTGACCTGTACATATAAATTCATGAGCTCGCCCGCATCAACGTCACTTCCGGTACTCTTGGTTTCCGACTTCCGGTGTGTTGGAACACTTGGCAGAACAGCTTTTTTCCTGCTCTGCTGGCTGTACATGTTGGTGCTGACTTAATAGCAACTTAAAATGTAAGTGCCCATTCATTTCACTTACTTGGATATAGAGCTGCACAATTAATTGTTAAAAAAAATCGTGATCTCGATTCAACCCCCTTGACAATCTCTATTGCAGAGTTTGCAGATTCTTTCATATAACAAGTGGAGAGACTTATCTGCTCACTCAGCTGTCAAAAGAAAACATCCAGGCAGTCTGCCAAGTTTTTAACATGAAACATTACAACTAACTCTTCCTTGTTAGATCAAAGGGATAACCTGTGTAAAGAGAAAATCCAGGCAGTCTGCCAAGTTGTAAATGCAGGAAGTTTAACCACTTAAAGTCTAAATCTTTTTCTGACACTTGTTAAGTTAAAATCAATATTTTTTGATAGAAAATTACTTGGAACCGCCAAACATTATATATAGTTTAGCAGAGACCCTAGGGAATAAAATGTCAATTGCTGCAATATTTTATGTCACACTGTATTTGCCCAGCGGTCTTTCAAACGCAATTTATTGGGGAAAAAATACACTCCAATGAATAAAATAAAAAACACAGTAAAGTTAGCCCAATTTTTTTTTGTTTTAATGTGAAAGATGTTACGCTGCGAGAATCGTGATCCATCGTCTAAGCAAAAAAATATTTTGATTCTCATTTTAGCCAGAATCGTGCAGCTCTACGTGGATACTTGTTTTAATAAACATACTGCACTAGGTTACATATGCTTCTCCCAAGCTTTGTCATACAAATCTAAGGAGACCTCTATGGATTGAGCTTAAAGCGGAGTTCCACCCAGAAATGCAACTTCCGCAGATCTTATTCCCCCCCCCCACCTGTGCCACATTTGGCACCTTTCAGGGGGGAGCAGATACCTGTCAAATCCAGGTATCTGCCCCCACTTCTGGGGAAAGATCACCTGTCGCACAAGAATGCAAACTATGCAATGTCTGAACCCCCCCCCCCCCCCCCGTCTTCTGGGAGACACACAGGTCCCAGAAGGCAGCTGGGACTATTCAGAAAGTGAAGCGCTACTCGTGCATGTGCAATAGGAAACAGGCTGTGAAGCCGCCAAGGCTTCACTTTCCGTTTCCCTTAGTAAGGGAGACGGCGCCAGCGCCCGGAGCCGAGGGGCGGTCAGCTTTGGGTGCCGACATCACTGGATCCCTGCAAGTGTCCATATCTTAAAAGTCAGCAGCTGCAGTATTTGTAGCTGTTGACTTAGATTTATTTTTTACCCAGGTGGAACTCTGCTTTAAGTTAAGGATCACCCCTTCAGACTCATATCACTAACCAAGGGATCTGATTACAAGGCTCATTATATTTAGTCATCTGGTGAGTTTATTTCTCCAACACGAGTGATGGCAGAGCACGGATAACCAAGATTACCTGTCACTACACAGATTTTTATTTTTCATGGAGTTTAGATTTCTTCTGAGGACTTTCTCCCCTTCTGTCACTTTGATTTTTCTTGTGGAACATTATGCACTGATTGTTTAGAGTGTTATTTTTAAGTTAAGTTCTTGAGTTGGCGCCAAACTTTATGTTCTACAATTCATTTTTATCATTGCCAAGCTTGTAGGGATCAAGCAGAATGGATGGTTATAAGGATATATGGAAAGCTGCAACACGACATGTTAAAGTGCATGCAAACATTAGACAATTACGAAATGACAGCTTTAGAAGGCAAAATCAATGCAAAAGATAATACTTTTTTTTTTGTATACTTTATGTAGATAAACACAAAGTTTAGTTTAGTTTTAACCATTACAAGTGTAGCTAATTTTTTGTAAGGGTGAAGCTACCTAGGTATATTGCTGGTTCAGAAACAAAGCAGAATTGCAAGTTGGCGTTTCATAAATCGGTATACAGCTGAGTATGATGGCAAACCTGTATAAAAACATCTGTAACTCTAAAGTACTTTTACCAATGGCAACCTATTGATGGAACCCAGCCAACCTAATTGCAAGACTGAGAGGATGTGATGAGTGGCTCGGTTTAAATATAGGTCTCATTAAATGGAGGAGAAAAAAAAATAAAAACCTCTTGTACAGGGTCAACTTTTTGACGTCAAACGGAACCCTTGAAATAATTTTCCTGGCACCACTGCTAAAAAAAGGATTATACCTCCAGCTTATGGTTCAGCAGCATGATCACGAGTTACATAAAGGTTTAAATTAAATAAATAGAATAAAAAAAAAAAAAAAAGGGAGGGTTTAACTAGCCCATATGACACCCTAGGCTGATTATTTTTTGCTCTATAGCAGTAGTCTCCAAACTGCAGCCCAAGGGCCAGATGTGACCCTTTGCTTGCCTCTGTACAGCCCTTGTGGCATTATTCCACCTATTGACACCAACAGCGAGGCACTATTCCTCCCACTGAAACCAATGATGGGCAATCCTTCCTCCCACTGACACCAATGATGGTGCACTGTTCCTGCCACTAATACCAGTGATTGGACATTATTCCTCTTCCTACTGACCACAATTTAAATCCTACTGACCACCAAGCCTGAGACACTGTGGGCCCCCCCCCCCCATCAAAGCTGGTGCATTTTTTTTACTCCCATTGGTCACAGTCTGGCCCTTCCAGAGTCTGAAAGACAGGAAACTGACCCTTTAATTGGAGACCCCTGCTCTATAGCAAGATTTTTACCAACAATCCTGAAAATGAAGAACAGTAAAGAAATGCAAAAGTTGTGTCATGGTCCAACAGTTGTCAGGGTAGAGACGCCCCATTCGATGGTCAAAGTAGGAGGATC
This sequence comes from Lithobates sylvaticus, assembly GCA_028564925.1. Taxonomy (NCBI): domain Eukaryota; kingdom Metazoa; phylum Chordata; class Amphibia; order Anura; family Ranidae; genus Lithobates; species Lithobates sylvaticus. Next base: position 66,047,930 of record CM053032.1, on the reverse strand, counting down.
ATTTGCTCCTGCCCCCCTTGCTAGCAACCCTGATTGACAAAGGCTGCTTTAAATAGTACACAGTACTTATTTTCGTTCGATACAAAATAGCCAGACTTTGCACGATTACCATAATATTTCCAGGAGACACCAAGATAACATGTGCATTGAACATTAATGTGTAACTAAAGTTATGCAACAAGACACTAGGGCAGCACAGTGGCTAAGTGGTTAGCATTTCCACCTTGCAGAACTTGGGTCATCTGTTCAAATCCTAAACACAGCATTAGCCGCCTGGAATTTGCATGTTCTCCCTGTGCCTGCATGGGTTTCCTCCAGGTACTCGGGTTTCCTCCCACACTCCAAAGACATGCTGGGAGGTTTACTAGCTTCTGTCTAAATTGGCCTTAGTATGTATGAATGCAAGCTAAGGAACTTAGATTGTAAGCTCCTTGATGGCAGGGACTGATGTGAATGTACAATATACATGTAAAGTGCTGCATAAAATTGATAGCGCTATGTGTACATGTAATAAGACAAGAAGCTTCTAGTTTACTCATCTGCCAATTTCACAAGTTAAAAGTAGGACTCCAGAATACCGTTTTATAATTAGGGGCTAATGGATCCCAGTTACATGTAGTTGTGGGGGTGCTGTTTACTACAGCCAAAAAGGTAAATGAATAAGGCACATATAAAGCGAAAAAAAAATGTAATATACTGCAGCTTACCAGGCCATAGATGCGGTGACTGCAATAGATTTCCTTTTTTCAGGTTGAAAATACACTTCCTGTCCCTTCCTGCCTACAGCCATTTCTTCACTATATCTTAAGGGAGCCATCCATGGTTGTCACACAGGCTGGACTTCAACCATACCGCCCTTTGTTCATCTCTATTATACATGGTGGATTGAGGTTAGGCTGAAACAAACAGCCCCCTGCACTGGCAGTACTTAATTCGACTTTAGGCCTGGTTCACCCCAATGCAGGTTGCGGATGAGGAGTTTGCCTGGTGCGTTTTGCGGGATTTTTTTTCCTACACACTTGAGACGTTTTAAAATAAAAAAACAGGGACCACTGTTATTGTTAAGGTGGAGGTGAGGCCATCTCCGCCAGCCACAGGACAGACAGCAAAGCGAGGTGCCCTTAGAAGAAAGGTAAGAAGCTTGGCACTTGCAGAACTCAGGTACATTTATAAAAGGGCACACAACATTTTTGTGCTTGGCAGTCCCTTTCCAATATGGGAACCATGAAGGAATTAATATGTACTTCAAACCAAGAATTTCATCCATGAAGCTGAATGTAAAAAGCCTGTGCATAGAGGAGGAAAATAAACCAAGTGAAACAAGAAATGACAAACTGGAGGAATAGAAGGGATCGTTAAAAAATGCCAATCCATATGAAGTTTGTATTTAAGAAGAAAGTGGTTAAAAAAAAAGAAACAGGGCCTCCAAGAAGAACACTTGACATGGAGAGCCGTGTGAAAACATTCCTTCATCAGGAGCGCAAAAACAAAAATTTGTAGATACATTTTAGAGTATTAAAATTTTGCTTCTGGAAAAAAAAAAGCTTTGCTTTAGAAACATGTTTTCCCAACCTGTTACATCCAAGATCATACCATAAATGGCCATCTAAAAGATCTCCAATTTGAATTACACATTTGACAGTCACATACAATGAAAAAGCTGGAAGACAGATATATATTGCAGCAAAGGAGCTTTGGCTGTGCCAGTTACTGACAGGTTCTCGCTGTAAAAGACACATGCCAATGTGTCACAGGCTACCAAACTTTAATAGCACAAAATATGTAGGCAGGGGACTCGCTACTATTCACACCACCATTTTATTTTACCTTTTTGGCCAAGTATAGATTTATGCCCCAAGCATGTTCAAAATCACTTACAGTTGACAGACTCATTACCTCTATTGGACGTTTGTTCAAAGCATCAACTACTGCGTCAGTAAAAACACTAAGGTTAGGTTTGAAGTTCACCATAAAAAAAAAATAAAATGAACCCTTCCTTGTCCTTCGTTCCTTACCACTACATATTAAGTTCTTTGCAGTCTTGTCTAATCTTACACCATTCTCGTTTCTGGGCTCATTCGCTCTTATCAAGATCTTTTTATAAGTGAGCTCCCAGAACATGACCCAGTAATCTATATAGGGGAATCAGGACCTCCCTCCTGTTGGTGATCCTTCCAGTGTTGCAGCCGAGAATTCTGTTTAGGCCACACACTTTGTTTAGTTGAATTGTATCATTTTCATAAAAGGGTCTATACATCAGGCCAGCAACTGAGGAAAGAGAAAGATGGATTTGGTGCCAAAAGATGAGCAATACCTTCAGAGACAGTTGTAGCCTCTGTAAATGTATACACAAATTGCCTCTTTGGCTGTCCGTATAATGTTTTTAATGCATAGGGCGTACATACACAAAAGTACATCCCTTTGCCCATTCTGCTTATGCCGGCGTTTGAAATTGGCCATTGCAGTCAATGAGAAATATTCACATATTGCTCCCATCCATGTAAGCCCGAAAAGCTTGAAGAGGGAATATGAAGCACTTGCACTTCTACATGTCTACATCTTTTCCAGGCAGCCATCAATTGCAATAGATACTTTGGATCCTGTACAGCTATCAATATACATATTCCCCATTCCAAGTATTGTATGGGCTACAGCAATCATTTTTAGTCACATGCAGATTGTTTCAGTAATCTACACTTTCCTTTACTGGCATGCACACATCTTCGGTTGCAAGTGATCAGACCCTGTGGACAATGCTCATATTCTAAGAGGGGGGAAAAAAAAGGATTTTTAAAGCTGTTCTAGGGCCGGAGATCTATTTATCAGCTCCTATGGAAGATTTTCAGGTTGCCATGCTATACCGAAAGCCAATGTCAGAAAAGGTCCTATCGTGCAACCTTCTGCATCATGGCAATGGATCAGACAGAACAGTTCAGATTGGAAGATTCAGTAAAGTATCAAGTTATTAGGGAGCATTACAGTAACAAGCCAGAGCTTATTAAAAAAGAACTCCTCTAAACACCATTTACATTTAAACTAGTATCATACATTATGTAGAGATGTGTCTGTCTACCACCAACAAGCCTCCTCCCGGCCCCTCCAATCCCCAGCAACAGAGTATGGGCACTTCAAACCAATGCCTAGGGCCAAATTGACTAGGAGGGACAGAGCCTTGGGCATGATGTCTTCCCACTGCCATCTTGCTACAAAGCCAAATGTCAGCATATGTTTGAGACATGGGCATTTAAGCTAGCACTGGCGGCAGTGTCACTCCAAGTGCAATATTTATCATATATTAAAACTTTTAAATTGAGAGCATTATATCTTGTGCGCTTCCCTTTCCTTCCCATATACTGTACATCTGGTGCTCACAAGTGTCCGAGGACCTTTGTATCCCATTTTGAGGAAAAAGGAGTGAGGACTTGGCAGGCGTCTGTCAGGACCATTACCGCTGAGGGGAACACAGCTTGCTTTGACCTTTCTGGTAATGCAGGGGTCATGGCCTTGAGGAGAGCGGCCAACTTATATGGTGGTGGAGACAGAACTTTTATTTGGATAACAGCACAGTGGTGAATGCACTATTTATTGATTGGACTTTACAGTTTGATTTTACACAATTTTGGAATGTGAATGCAATTTTAGTTCTACACTGTATCAAGTCGAGTATACTGGAATATTCACTTTTTTGTAGTACAATTTTTTTGTAGTAGTTTAGTATATGGTAGCTTTTGCTTTTGTTACACTGTCTTATTTAGGTCACGGAGTGTTGTGAATTCACTTAATTGGTGTTAGCTGGCAACATTACGTTAAAAAATTTGGAGCACAGGTAACATTTATTACTGTGGTTGCGCCAATTGATTTTGTATCACATTGCTACATACAGTTGACCATAGTAATGAATGGCTGCATGCCACTACCTGCATAAACCAGTGCATGCGTAATGTAAAAAAGGGGCACACCATTGGAGCCCACTTTCTTGGGACAGCGGTCACCCAGCCCTGGTTAGATATTTAGGTTAGGTAATAGGTACCGTCTCTTTAAGAGAATGCATAGCTTTAGGTGGTCCAATGGGAATCCAGGGAATTTTCTGGAAGTCCCTGGGGAGTTTTTAAAGGGGCTGCTGAGGGTCTTTCCTTCCTCTTGCAGCGGCATGACCAAAAGGTAGAAGAAGCCCCCCCCCCCCCCTCCCTGTCGCGGTAAACTTTATGTGGTTGGGTCACCCCGGATTCCAGGGGGGGGGACATGTTTCTTTGTTAAATAAAAGGATTAGCCCGTGTTCTGAAAACTGGGCAAAGGTTTTGCTGTTATTTATTTTCATCTGAATATTTGATTTATTATGTTTATATGTTTGAATATATATATTTGAAAACCAATAGATTTTTTTTTTTACCTCTTTTTTACCTCGTTTAATTTTAAACAGTCACAATACACAAATAACTTAAACCATTCAAACAGGCATTTTCAGAGTAGGTGCTATTATTTTCTGTATGTTAGGACACCGCTCTGTTCAAGGTGGTGCACATGGCATGATGGAACACTATGGGAATTATATATTTGCCAATGTGCTGCATACACCCAGGGGGGGGGGGTCATTGCACAGGGCACAGAAAATACAACTGTTTTGTACTATAATGCACAAATGACTAGTTAGTCAAACAGCAGGTCTTCGTCGCGGTCTTCAGCGAGAAGATTGACTGGTTCCGAACCACCTCCTCTTTTAGCCCACGCTTCACGTTCCTTCTCTGCCTTGTCTTTGATAATTTTTTTCTTCTCTTGAATCTTTTTTAACCGGTAGAACTCCTCTCGTTCACGTTCATCCAGCTCAGTAATAATGTATGACAGAGTTCGCTCAATTCTAGGAATAATGACATGTTCTATGGCATTTACACGCCTGTTGGTAATTTTTATGGCTTCATCTAGAGTCACAAATGAGGTCTGCAAGGAGGCCAGTTCTACAAGCAGCTCTACAGCTTTTGCGTAGTTTCTCTTTAGTTTAGCAAGCTGTTCACCACCTCTTGCTAGACCTGTCAACTCATAACTGTCGCCTCCTTCCTGGTAATGTTCAAACACCGGTAGTGTTACTCCTGCAACATTGTCTCTCTTAGCTCTAACCTTCACTTGTGCTTTGTTCACATTCTGAATAATAGTTGTACTGAAATCCCCTGCTGTAAATTTGGCTTCAGCTAGTGAGAAAGCAGCTTCTCTCATAACCTCTCCCATTAGCATCTTGGTCTCAATAATTTTTTTTAGGATCTGTCGGAAACGTAGGGTTAAGGCATCTGACTTTTTCTTAAGAAGGTTGCGTCCTGTCTGGGCACCTTTCAGACGAGCTTTCATGATGGTCTGGGCCATCCGAGAAGGGAACACCTCGATCCTGTCCTTGCCCGACATCTTTCCTCAGTCTCCGTTCTTCCTTTCCACTGTCACCAATTTCTGCGATCAGGGAGAAGCACTGCGGTCATGTGACATTAGCGGCAAGGGCGGGGCTTCGTGACCAATGAAAACCAATAGATTTACCGCAGCCAATTGTTGCCAAATGATGGGGTGTGTGTGTGTGTGTGTGTGTGTCTATTATTAATGCTTCATGGTTGTATCTGGGGAACTAAGGTAAGGGGCAAGGTGTGGCCTGCTGTCCCAAGACATACACCCTTTGACTGGTAATATCTGAACCCATGGTTGAACACCTGTAAGCATGCATAAGTCTATACAAGTAGCAGTGTAAAACCGCATACAGCCATTCATTACTATGGTCGGCTGTACACAGAAACTGTGCATTCCTACATGCGATTACTTTACTAAACGTTTGGACTTTACCTTGACGATCCATGGTGTGCTGCTGATATACACTATGTCAACAGTATTGGGACTCCTGCCTTTACACGCACATGAACACCCCAGTCTTATTTCGTAGGGTTCAATATGGAGTTGGCCCATACTTTGCAGCTATAACTTTTCCTGGGAAGGCTGTCCACAAGGTTTAAGAGTGCGTCTATGGGAATGTCTGACCATTCTTCCAGAAGCACATTTGTCACAAGGCCTGGCTCTCAGTCTCCGCTCTAATTTTTCCCAAATGTGTTCTACCAGATTGAGGTGCAGGCCAAGTTTCTCCACCCGAAACTCACTCATCCATGTCTTTATGGACCTTGCATTGTGCACTGGTCCAAATCATTTGGTGGTGGGGGGGGATTATGGTGTGGGGTTGTTTTTCAAGAGTTGGGCTTGGCCCCTTCATTCCAGTGAAGGGAACTCTCAAGGCATCAGCATAACAAGACCTTTTGGACTATTTCATGCTCTCAGTTTTGGGATGGCCCCTTCCTGTTCACAAAGTGTACAAAGCAAGGTCCCCATGAGCATGCAGCCTATAGAATAAAATAAGTTTGTCATACAAAGTCCCATAAACCCCCTAGTGTTCAATATAATTACAGCTTCAATTCATTTACAGAGTATTTAGCCATAGCTCCTCTATGCAACATTTAATAGAAAGGGGACTTTTTATCCACATTAACCAATTTACCCCCCACAGCAGAAAATAAAATCAACCAAGACAAAAAATAAAAAAGGCCGAAAACATCTTCCTCCCCATGTTACTTCTGTGCCAATCCTAAACAGTCAATCGTTGACAAGATGAAGCACTTGATTATTTAGATATACTTTCTAAAATACCAGCATGGAGTTTATTTCTGAATTTCCAGGCAAGTAAACATGTGACTAAGAGCCATGCTTCCTCATTAAACCCATACAGTCATACCCAATTTACTAGGGTTGTACAAGCTCAGCTGTGCTACAGTGCTGCCCACATAACAAGAAACAGACGGCTTTCCTGTATTTCCATCAAGGTCCCTCATTTTTAGGATGTCAGTATTGGTAAGCCACATCCTGTGCTGCGCATATTTACAGCTTCAACAACTTGTAACATGTATTTTATATTCTTTTAGTCAGCAATCCATGGTGCTTCAAGCATGCCGGGGCCCGATCTAGACACCGGCAGGGCTTTGTCAGAGGGATTTGGTGCAAAACAAAGTGTCCAACGTCTTTGTGTGACCTGTTCGAACCTGTCAGAAATACCTGAAAATCACAAGCATGGCAAAGGATTCTGGGTAAGTTCAGAGGTGTTTAATGAACTGGAAAGGCTTGCTCCTGAAAAATAAGGGTTGAATGTCGATCATACTTCCTGTTAGAACAGCGCATCACCCTGAACTTTTTTTTCTGTGGAAACGATGAGCAGTGGGAGGTGTACTATAAAAGGTGATCGGCCAGATTTTAGTAGTACAGCGACAGACTGCAGCAATCGCCACTAAATAGTGAAATGCTACATTACAGAACTATATGCTGGGAATCCAGTATAGCTGTTCATAAAACCATAAAGATTTATGTACATAAGCTATTCAGTTGCAGTGGCATGGGACAGTACTTGCATAAGCAGTCTGTTATCAGCGCCCCTTCACATGTATGTCAGGGCAAAATAAAAAAAAGTCCCTGCAATACATGCACATTTTCCAAAGACCTTGCAAGTACACAAATACCCACCGGCCTGCCAGAAAAGCATTCAGCTCCCAAATCCTATTGCGGGCTGACAAAAACGCATTTACGTGGATTGAGTGGTTGTCACCCCTGCCTCACCTGTTGCCAAAAGTACTCAAATCCACATCCTATCCTATTGTCCACAACAGAGACAAATCATTCCATAGTCCAAGAGTAGGAGGCCTACTTACAGTGATACTACAGTCTTTTTTTTTTTTTTTAAAACATATACTTACCTGCTCTGTTGCAGTGGATTTGCACAGAGCAACCTGGATCCTCCTCCTCTCAGGTCCCTCTTAGTCTCTCCTGGCCCCTCTCCCCCTTGTTGAGTGCCCCCACAGCAAGCAGCTTGCTATGGGGGCACCCAAACAGAGCTGCAGCTCCCTGTGTCCATTCAGACATGGAGCTGCTGCTCGGCCCCACCCCCCTCCCCCTCTCCTGATTGGCTAACTGACTTTGATTGTCTCAGCCAATCAGGAGGGAGAGACAACCCAGACAACCAAGGCACTCGTGGACATTGCTGAACAGAGATGAGGCTCAGGTAAGTCCTAGGGGGGCTGCTGCACACAGGCAGCTTTTTATCTTAATGCATAGAATGCATCAAGATGAAAAACACCTTCTGACTTCACAACTCCTTTAAAGTGGAAGTCAAGGCTCTTCCCAATTATGCTTACACCTGCTCCCAACCCCCCTTCTAACTTCCCTGTAAAAAGGAAGATGTCTTTACTCACCTATTCTCGGAGTGCTCTGGTCCAGTCATGCGATTTTCCCAGCGGTCAGCTTCAAGGGAGAGAAGATCGCTGACAACGTTGCCCATAGGCTTGCTATGGGGCATTCATGGTCAGCTGCCCCTCTACACTGAAGTCGCCGCTGGGAGCCAATTTTGTGACTGGACCAGAGTGCCTCCATGGAGAAGTATAAGCATCTTCCTTTCAAAGGGTAGTTATAGGAATGGGGGGGGGGGGGGTAGCAGGTTTAAAAACAGAACTTTACCCATAAAAAAAAAAAATAATGTTCTTTAGCAAGGAACTTACATTCCACATTTTCCAAAATCACACCACACACAGTCGTATTTATGTGAACGGGCACTATTGAAAATAATGTGATTTCACTTGTGATGCGAATCAAGTCGCATCAGAAATCACACCAGTGTGAACCAGCACTAAAGGCTGGGACTCCCATTCTTTGGATCTGCAATGTGTGTCTCTCCACTCATGCCCGACAAGCGTGGACAGGTCTTTTCAAGCAACTACTACACTCCCCTTGTCAGCATAATCTGAAATTTCAGCTTTTGTGCAGAGGCAGTGTATTTAAAAAAAAAAATTTATAAAAATCTATATTATCCACACAGAACAAGATTTTTTTGCAGTGGTCTCTGCTTCTTAGTTCTAAGATGTTTGCTTTTTAAAACACAAATTTCCATTTCAGTTGTATGTTCTACAACAGAGCAAAGTAAAAGGTTAGATCTTTTAAAGAACATACGATTTATGGAGATGTAGGAATAGAACGGGGACATGAGAAACGAATGTCACAGGACAGTAGTCGTGAACGCTCGTCTTCATGCACCCCCTCAGAAGGTTCCAGCAGCCAGTCATGTCCCAACTCAATTGACCAAACATTTGCTGGGTTACATTTATACACAAGTTCACACCCATGCGATACGATTCCTGCCTGAATTCACAGTTCACACTGTGATCCGATGGGGGGTGGGAGTCAATGGGGGGGGGGGGGGGGGGGTCTTCTTTGTATTGCCACCCGCAGCGGTTCGCAGAGGGCAGTGTGAACCGCCAGTGATTCCGGTGCGATGCAGGTATCCGCACTGGATTTGCAGGGTTTCCCGCATCGCACCAGTGTGAGCCAAGACCCAGTTCACATATATTCGAATTGGATGCATTTTGAACCGCATACGATTAGCATAACATGTGAACCTGCAGCCTTTTTAATAGAGGTTCACATGTGCGGCCCAACTGCAGCGCATTTTTAAAAGAGTCGGTACAATTTGAGCACGGTTTAAAAGCGATTTCCATGGTCATTCACTGATAATTCACACCTGAACCGCTAAACTAAGCTGCAGTGGAGGGAGACGAAATTCTGCTGTCAAAACCGGACCAAACATATGTGCACCCCGTCTTACTGCCACCTTTATGGGGATATGGGTACATTTACAAAATGGATATCGGTAACTGGTATTGGCAAGTACTTGAGAAAAGTAATCAGTGCTCATAATCGGCCTTAAATTGATAACGGTGCATCCCTAAATCCCAGTAAAACGCAGGCGATTTCTGCAGAGCTGTGTGTTTAAGTCTGACCCCTTGCAAGAGGGTCTCGGAGTCACCTATGTAAGACAACAGAGTGGTCGAGATGAAAAAGAAAACTTGTTCTTAGCCGGAATGATCAAAGCCTACAAAGCTGTTACTCCTCTCTTAACTTCAAACATTAAAAGCATGATGGGGTTAGGTTTCCTGGACAGACATCCAGATCAAAAGTTTCAAGTACTTCTCTGCCGAAATAATTACTGGTATTTTTACACTCCATTTCATTTCTGCCTTTGAAGGAGTAACTCGGATAGATGGGTTTGCTTTTCTAACCTCCAGATTTGTTCTGCGATTGCATCTCACTTATGGAGGATGGCCAAAAAAAAAAAAAGAAACAAGACGAATGTTATCTCTTTGTGGTGCCCAAAGACTATTAAAAAGGTAATATACATGAAATGATGTTGGTGGAAATCCACAAAATAAGAGTATGAAGTCAAAACACATCGTGTGAAAGTAAATCAAAATGTAATCACTTGCGGAGGCAATATAAATTTTAGTACCTGCAGTGTATTGCAATCAGCAATATCCTCCACTGGAAACGCCACCTAATGCTTCTGGGCCAACCAGGGGACCAAAGACACAAAGCTAAAGTTTACAGGTGGAATTTTCCTGCGACATCAGCACTACCCAATCATCCCACACTTGACCAAAAATCAAAGTATAATAAAGACATGCTGGGAGGTGCAGCTACAAAAAAAAAACAAAAAAACAAAACAAACAAACAAACATCTAAAATTCTATTCAGCCAGTCCTGTGATGGAGGCACACTGCTCGACAGGACAGTCGGGGTCTAGATCTCTAGGATCTTCCCACAGACTACGCAATACCTCCTGCACCAGGACCCTGCCTGTAAATTGCAGGGCACAATGAAAAAGGTCATCCCTGCGCTCTCCCTTCATACAAGGATGTTCACATTGTTGTCTGGACAAAGTAAAAATACCAATATTATCTCAGAGTGCTGTACTAGTGTGCTTGGTGCTGTGCAGGGTATCAAAGCACTAAATACCGCCACATGTCATATGTAAAAAGTGTCATATTCCTCCATACCCAGAAGTACCACCAGTACTAGGGGGGGACATTCAAAACTTGGACATGTTGAATTTTCCTGGCCACTTTTTTCACAAGAGATAAAATGGATGGGCATGATGGCGTAGGTCTGAAAAGTACCTTGGAACATTGCCGATTTGTCTTCCTTTCGGGTGACACCATTGTTAGGATCGGGTGAAAGCCATCTGCTGGCAACTTACAGCGAAAACACCATGCAATATAAATACGCTCCAACTTGGGTGCAATGAACATAACTTTGTTGGATCTTTCCTGCAGAAAGACTTATCAATTATGTTAAAGCCATACAAAAATTGCAGAAGACCCCACAGAGGAAAGAAAATAAAAAGATCCCAATGCACCGAAATAAAGACATAAAAGGTGGGTTAACAGGTGGATTACTTATTTAGCCTTCTGCAAACCAATTGCAGAATAACTTTTCAATAGTGTGATTTTTTTTAACCCGCTATATAATAAAAAGCCTTAAAAAAAAAAAAAAAAAACGCAAACTGCCAAGTGCAGTAACCACAGCAAAAACTATTCATCCTGCTGAAGTCAGATAAGTGTGAAAGGGGCCTTAATGGTCGCTGCTGTGTCCAGTCTGACAGGGCTCAGAGTGGGGACTCCAGTGGGGGATTTCGCCCCCAGGAAGGTTGGCTTCTCAGTGGGGGGATTTCACCCCCGGGAGGAGGATTGGTTTCTCCATGGATTTCAGTGGCAAATTTCACCCCCCAAGATTGTTGGGTGTCTCAGTGGACTTGAGGATGACTTTCTAAAATAGAGGCAAGTATTGACTCTTTCAGAGCTAGATTGGTTGGGTTTTTCTTATTTCCTCAATGATGGGTCCTTCAGTATGAATTTTTTCATGTCTGATATTTAGCTAGTAAAAAGCCTGTTCAGCAGATTTACTTCAGTTAGGGAAAGTCTATTCTGTGCACCTAAATTAGCCCTAGATCCCCTCTGTAAAGTATGTCAAAATCACAAGCTTTTTTTCATAAATGAAGAATGAAAAAAATGAAAAACCAGAATGAGAGCGGAATGGGAAAATTGCCTTGGGCTCACAAGACTCCGTATCCTTTACACTGAAATTGTGTCAGCACATTCCAAAAACATTTTCATGTTTCAAGATTTTTTTTTCCTAACTCAAAACTGATTTACAACGAGTTACCCATCATGTCTGAAATAGGGCTTCAATAAAAAATGGGAACAAAGTTTTATCTTCATCATACATTAGGAAAATGCTGATTAAGATGTCAGTCTGTCCAAAAGAGTTTGTAGTTCAATTCGTGGTCAAAGCCCTTGTCGGCTTGGATGCTCCAACACCTTAACCTGCCATGGGAGTTGTGCATTTTCAAACCACATTTGTAGGTTTTAGAAGCCCATTGGATCCTTCATAATATAAAGGGAATCAAAATATCCAAAACAAAGAAAGTCAGACCCTTTCCTAATATCCACAGAGATTTTTCCTTTCCAGCATCTGCCTTGGGTTCGTGCTACTGACCGCCAATACATTAGACATGAAAGTATATAATCACTCAAAGGTTTGGTCATTTTGTTTTAGAATGTAAAAAATACAAAAAAAAACTTTTTTAAATGCCAAAGGCAATTGCCATCGGTCTAAAAAAAAAGCAAAACAAAAAAAAACAAAAAAAAAGTTGTACAAAATGGATTGGCTACAGTGTTGCTTGATAGGATAATTGTCAAACTATGACAGCACAGAAAACTGAAAAATGGCCTCATAATGCAGGAGTATATACACAGGCTAGCACTCAGGTGGTTATAAAACATTGGTAAGCATGAAACATAGTAGTATAAGCCCCTGCAAGCACTGAAGTTATGTGTAGGTGGACCTGCCATTTTGCAGGAAGGCAAGAAGGTGGAGTTTTGTGGCACAGGTTTAACCACTTAAGGACCGAGCCCCTTTTTGAGATTTATTGTTTACAAGTTACAAGTGTTTTTTTTGCTAGAAAATTACTTAGAAAAAAATGTATAATGGTTTGGGTGTTCTAAAACCCTAGAGAATAAAATGGCCGTCGTCGCAATACTTTGTCACACTGTATTTGCACAGCGGTCTTACAAGTGCACTTCTTTTGGAAAAAATAAAAAAAATAAAAAAAATAAAAATAAGACAACAGTAAAAGTTAACCCAATTACACCGAGCAAATTGATACCCAACATGTCACGCTTCAAAAATTGCGCCCGCTCGTGGAATGGCGTCAAACTTTTACCCTTAAAAATCTCCATAGGCAAAGTTTAAAATAATTCTACAGGTTGCATGTTTTGAGTTACAGAGGAGGTCTCGGGCTAAAATTATTGCTCACTTTTCTTTTTTCTTATTTTACGCTTGGCCTGTTATAGGGCTAGTTCACCTTTTCACAATAAATGAAAAAGGTGAACTCGCTACACCCTCCTCACATCACTCACACACAGCACATCTTTCCTTCCTTGATTTTCTGCTTTCCATGCAGTTAGTGTAGCATGGTGGTGCACAGGGATTGGTCAGCATTGGCATGTGACCGTGCTGATCACTGAAGTTCTGAGCCATCCGAGTGTCCCGAAAGAAGAGTGCAACTTTCAAATGCTGTGACCCCTCCATCAATCAGCTAGCTTGGGCAGTGAAAAATCAGGTAATAAAACTATGTTGTTAGGGTAAATGATGCCCAAGACCAGTCACAAACTGTTTGAATCTTGGCCGGTTTGCCAGGAAACGGACGATATTTGAACCATTTATGGGCAGCCAGAATGTACCCAAGTTGATTGATCAACTTGGTTACAACCAGCCTGCCAGATACTACATGCGATTATTGCTAGCAGCTGGTATAGCCGCTAACACAGTTCTCCCAGCAGGGACGGCTTCCCCTACCGGGAGGGATTCCCCTGTCAACACGGTCTACGTTGAAGGAAACTGAAGTTGCAGGAAAGAAATTTGCTGTGTGTGGCCTGCATAACATTTTTTGCACTCAAACATACGGATAAAAAGCTGACCTTAGGCCGGCCATACACTGTTCGAAGCTCAAATCTGGTTCAGGCATCGGCCAAGATTCAAACCAGGGCAGGCTGAATGTACCAAGTAGATTGATCAACTTGGTACAACCAGCCTGCTGGATTTACTTCCAATTATCGCAAGCAGCTAGCAATAATCACTGTCTTCTCCTGGTGGGGACAGCTTCCCCTGCCCACTCCTGCCCCCTGCCAGGAGCAGACAATGGCTCAGCAGGAGCGATTCCCGTCAGCACTGCATGTTGATTGTGAAATTGTGCAAATTGCTTTCTTGCAACCCTTAGCTGCAGAAAATAAAATGTGCACCGCCTATAGCCAGCCTTAGTTGGACTTTGCCCGCTGACACATCAAGGTGGTTAGAGGATACTTCCCTGCTTAGTCATAGTATTCTCACAGCGGGACTTTCCAATGGGTTGCAGCCGCAAATTGAGAAATTTTCCAACAACCCACTCAACAGAAGTTGAACGCTTGATAAGACTTCTGTCGGGCTGGATTGGCAAAACTTGGATTGACATTTGGCTGGTCCCTGCTGAACTGGACACATTTCAATAGATCTATGGCCAGCTTAACAAAACAAACACTTTCAATGATATATTTAACAGGACAAAACTAAGCTAATAAGAGCAGTTTATTGTACGGCTTTACATACACAAAGCATTTGGGTTTCTATACACTTTATAGGGTGTGTAATCAAGCCAAGACACACAATGAACTCAGAGAAAGCACAAAATCTGTGTTTGCAGCACTCAGCATGGACACAGATGGTTCCTTGTGATTATACAGACCAAAGGTTCTATAGAATCGCTCCAAAGCGCCTCAACATCCTCCGCCGCAAAGAGAATTCTGACAGGAGGTTTGAACAGCTGTCACTGCATATCTAGACATTAAAGCGTGATCACTTGAAAGAGACAGTCGGTCATTAAACTATTCAATAATATTTGTAGCCAAAAAAAAAAAAAGCCCCAAACATGGAATCAAAAACTCAAATTTACACTTTTCACGCTGGCCACCTGCTTCAAAAAAAAAAAAAAAAAAAAAAAAAAAGGTTCCTTTTCCTCCAACATTTAGTCATCTGATCACTTCTTGTGATAATATATGCAAATCAGAGAGAAGAGACTCAGCAGGCTTCTGAATTGTGTGAAAGATAAGCCGCCATCCCTGCACCACGAGTCACTTCTGATTATACCCGGCATTACTTCATATTAATAAGACAATAAAAAGGTTACAACCTGCTCCTTGTAGCAGTTGGCTTCCCCCCTTTTATTATGTACACTGCACCATGATATGGTTGGAGTCTACGGGCCACGTAGATTTTATTTCACACAAATCTTTACAATTTCTAAATCCAGTCAAAACTTTGTTTTTAGTTTAAGTATAACTAAAGGCTTTTATGGTTTGGATCAGTGGCGGCCCGTACATTAGGGGCACCCCCCCCCCCATCCATGCGCCTGGCCGCTAATCTACATGCGGGGTGCCCGACTCAGGGATTCCAATTTTTTTTATTTTTTTTTAAGCACGTGACTAGAGGCAGAGGCTAATCTATTGTCACTTGTGTGATAATAGCGAACTAATTGCCGCCGCTCATGTCTCTGGCGCAGAGGGAGTGGGGGTGGGGGGGGATTACAGCCGCTGTTAGTCTCCCATATGGGCGGTGATGTTAGTTTGTGCCGCAAATAATTTGGATACAGGGGCAAGGCAGTAAAGCCATCGTCCGAGCAGGTGAATCTTCCCAATTGGACCCAGATAGCAATATAAACCCAAATTGTCCTGATCACCATTGTCAATATAAACGAATGCGAGGGTAAACCAAAAATTTAAGTCGCCACCAGAACAGGAATAGAGGGGATACCTTCCAGGCTCTTCCAGTCCATCCGATGAATGTCCAAACACTTGCCCTGTTCCCCACCATGAATGCTGTGGTTCTATCCTCCGACCCCGTGTCACCACAGGACACAACAGTGATGTAGGGGTCAGAGGTTGGAACCATTGCATGCCACAAAGGACACCAGCATCAAAAGTGTCAAACGTGGACGAGGCTTGGAATGACTTCAGCACTGAAGGAGACCCAGGCTTGTCCAAGAATAGTATAAAAAAGTGCCTCTATTGGGGGAAGGTTTCTTCAGGATTTTTCTCCGGACAGGGTCACTTTAAAAATACTATGCTGCTAACTTAAAGGGTTACTAAACCCAGGACCCTGCATTCACTATATCTGGTCTCCCACAGTACACTAAAATGCAATTATTTTAGTACATATAAACTGCTAAATACCTTTTCTCATCAGCATTATAAAGCAGTCTATCAGTGTTTAGTTAAAGCTTGTAGGAGTAGTTGTCATTCTCTGACTGTCCTAGGAGGCTGCAGAACCCCTGACCCTCTGTCTGGACAGTGCCAACTGGCCCTGTGCTGATCACATGCACCATCCCCAAGAAAAAACAAAACAAAAAAAAAAAAAAACCTAGCAATACACACCAAGCTGAGCATGTGCAGTGACTCCAAAGGCCGTCTTATCAGGAGATGGATTGGGGACAGTGGAAGAAAGGGAGGATCAGTCTTTACACAATGAAGGATTAACCCCTTAGGTTTCCCAGCAAGTTTAACAAGCATGCTTTACTGCACATGCAGACTGATTTTTACGGTTGTGGATTTAGTAATACTTGAAGGCAGATTTAAAAATAGAACGGCTTAAATACAGGGGGTCCCAGACTTACGAACCACCCCTACTTACAAACAGGGCGCTGCGGGGACCCTCTGGCGTTCTGCACGGACCATCTGGCCTTCTGCGCATGCACAGCCAGATGGAGCCTAGGAAAATGTCATAAATGCCCGTAATTTTCCGCGCATGCACATAACGGCATTCGACGGAACATCGGAAATGTCCGGAATTGTCGTTCTGCGCATGTGCGGCCGACTTACGAACATTTCCGGATTACAAACAGAATGAAAGTCCCCAACGGGTTCGTAACCCGGGGACCCCCTGTATCTAGAAGCACACACCTAAAGCTAGCCATATATACAAAGATTTTGCTTGTTCAGCCTGTATGCCAAACAAGAAAAAAAAATGAATAGGATTTCTCCATGAACACTAAAGCAGTGTGGATGAAGGCGTCTCTGCTTCCAGAGATAAACGTTTAATATTACTAACGCACTTCAATGAGGGACCCTCCAGATCCAGTGTCAGAGCTCAGCCATTGTACTGCCTAATACAGTGCCAGGGATATACAGCACTCTGCACTACAGAGGTATATACTGGCACAGCCAGGCGTTTGCCTCTACAATTAAGCATCTACTGTGTGAAACATGAAGGATTTGCTTCCTTTTACTAAGTGCACTATATGCTGAGGCAGTGTGCGGACGAGCACCATTTTGTTGTAGTCCTTGATGTGTCCCGACAAGCCAGTATTCAACTCGACCAGCACCTGCAAACATTGTGGCCAATCTGGGATGACAGATTGGTGGCAAAGTTACGCTTGAAAATTTGATTACCACTCAAATGCCCCAATCAGAATCCACAAGCGATTTTCCCATGTGATCTTGCCAAATATCTATTTATAACAGTTTAAAAATTGGAAACTGGAGTTCCTTGCTCTGCCAAGGTCCTATTGCCATTATCGACTCCCTTTCTGGATCTTCAATTTATTGTAAATTATGAAGACCCCATTAGGAACACAGCACTCATGCTACAGGAGAATTCAGGCTCCATGCAACGTAGAAGTAGCACCTGAATCTATTTTGGGTAGTTGGACCCTTTAAGACCATTATACAGACTATCAGCAACTGTCCTTGCTCTAAAAAGGAAAGAAATCAGAGAAAAGAATCATACAGGTATTGTCACACAATAAAGAGACATCCTGTCTGGCCTCCTGTTACCATTTGTATTAGAAGAGGACAGTCTATATCCCTGAAAGGTATCGTGTATCCGGAAACTGATAAAAAAGATCTAAAAAAACACGTTTCATCGGGAAGTTCGAAGCAACTGGATATTTGGTAATAAGAGAATTGCCCTTTTCACCCCTATTATAGTCTGAGGACAGGAAAGGCTTCCGGGCTCATTTGATCTCTACTTATACTAAAAAAAAAAAAAAAAAAAAAAAAAAACGCACATGCTTACTACGATTAACAAGCAGGTTTCCAAGAAGTTCAGAAGTCATTTGATACTTTACGTGAAGGGAAGAAAAAAATAGTTTTTGCACTGTAAAAAGCAAAACAAACAAAAAAAAAAAAAAACGCATGCAAATGATCTAAATAAGCCTCGGTTCACACAGTACACCGCATGTGAATTGCACCGCATTTCAGTGCAATTCACAAGTGATTTAGTGCAGTGTGATTTAATCCCATTCATTTTAATTGAGCGCAAATCACACCAAAAAAAGTGCAGGACTTATTTGGAGCTGAACTTCAACCGCAATGCATAGCAGCTTTGTACCATGCAATCTGGTTCGGGAAAACTGCACTGCGCTTGCAATCATTTTAGGGTGTCGTTAACTTTGTATCGCAAAACGTGCAATTGCAGAGCGGGGCAAGAGACACTCAGGGCTGAAGTTTCCCGGAACTCAGGTGTGAACCTAGGCTAAGGCATTGAGGTGTGTGGAAGGGCCCAAACCCTCAAAATAGGTATATAGTTATAGCTAGCTACATAGCTAGTCTGGTCGAGAGAAGAAAAAACAAAAAAAAAAAAAACACAAAACTCAACCAATAGAAAACATTAAGACTGCTTTCACACTTAGGCGATTTTCAGGCGATTTCACGCTAAATAAAGCGACTGAAAAGCTCACGAAAACCTATTTCCATTCAAATCAATGAATGCTTTAACACTGGGGCAGCGGGCTGGCAGGGCGTTGAAAGCGCCTGTAAAGCTCTTCAAAAGCGCTCAAAATGTTTTACTGGCGTTTAGAAGCGCCTCAGTGTGAAAGGGGCCAAAGAGAAAACCTCCATATACAGAACCCTATACCCACAGCTGATCTAGAGGAAGGCACAAAAATTTGAGCATGATCCCGCTGCCCGTTGTAAGGCCCCTTTCACACTGGGGCATTTTTCAGGCGTTTTTCAGGTGCTTTATCGTTAAAAAAAGCGCCTGTAAAGCGCTTGAAAGAAGGCTCATCTGCAATCCCAATGTGAAAGCCCAAGTACTTTAAGAGCCCTTTCACACTGCCAGCGCCCGAAAAACGCTCGTAAAGCGCCACTTAAACTAGCATCGCCTTACCAGCGTTTTTCGAGCGCTTTTAACCCCTGCTAGTGGCCAAATAAAGGGTTAAAAGTGCCAACAAAGAGCTGCTGCCAAAGGCGCTTTTTGCAGGCGCTTGCCATTGATTTCAATGGGAAGGGGCGCTTTAGGAGCGGTGTATTCAATGCTCCAAAAGCGCTGCAAAGAAGCTGCTTGCAGGACTTTTTTTGACGCCCTGCCAGCTCAGCGCCTCAGTGTGAAAGCACTTGGGCTTTCACATTGGGATTGCAGATGAGGCTTCTTTCAAGCGCTTTACAGGCGCTTTTTTTAACGATAAAGCATCTGAAAAATGCCTGGAAAATGCCCCAGTGTGAAAGGGGCCTTACTGAAGAAAACGATGGGAAACCAAAGAATGGAACAGGAGAAATCATCCAATGCAATCCACATGCTGTAGTGACAACATAGCCCCCATTCACACTACTGTAGCACGTTGTGGATATGAGTATTTATGGTGCGCAGGATTTTGCATGAGTTCACACAATACACAAGCATTAACGCAGGAGGAGAGAATTTCTTAATGTTTAGTCTATGGGACAGTATCTCTGTCCTCTGACAGCCACCACTTCTCAACGATTCAAATATTCATCCCCATGGTGGATCTTGCATTTACCTATTCCATTACCACATGCAGTCACCAGACTATGCACTTGCTACAAATGACCATTTTAAAGCTAAAAATAGTCCTTTGAATTTGCCCCTGCTCTCATTGCAGGTTTAGGTTGGTGCACCGATTGTGCATAGATTCACCTGCATATTACAAAAATGCTTCCATGTATCAATTTGTATAGGTCTAGAGGTACATTGGGAAGCTATATTTGTACAATATACAGGCTCTGCTTCCTGCTGCTTATCCGTTTACTGGAGAGGGTCAGTCTGGAAAAAAAATAAAATAAATGCTAGGCATACATGGCGAGACAAGGGAAAAGCCAATCCAGTCCATCACCTGTCAGCCATTATATTCAGGCAGTGGATTTAAAGGCCACTAGTAAGCATATACGGCGCACAAAACTGTTCTTGCTTTGCAGCAACTAGCCAACATACATCTCATTTTTAAGCCCATCAACAAAGCTTTGTCCTAAAGCTGGCCATACATTACTCTTGTTTCATTCAACCAGCAGGCTAAACAAAAATAAATGATCCGATTTCCCAATCCACTTCCACTGTGCTCTGACAGTGGGGAGCCTTTTCTGCCTTCAGAACGCACTGATCAGTGTTGCCGGCTATAGATGGTGGCATTGAGCGTTTGGTAAAAACCCAACAGGCTGGTTGTACAGAAGTCAACCAGTCTGCCCATACATGGATCTAAATTGGTTTGCGCCTTGCTGAACCAGCTTAATTTAGATCCATGTATCTGTATGGCAGCCTTAAGCTATTAGGAGCAGTGCAACCCCATCGCTGTGCTGCAGTAAGGGCCCTTCACACAGGTCATGAAGCAGCTCATTAACTTTAAATGACTGTCAAAGCTACTGAACTCCAACTGAACTTACATTTTTTCTAGGCAATGCACCACAAACAATTTGCATCTGTGTGTTGTGTTGCACTACAATGCAAGTGTGTTGTGGTGCATTGGGAAGGTGCATTGAGAAATGGATGTCACCACAACGTATTGCACTGTGCTTGATGGGAAACTGTGTGTTGCATTAAAACAAGGGTTACGACAATGCACTGGTGTAAATGGGCCCCAACAAGAAGATTGGGGTGTAATATACTGCATATATCACAAAGGAAAACCAGGGCTGTCAAGTACACAAAAATAATAAAAGCTTAGCCATACACACTTTGGATTCTCCTCAGTCTGACCTGTGGGGCTGACCAAGAGAAAGTGATCACATCCCTCATTCACACTAAACAGCATGAATTAAGAACACCCCCCCCCCCCTACCTGAATACCCAAAACAATGGATGTATCCAATTGGATGCCATCACCATTTGTCCAACAATTGTCACCCAGCTTGATTTTTAAATCGACTTTTGGTCGAGCTGGGTGGTACTGCCAGAGCCACCCACGGTCCAAATTTCAGTTTTTCAACAGCAATCAGCTGAAATTTGAGTCATGAATGACCAGCTTAAAAAGATAAAGAAAATTAGAAAGATTTCCATAAAGTCGGTCATATTTACATTTAGATCTAATCTTTATAATCGGCTTAAAAATGAGCACTGTCAGTCTGGGAAGCTGCAGCCCACAGCCCCCCTAATTGTGTAAAATGTAAATGAGTAGAAAGGTCACCCATGAGACACTCCTTTCACTCAGCATTCCAAACAAGAAAAGTCATTGTTTCAGCGCTTCATTATAGTCTTATAAAAATAAAATAATGAGCAGTGTCCTCCACTGCCCCGGCCTAGCTGAGACAACAGCACACTACGTGCAAGTAATTTACATAGTAGCACATGCTGATCAACAATGTCACAAGTGTTCGGTTAGACCGTACACGCCCCAGATGGGTTCTGCATGTTATTTTCCAGAGCATGCAGAACATATACGAGATCCGATCCTGATAGGAGGCTCAAAGGTTGCATTGCAGTAGGCTGAGAAAAAATGAAACGAATGTTGCGTTTTTGGCGTGCTAACCTGCATATGGCCACTCAAGTCACTTGATAAGGAAAATCAGTTTAGTAGTGAGTAATGAATGGCCAGCCATAGGGGCAACGGGGGTGGTTAAGTACAGGCACTACTGAAAATAAACCTGCTACTTTAACTTTGCCCATACTTAAGTACAGGTTCACTTTTGTATCTGGGTGAAAAAAATAAATAAATAAAAAGTTCTTCCAGCTGGGTATACAAGTTTTGTTTTTTGTTAGGCCCCTTTCACACGATTGGACCGTTCAGATCCGCCTGTCAGTTTTGACGGCAAACCTGAACGGGCGCTCCATGCTGGTCTATGGAGCGATGGATGTCAGCGGAGACATGTCTGCTGACATCCGACCTGGTCCGATCCGCCAAAAGCAGACGGATGGCTCTACGTCCAGATCCGTCGCTATCGGATCGGGTGAGATCTGATGAAAAACGGACACACTGTCCTTTTTCATCCGATCACTACATAGAGACCAGCTGTGCTGGACAAGCCCCTCCCCGCTCAGTGACCACAGAGGGACTTGTCATCCGCCGGCTCAGCGGAGATCAACGGAGAGATCTCCTGCTGAGCCGGCGGACAGAGGTGGACTCCATGCAAGCGGAGTCCGCCTCGTGTGAAAGGGGCCTTAAAGTGATACTAAAGGATCATTTTTTTTATTTTTTTTAAACAAAACATGTCATACTTACCTCTACTGTGCAGCTCGTTTTGCACAGAGTGGCCCCCGAACATCCATTTCTGGGGTCCCTCTGCGGCTCTTCCCCACATTGGATAACCCCCTTGGAGAAGCGCTCTCACGAGGGGGGGTTACCTTGCGGGCGCGCTCCAGAGTCCAACATTCAGCATCCATAAAGGCCGAATGCAGGACTCGGCCCCACCTCCCATCGCTCGCGTCATTGGACTTGATTGGCAGCAGCGGGAGCCAATGGCTGCGCTGCTATTAATCTATCCAATCAAGAGCCGGAAACCCGTGGAGAGAGGGATGGCGGGGACGCAGACAGAAATTCAGGGCTCACCTAATTAAAAAATGAGGGGGGGGGGGAGGGACTGCAAGGTGTCTTTTCACCTTAATGCATAAGATGCATTAAGGTGAAAAAACACGAGCCTTTACAACCCCTTTAAGCCGCAGGCTGTACTCTGGCAGCAGGGACTCGCCACTGGCAAAATACACTGATCAGCGCTGCAGTGATTTCATGGAGGCTTGTCAGTCCTATCGAGCCAGCCGAATTTCGATTCGTGTGTACCCACCTTTACAGGCAGAATTCATATCTGTTCCTTACATGCAATGGAGTCGGGATCTGCCCACGCCAGGACCGACTCCTGGCTCAGGCTCTCAGTAAGCCACTGAAAGCCTGAGCCAGCCACTCCCACCCCCTCCACAGCCCAGCACTCCAGTGAGGGCGGGGGCAGAGCAGAGAGTTGCTTTTCCGAGTGATCGGCGGTGTTTGATCGCTTGGTTCTCAGTGTTAGACACACTGGGGACAGATACAGCAATCGGACCGATGATGCGTGCACCTAGCCAACTAGGATTCTATTAAAAAGTAATTTTTTTTAAAATAAAAAAACCCATTTATCTCATTTAAGGACAACAAACTCTCTGCCCCAAGATAAGGCACCCACAATGCTTTCAGAAGCCAGTGATCAAAAGATTTTCCTATACAATCAGATCACATGCCATCAGTTTCCGTCATTTCCTCAGATGCTCCAGTTTAGGATTTAGTTACCCAGTTGCTAAGCCTCAGCAGCAAATGACATGAAATTAAAGGGGAATGTATTGTTTCAACCGTGTATCCCCAAAGGAACTCTGGAAATAATTTCTAGGTCTCAGGGAACCCTTGCAAAAAAAAAAAAAAATCAAAAGAAGCCCGCTGGACAAACAGTTTTACTAAAAAAGGGAAAGTTTAACTTTTCTTGAAAATTTTAAATTTTAATTAAAAGGTGAACTCCAAATATCTTGGCCACTCATCTGAACCCTGCTGCCCAGAGTGCTTGTGATGACCCATGGTGCCAGTGTAGCCGTCTGTACACAGTCCCAGTTGTGGAATCCTTCATCGTGTTTAAAATGCCAAGTGTTTGATGGTCAGTTCAGCCACGTGACCATGCTGACCAATGAGAAGCGCATCAGATGCTTCGTCCTGTAAAGTGTTCCAGTGAGTGCTGCTGTGGTGAGCATTATAAGGCTGGCCATACATTATACAATTTGCTTTTAGATTTAACAAAACCATATATAAGGAGGTCAAACCTAAACACTTTCAATTTGTATGCAATCAGGCAGGCCTTTGTACTAAAATTTAAATCTAAAGGAAACTGAAGAAAATTGTATAATGTATGGCCAATTTAATGGATACACAGGTGGGGACTGTGTGGCGTACGGACGCCTACATTGGCAGCACAGGGCATTGTGGCCTCTGTGTGCAATGAGGTCCAGAGGGGTGGCCAGGATATTTGGCGCAAGCTCCCCTTTTCATTTTTTGGTGAAAAGGAGAACTTACCTTTTAACCGCTTGCCGACCGCCTCACGCCGATATACGTCGGCAGAAGGGCTCGTACAGGTAGAATCACGTACCCGTACGTTGCCCTTCAAGAGGCGGCCTGCGGGCGTGTCCGCGGCAAGCTCCGCGAGTTGGGTCGCGGGTCCCGCGGACTCGAATGCCGTGGGTATACCCGCGATCATCTCACAGGGAGGAAGAACGGGGAGGTGCTAATGTAAACAAGCATCTCCCCGTTCTGCCTAGTGACAGTGTCACTGATCTCTGCTCCCTGTGATCAGGAGCAGAGATCAGCGACGTGCCACACGTAGCCACGCCCCCCCCCAGTTAGAAACACTCCCCAGGGCACACTTAACCCATACACTGCCCCCTAGGGGTTAACCCCTTCACTGCCAGTGTCATTTACACAGGAATCAGTGCATTTGTATAGCACCGATTGCTGTATGAATGACAGCGGTCCCAAAAATGTGTCAAAAATGTCCGATGTGTCCGCCATGTCGCAGTCACGATAAAAAAAAAAAAAAAAGCCATAAAACGATCCCCCATTTTGTAAACGCTCTAACTTTTGCGCAAACCAAACGCTTATTGCGTTTTTTTTTTAATGAAAAATATGTAGAAGTATACGTATCGACCTAAACTAAGGAAAAAAAATTATATATTTTTGGGGGATATTTAGTATAGAAAATTTAGAAAAATAATGCCTTTATTTCAAAATTGTCCTGTCTTTTTTTTTTATAGCGCAAAAAATAAAAACCACAGGGGTGATCAAATACCACCAAAAGAAAGCTATATTTTGTGGGGGGGGGGGGGGGGGAGGACATCAATTTTGTTTGGGAGCCACGTCGCATGACTGCGCAATTGTCAGTTAAAGCGACGCAGTGGCGAATCGCAAAAAGTGCTCTGGTCAGGAAGGGGGTAAATTCTTCCGGGGCTGAAGTGGTTAAAGTGGAGTTCCACCCACTTTTACAACTCTTCAGCATCCCTCACTAAACTGTGCACTGTAAACAAATTGGATATTTTTTTTATTTTTTTTTCAGCACAGACTGTATATCTGCTGTATTCATTTTTCACTTCCTCCCCCCTGGCCGCGGCCCATCGCATCATTTCCTGTTTGCAATGCCTCCTGGGAAGGGGCAGCAACTTCCTCTCAAACTGCCGTTGCTATGGAAACCTGACCTGAAACCTATTACACTGCTTATGCTGCACTGAGCATGTATGAGATCTGCAAGGATGAGATCTAGGAAGAAATACAGTCTGGCTTCAGATGCCCACACTTAAGATGGCCACGGCCTGCTGCAAGTTTATAAAATAACAAACTACTGCTAAAAACTAACAAAACAGACCTTAGTTTACAGACTAACTTTACTAGAATACATTAAGCTTGTGTATTATAGGAGTATTTTTATTTAAAAAGTATAATTTCGGCCGGAACACCGCTTTAAGGAAGAATCTGGCCAAGTACAGCACTAGGCTACTTTACATTGTTAGATCAACCAGCCTGAACTAATGTGTACTTCCAACAATCCTTCGGACTTCAGTAATAATTAACTGCTAAAATAAATGAATTCCCAGCAACTATAGAAAAAAAAAAAAGAAGACAATTAAAACCAGTAACCGAAATGGCACAACTGGAGCGACTCATTTGTCAGAAAACATTAACGCACAATGGTGTCCGCTGGGATTCCAGACTTCCCTGCAATCACAAACTATAATTAGAGAGAACAAAATCTGTGAAGCTCAGCGGCCCATATCAACCAGTTTTTGATTACAAATGTCATGTTGTATGGATTCAGGATCTGACTTCCCCCAAACCCTTTGCTGCTATTAACTTTACACAGAGGAGGAGAGGAGGAAGAAAAAAAAAAAAAAAAAAACCCTTGCAGACTGAGTTTCCCTGAAAAACAAGTTACAGATGTTGTGCCTCAGATTCCACCCCCACATCAAAACGCATGTCATGTGACCCGAGGCTGTGAGCTGCCTCTTCCTGGATCCCCCACCCTTCAGCGGGAGAGGCAAGGCTCAGCGTTGAGTTTCCTTCTCTCACTCCTTGAACACAACTACCAGCAAGGAGGAGGAGGCAGTGCCATACTATTAGGAGTATAAAATCATTTCTTGCCAGGCAATACAGGTTTAGATGAAAATGAGCTACAGTCACAAGTTTGCTGTGTTTAGAAGTGGCTGGACGAAGCAACACTATGGCCGCAAACATACTGGCCGATTTGCTGTGGTCAGGACTCTGTGCATCCAAGGTCGGCACATCTACACTCTGTGGCCAGGGTCAGTCAGAGGTGAAATTGGCATTGATATGTACAGAGTACAAACCTGAAAGCGGCTGCGTTGGTACACAGCGTGCATTTAGCTATGCCGGCAAGAAAGCTTCCTATGTGTGCCAGTGGTAACCCCTACCTACCTCTGTGCAGCCATGCGAATGCCGCCCAAAGCATATGAAAACGAAAGCCTTCAAAAGTAGTTTTGGATAATGTAGGAAAGCCGCCTTATTAGGTCCCTTTCCCATCTCCCCCCCCCCCCCGACTTGTGTCCCAATGGGGAGAATTCCATCCCTTCCTGTCCAGTAAACACAACCAGACGTTATAGTGCACCTGTGCCAGGACTATGGGCATTCAAATATTTACATATTCCTAAACAGAATAAGTCTGCCATGTTCACCGTTCTTCCTGGAATGCAAAATCCGTGAGCTCCACTGACATCTTCGCACTGTCTTCCTCCAGAGATTCCCATTTTTACTGACCAGCCTCAGACGACAACTCCAATGCACTCCAATGCATGCCCGTGCCCATTCATCCCAGCACAGACACCCCCAGAATGTACACAGCTGCTCATGCACAGCCCCAAGTACATGCTAAAGTGCACAATATGAAATAAAAAGACATCTTATTTGCATTTTTAATTTAAAAAAAGGTAAAGTTATACAGTTAAGTATAGCCAAAGCTTTCTTCCCTCCATACTTTGAGTGGGTCACAGGAGTGCCCTTGTGCTCTCCTGTGACCCAGAATCAGCTGACAGCAGGCTAAAACCTGCTGTCAAATGACATCACAGAGCCGCTCCAGACTCTGGATGTATCCCGACAATAATGTTGGGGTCCACCCAGATGCCTTACAGGCAGCTGGCTCAGCCTCACACAGCTGAGAGCCTGAGTCAGCCTCTCCTGCCCCCTGTTCAGTGCTGGAGAGGAAGTGCAGAGAGTGGTGAATGACAGTCATGGCTCAGAGCAGACCTGAGAACTGAGCGATCAGGGGTCATGTGAAGTCTCATTTCTCACACCAAGACCCCTTTCACACTGGGGCGTTTTGCAGGCGCTATAGCGTTAAAAATAGCGCCTAAAACAGCTGCTCCCTTCCCTCCAGTGTGAAAGCCCGAGGACTTTCACACTGGATCACAGCACTGGCAGGACATCAGAAAAAGTCCTGCCAGCAGCTTCTTTGGCGCGGTGAACTCACCTCTCCTCCACAGCTCCTTCCCATCGAAATCAATGGGGCAGCGCTATCATACCACTGCCAAACGCCGCTGCAGGGGTGTTTTGCGGGCAGATTTAACCCTTTTTCTGCCGCTAGCGGGGGGTTAAAACCAGCCCGCTAGCGGTCGAATAGCACCGCTAAAAATAGTGCCGCTTTACCGCTGACGCCCGGGGCGGCACAATGTGAAAGGGGTCTTGGAGCCTGTGTGTCGGACCAATGCTGCAGCAGGTAGGTATGTGCTTTTTTTTTCCGTAGTGTGGTGCTACATGCACATCAATGTAATAGACCGAAAAATTCCAAATCTGTCAATATTCCCCACAAGAAGTCAACCAGGACTATTTGCTGTTACAAGAAAAATGGCCAAAAAATGTTACATCTGTAAATATCGTTAAATGATGGATTCAAACCACCTTTGGTACCAAAAGCAACACCCGTATTCTTGGATCACCACCGTTTTTGTTTTACTGGAGCAGAGGGCGCTTTTCAGAGCTTACAATCTAAAAAGGGAGGGTCAAGTGACACAAAAAAGGTAATAACTGTCAGGGATTAGCTGATGGAGGAAATTAAAAAAAAAAAAAAATAATAAAAAAAGTACAGTTGATAGGTGGGGCAGGATAGGCTTTGTCTGAAGAGAAGGGTTTTCAGGGATCACCTAAAAGTGGCGAGAGACACTTTGGGGTAGGGCATTCCAAAGGATGGGAGATGCTCAGAAGAAGTCCTGGAGACGGGTATGGGAGGAGGTGACAAGGGAGCTAGATAGCAGCAGGTCTTGTGAGGAGGGCATTTTGATACTAGGTTAGTGATGTAGCTGAGGGCATAGCTGTGGTTAGCTTTGTACGTTTTTAGCATTTTGAATTTAATTCAGTGGGTGAGTGGAAGCCAGTGGAGGGATTGGCAGAGGGTAAGGGTAGCAGAGCAGTGTTAATTTTGACATACAATTTAGTTTTAGTCAGTCTTGACTAAAAAGCCATTTTAGTCATTTGAACATAGGAGGTTAACCGAATGGAAATGTTGGTGCCGAAACCAAAAATTTTAGAATGCACTGGGATGAAAAACAGATAGACACACACACACACACACACACTTTTTTTAATTAACACCACATAACCATAGGAAAAGCACGTGTTTTCAGTGGCATTATCGGGACCTTTTTCCCTTAGGCCCCTTTCACACTGGGGCGGTTTTCAGGTGGTACAGCGCTAAAAATAGCGCCTGTACACCGCCTGAAAAAACTGGCCCCATTCACTCCAGTGTGAAAGCCGGCGTGCTTTCACACTGGAGCGGTGCGCCAGCAGGACAGTAAAAAAAGTCCTGCTAGCAGCATCTTGGAGCGGTATAGGAGCGGTGTATTCACCGCTCCTACTCATTGATTTCAATGGGATACCGCAGCAATACCGCCGCAAAGCGCCGCTACGGCGGCGCTTTGCGAGGGATTTTAACCCTTTTTCGGGTACCCTTTTTTCAAATACCGCGGCTAAAACGACGGTAAAGCAGTGCTAAATATAGCGCTGCTTTACCGTCGCCGCGGCTCCCGCCCCAGTGTGAAAGGGGCCTTATTGGAACAATGCTGATAACACCATTTTCAGCCGATATGTTTCCGCTGCCGGAATTTCAGTGAGTAAACTATTTGTTAGCAAAATTAACACTGTAGTGGAGTTCAATATCTATACAAGGAAAAGCTGCCCCTTGGTCTGTGCGGCAGTATAGGCACAAGCCTACTGCGCCAAAGGGTAAATCTAGCGGAAGGTACAATATACAACATAGCATCTATCTAAATAAAAACCTAAAACTACATCCAACTGTGACTAACAGGGTAACATTTAGTCACACATTCATTCCCCAAGAAGATTTTACATTTCTAACTAAATCAAAGTAAACTTGAACAGGCCGCAACAAAGTCCACCAGATGCTGACAGAAGGCCGCAGAGTGGAAATCCTTTTATTTGATCACAAACTTTCCAAAACACGGGCATGCTGCGCCTTTTTTCTAAAGTGTCTTAACTTCAGTTACCTCTCGGCCCCCTGCGAGGAGGGACACACACGGAGATCTGCTTCCTGTTAGCAGGGCAAGGAATGCACAAGGTTTGCAGAATTTCTCCCAGCTGTATTGTTTACATTTGTGGAATGTGAAGAAACAGTACAGAGAACGCAGAACATTCCAGAAAGGCGGGAAAACTCTGCACTCTTATTGTGACATGTTTCACATTTCTAAACTGCTTTCAGTTATAACCGACTTTTTTTTTTGGAAAGTCCTAGCAGACTACAGCAACCCTTTCAAGCAAGCGTTCAGCTTTACAAAAGCAAATCTCCAACACTCTGGGCCCCGTTTACAGATGAGCCGCAAAAGACAAATTACTGCAGTTCTGTATACATGGTTTAGGGCCCATTCACAACATTCGTGTTGGGACGTTGCCCAACACAATCTCAGCGGAAATAACAAGGAGATATGCATTGTTTCTTAGGGGGTCAGTCACTGCAGCCAGCTACTGTGAACAGAACCTAAAACTGGACCCCCCCCCCCCCCCCCCACACACAATCTCCCGCTGTGACACATCATATAGCCGCTTTACCAGTCCGGGGATTTGAAATCCCCATGGCTTTCTTTCCTCTACTCCCCCGCTGACAGGATGGGCTACGCGGGTTCTGATTGGTCATCGCCGTCCAATTAGAATGCCTCTGATACGTACCTTTACAAGGTACTTTTAGGAGATTAAGCCACAGGGATTTTAAATTCTGGACCAGTAAAGTGTAAGTGTGCCCATCAAATGGCAGCCAGTGTGACTCCCGCCCGCTGTCTGCCCAGCACTTAGCCTGTCTTGGTGGGGCAGCAGGGGACTGCGACGAGCGGGGTCCTTCTTGCGTCTCCTGCTGTCCTCATCTCCTGATAGGCTTCCAATAGTGGCGCCTGTCATTTCAGCCAATAAGGTGACAGGTAACAGACCCAAGCACCTGATTGGCGGTTTAGTGTTAGGAAAGCAAATTAATGTTAGCTTTCCTAACAGAGCTGAGTGACCTGCGAGTGCCCAGCATGGCGTTCGCAGGTCACCTTTTTTGACGCCTATTAGAGCCTATGCCTCTAATCAAAAAACACCACCCACCTGACTAGGAGGTCGCAGCGGCGGCCATAGATAGATTCATGCATTGCATGAATCCATCTATTGGTGATAAAGGGGTGGCAGGAGAGAGGGGGCAGCACCCGTGTGCCCTTAATGCAGTCGACTAAACATTCCAGTACATTTTAGTCTACTAAAATCAAATTGATTTAGTAAAAATTGTAAAGCAAAACACCCGCTCTGTATTTTCGTTGGAGACTAGAAGACCAAACAACTGCCAAGCCACCGCTGGGAGGGGGAGAAGGAGCAGCTAAGCTGGCTTATATAAGGGCTTCAGCGTTTGTTGTTAATGTTAAGGATGAATTTTCCTACAGTGCTTACGGCTACAGAGATCAGCTAGGTCTGAACTATAGGTAGAGAACATTACATTATACATTAAAGCGGAGTATTAAAAGTCAGCAGATACAAAAAGTGTAGCTGCTGACTTTTGACAGTCACCTGTCCCACAGTCCAGGAATTTGGCTGCCCGAAGCCTTGCCCCTTTGCGGCGCTGGCATTGCTGCAAGTGTGGGCACCCGGCTGTGACAGCTTGCGGCTTCACAGCCGGGTGCGCACTGCACATGTGCGAGTCACGCTGCGCTCTTAGTGGCCAGGCAACCGTCTGGGACCGGTGACCTGTCCCAGAAGATTGCAGAGGGGGAGAGGAGTCGGCACCTAGGTGATGAGAACAGGAAGTGGGAGCTGGGTCCCTTTCAAAAACTAGGTACCCACTCCCACACCCTCAACAGCAAAACCAAAAAAAAAAAACATGCCAAAACGTGGCATGTAAGAGGAGTGCTTAAAGCGGAAGTTCCACTTTTGGGTGGAACTCCGCTTTAATAAATTAACTTTTTTTTAAAAAGCCAATTGTGTTAAGAACCTGAATATGACCCTGTATCAGTCTCTTGCAATCCCTGTACAGCAGGGCTTAAGTGTGAGGAAGAAGCAGTACAAGGAACCATTCAGGTCATGTACTGACAGAAGCATGCTGACGAAAAGACTGACAGACAAGCCATTACCGTGTCGCTTTGCTGTCCAATCACAGGCAAAAAGGTGGGTTCAGGATGACCTGGGCTTATAGAAGTGGGTTGAATAATGCTGGCCATCAGGCTGAAGAAAGGACTGCAATGAAAAAGCTCAGTACTGAAAACCAACTATACATAGATTCTGGATTGTATGGAGCAATTGTAGAATAGTCTTTTAAAAGATGTATGCAAACACATCCCATATATTGTGTAATCGTAGCATCAAAGTTGTGCTATCCATCCCATCAGAATGAGTACAAAGGGGAACATTTCAGAAATTTCCCAACAGGCAGGTTGGGCTTAATGTCCATTCACACCTAGGCATTCAAAAAGGTAAACATTTTTAGGCTTCCATGTACAGTAAGCAGATGAATTGTGAGGCGAACGTGCCAAGCCGCATCGTTTCCAAGGAAACCTTAAATAAAAGGATAATTTTTATGCAAAGTGCACATAAGTACTACTTAAGCACTTATTGTGTTTCCACAAATGCAAAGCCGACCACAATACAATTTATTAATACAGCACTTCTCATATGTAAACCGGTCTTTTAGCAAGTGAGAAAAACTAAACCACAGGCAACATCTAATGCTGGTCATATAGGGCTGGCATTTGATCATTCCTGCTAAACCGGCTGAAATGTAGCCATGCTGGCATCAACTGGCCACACAAACTTATGGCAATGAAAGGGTTGGGTTAAAAACCAAAATGACTGAACAGTAACTGTATCCAATCAGATGCATTCAGCTATTGGGTATTCAGACAGCCAGTGGTGTTGGGCTATCAGAATACAATAGCCAGCAGGTGGAGATTACTCGAGGGTTACGTGGTATTGGTGGAGCAAGTCAGCCGTGTATGGCTAGGGAATTTGGAAGTTGGTGCTTTATACTGTCAACACGGGGAGCTTTAAAATTAAGCCGTCCATAAAGCGATACGGTTACCCGATATTTGTTGTTGCTCTGGGGTCAGATGCTCAGGACCGGGTCACATGATAGAGAGGCACACATCTTAATTGCTGTAATAGCCGGACTTCAACTAAACAGGAGCATTCCAGCTGTCAAGCAGCTAATTCTACACCTAATCTGTTCTCTCCAGTTTAAAAAAACAAAAAATAATGTGTAGCTTTACTAAATACCTGCATTTCAACTCTTAAGGTAACAAACCACAGTGCAATGTAAGGAAATATTCAAGTAGTACTAAAGCCTCAATTTTTTTTATTTTTTATTTTTTTTTAAATCATAATTAGATCTTCAAAGGCCAGTTGAGGGGAGGACAATAATGATTTAATTCAAGAATAGTTCAAAAACATGATTTGCTGTGTTTGCAAGTACAGCTTTTGGGGTTGCTCTTCACCATTTCCCCAAACTTGCAAGTTTATAGCTTTATACACAACCCACTGGTCTTTGGAACTATAGGTCCCATAACTCCAAGCAGTACCCACGCATGCTGGCCTGTCACCCTTTCTGGGTGCCTGCGCCAAGCATGCCAGACCTTTCTAGTCCTCAATGTCTGCCTGTGCCGCACATGCACGCCCCCCTTCTAGTGCTGCCTGTGCCGCACATGCACGCCCCCCTTCTAGTGCTGCCTGTGCCGCACATGCACGCCCCCCTTCTAGTGCTGCCTGTGCCGCACATGCACGCCCCCCTTCTAGTGCTGCCTGTGCCGCACATGCACGCCCCCCTTCTAGTGCTGCCTGTGCCGCACATGCACGCCCCCCTTCTAGTCCTGCCTGTGCCGCACATGCACGCCCCCCTTCTAGTCCTGCCTGTGCCGCACATGCACACCCCCCTTCTAGTCCTGCCTGTGCCGCACATGCACGCCCCCTTCTAGTCCTGCCTGTGCCGCACATGCACGCCCCCTTCTAGTCCTCCCTGGCTGCACATGCACGCCCCCTTCTAGTCCTCCCTGGCTGCACATGCACACCCCCTTCTAGTCCTCCCTGGCTGCACATGCACACCCCCTTCTAGTCCTAGTCCTCCATGGCTGCCTGGGGATGTAGACTTGGGAGTCTCTTCCCTGGAAACCTGCAAGTGTATGGAGCCAAACGAGAAAAGGAAACCTAGGGTATCAAACTCTGGACCGGCTCATTTATGAAAAGCTTTTAAAGAAGCAGTAGCAGATGAGGTAAATGGCCAGGTCAGTTGCTAAATAAAAATGAAGTTACACTTTAATAAAATAAATCCCTTCTGTGAAATTGTATTCTTGTCTTTTGCTTCCAAGCTGATCTGTTCAGTTGCTGGGCCAATTAGTGACCTGGAACCTAAACAAGACACTTGAGTGGTAGCTTACACAGGACTTCATGTCCAACTGCACCGTCACATGGAGCAAATCACATGCTCCTCCATACCCAGAAGTACCAGGTACTTCCTTCAGCAGCATGAATGCAAAGGTGGCTTTCTTCCCAATGGCCACTACCAATGTAAGGAGTAATTTTCCCCAATGACCCCCACAATGGCCCAATCTTAGAAGGGATTCCCTGAGACCTAAACATTTCAAGGGTTCCTCTGAAGGGGGGGGGGGGGGGGGGTGGGGTGGGGGGGGGGTTGGGGGGGGGGGGGGGGGGGGGGGGGGGGGGGGGGGGGGGGGCGGGGGGGGGGGGGGGGGGGGGCTTGGAGAAATGCTGGCTGGTTTAAAGTGAACCACATTGAAGTAAATGGGGCCTTAGGACTACTCCAGTAACACTTTATGAACTTGTACACCATTGGCTTCTTTTCACAATCACTTCAGCAAGAAGACTGAATTGTGGCACAAGATTGTGGAAAAATCGAGACCGGCCCCATGTCAACATGATGCAAGCATAACAGGAGATGGAGGTCTCAGCTGCGCTACTAAAAACTACTAGAATCTAATGGGTATGGAGATCTTCAGCAATTTATACTCCATATGAAGTAATCCTGTCCAGCTTCTGACACCGTCCAATGGTCTAGTCTTCTGTTTTCTTCCACTTCTGCTCTTTTGTTCACTGTGAGAAAAAGTAGTGAGCAGAGAAAGACTGGCAGTGCATGTGTATAGAAATCTGAGCTGTGTTTGCATATGGTCACAGCATGAAAAGCCGACTGCCAAACTCGCCGGGTGCCTCTCTTGATTCCCCTCCGTACCAGGCCATTCCCCTGCTCCAAAACTGCACGTACAGCAAAAACTTAACTGTTTGCAAACCCAGCACAATGTCCACTCTAGTGAATGAACGGACATATCCCAGTAAACAAGCCATTTTAAAACCACTACACCAAAGCTACTCCTGTAGAGTTTTAGGAACGAGGTCTAGTCTATTTAGCTACCCTGAGCTACTAAAAATTGCCGCTGTAGCTCAAGCCTATACTAGCAATTAAACAGTAAGGGTAGTGTTGGATTGCTGAACAGATGGAACAAATGGTTCCTGAAAGTGTAAGCTACACAAATGGCATGTAGGAGCAATCAATTAAAAACTGGTGAATCAAGAGATCACACTACTTGTGTAGCCTACAGCACAGGGAGCCATTTGTTCCAATGGTTAAGCTATTGATAGCCTAAATAATCAATCACTAGCAATTTTAGTAGCATGGTTGCTGAAAAAAATTGGAATTTCTTGCTTTTTATCTAACAGAGTATAAAAGCAAACAAGATTGGTACAATGTATTTACAACGTTCTTTTCACAAACCCTACTTTTATTACAATATTTGAAGGCCATAGCAATCCTCATACCAGTGCGATAAAATAAATGCTGCCTAAAACCAAACTAAACTTGCAAAAAAAATAAAAAAAGAAGGTTTGAGGTTTTCTATTAAAAATCAGATAAAAATTAAGCAGTAATCACTATGCTGCAGAAACGGACCCATCTGGGTAATAAAGTACAAAAGTAATAAGAAACTGTTCCCGTTTGTAATTTGCTTTCTGTTGATTCATAATAGTAGCCACAAAACCACGTTTGTCCCTGAGGAAGCCATTTGGCGAAACATGTAGGATTAAGATGTGGGAGCAACCATAGGAGCGACAACAAGTCTTGAATGACCATAAAGCTGTTCATGTATTTAATATATTGTTTTTATGTACCCTTGAAAAACTTTAATTGTGATCTTATTATATTATTAATTTGGTATGTCCTTGTACTACTTGCACCTATAAAGTCCCATCCCCCCTACTTTGTATTCTCTATACAACTGTCCCTAGTGTCTATATGGCAAGTTGCCATATTAAGATTCACAGTTTGTCCCATACTACTATATCGACCTCTCAATGCAAACTATTCTATAAAAAAAAAAAAAACAAGAAACAAACAAAAATCAATAACATATATAAATGATCTTCAAAAGACAACACAAATAAATAATATATATAAAAAAAACAAACAAACACTGCTTAGAAATTAAAATCATTAAATGGTTAAATTTAGAGTGCAACATGATAGCAGTTTTCTAAAGTTCAATAGTATTAAAATTCCCAAGGATTTAGGCAACCAGGATTAGCAAGGACAATTATGCAGCAAAGAAAAACACAAAGAAAATACAAAATGTTACAGAGTAGGTGAAAACTAGAGTCATCAGCAAATTTCCAAAGTTACAAAAAAAAAAAATAAATAAAAATATGGCAGCACAGCATTGTATAGTACGTTCCACAAGGGACTAGTGTGTGGGACACATCCTTCAATGGCTGATCAGGACAGGAAGTTAGAGCCCAGACAAAGGGGAGATTGTGCTCAGTATTGTGATCTATGACCTCTCGCAGAGCTGCGAAACAAACCTTTTGCCTCAATCCGGTAATATATACATGCTGAATGCATTTCAGATTTACACACAGGACGGCTTACACAATTGCCTGGTACAAATCACAGAATTATACCAAAAAAAGCGACACCTTGTTTAAAAAGTCTTTTCTCATACACCAACATATATCCCTGGACATGGTCACAACACAGACATTTTATGGGGGTTAAACATGAACATAGACTAAAACAGTCAAAACTCAAAAACCAGCCATAGAGAAAAGAAATAAAAAAAATAAAAAAAAATAAATAAAATAAAAAAATAAACTACAAAACTACAAAAAACAGAAGGGTGCAACCAACTACACAAAACAAAGAGTCGGAAAAATAATAAAAATACAGAAAAAAAAACAAAAAAAACACAAACACAGCAACAGTTAAAACTTTCCCTAAGGATTTTTAACGTATTTTTTAAAAAGTGAATAAATGTACGTCAGGTTTACGAGACAAAAATTTATACTGTAATAAAACTAAAATTGAATATGTAGAATGTGTTAAATATCAGAAAAAGGCTGAAATCTCTCCTAGTTTTCCCCCATAACGTACGACTACATAAAACTGTTGCAAGCGGGGCCGAGTATTTACCTTCGTAGCACAGAATGCCAATATTGTTGTTCATCTTGTCCAGGTACTGGTAGTTCAACAGATCCATCTTCATAAACAGCATTTATCGGGTTAGCAGGAAAGACCAGCTTTCTCGCTTTCCCACCAAAAAAATAATAAAATTAACAGAAAAGCGGACAGAGGAAGGAGCAGACTGCTTGGGATCAGCTCCCGGCTCTCCCTAAGATTTCACAAGACGGAAAGGCCCAGCCTCCAACAACAAAAGCCGAGAAAAGTACATTAAGAGGAGAGAGAAAAAAAATAGTCAGGGAATCCGTTCAGAGCAAGCGATGACGGTTGTGCCTTGGCAACGCTGTGGAGTCTCCGGCTACACCAGAATGTTCACAATTTGCAGGTTTTCAGAGTATTGGAGGAAATAGAAAAAGAGAAATAAAAAAAGTGTTAAGGACAAAGCCAGTCAGTTCTCACAGCCCTGCTGCAAGTTCACTGCTCTGACATGCAGCCTATGCTTGGTATGACTCCAATGCAAGTCAGCTTCCTCTCTCTAGCAGGCAAGTGAGGCTGAGCATGCTCAGTGAATCCCTGGAGCCTCTCATGTCAGGAACATTCAGAACAAGATAGGCCTCCAGAAGAGGAGGCTGTGCACAAGAGCGTGTTGTCAGAGCAGGCGGTGACACAAAGCAGAGCGGTCCCAGCCCAGACACAGGTAGACCCATGTCAGGGATTACCAAGACAAACAAATACAAAAGCATGCAGCTAGAAAAAAAGTGGCAGCACAAACTTATACTACCACACAGTATATTAAAGTGTCTGCAAGGACTGGATTGTTTTATTTACAACAGAGATAAATGAGCCAATAACATTTCATAAATTATATTATAGGCTATAATCAACCGCCATGTGTTATAGTGCTGTTGGGACAATATGGCATCACATCTACAGGTGTGTGAAATTTAAGCTTACCATAGTTTTTTTTGGTCAGTCAGACTTTTTATTAATAATAATTATTATAATAAATAATCCCGAACGGATTCCCCCAGCCACACATTCGAGGTGGATGAAGAGATCCTCTCCGCTGTATCCTCGCATTCTAACAGCAGGACTCCTCCACTACTCTTGAATTGGAACAGACAATAAATTAAATTAGAGGTGCATCAAATGGATATTTTGATGCCGAAACCAAAAATGCAGGAAGCACTTGGCTGACAAAAAATTTAGATCATTTATATAATGGCTGACAAATGGAGATGAGAGAGTCCTAGAGACAGACAGACAGACAGAGAGAGAGAGAGATAGAGAGACAGACAGACAGACAGAGAGAGAGAGAGTCCTAGACAGACAGACAGACAGACAGACAGACAGACAGACAGACAGACAGACAGACAGAGAGAGAGTCCTAGAGAGACAGACAGACAGACAGACAGAGAGAGAGTCCTAGAGAGACAGACAGAGACAGACAGACAGAGAGAGAGAGAGTCCTAGAGAGACAGACAGAGTCCTAGAGAGACAGACAGAGAGAGTCCTAGAGAGACAGACAGACAGAGAGAGAGAGAGTCCTAGAGAGACAGACAGAGAGAGAGTCCTAGAGAGACAGAGAGAGAGTCCTAGAGAGACAGACAGAGAGAGTCCTAGAGAGACAGACAGAGAGAGTCCTAGAGAGACAGACAGACAGACAGACAGAGAGAGTCCTAGAGAGACAGACAGACAGAGAGAGTCCTAGAGAGACAGACAGACAGAGAGAGTCCTAGAGAGACAGACAGACAGAGTCCTAGAGAGACAGACAGACAGAGTCCTAGAGAGACAGACAGACAGAGTCCTAGAGAGACAGACAGACAGAGTCCTAGAGAGACAGACAGACAGAGAGTCCTAGAGAGACACACCGTAAGCCTAGAGTAAAATTGTGGTAAAATCGCTCGTGTTTTCTTTGCCATTATCGGCACCTTTTTCTCTTAGCAAAATGCTGCTGATCACACCATTTTCAGCCGCCGAAATTTCGGTGAATCTATAAATGGATTGAAAATTTAGCCAATCCCTGCTGGAAACGGCCAAATTTCAATCCAGCAATGGTCCGCTTAAAAGCTTTGTCCCATGTTGGAGTTAACCACTAAAGATATCCCTAGGCTAAGCAGAGGGCCAGCACCAGAATACACAGCTGTCTAAGGATGCTGGGACAGTAAAAACCTCCTCCTCAGCCACTTGCTGGGGAATCATAGTCTTATGTGTTCCCCAGCAGGCAAACTAAAACTTACACGCTGCCCGCAGTAGGTGAGAGGGTGTAGCGTGGAAGTTTGCCTGCTGTTTACTAGGCTACCAGCAAGGAGAGAGATGTAGGCAGGTGGGGTGGTGTGCATGTCCCGCCGTCAGAGGGGGACCTGCAAGGATGCAGAGGAGGGTGGAAAAGTAGGCGGCTGCCGGTGTGCTGGTAGTGGTCAGGGCCTGCTGTCAAGGCTACAATGAGGAATGGTGGGGTACACATGGCTGTGTGTGGTAGGTTAGGGTGCCAAGGGAGGAGGAGAAGGAGGTCAGGGTGAAGGAGCATCCCCCCCCCCCCCACTCTGCCCACAGCTGGAGATCTTCTGCCTGCGACACAGCTACCCCTCCTGGCATCAGATACTCAACACTGACACCATTTGCAGGAGCCGCTGCAGGACAGGTGCTTCCCAAGGAGCGTGTGAGTGACACTGCCCCCTCGTGTGACGCTGGCAGAATGCACTTTCACCCAAGTATATGCTTGCACCGGCCCTGGCTAAGCTCACACTTTCCTATTTTTAGAAAGTGATCTGCATTGGATTGCTTTTCAAGTTGTGGTGACAATATGGCTTGTGATTGCAGGGCAACCCCCTCTGGGCTTGAATGGCTGAGTTAGAAAGTCAGTGTCATCTGAACATGCCATGATGCAAAGCATCACAGCATGTGAACAGCCCAGTCCAGCTGTATTGTAGGCTTTATGTGGGCAGTAAAATCTTGACTACTGGTCAAACCAGCATGGTCATTTTTAACAAACTTCTATGGAACCAGCTTTCCAACCATCTCCTCTACTAGAGGCTGCCTCATAGAAGTCCTTGGAGATCAACTGCACAGCGACAGGAAAGAAAATTTCAGCCATCGGACGTGAAGATTTCAGCCGGCCAAATGCTTTTAATTGGAATGGATAGGCAGTTTGTATTTAAAGTTCAGTTATCCTTAGTCCCCATAGTTTTGGATGGATTGGGGGAGGGAGGGGGGTGCTATGAACTGACAGGTTTTTCATTGTTCTCGTTAGAAAAATTGCCCTTCACCTCCTGTCTTTGTGATACCTCTGGTGCCAATGGGACAGGAAGGAGAAGTTTCTTACTTCTTTTCTGTCCTAGTAACAGGACCTAAACTTGAGTTTAGGAGCTTTTGGCATTTACCAAAGCTCCTCAACGCAACTCCATAAAAGCCAGTTCATATACACCAGTCCACATACACAAGACTTATGCACACGGTCGGACATTCCGACCACAAAATCCATCAGATTTTTTCCTGACGGATTTTGTCCCAAACTTATCTTGCATACACACGGTCGCACAAAGTTGTCAGAAAATCCGATCGTTCAGAACGCGGTGACAAAAAACGACGGGACTACGAAGAGGCCAGTAGCCAATAGCTTTCGTCCCCAAATTTATTCTGAGCATGCATGGCACTTTGTGCATCGGAATTCTATACACACGATCGGAAAAAGTCAGATCGGATTTTGTTGTCGGAAAATTTTAGGTCCTGCTCTCAAACTTTTTCCGTCCGAAATTCAGAAGGAAAAAGTCCATTAGAGCCCACACACACGATCGGATTTTCCGACGACATAATCCGATCTGACCTTTTCCATCAAAATGTCTGACCGTGTGTACGGGGCATTAGAGTTTAGGAGCCCCTGCGGTTAGGAGAGCTTCAACCTCCCTCTCCTGAACACACAAAAATCTTGTTCAGCATAGGAACGTTTCAACTGCCGGCCACAGGAAACCACAGAACAATTTTGCAGCGTTTTCCCACCGCTGTTGTAGGCCCAAGACAGCTTTTCGGAAATTGGGTTCCTCTAGAGCAGGGGTGTCCAAACTTTTTTCAAAGAGGGCCAGATTTCATGAAGTGAACATGCGTGAGGGCCGACCATTTTGCCTGACATTTTTTGAACCATTAAAATTAAATGCAAAGGCATACTATTCATTTCATAACATTGATGACAATATATGATGATATATAATATACCGTATTTGCCGGCGTATAAGACGACTGGGTGTATAAGACGACCCCTATTTTTCCAGTGAAAACTTAGGTTTGGGGCTATACTCGCCATATAAGACTACCCCCCTTCCGAGGCAACACCATTTACAAAAAAACATCAGAAACAAAAAAAAAAAACAACATCAGACTTAACATCAGAAAAAGGAAACTGGTGAACTACAAGTCTCAGAGATCCCACAATTGGTAGGCAGCAACAATGAATCCTCTCCTCCAAAGCACCATAAATCATACGTGTATTTTAGGGGAGATCTGGAGCTGGATGTGCAGTACAGGATGCTTTGTTAATATGTAGAGCATCAAGTACACACAGTATATGATGCTGTGTTAGTACAGTAGCGCCAGGTACACTTCAGAATACAGTGTGCAGACAGTGTGCACCACTAGCCAATCACGGCAGGCATTGTATTTTCCTAATCTGTTGATGGATACAAAGCCTGCTCGGATTGGCAGAGGCTGTGACATCAGCCCGCGCCGCTCTGACTCATGTAGCCTGCACGGATTGGCAGAGGTTGTTACCCAATCTGAGCAGGCTTAGTAGGCTCTGTATTCATTAGAGTGCATCGCCCACCGGGATTGGCTGAGCGGCGCATACTGTATACATATTACAATTTTACAGAGCGCCCGGCGGACTGATATCCATCTGGCGGCTTCTTCACCCGGCGTATAAGACGACCCCTGCTTTTTGGCTGTGTAATTTCGGTGTAAAAGGTAGTCTTATACGCCAGAAAATACAGTATATATCTTCTCTTCGCCACTCAGGGTAACAATGAGCTCAGGCGTGTTATGTTTAAAAAATCTCTCTCTCAAAGGAATTGCGTTCCAGTTTGATGTGGCCCCCTCCAAGTATATCCATCCTTGGCCCCCAAAGCTTGAGCGTGTTATGTTTTTTATGTTGTTAATATATCTATCTTCTTTAGCCTGACAAATCCTGAGCGCCACGCTCATTCTTAGTATGAGCTGGGGCATGTGGCGGGGCGTGTTCACAATTCTATGTGCCCGAGCCCGCAAGGAAGCTTACAGCGTGCAGCGCCACCGCCAATCACAGGCACTGTGACATTTCCCCGATCTCTGCATCTGCAGTCCGCAGATGCAGAGATCGGGAATAGTCACAATGCCTGTGATTGGCTCTTCGCGCTGTCAGCTTCATAGCGGTTCTGGCACATAGACTTGTGAACACGCCCAGCCACACGCCCCGCAACACCCTGCCACGGCTCTCATGATTTGTCAGGCTAAAGAAGATAGATATATTAACAGCATAACACGCTTAAGCTTTGGGGGCCACAGAGATTATATATATATATATATATATATATATATATATATATATATATATATATATATATATATATATATATATATATATATATACATACACATATACACACACACGAAAATTCCAAGTGGGGGGCCACATCGCACTGGAACGCGGGCTGCAAATCCAAACGGACTTTGGACATGCCTGCTCTAGAGGGTCCAAGGGGTCCCTTACTCTGTGGCCAACACTTGGAAGAGCTAGCCGTATAAAAACACCCAGGTTTAGCTCTGTAAAGATGGTACACTGTTAGCTAGTGGGAATAATGCCCCCTTGACAGCAGAAGTCAGAAGGGGGTATTTTCCCCAGATCCCCAATAAATTGGTTTTAGCTTGGGTTTTTGTGACCTGAAATTTTCAAGGGTCCCTCTAGGGCAGGGGTCTCAAACTGGCGGCCCTCCAGCTGTTGCAAAACTACAAGTCCCATGAGGCATTGCGAGGCTGGCAGTTACAAGCATGACTCCCAAAGGCAGAGGCATGATGGGACTTGTAGTTCCGCAACAGCTGGAGGGTTTGAGACCCCTGCTCTAGGGTAAACAGATTAAGGAAGGCCGCTATAAGATACAGTGGATATAAAAAGTCTACATACCCCTGTTAAAATGTCAGTGATGTAAAAAATTGCGATAAGAGTTAAAGCATTTCAGAACTTTCCACCTTTAGCCCTGGTTCATACTGTTGCGATTTGACACGACATTTGTGGCGCTGCACCGATTCCCAAAAGTAGTTTCTGTACTTCTTTGGCGATTTCGGGATACGATTTCCATTGACATCTGTGCAGAAACCCGCACAGATGTCGGGACTGACATGCAGGAATGAAATTGTGCGAGTTCCTGCAGTCGGTGAGACATTTTATAGCCATTGAACATTGTCTAACATGGTGAGAGCTTAGATAGAACACTGGCCTTACATGCAATGAATACAACTAAATACTGACAATAGATTACATCTCAAACTATCCAGTACAACAAAGGAAAGGATCCGTTTGGTAATGTGTATTGTATGTTTGCTGCTTCAATGAAAAGCTATAATACAGTGTTTCTGCCATTATGATTGCAGTCAGTTTGTAAAAAGCAACACGTCTTTTATTGATACAAGGCCAATATTGAATGGCCATATTGTTACATTTGAAACAGCTCTTACTGAATGTGGGATGACGATTCAAGCTGTGGGGGGGAGTCCAATGCAGTTCAGTGAATAATTTCAGCATCTGCCATTAGGAATAAACTCCAACAGATGCAGTCAAAGATCAGTATCCAAAAGCATACCGACAATATTGTCAGGATACACTCCACTGCCTGACTGCTGGCTTCACCTTTTAGCACACAGCTCAGAGCCAGACTCAGCTACGCCTGTCCCCTCCCCAGCCAAGCCCTCCAGTGAGTTCTGTAGGAGCAGAGAGGTGACCAACAGTTACTGCTCTCTGCTGCGAGTGGACAGAGCTGACTGATCATCTGTCATGGTATTACTCAGTTCCTGGTCTTAGCGCCAATGTGAGACACCACACAGATGCGAGTATTTTCAAAAAGCAAACACTAAAAATTTAAGCAAAACTAACCAAAAATGATAAAAAAACTGTAAATAAAAATGAAAAAAGGATTCTCCCTGGAAAAGCCATGCTTGAAAAGGAGACATGTCTAGCAATATACAAATATCTAAATGGGGATTCTAGCACAGATGGAAAACAAAGCAGTCTCCGTACGCTTAACCAGTTCGGCTTCAGGGCATTTTTTTTTTAAACTATCATATAAATTCGTATTAAAAAAATAAAAGAAGTAAAAATGAATTTTAGTGCAAAAACACACAATACCCATTTTTAGTTAAACTATAAGAAGGTTTAATCGAGTGAATGGATACCAAACATTCCATAGAATTGTGTG
Source organism: Lithobates sylvaticus (assembly GCA_028564925.1). Lineage (NCBI taxonomy): Eukaryota > Metazoa > Chordata > Amphibia > Anura > Ranidae > Lithobates > Lithobates sylvaticus. Next base: position 66,003,433 of record CM053032.1, on the reverse strand, counting down.
CGCCTGTGAAATGGCCAAAAACGATGGTGCCCAAAAACTCCATAGGTGATGGTTTAAAAGCCTTAACAGCTCATCAGTTTAGAGTTAAAAGCAGAAGTCCCGCAAATTTTTCAGCATAAGTCAGCAGCTACAAATACTGCAGCTGCTGACTTTTAAAATAAGGACACTTACCTGAGCCAGGGTCCAGCGATGTCGACACCTGAGGCCGAACCGTCCCTCGGTCCTTGGATGCTGCCGCCGCCATCTTCGGTAAGGGAATCAGGAAATGAAGCCTTGCGGCTTCACTTCCTGGTTCCCTACGGCGCATGCGCGAGTCGCACTGCGCAATCCGAATGGTCCCTGCTGTCTCTGGGAACCATGCGTGTCCCAGCAGACATCGTGGGGGGACGGGAAGAGGCGCAGACTCCCGTGGGAGTCTATGACCAGAAGTGGTTGCCAATACCTGTCTTAGATGGGTATCTGCACCCCCCCCCTCCCCCCTGAAAGGTGCCAAAAGTTTTGTGTGAACCTCCGCTTTAACTAGCAACACTTTGCTAGAATTATTGTTCTCATTTTGAGTTTGCAGCGATATGTCACATGCGTGGTGCGACTGAAGTTTACACACGCGTGCGCAACCCTGGGCTTGCATTTGCGCAGGTGTGCGGGGCAATGGCAATTTTTTTTAAATATTAAAATTTTACTTTTTACATTTTTACTTGTTTGCTATCACAAGGGTTTAATAAACACCTGTGTGATAGCAATGGGCAAGTGACAAGTACTCTTTATGGAGACATGCCTCCCCTGCCCTTCATCCATCTAACCAAGCACAGATCAGCTCCATTAGCCGTGTCCCTTGGCTGTACTTGCCAGTAAATGTAGCATCTGAACCCGGAAGTGACATCACTTTCACTGTTTGCATGCGAAATCAAGGCATTGATTTGCCTCGCTGGCGGGAGGGGGAAGCACCGTGCTGCCGGATCTGGGAAAGTGATTGGCAGCTCTGGAGATGCCACATAAATTTTACTTTGAGGTCGGCAAAACAAAACCTGCACAAGCTTTGGTCCACTACTGCAGCAATCGGCCTGTGATTAAAAAGGTTCACTGCGCAGGTTAAGATGACACGCGGCCACTCACTTCACAGTGAAGTTGGATGAGAAATGGTTTAACGTTAAAAAAACGGGAAAAGTGGTTTACTGTTCGAACATTAAGGATGTGGCATTCCCTTCCACAGTTGTTGGTGTCAACTGAGAATTGAGAATTTAAAGCAGAGTTCCTAAAGCAGTATTTCTTTTTTTTTTTTTTTTTTTTTTTTTTTAACAGGCATCCCAATCATAATGCATTAATAACCCAAATAAAGGATATATAATGTTTGCTAGTGTACATGAATTGGATCATTTTTTATACTTCCGTTGCCATGATTGTGGGCATGGGAAGCTCAAATCGCAAGCTCTTCCTGGATTAGCGATGGAGAGGTGCATGCTGGGTAACAAGCATGTGCCTCTCGATCTCACGCGATACTCCGGCAGCTGTCGCACCAATTGTTTACCAAGTTGCCATAACCGGCGGCGGGAGGTCCCGCCCAGTTATGGCAACCTAGATAGATCCGCCTTAAAATTGCATAATTTCCTGTCAGGGAAATAACGTGATTTTTGACACTCCTGCCCACCGACTCCTGGGAAATCAGGACTCCCATTTCTCAGGAGTACAGACGAGGGAGGAACTGATGCGGACCCGGAAGTGGCAGATTAGGAGCCACCACATAACAGGGCATTTCTGGCGAGTAAAACATTTTTTTCTCAGGCGGCCAAAGACTCCAGGCGCGCTCAGGCGGCCAAAGACTCCAACTACAACCAATTGGACAGTTTGGGCCTTTGTCCATAACAAATAAAAGCACTAATATTCCAAAAAAAAATAAAAAAAAATTACCAACTTGCTGGAAAATCTATACAGTCTAGCCAATTCTTGTTCTGATTTACTCAAAATGGCTTCCCCTGGACAAAATCTAGACAAATGTAAGCTTAGTTACATCCCACTCAGCAATATTCAGCTGTGACCTTATTCCACAAGGTGTCTAGAAATGATTTCTTAATTGGGCAAAGATAAATGCACTACATGACTGTCAGACCCCTGTGTATGGAGCTAAGAAAATCCATGTCCCGGGGGTGATGCAAAACGTGGCAATAGCAAGCTGCAGAGAGCACAGAGCTCGGTGCACATTGTGTGTCGGAGATCGAGGGGCTGATCTGGCCGGCAGTACAGGGGATTTTTTATTGTGTCTGCTCACACCAGGATGTGGTTTGTTAGGAAGAGACCTCACTGAGAGCTTGCAGATGTTTATACAGATGCAGTTGAGTCATCACAGGGAAGATCGAAATCAGCAATCGCACTGGTGGGAATTAATAGCCTTATGGAGAAACCCACAAAACCTTATTTAATAACGCAGCACAAAGGATAAAGGTGTTGCATGCTGTGACCCATAGCAACCAAATATCCACTTAGAGAGGTTTAGCATAGTCAGGCATATAAACTGATTTGTTTTTTAATTTAATGAAATCGTTTTACTGTGTTTTTTTGCCACCTTGTAAAATCCTCCGTGAGCTTCTGAACCTCTCCTTTTCCCTCTCACTTTTGTTTGGCAACTTCAATTGCAGCCAAGTGCATTGCCCTAAGATCACTACAACACTCATAGTACTAGCCCATCTTGGGACCATAGAGAACTAGTGTAGCCACCCTTTACCAGGAAGGCAGATTGCAGCAGGAAGAATAAAAAAAAATAAAAAATTTATAATATAACATTATATATATATATATATATATATATTATATTATATATATATTATATATATATATATATATTATATTATATTATATATATATATATATATATATATATATATATATATATATAGCGCGTTTTTTTAATATTTTTTTATTCTTTTTACATGGTTATAAAAAAAAAAAAAATGAAAAACGCGCCCCGCCCCGCTGGTGTGCAGAAGCGAAGGTGTGCAGAAGGGCGAGCGGCGCCCCTGCATATGAAAACACACGTGAGGCAATAATTCTAGCCCTAGACCTCCTTTAAACTCAAAACATGCAACTGTAGAATTTTTTTTTAAATGTCGCCTATGGAGATTTTTAAGAGGTTAAAAAAAGTTTGGCACCATTCCACAACAGGTGAAATTCAAAAAAAAAAAAAAAATAAAAAAATAAAAAAAATCGGACTAACTTTACTGTTTTTAAAAAAGAAAAAAGAAAAGTGCACTTGCAAGACCGCTGTGTGACAGTATTGCAACGACCATTTTATTCTCTTGGTGTTAGAAATTTTTTTTTATATATATATATATATATATATATATATATATATATATATATATTTTTTTATTTTTTTTTTTTTTTTTTTATATTTATGGGGGGGGGGGGGGGGGGGGGGGGGGCAAGTAATTTTCCAGCAAAAAAATAATTACTTGTAAACATCAAATATCAGAAAGAGGCTCGATCCTTAAGTGGTTAAAAAAAATGATGATTTAAAATCAAGCTTTTTACTAGCGATTTGAATCAAATCCACTCTGGATACAACTGTACGCAGTTGTGCGCCGAGGCTTCAGTAAAGCACTTGCACGAGCGCATGCTCCAAAATGCATACAATGTGCGTTCAGCACAAACATCCCTGTGGGTGCTTTGCACAGCCCCCGGCACATAACTGCACACAGCCGCATCTGCATGTCCCCGGAGAGCAATAACAGAGGCTCTGCGGCCCCTGTACAGCCGAGTGCACAAGGCCTAAGCTAGGCCACAAGTGAAGCCCATCACCGACATACTATGCTATGCAGCTGTGCCAAAATGGTTTCATTCAGGCAGCATGAATCCAGAGAGGCTCTCACAGGGGGGTCACTGGAAATGTACATCTTCCTCACTCCTGTATCCATCACATTCAAACCCCAAGGCACATCTGAAATCAGATTGTTGACTTTGAGAAGCTTCTTGGTACTTTAGATACCAAACTTTTGTTGCAGAGTGCCTTTAAGGAGCTTTTAAAATGGGTATTGTGGAGGCATAAAAACGTAGCCTTGGGCATGTTTACACTAGGACCAGCGTACACCCACATACAGCTGTATCCGGTCATTCATTTGTACAGATGGTTGTATGCTACACACCTATGGCTCTGAAATACGCCCTACACACCAGTGTGCTTCATCCCTTACTTTGTAAAAACCACACTGCAGGCTGTTGCACGCTGAATGACAATTGCGCGGTCATGCAACACTGTGGAACTATGAAGTAGGAAATCATAATTTTTTTTCCCCAAACAATCCAAGCTTTTTTGGTGTCATTTAGCGCTCACACCATTGCGAACAAAGACATTGCATGCGATTTGCACCCGCACTACTGTGCTGATCACATGCAATGCACTGGATTCGAAATAAATAAAATAAAAAGGGGCAGGGGCTCCCCCCCCGCCCCGCACAGGAATGGGAATCGCATGTGGTCTTCATACCAATGTGATCCGATTCCTGTCCGAATCCACAGGTCACACTGCGATCCGTGAACCGATCTGGGGGCGTCACGAACATTCTATTGGACACCTGCAGTGGTTCGCAGAGGGCAGTGTGAATTGCCTGTGGGAGAGAAGACGCTGAAATCGCACTGGTTCCCGCATCGCTGTAGTGTGAACCCATGCTAAATCACCACTTCGTTTTTCTTGTTTGCACTATAAAACAAACTTTTTTTTTTTTTTTTTTTTAAAATTTTGAAATTTTTCAAAAAAAAAAACATTTTGTTCTGGCTATAACATTTTGCAAATTTTTCATCATAAGGCTATAGGGCACAGGTGTAAAACACAAGGCACGCGGGCCGAATCCGGCCCTCTAGGCCATTTCCTGTGGCCCTCGCACCTCTCCTGCAGCTGCAGGAGAGCGCTGGTCCTCCTCCAGACCCCTACTTTCTGCTTTCAAGCAAGGCATCCAGCTTCTTCCCAGAAGCAGCATAAGGAAAGGGGGTGCACTGTAATGTTTAGGGAGAGTGGGGGACACAACTTCTGATGGTGGGGTGGCTCTTGACATCCAATGTAAGGGGAGGGGATGCGCTGGACATTAATCTTACAGATACAACCGCCCCTTTTGAGGACAATCATAATGCTGATGCGGCCCACAATGAAATTGAGATGGACACCCCTGCTATAGGGTCCAAAAACTATGGTATATATCTGAAAATTGATCAATCCTGATGTACTGACGGCCCATCTCATTTCTTGAGAGCCGAAAACGCCAGAACAGTACAAATACTCCCCAAATGACCTCTTGTTGGAAAGCAGACAGTCCAAGGTATTTAGTAAGAGGCAGGTTTTTTTTAAAGTTGTAATTTTTTGTATCTTTTTTGTGATCGACTTCTGGACAACCAGCCTGTCGGATTTTCCCTGATTGATGAGCTCCGCAAGCTATAGCCTGCAATGCTGATCAGTGTGTTCTGACGGAGGGGAAGTCTCCCTGCTGTCACACAATAGCTCAGCAGGGAGGATTCCCCCATCACCATTGAATGTTCAATTTCCCGGGGTTGTGCTTTAGCCCAGGTTCACACTGAGCTGTGAGAATGAAGCCATGTGAGTTTAGCTGAACTCCTGCAGGTCACTCCCGATGTCAGACACGATTTCAGAGACATCTGTGCAATTTTCTGCACAGATGTCAATGGAAATCGCAAATAGTACAGAAACTACTTTTTGAAATCAGTGCAGCGCTGCACCGATTAGGACAGTGACATTTATGGCAATTGCCACCGATTTGATAGGTCAAAATACTCCAGTGTGAACCAAGGCTTAAGGCAGTAGTGCCACATTGTGTAACATACAACACCTGTTCTAATAATTCTTCTCTACCAGAATGCAAGTAATATGTAACAAAAGGCAAGACCATCCATACAGCTGGACAGCAGCTCCCCCTGCAGGCTATCCTGTGCACACAATTTGACATTTAAAAAAGGCCAAGTCCACCATAAAAATAAAAAAAAAAAAAAAAAAAAAAAAAAATTGCAGGAATAAATAAAAAAGTGCATTTATTATTTTTTTGCACACAAGCCTGCAAAGCATTGCACCCATGATCAGTGAATGTCAGGGGCTGAAGCCTCTTCTTCCAGCTTTCTGTCCATACTGACAGACAAGTGTCAATGGACTACGAGTGCGGGGATTACCACACTTGTGTTGAAATACCAGTTCATCTGCCGTGGCAGAAAATGGGACTTTCAATTCGCTCATTTACAGATCTCCGAATGATGCGACTGCAGTCAAAGCTTCACACAGCTGCCCCAATTTAAAAAGTGACAGTAGCTTGGGTGGGAGTATAACCCCTGCACGATGGTCACAGGAAGGTTGGATGATGGTGGTGGGGATGAGTCTCATTTGCAAAATGAGACACCTCAAATGTTGGTGTATTATGGAACAGGATACAAAAAGTGGAGAAACCTTCAGGCAGAAAACAGCCAGGGGAGAGAGAGGGAAGGGGCAACACTTGGGGTGCATACACAGGTGTTAACCAGTGACCCCCCCGAGATGACAAAAATAAAATAAAAAATAAAAACACCCAAAAAATGTTAAGGCAGTAAACTGCAAAAGCCCACACAAATCGATTGCACTACACGTGAGGTATAGTCATGAAGTCTTGAGGTCAGGACTGTGTGCAGGCCAGTCAAGTTCCTCCACCTCAAACTCACTCATCCATGTTTTTATGGACCTTGCTTTGTGCACTGGAACAGGAAGGGGCCATCCCCAAACTGTTCCCACAAAGTTGGGAGTATGAAGTTGTCTTGGTATGCTGATGCCTTAGGAGTTCCCTTCAATGGAACTAAGGGGCCAAGCCCAACCCCTGAAAGACAACACCCCCCAACCATAACCCCCCCCCCCTCCAATAAATTTGGACCAGTGTACAAAGCAAGGTCCATAAAAACATGAGTGAGTTTGTAGTGGAGGAACATGACTGCCCTGCACAGAGTCCTGACCTCAACCCAATAGAACACCTTTGGGATGAATTAGAGTATAGATTAAGAGCCAGGCCTTCTCGCCCAACATCAGTGCCTGACCTCACAAATGCACTTCTGGAAGAATGGTCAAACATTCCCATAGACACTCCTAAACCTTGTGGGCAGCCTTCCCAGAAGAGTTGAAGCCGTTATGTTGCAAAGGGTGGGCCAACTCAATATTGAACCCTACAGACTAAGGCTGGGATGCCATTAAAAAGGTCATCTGTGTGTAAAGGCAGATGCCGTAATGCTTTTGGGCATTAGGAAATTTTTTCTTCCCTCGAACAACTAAATTTCTAACAGTACACCATATGTGGCTTTTATCTGGGAAAAGTCCATTCATGCCCAAATCAAATGCCAACAGCGAATTACGTTTTTAAATACTTTTGAACATTCATCAAGTCATTGAATGTTTTGTTTAATACAAATATTTGTACAAACCTACACGATAAGATTTCCAACTTAAACACTTCCCACAGAGCCTATTGCAATAGGATGGCTGGGCGGGACATTTGTCATTCTGGGTGGAGTCATAGGGTTCGCCCCAGGACTTGCCACCGGCTGTGTCCATTGGACATAGCAGATAACTGATCGGCGTACAAGCCCACTGCAGGTACCATGTGATCGCTGTGACCAATCACAGCAGATCACATGACAAATTGTACACAATGAATGGCTGCCTTTTATGCCATTCATTGCGCACAACTGTGTTGCTAGCTGCGATTGGCCCTGTCTGTACTATGTGATCACTGTGACCAGTCTATACCATGCGATTAGCTGCAGCTAATCACAATAGTAAACACTGAATAAATCAGTTTCATTCAGTAAAAATGGTTGCTTATCAGTGAAATGCACTGGTATAAGCCTTGATGTGCAAAAAAAAAAAAGAAAAAGAAATCCTGATCACTTTCTCCAGAGTAGTACCGTGTTACTATAGTAATACTGTATTGCTCTGGTCAATGTGTTTAACAGCTTCCCGCCCAAGGACGTCGTATGACCTCATAGACTGAGTGGGGATATCTGAACAATGCCTACAGCTACAGGCACCCATTCAGTTATCTTTTTTCAGCCAGCGATTCTGTGCACCGTAAGAACAATCATAGCAGCAGTTCAGCCACTTGATCATTCTTACAGGTTACAGGCGGTGGGAGGGGACATATCGTATGATTGGCGAGCCGGAGAATGAATCGGTCGCCACCGCAAGTTGATCATAGAGATTTCTGGTGACCAGATGTCCCCCAGCCTTCGGGGGCACGTGCGCGATGTTATGACATCACGTCCGGGCAAATGTAAACAAAGCCAGGGGCTCGGCTGGAAAGGTTGAGACTTTTTTTTGGATCTTGGCCTTTTCAGCCTGGAGGAGAGACCCTACATCTCTCCATAAACAGGATCTGTCATGCACTATTCCTATTACAAGGGATGGTCACATAAGTGATCAAAAAAAAAAAAACGAACGCATACACAAGTCGCGCCCACATATGTAAACTGGGTTCAAATCACACGTGAGGCATCACCACGTGCGTTAGAGCAAGAGAAACCATTCTAGCCCAAGACCTCCTCTAACTCTAAACTGGCAACCTGTAAAATATTTTAAAGGAACGCCTATGGAGATTTTTTAAGTACCAAGGTTTGGCGCCATTCCACGAGTGTGTGCAATTTTAAAGTGTGAAATGTTAGGCATCTATTTACTCAGCATAACATCATCTTTCACATTATACAAAACAATTGGGCTAGCTTATTTTCCCCCTTTTTTTTGTTGAAAAAAACATAAACACTTTTTGAAAAATAACTGCGAAAATACCATGCAACGTAAAAAGTTGCAACGATTGCCATTTTATTTCAAGAGTCTCTGCTAAAAAAAACAACATTAATAATTGAGGGTTCTGAGTAATTTTCTAGAAAAAAAAAAAAAAAAAAAAAAAAAACATTAATAATTGAGTAATTTTCTAGAAAAAAAAAAAACTTAATTTTTTTTTTTAAATCCTGTCACCAGTAAGTGTCCCTGATCACTGCCACACCAGTTATATGATGCTGCTGTACTGCACTGGTGAAATGTTTTTCATTTATTTTCCAAAAAGAAATGGGGTGTCAGCAAATCAGGATAGATAAATAAACCATAGTTTGTGGACTAACTTTCCTACAGACTAAAACACGAATCTGGGTTATTTTCACTAAACAAATTAACAGAATAAACTTAAATATTATGAACGTATTTTCGGTCAAAATATTTGATCTTTTTTTCATTTAGCAAAATATAAAAAAAAAAAACATAATAAAATTATTCTGGCCAATGAAATGACTTAAACACTTGATGCACCTAAATGCATTATGCGAGTTTACAAGCGGCAACCGTTTTTTCCGCCAAACCACTGCTGCCTGCAAGAAAGGCGTTTCTCGGAGAGACCACAACGTCCATGAGGCCTTACAGTACAGACGACACCAAAAGGTGTCCAGTACAGTAGATCAGTATTCCTTACCAATCAATACAAATGAAAGGGACAAAAATCAGTAGGCATTTGCACGCAAGTTTACAAAAAAGGGGGGGGGGGGGGAATACAAAGCCTTTGATATCAAATGAAACAAGACACAAAACAAAAAATTGCCAATAAAAAAAAAGGTAAACGTCAGATGACAGAGCACAATGTTCCTCAAAAGTGAAAGCTGCGTTCATATTGCCCCACCTAGTGTATGCTATTGGTATAACAGGAATTCCTGAAATACTTTATCAGCCTGTCTAGTAACCTGCAGTAAACTCGGAGGAACTGAACGCAAATATTTATATCCAGACAGACATTGGGTAGTTTATTACTCAGGAAATGATCTGGAATAGAAAGTCTTATCCCAAACACAGACTCAAAGTTCATAAGCGTTTGATAAATAGACTGTAAATTGCAGCTGTGCCCTCTGTACTGCTTTACTCTGGAAGGGTTTACTAGTAGAAGGGATTTTCCCAATTGCCCTACTAATATAAAAGGGCCTTCAGACTGAACTTTGGAAGGTAATGTACAAAGGAGAGGCTACATGAAAACATACAAACTCTTTCTAGCACTTGCAGTAATTCTGGTTTTAGTAGATGTTTGTTTACAGGAAAAAAAAAACAAAAATCAATACCCTACAAGTCAACTACAGATAATGCAAGTGTTTTAGCAAAGGATCATTAAAGCAGCCCATCAGTTTTTTTTGTTCAACCATTTCATTGAAACAACAAAAACATTTGCGCGCGCACACACACACACACACCTGCTCAGCGATTGTATTCTGACAGCAGGGAGCTTTTCCCACCATCAGAATACAGTGATCAGCACTGCAGGCTATAGCTGGCAGCACTGATCGAGTGGGGAAAATGTGACAGGGCAGCTGTACAGAAGTTGAACAACCTTCCTGCCCATGCATGTATCAAAATTCGGCCAAACCGTCTGAATTTCGAACAGCGTATGGCCAGCCTAAAGCTTCTGCCTCTCCTCTTTATACATGGATATAGACCAGGGGTAGGCAACCTGGGGCCCTCCAGCTGCTGCAGAACTACAAGTCCCATCATGCTTCTGGGAGTAATTGTAACTGCCAGCCTTGCAATGCCTCATGGGAAATTTATTTTAACAGCTGAGAGGACCCCAGTTTGTCTGTCAGAACACAATAGTTTAGTGGCGAGATGGCTGTACTAACATCGGATTGTTAGTGCAGGATCTCCAAAGCTCTTCAGTTTTTTTTCGTTCAGCCCGCACCCACACAACGGATCATGTGTACTAGGCTTAAAATGATACTAAAGTAAAAAAAAAATTAAATTTCAAAATAAACAAACATATTATACCTCCCTGCTATGGAATTGCACAGAGAAGCCCCAATCGTCCTCTTCTCAGGTCCCTTGGCAGCGCTCCCGCTCCCTCCCTCCCTCCTGCCCCCACAGCAAGCAGCTTGCTATGGGGACACCCGAGCCAAGGCTCAGTGTGTCCATTCAGACACAGAGCCGCGGTTGGGGCCCACCTTCTCTTATTGGTTCACCGACTTGGACAGCAATGGGAGCCAATGGTGCCCTGCTGATGTCTCAGCCAATGAAGAGAGAGTCCTGGGCAGCCGAATCTCTTGTGCAACATCGCTGGATTGAGATGGACCTCAGGTAAGTATTAGGGAGGCTGCTGCACACTAAAGGTTTATCTTCATGCATAAAAAAAAATAAAAAAATAAAAGAAAACTTCCACCAGCTATGTGCGGCCTTAAAGTGGTTCTACGGTTGGAAGGTAAGAAAATTAGCTGGATTCCCCCATCAACACAGTCCATGTTGGGGTAGGGAGCTCTTAATGCTGGCAGAACACAACGATTACTGCTAGCGGGTATAGCTGCCGGCAAAAAACGCATGCCAAAAATCCACTTGTACACAAGCTGATTGATAGATTGACTTTGGTACATTCAGCCTGCCCATACATAGATTAAAATTGACCTTAGCACCTAGCATACTTAAACAAAACAACCCTGCTGCTTTATTTGCAGAAAACGTAAGTAACGTTAGCGCTGAACTCCAGGTGTGGTCTTTATTGTGTAGTTATATTGGTCCAATGCACATCTTGGACCTGAGGGATCACTGTGAAAGGTGACGATCTCTGCATTAGTTGTGCCCAGTGGCTTCCCTTCTGCATGGTGACCACAGAGTTGCTTGCTTGGCATGGTAACCATTTACAAAAAATGGTATTTTCTTTAATACAAGGCATTCTGATTGGATGAGGTAGGGAGGGGGGGGGGGGGAGAAATATGGCAGTGACATCAATCTCTACCACATTCAGAGAACTCCTTGTATTCAATGAAAAATAAGCAGTATACAGGAGGGAAACTGAACAGGTCCCAGAAGAGAAGCTGGTGACAATTACTGTAGTAGCAGCAACCACCATCTACCGCAGTCCCTCAGGCAGGAGATGCAGGATTTACACGGGTCCAGCTTTGGGACCAATGTAACCACGCAATAAGCATATCTAAACTTCAGATTTAAAATGCTGAGGAGTCATGTTTACCATAAATTAACTCTGTCTGTGCTGGCAAATCTCAACATCAGTTGTAACCTAGATGTGCATGGTCTGTCATAACAAAGGGATAAAGTTCTCTGGGCTTGGGTTTTACAACTTATGAATAAAAAAATAAATGTAAAAAGTCCCTTAATTGCCCATTGCAAGCTGTATTGAAGACAAGCAGCTGCCTACAGAGTCCTATATATAAACCTGCTCAACAGGAATAACTAGAAAAAGAGAAGTTTTTAAAATAATTTTTTTATATACTGTGTAAAGGAGAACGCAAAACGCACCGGGGTGTTGTATAAAGGCACTTGAGGCTCTGTGCAGAATTCTGGCAAAAAGACAGTGCGCCCAACACACATGTGGTCCTTGTCCTGGAAGACTACTGGGGAATTATGGGAGTTTGGTAGTGAATGTCTGGAACAGTACTCACTGAGCTGACCAGTAAATTGACTCATACTTCTCAATATTTCAGATTAGATAAAAGTGTATACCTCAGCCATGTAAGCCTGCAGAACTTTTAACCAACAAATATCCAGAGCCTAAAATATAAGGTGTTTAAGGGATTTGCACAACTATGACAAGTTCGCACAGGCTGTGTTTTTGGATGGCAGGTAATTTGACAGGTGTGGTGCTGTCTTAGCTGTATTTTAATACTAAAAAATATAAAAACCCCTGAATATTGTTCGTAGCATATAAAAAGATTACAAGAACTATAAAAAAAAAAATACCTAGTTAGACTTACCGGTGACGGTATTTCTAAGAGCCTTTCAGGACAACCCTGGAGAGAGCGCAGCTCCACCCACTTTGAGGAAACACTTGCATTTTTTCTTTAAAGCTCCTCCTCTTCCACCATGGCCTCAGTTATTGTTACCTCCGGCATACTGGAAGATAAAGCACAGAGAACACAAACAAACCATGACAGATACTTGTATCATCTTTAAACATAGAAACACAAGGGAGGGAACTAGGCGTTGTCCTGAAAGGCTCTTAGAAATACCGTCACCGGTAAGTCTAACTAGGTATTTTCTCCAGTCGCCTTTCAGGACAACCCTGGAGAGGATAACCGAGAAGCTTACCCTAGGGTGGGACCACTGCCTGCAGTACCTTCCTGCCGAAGGCTTGATCCGCAGCTGACAGCAAGTCCAGTCTGTAGTGCCGAAGGAAAGTTGAGTAACTTGACCACGTGGCCGCCTTGCAGATTTGATCAGGCGTAGCACCGGCCCTCTCGGCCCAAGACACTGCTGTTGCCCTAGTGGAATGGGCAGCAATTCCGGAGGGAGGGGATTCTCCTCTAGCTTTGTATGCCTCCGAAATTGCCTCTCTAAGCCACCTACCTAGAGTACTCTTGGAGGCTTTTTCCCCTTTTCTAGTACCTGAAAAGATTACAAACAGAGCATTCGTCTTCCTGAATTCCCTAGTAACTGCTAGGAAATGGAGAAGACACCTCCTTACATCTAAGGTATGAAAGGCCTCCTCCCCTGTGTTGGTAGGGTTGGAGGAAAAGGTAGGCAACACTATTTGTTGGGTACGATGGAACTCTGAAGATACCTTGGGAAGAAAGGCTGGGTCTATCTGCAGCACTATCCTATCGGGAAAAATCCTTAGGAAAGGCTCTGTAACTGCCAGAGCCTGTAATTCGCTCACTCGTCTAGCCGACGTAATGGCTATTAGGAAAATTGTTTTTAAAACTAAATTTTTTAAACAAGAGTCCTTAAGAGGTTCAAACGGAGCTCCCGTTAAACCCTGAAGGACTATGGATAAATCCCAACTGGGAAAATTCCTGAGGGGAACTGGCCTATTCCGTGCCATTGCCCTGAAAAACCTGGAAATTAAAGCTTCCCTGGAAAGGGTTTTTTCTAAATAAACAGAAAGGGCCGCCACCTGAGTTTTCAGGGTGCTGGCTGCCAAACCTTTCTCCATTCCTTCATGGAGAAATTCCAGTACTGAACTGGTACTTTTCACCTGGAACCCTCTAAGAGTACAATACGAGTTGTACTTCTTCCAGACTTTCAGGTAGATGGCCCGAGTCACTTCCTTCCTGCTTGAGAGTAAAGTCCTTACTAGTCCCTCAGACAAACACTTAGCTCTCAAGAGATCCTCTTCAGAAACCAGGCGGTTAGCTGCAGCCTGCCTGCCTCTGGATGGATCACTGACCCTTGTGTCAGAAGGTCCTGCCTGACTGGTAGCCTCCACGGGGGTTCTGTGGCTAGATTTAGAAGAGCCGAGAACCAGGGTCTTTTTGGCCAGAAGGGCGTGATGAGAATCATGCTGGTCCTCTCTTCCCTGAACTTCCTCAGGACCACCGGTATCAGAGGAAAGGGGGAAAGGCATAGCACAGACGGTAATGCCAAGGATGGGCTAATGCATCTAGACCTATGGCCTGATCTTCTCGGTGAAGAGAAAAGTATTTTTGGACCTTGTGGTTTTGCTGATTTGCAAACAGGTCCACCTGGGGGAAGCCCCAAGTACTGGCGATCATCAAGAAGACTTCCTGATTTAGGCTCCATTCTGCTTCCACCAGTCTCTTCCTGCTGAGAAGATCTGCCCAGAGATTCAGAGAGCCCTTTAGATGGACTGCTGAGAGGGAGGCCACGCTTTTTTCTGCCCATGCGAATAGATGCCTGGCTAATTCCATGAGACCCCTGCTCCTGGTCCCCCCTTGTTTTAGGACATATGCTACTGTTGTCATATTGTCCGACAAGATCTGTACATGCTGTCCCTCTACTACGTGCTGAAAAGCCCGAAGAGCCAGCGACACAACCTTGAGTTCTCTCCAATTCGAGGATCTCCGAGACTCTGCCTTGGACCAAGTCCCTTGGACCGTCAGCCCGTCTAGGTGGGCTCCCCAGGCACTCGCGTCCGTCGTCAGGCGCTTGTCTAGCGGCCAGAACCAGGGAAGGCCCTTTGTGAGATTGGCTGTGTTTCGCCACCACCACAGAGCCCGTTTTACTTTTGAGGTGAGGCTGAACTTCTTTTCTAGTGGAACCCGATGAGACCAGACCTGCAGGATTTCTGCCTGAAGAGGTCTGGAATGGAACCGGGCCCACTGGACAGCTGGGATAGAGGCTGTAAGGAGACCTAACACCCTCATGGCTGATCGGACTGAAACCACCTGGTTCGTCTGAATTTGTTTTACTGCCGTCAGGATCTTTTCCACCTTTTCTTGCGGAAGAAAAACTTTTTGCAGGGTAGAATTGATGGTGTACCCTAGAAAAACTACTTCCTGGCTTGGAACCAGGTTTGACTTCTCCAGATTGAGAAGCCACCCTAAGTCCCCCAGGTGAGCCTGTGCTATCTGAAGATTCGACAGCACCTGTTCCCTGGAGTCCGCAAAAAACAGGAGATCGTCCAGATATGGGACCACTGAGATTCCCCTCAACCTCAGTGGCTCCAGGGCTTCCGCCATGACCTTGGTGAAGATCCTGGGGGAGGACGACAGCCCGAACGGCAAGGCCCTGAATTGTAGGTGCCAGACTGACGACCCTAGATTCACTGCCAACCTGAGGAACCTTTGGGAGGATTGGGCGATCGGGACATGTAGATAGGCGTCCCTCAGATCCAGGGAGGCCATGAAGCAATTTTTGGATAACAACCTTGTTATTGTATGGATTGTATCCATGCGGAAGTGCTTGTATCGTATCGATTGATTCAGAATTTTTAGATTCAGTATCAATCGCTATTTGCCCGAAGGTTTTCTCACTAGGAAGATGTGAGAATAAAACCCATGGCCTTCCTGTTCCTTTGGAACCTGAACGATCACCTCCTGTTGAATCAGATCCTCCAAAAGGCTCCTCATGGCAGAGGCTTTGTCCTGATCCCTCGGAAGGGTTGTGACATAAAATCTGTTTGGGGGAATGTTGGAAAATTCCAGGCTGTATCCCTGTGCCACAATGTTCCTCACGAATTGACTTGAACACTGGCTCCATTGCGGAAGGAAGGCGGACAACCTTCCTCCCACTGGAGCAGAGCAGTCACTTATCCTTAGGGGGTTGACTGGAGGGAGTTTTGAACAAAATTCCTCCTTTACCTCTACCCTTCTGGGGGTTCCAGCGACTTTTGCTGTCTTCCCCACCCTTACGGGACTGTTGAACAGGACGAAAATTCCTTTTGCCTGCCTGTTTTTTCTTTGCAGGAAAGGCCTTCTTTTTGTCTGCTGTTCTGTCCAGCACTATTTCCAGCTCTGGCCCAAACAGCAGATCCCCTGAAAAGGGCAGACCACACAACCTAACCTTGGAGGCTGTGTCACCTGACCACGTTTTAAGCCAGACGGCTCTCCTGGCGGAATTCACCAGGGCCGCAGATCTGGCTGCCATTTTGATGGACTCCGCAGAGGCATCAGCCATGTATTTCACCGCTCTAAGGATTAGTGGAAAGGATTCCATCAAGTCCTTACGTGGTGTGCCTGCTTCCACGTGGCTCTGCAATTTATCTATCCAACACTCTAAATTCCTAGCCACCACCGTGGATGCCATAGCTGGTTTGAGGCTGGCAGATGCTGAATCCCATGCCCTCTTTAAAAGAGTATCTGCTCTTTTATCCATGGCATCTTTGAGAACCCCCATGTCCTCAAAGGCCAAGTCTGTCCTACGCGATACCTATGAAAAGGCTGCGTCCACACGTGGTTTTTTGTTCCACACCTCTGACTCTTTTTCGTCAAAGGGAAAGCGTCTTTTCTGGCTCTTAGAAAGGAAAGGACCCCTCTCTGGGTCCTTCCATTCTTTTTTAACCGTGTCTGTCAACACCTTATGAACAGGAAAAACCCTGGATTTAACCTCATCCAGCACCTGATGCATTCTATCGTGTACAGACAACTGGACTTTTTCCTCCTGGATGTCCAGGGTCGTATAGATAGCCCTCAGGAGGTCATCTACCTCCTCTAAAGACAGCTTGTACCTGGAACCACGGCTGTCATCCTCCTCTTCAACCTCCTCCTCTGAATCTCTGAGGGAAGGGAGAGTACTTGCCCCTTCATCCTCTGAGTCCGCTACCTCCCTCTGCCTGGAGGTGGATGCTCTAGGACTTGCTGGTGGTTGCTGGCTACCGCCCTGACCTGCTGGACTGTGAACCAACAGTGTCTTGACGGAGCTTAACGAGCTCGCTATCTCTTGCACTGAAGAAAATAGCTCGCCGTATTGCTGAGAGGACTCCTCCTCCACTATCTCCTTGATACAAGACCTACATAAAGCCTTCTGCCAAGATTCACGCAAAGGGTTCTTGCACACAGGGCATCTCTTTCCTGGAGGGTTTGCTTTACTTTCCCTGAAACCGTTTCCTAGGGACAGAAATAAAAGCTTGTTTACTACTAATCCTAGTGCTATGATAAACCACCACCAGACAGAAAAAGTAACCACCTGTGTGCAGCAACCACCTAACTACAGGACTGAAGGAAGTGACCTCAGACCCTGTAGTGACAGGACCCCCCTTGGGGAGGAATGAAAACAACCAAACAGGAGAAAAACAGCCCATAAGGAGAAGAATCAAAAGCACCATTGTGCCCCTCTTACCTGGGCCTGACCGGTGCTTGGGGTGCCTGTCTCCACCGTTGCTGCAGATCTCTCATCCATCTTGTTGCAGAGAGCGCAGCGGGGCGAATGAACTAAACAGCCGCTTTTTACGTTTCCCGGGCTCAGCGTCACTACGCACGCCGGAAGCGGAAGCACCAGTCTGTAGACCCGCCCCCTGACCCTTGCGTTCCAGACGACCGGAACCACAGTCGTCCCGCCCGCACAGGAAGCCGCGTCACTGGCCGCCGCGTCATCCGCCCGCCAGGGGACCCAATCCGCAAGCCGTACCGCGCAGCGCGCGAGATTCGAACGGCCCCAGGGGTACAGACGCCTCGACTTCCTGCCGGCCACCGCTCCCGTGAGCTGGAGAAGGTCGGGGACTCCGGAACCCCCCCCGCCCCCCCCGCTCGTACTAGGGGGGGCTGGGATGGTCTGCTGCAAGAAAAATTTGCAAGTGTTTCCTCAAAGTGGGTGGAGCTGCGCTCTCTCCAGGGTTGTCCTGAAAGGCGACTGGAGAATAAAGTAAAAAATTAAAATAAAAAGCCATATATGTTAACATGCTATATACAAAGAAAACTGAAAAAAAATAATGAGTTATCCATCTCCATCTAGGCATGAATCTGTACACAGCCAATTCGTTTTGGGGACTCCAAGCCCCCTTCATCAGGGCTGGAACTGGAGAAAACTGTTTTATATAAAGTCAGTAAATTTATGGTTTTGAACACTATATACCGTACTTTATGCCTATATACCCAAGTTCACACTTGCAAAAAGTTCCAACACCGACATTAAAATGCAAACCAACCCCTACAGTGCGCATTAAAAAGCACTCCAGACGCCCTATGACAGAAATTACAAATTTTAAGGTGGTCACTGCATCAAGGAGTGTAAACTTTCCAATAGGGAAACTTGAAGAGGGGGGATGTTCACTCTCACATTCTGTTTCCAGAACAGGAAGCGAAGGGATGTCTCACCTTTAGGTCCCTTTCACACTGGGGCGGGGAGATGCGGTGACGGTAAAGCAGCGCTATATTTAGTGCTGCTTTACCGTCGTTTTAAACCGCGGTATTCGGCCGCTCGCGGTGCGGTTAAACCCCCCGCGAGCGGCCGAAAAAGGGTTAAACACCCCCGCAGAGCGCCGCCGTAGTGTCCCATTCAAATCAATGGGAAGGAGCAGTATAGGAGCGGTGAACACACCGCTCCTATACCGCTCCAAAGATGCTGCTTGCAGGACTTTTTTTGCCGTCCTGCTAGCGCACCGCTCCAGTGTGAAAGCCCGCCGGCTTTACACTGGAGTTAAAGGGGCCGGATTTTTTCAGGCGGTGAACAGGCGCTATTTTTAGCGCTGTACCACCTGAAAAACGACCCAGTGTGAAAGGGGCCTTACTGTAAGATAGCTTAGGTTAGCAGTAGAATTAAGGCCTCATACACACAGGGCGTTTAAAAAAAACGAGCTACCAAGCCAGTACCAATGGCAGGAAAAAGCAGCTGTAAAAATGCACTTTTAGAAGCGTTTTGCATTTGGTGTTAATGCGAGTTTAGCAGCGTTTCTCTGCCCTCTTATTTTACACTCCCAAATCTAATTACTACAGATTAAAAATGCTTGACGCAGCATAAACACTCTATACAGCATTAACGTGCTGGAGTTTTTACAGCTGTAGTATGCTGCTTTTCTCCAGAATGCACTGGCCCAAAAAAATTTGAAAAAAATTTGACTTTTTTTATTATAGCAAAAAGTCAAAAATATTTGTTTCAAAAATCTTGTTTATAGCGCAAAAAATAAATCCTTCCAGTCCTTAAAGTGTTA
Organism: Lithobates sylvaticus; assembly: GCA_028564925.1. Classification (NCBI taxonomy): domain Eukaryota; kingdom Metazoa; phylum Chordata; class Amphibia; order Anura; family Ranidae; genus Lithobates; species Lithobates sylvaticus. The sequence goes on along the minus strand of CM053032.1, from coordinate 65,984,138 downwards.
ACCCCCCAAAAAAAATGCACATCCTGGTGCTTTAAAGCAGATTAAACAGCTCAGTGCTTGTGCTGTGTAATCTCCCCCCTCTAAACTGTTAAAAAGACACCCTAAAATGTATTCATCAGTTTAGGCCAATAGGTAATATTCTTCGCAATAAGCGTATATTGAGTGGTTTGCACAAAAAGTTATAGCATCTACACAATAGGGGATAGCTCTATAGCATTTTAAATTATTTGTTTTACTAGTAATCAGCGATTTTTAGCGGGACATTGCGGCGGACAGATTGGACACTTGATACCAGTGACATTTACAGCAATCAGTGCTATAAAAATGCAGATTACTGAATAAATTACACTGGCAGAGAGGGGGCAATCAAGAGCTTAAATGTGTTCCGACCTGGGAGGGGACTGACTGGGAGTACAGAGAGATTGCTGTTCCTAATCAAACAGATGATCACTCTGTAATCCCCTGACAGAACGGGGATCTGTGACAGATCCCCGTTCCGACTCTCTGGAGCAATCGTGGGTGGCCGGGGGACATGCTCATTAGCTCTGGAACAGTGTGCACGCCCACTGTATATTGCACGAAGCGACGTACACCTACAGCGATTCGCGCAATAGAGCAGACCTGCTGCCGTATAACTATGGCAGCTGGTGAGCAAGTGGTTAAATTCTAGCTTTCCCAAGAGCAACTCCGGCCAGCTAAGGAGACACAAGAACACATCAACAATACAACAGTTCCTGTGTCGAGACCCCCCCAGACCTCATTTAGATGGGTAACCAGCATTGTCCTGAAAGACTACGGGAAAAGACTTTACCGGCAAGCGCAACTTTGGTTTTCCACCCAGTGTCTTTCAGGACAGCCACCATGAGAGGATAAGTGAGCATCTCATTAGGGCAGGACTATGGCCTGCAGGACCTCTCTCTCAAAACACTGGTCTTTTGACAACAGGTCCACCCTGTAATTTTTTTCAACAAAGGTGGTGAAACTGGACCACGGTGCCATTCTGTAGATTTGCTTTGGCGTCGCTCCAGCTCTTTCTGCTTGCAAAGCCGCCATAGCTCTAGTGGAGTGTGCCTTAATGCCTATGGGAACCTCTTTGCTTGCCAAAGTGTATGCTTGGCCAACCTAAACCACCTAGCCATCGGTACATGTGGGAGGCCTTATAACCTTTTCTTGCCCAAAAAATAAAACAAACAAGGAATCTGTCTTCATGACCGTTTTTTTTTTCACAAATTGAAGGACGCAGCGCCTTACATTCAAAGTGTGAAACTAAAATTCCCTCTCCCCCAAGAACAAAATGTGGGCAAAAATATTTCTTGGCTTCTATGGAACTTTAAAGCCATTTTTGGAAAAAAAAGGCCAGATCTGTCATGAAGACTATTCGATCTGGAAAAACAAATGAAAAAAATAAATAAATAAATAAATAAATAAATAAATAAATAAATAGGAGGTCTAACCGAATGCTTCTAGCTCATTGACCCTCCTGGTGGTGGTTAATGCCACAATGAAAAAAAAATTCAAAAAAAAGGTTCAGAGTTAAACATTTTAAGGAGCACTCTTCCAGAGGCTTGAAGGGACGAACCCCCACCAGGACCTGCAAAACTAGGAGACAGATCCCACTTTGGGAAGTGTGGCCCCTGAACTGGCCTTTGCCTACCCAGTGCCTTGAATCTCACCACCCACAGGTTTGTGCCCAGCGGTTTTTCCAAAAAGGCACAGAGGGCTGAGACCTGGCTTTTTAACGTGCTTCGGGCTAAAACCTTGCATGCCCCGCACTGCAGGAATTTTAACACCGCAATGGGACAGGTTTTCCAGTATATCAGGCGTGTCTTTCTGCTATTAAGCAGAGTGGACACTAACCTGTCTGAGAAGCCTTTAGATTTTAGCAGCTCTACCCGAGGACAAAATACCGGTCCCTGCGAGAGACAATCCTCCCGGCCTGGCAGCATCTAGGGGGTTCTGCCACTAGTTTTAGAACTGAGAACCAGGGTCTTCTGGGCCAGTGTGGTGCCACGAGAATCAGGGTTGTGTTTCCGTGAAAACTTAGAACAGCTGGCAGCGGGGCTGGCTGGGGGGGGGGGGGCGGGACTAAATAGCACCTGGGGAAATGCCAACTTTGCATTAGGGCATTCACCGTAAGATTTGCCAGGACTAGAGATCCCAGCAGGGAACTAGGTCCTTACTCCTGACTAGGCAGAAAAAAAACTGAAAGCCTATAGCAGAAAGGGGGGGGGGGGGTGTATAACACCTAGGACTGCCAAGTCTTTTTTCTGCCTAGTGCGCTACTCCTGTAGGGGGGGGGCGATATAACCCTATGGTTCTGAATAAGGAAGTGCTGTGTGTCAATGAACGAATAAAAAACATTTGTTATTGCAGTACTAACTTTCTGGCAGCGGTTTACTTCAGCTTAAAAAAAAAGTCAGAACAGCAATCAGATTAGTAGTTCATCAGCATCAAGATGGCAGCTACTATAATGCCTTTCCCCGGTCATACAAGAAATCACAAAAGCAAAGTTGTATGTCCTCTCAGCAGAGCACAGGTGCAAAGCACATTAGAACAGGTGTAAAAGTCACATGGGACAAGGTAAAGCCTTTTTGTTCTGGTATTTCAACATTTGTGATGCCTTGAGGTGTTCCTGCAACTAAACAGTAAAACATTAGGAAAATTCCTGGCTATTGTGCTTGGTTACCCTCAAAACATAAATGGTAACCAAATACCAAGATTTTTTTGCAATCCAGACACATTTTCTGCATTGTACGTCATCAGACAAGGCAGCTTTTTCTTACAATCTCCATCAATATGAAGGTGGAGGCCACCATTCTGACATCATTGACTTTAATCCAAGATTCCTTCCTTCACTGCTATTTCAGCTGGTCTCTTCATAGCTACATAAATATTTCCCCCCCCCCCCCCCCCCCCAAGCCTAACTTTGGGAGTGCCACATTCAGGCCCTGCTAGAACTGGACATCTAAAAATGTGGGGCTAGCCCAAGATCGGACCTTTTAGGACCAAAATTGCTTTGTGGGGCTTTCCAAACCCTTGTGCACTGGTAAAGTTAGCTGGGGAGGGTTTTGTAGTTCAGAGGCTCAGTTCTTGACCTGGTCTGAGGACTCTCACTGCTATTGGAACCAACTCACAATTTCCATCTCTGGATGCCTTTCAAGGTTTCCCACCACTGCCGGTTTCACCACATTAAGGGTTAACAGACTGAGCACCGATATCTGATGAGTAGAGCACTGCATGCTTCCGTTCCCACCATTCAGTGTAGAGGAAGCACCAACCTGCTGCTACTCCCGATTGCAAAACACCATGTAAAACTCCAGTCTACAGCCCCTTCCCATTGCACATCTAAAGTGACCTGGTCACCTCCAGCCACCTGACCCTTTGCACCAGCTGACTGGATTAGAGTATACCTGAAGCCTTGCACGTCACTTGGTGGATGCAAAATGCCTGCATGTAGACACAAAAGGGGCAGTCATACCGCCATGAGTGACCCTAGCCCATACTTCCTTAGTGTTTCTGGGGTTGTCGGGTTGTCTACTCTGCAGGCACAGGTTCTCAAAGGACACGGTCTGGAACCCAGTGCAACTAAAATTTTAGGCTCAGTCATGCGTTTTCCTCAGCTACATTACAGTGATTTGCATTTTAGTGGGTGAAATAAGCATTTGATCCCCCCCCCCCCCCAGCAAGATTTATGGCTCCCAGGTGTCTTCTATACAGGCAACGAGCTGAGATTAGGAGCACTCTTAAAGGGAGTGCTCCTAATCTCAGCTTGTTACCTGTATAAAAGACCTGTCCACAGAAGCAATCAGATTCCAATCTCTCCACCGTGGCCAAGACCAAAGAGCTGTCCAAAGATATCAGGGACAAGATTGTAGACCTACACAAGGTGGGAATGGGCTACAAGACCATTGCCAAGCAGCTTGACGAGAGGCGGACAACAGTTGGTGTGATTTTTTGCAAATGGAAGAAAACGCAAAATAACTTTCCATCTCTCTCTGTCCAGGGCTTCATGCAAGATCTAACCTAGTGGAGTTAGAATGATCATAACGGTGATAAATCAGCCCAGAACTACACAAGAGAATCTTGTCAATGATCTCAAGGCAACAGGGACCATAGTCGCCAAGAAAACAATTGGTCACACTACGCCTTCAAGGACTGAAATCCTGCAGGGCCCGCAAGGTCCCCCTGCTCAAAAAAAAAAAAAAAAAAAGCACATGTACAGTCCTGTCTGAAGTTTGCTAATGAACATTTGAATGATTCAGAGGAGAACTGGGTGGAAGTGTGGTCAGATGAGACCAAAAAATTAGCTCTTTGGCATAAACTCAACCCGCTTTGTTTGGAGGTGGAGTGCTGCCTATGACCTTGATAACACCAAACATGGGACGTGGAAACAATGCTTTGGGGGATTTTTTTGGGGACAGAACAACTTCACTGCATCAAAAAGGGATGATAGGGGCCATGTACCGTCAAATCTTGGGCGAGAACCTCCTTCTCTCAGCCAGGGCACTGAAAATTGGTCAAGGATGGGTATTTCAGCATGACAATGACCCAAAACACACGGCCAAGGTAATAAAAAGGTGTGGCTCAAGAAGCACATTTAAAAAAAAAAAAAAAAAAAAAAAAAAAAAAAGGTCCTGGTGTGGCCTAGCCAATCTCCAGACCTTAACGGACGGGCTTTTTTTTTTATGAGTCAGCTGGCTTACTAATGCGTGTTTTTATACAACTTCTTGTAAGTGCAATCGTTTTTATACCTTTATTAAAAGCTAAGAATTTTACACTACTCATCTTTTTTAGAGTCCCTACATGATCACTCTCCCTTGATTGGCAGCTGCTCTTCAGCTGGATTCCCTTGGAAAGAACAAAGACCCTGGCTGGGTTAATAGCCACAAGCATTAAAGACCTTCCGTAATAGGAGGTCATAAAGAGCTGTTAAGTAGCCAATTTATGGAGGTGGAGGCTTTTTTCTGGAAATCACAAAACATTCTGGTGAACGCTAGTGATAAAGAAATCCAATATATCCCACAGTGCGTGGGATATATTGGATTTCTTTATCACTGTGGACTTTGTTGCAGCGCTTTTGCTGTAAAGCAACTTTATTTTTGGACTATTTGTTGTTTTTCGGCTGTGTGTGTCTAACAGAAGTTGCTGCTGTTAGGTTATTACATTTATTTGGGCAGCACAGTATTATTTACTACTTTATTGTTGGAGGAAGTCATCGAAGGAGGGCACTGTGCCTCCATGAATTGTCTGGTGAAACATCCTAGCTTCCTGATGCAGTCACTCTGCTGGGGATAAAGCAAGTCCAGAGCATTTTGTGGGACCTCCCACTAGGAATAGGTGCTCCTTTGGCTGACTGTAGCCTCTTGAGGAAGGGCTTCCACATGCCCTCTTGTTCTGCCCTTGATCCTATGAATTTTCTTAGCGGTTCTGCCAAAGATTTCAGTCCCTTCCCCCACGGCTGTTGATACTTCTTAAAATCTGTGAGGGGGTGTTCAGGAGCTTTATAGACCCATGGACCCCAGGGATAGGCAGGCTCTGCAAAATTCCTTTCCGAAGGCCCTAGTGGCATTATGGGAGTGTCAGGTTTTCCTTTCATCCTCAGTTCCTTCTGGTGGCTTCCATCTCACTCATCTAGGATTGGAGGTTTATCCATTATTCTTACCTACCCTTGTGGGGGTGGCTCTTTGAATCCTACTTCTATCATGTTGCCTATATGGGATCAAACACTTGAGCTTCTAGTGGGTCTCAGGTGTCTTCCACACCTTCTGTGTAGAATATGCCTCCCTCAGCAAGATTGATTTCTGGCTAGACAACATTCATCACTGCATTTCAATCCCCAGATCCTCAGGGTTAGGGGTATCAGGCCTTGGACCTTCCCATGTAGGAGTAGATGGTTGTTCGACACCACTTTTGGCAAAAAGGATGGAACAGGCCGTAACACAATTGTAATGGTGAAGGATCAAGTACGGTTCCCTGCATGAAAGGGCCACCAACTCAGACACCCTTCTAGCCGAGGTGATAGCCATCAGGAAGGCTAGCTTGCGAAACAAATCTAATAGAATTTCCTTATTAGGTTCAAATGGTTTCAGAAACAACCCAGACAGCACCAAGTTCAAGTCCCAAGGACACATAGGTGACCTAATGGGGGGGGAAGCAAGCGAGTTGCTCCTTGCATAAAGGTTCGGATCGGTGAATGGGAGGCTAAAGGCCTTTAGAAGAATACCGATAAGGCTGAAACTTGACCTCGGATTGTACTCAAAGCCAAATTTGATTTCCACAGCTGACTGTAGAAAAGAGAATTCTCCCACATACCTGTATTCCCGAGGATGCCATTTTCTGGCTTCACACCAAGCAATAAAAAAAGGTCTTCTAGACCTTATGATAAATCTTCCTAGTGACACCACTGGGCCCGAGATGCCACGGTCCTTCAACACCCTGGCTTCAATAGCCATGCTGTCAAATTTAGAGACTGTAAATTGGGGTAGACTATAGGACCTTGAGACAGTAGATCGGGGCAACGTGGAAGCGCCCATGGCCTGTCTCTTGTCAGTCTCACAATCTCTGGGAACCAGGACCTTCTGGGCCAGGCTGGTGCCACCAGAATGACTGGAATCGCCTCACTCCGGATCCTGCGCAACAAATGTGGCAGGAGAGGGATAGCATAAACCAGGCAGTACTGGCTCCATGGAACTATCAGAACATCTGCTCTAATTGCCAGAGGATCTCTTGTTCGAGACAAACTGCTATAGCTTGTTGAATCTGGATGCCAGAAGGTCAACCTCTGGCCATCCCCAACGTTGGCAAATTTCCTGGAACACCTCTGGGTGTAGGGACCATTCCCCTGGGCAGATCTGCTGGGGCTGAGATAATCTGCCTTCCAGTTCTCCACTCCTGGGATATGGACTGCCGATATTCTTGGCACATGTCCCTCTGCCCAGGCTAGTATATAGTTCACCTCCTTCAGAGCTGAACGACTCCTGGTACCGCCTTGGTGGTTTATATAGGCCACTGCCGTGGCATTGTCAGACTGAACCCTGATGGGGCAGTCCTGAAGCTCCACCGTCCAGGATCGTAGGGACCAGAAGTACTGCTGGTAATTCTAGGACACTGATGGGCAGGGTCTGCTTTGTCCATGACCATTTACCCTGGGCTGTGAGACCGTCTAAGGTTGCTCCCCAGCCTGGCATCTGTAGTCAGTACTCTCCAAGTTACCGGGAGAAAGTATTTTCCTTTTCGCAGGTTCTGATCCTGCAACAACCAGTTTAGGCTTAAGCATGCCTGAGGAGATAAGCACATTGGATAATCCAGGGCTTTTCTTCCCGTTCAAAGTAGAGCTGCACGATTCTGGCTAAAACGAGAATCACAATTTGTTTTGCTTAGAAGATCACGATTCTCTTGCAATTATTGCATTTGTTTTTTTTTTGTTTTTTTTCATTCATTGAAGTGTATTTTTCCCCCCAAAAAAATTGCATTTGAAAGACCGCTGGGCAAATACAGTGGGACATAAAATATTGCAGCAATTGCCATTTTATTTCCTAGGGTCTCCGCTAAAGTGAGTGTGTGTGTGTGTGTGTGTGTGTGTGTGTGTGTGTGTGTGTGTGTGTGTGTGTGTGTGTGTGTGTGTGTGTGTGTTAGATAGATAATGTTCCAAGTAATTTTCTAGCACAAAATATTGATTCTAACTTAAGAAGTGTCAGAAAAATATTTAGACATTTAGTGGTTATACTTCCTGCATTTACATGTTGTTGAAAACTTGGCAGACTGCCCAGATGTCTTCCTTTGACAGCTGGAGAACAGATAAGTCTCTCCACTTGTTATATGAAAGAAAATAAGCAAACTCTGCAATAGAGATCGTCAGAGGGGTTGAAATCAAGATCGCAATTTTTTTAACGATTAATTGTGGAGCTCTAGTTTCAAGCCAACAAGATGTTGTGTTATAAAGGCCTGGAATGGAACTGGGCATAGGGCACTGCCTTGAAGGAGGATACTATCCTCCCTAGAACAGGGGTCGTCAACCCCCGGTCCCCGGCCCACTACCGGGCCGTGGCCCTTCTGCAGCCGGGCCGCGGGTGCGGGCGGCCGGCTAGAGACATGCTAGGCTGCCAGCGTGAGTGCTGGGTGGATGGGAAAAGCGAGCGGGCGGGCAAGCAGAGATAATCATCTCTCCCTCCGCCCCCCTCATCACCGCTCTTCCGCCCTCAAAGCCAATGCTCTGTCTCAGTGTCGGAGGCGGGGAGCAGAGAGATGACATCATCTCATACTGCCCGCCCCACATCACCGCTCTCGTGAGGCTCCTCGCTGTGTGGTGGTTCAGCGGTGCAGATTGCCTGCCCCCCCCCCCCCCCCCGGACAGCGCATCAGGAATGCCAAAAGAGTGGAGCCAGAGAGTGACAGCCGGAGGAGTCCCAGACCCTCCCTCCGCCAGGTGAGACCGGCTGCAGCATGAGGAGGGAGACACCATGCTACATTCAGAGGGGCGATCCCACAGAGATGTGATGTCATCAGTGACAGGTGAGCTGTATGTGGGAGTACAGGTGAGGTGTGCCGGGACTTGTAGTTCACCCCCTCAGCTGTCTGCCTGACAAACCACAAGGGGCGCTCCACTCACTCCGCATCTGGTGACAGGCAATGTGGAAGGTGGCGTGGCAAGTGACAATCCACATCTGGTAGCAGGCGACGGTGGCAGGTGACACTCAGGGCTCCCACTGATTCTACATTATGGTGAGTTGAACAATTTAATTACTACAATGTAATAGAAATAATGCGCTTCAATCACCCTGACACCATATCAAACATGGTGCCGGGATGATTGAAGCGCTAACACCAGCCATTGCCCACAAAAAATCGTCCTTGGTATAATTTTCTTCCACGAAGCCGGTCCCCGGTGCCAAAAGGTTGGGGACCACTGGCCTAGAAGACTCATACGGAGCCGAATGGAGGGTTGTCTGGTGCCCTTATCTGATGCATCTGATCCTTTAGGGCACAGATCCTTACAAGAGGCAAGAATACTCTTGCTTGGACCATGTTTAGAATCGGACCTAAATATTTTAGGACTGAGCTGGTCTCAAGGCTGACTTTGGTATTTATGATCCAGCCTAAGCTTTTCAAATACCTCACTGTGTATATTATGCTCTGCTCTAAAGCCTGTACTGAGTGATCTCTGAACAGGTCATCCAGATACCAGAGCACCAGGATCCCTTGGGCCCTTAAAAGACCCAGTACTGGTGCCAAGACTTTTGTGAACACCCAGGGGGGCTGTAGCAAGCCTGAAGGGTAGAGCAAAAAACTGAAAATGGCTTTCCCCTGCTGCAAAACGTAGGGATCTCTGATGAGGCTGAAAGATGGGTACGTGCAAGTATGCGTCCTTTGCATCAATTTTTTTGAGGATCCGAGGGAATGCTGGATCTTAGAAACCTGAGGGATTACCCCCCCCCCCCCGTAATTCCAGCTTGTAACCAAGAGATATAATTGAGGTGACCCACTTGTCCTGAATTGTCGTTATCCAAATGTCCGCAAAGTGCAGCAGCCTCTTCCCCCCCCCCCCCGATGGAGTGGGGGCGCCCCCTCAAAAGGAGGGCTTGGTGCTGGGTTTAGAAGAATTTTGGACCCAGGGCTTTTTCTGGCCCTGGCACCCTGTTGGCGCACCGGCAGACATTTGAGTAAGCAGTCCCTGGGTTTTTAAACGAGGGACGTTTGGTGCTTTTCTTCACAGGAAGTAGAGAACTCTTCCCTCTGGAAATCTTTTGTATATACTTGTCCAAGTGATCACTGAATAAACATTCCCCATGAAAAACGGGAAACCTGCCAATAACTTTTTACAAAGTTTTTAGGAACTTTTAGGAAGCTTGGCTGACCAGTTCTTAAGCCATAAAAGTCTGCGCATATGTACAGACAAGAGAGCCAGATGAGAAACCTGCTGTATTGAAGCCTTTAAAGCATCAACAGCAAAATAGCTGTTTTGAGGAATATCTGTCTTGCTTTCAGGCAAATCATCCTCCTGGTTAGGGCTATCCGGCCATTTGACTTGATCCTTTACAGACTGGCAAATAAATTGCTGCAACAGCTGGCTGAACTGGCAAAAGAAAAAAGGAAGGCCTTTAATAGAAACTCCAATTTCTTGTCAACAGGGTTGTTCAAGCCCTGTGCGTTATCTACCGGACAAGTTCTTGTTTAAGAAAGACTGCTACACCTACGGCTGGCATGCTCCATTTTTTTTTTAACAAACTTTTCATCCATGGGATATAAAAGGGAAAACCTTTTAGGAGGCAAAAAAATCCTGTCAGGATGTTCCCAATCAGCATACAACGCCTGCTCCAACAGGGGGTGTAGCGGGAAAGTCCCAAGTCTGTCAGATCCCAAAGAGGACCAAGGGGGCTCAGTCACCTCTGGAAGAGGCAACTTAAAGGCAGAATGAACCATTTCAGTCAGTCAGGATCAAAAACATCTGCGACTAAGAGGCAGACATCGAGTGGATATCTTCTTGTCCAGATTGCTCGGAAGCAGACTCATCTGACAGGCACTCCATCGAATCCTGAGCTTTAAGCTCTTCCCCATCCTCAAACCATTCCTGCTCCAGACAAGGAGACACCGGGGAAGGGGGGGGGGATCAGTCATGCAGTCACCTGTATGGCCATCATACAGGTAAAAAAAAAAAAAAAAAGGTACACTTTGCAATGACCCACAGCTAGCCCAGAACTCCCCCGTATGGTCACCACACACAGGTGTCCAGCCTTTAGCTAGCTTGACTGATTGTAACAATCACTGGAACACCCCACAATAATAAAATAAAGGGGTTTCACTTACCTGTCCAGGCACAGGGCCACGTAGGAGCTAAGGGCCCAGTCTTCATCTTTCACGGCTGGTTCCTGTCACTTGGACTTTCAAGGACTGGGTACCCTTTCATGTTTATGGTCCACTCCCTTGGACATGTACAGCACACTGCAAGAAATGCCTTAGCGCTGTAGTGTCCAGGATTTCTACTACGCAGGGTCCAGCACCCAGAGGCCACATTACAGGTAAAACCTCACAGGATCTTGAGTCTTCTTTGCGAGATTTGGGTACCATTTATCCAAGCGTAAAAGCCTGTGTAAACTGGATCCGATTGATCAATCCCTTGATTCATTTTTGGAATTGTTTGTGGGACTAGAGACCTGGAGCTTAGAGAGCTCAAACAAACCATGCCATCCACCGGTAAAAAAAACTAAAGCACTTCCTGTATGGGAAGGGTTATATAGTGGATCACTTCCTGTCTGAAGACCTTTGGGCTACCAGTGTCCATTCACCTAATGAAGTACAACCCAGCAGGTAATGATTAGCCTGACTGTGTCCCATGATGTATGAAAAAGAAAGTGTGTGTGTGTGTGTGTGCGTGTGCGTGTGCATCCAGAGTTTCCCTTTAATTACCAATAAGCAGAAGAGTCTCCTGCTAGACTGCCATGATGCACATTCTTCACCATAACAATAGAGCTTTCTACTCCAACACTTCTCCAGAGATGGTGCTGATGGACAGACTGTTCCCTGCAGCCTACATTGAAACCCTCCAGTCATGCCTGACCGCGTTAGTCAACATGTGTTGTGCCAGAGCAAACAAACGTGGCAAGTGTTAAACCCCCCGAGGGCTGGGAGGATGGAAACCAAGTACAGATAAAAGCAACTGGCGAGAGAGCACATTGACACTGAACAAGCAACATCCTGTATACCATGTTACACTTCCTGTTTCCAGGTTCATACTGGTTCACATTAAACAGGTTTGGCTTCTAGGACTTCAAAAGTTCACCTATGGCATTCTATGACAAACCCGCAGACAATCAATGCGTATTAGCATGGGGATTTCAATCAGTTGAGCAGAGATCCACTAACTACCCTGTATTCTAAAAAGATCCCAGATATTTTCAGGACATGGCATTGACTTAAGACAGGTAAGCTCAGGAGGAGGTGCTTTATTTTTTTTAACTCAGTTGGAGGTTTTACTGCTGGTTGATCCGGCATACCTGCAAAGCCATCTTTACTGTCAGAGGCAGGAGGTTTCTGAAGATGAGCGTCTATTGCTACAGGCACCAAAACTATCTTTTGATCATGTGAAACTACCTGCTACACGTTTAAGGTGTAGGAACTTCTTTCCCCACGTTTCTCGAATGAATGAACGGGCATACAGTCATACTGTTTAGCTGCTCCATCTAATCTTCTTTGAACATTCGACATACACCATAAGTCTTCAATGACAGATTCGACCTTAATTCATTTGGATTTTCGGACGAATGAAATTTTTTACGAAAAACGAAATAAATAAAAACGAATTTCGGGAGTAACTAAATAGATTTTTCGGACGAAAACGAAATTCTGAAACGAAATATTTCAGTGTGCACATGTCTACTACAGAGCACAGCATGTCAAAGTAGGTTCTCTCCATGCACTACATAATTACAATGTAGAAAAAAGGATATTTAAAACAAAGTAAACTTGGGAGTACTTCAAGCATACTGAACAGGTTTTTGCAGTACACCGCCCCTCCCACCTGTCCCTTTAGATTAATTTTGATTGGCAGCCTTCATGATCAATAGGAACAGGTGAGAAAAAAGGAGCCCCGCCTTGGTCACCAACACACTGAAGATTCCATATTACAGCTCTCTATTGCCCCCTCTCTCGTATAACAGCCAACTACCAACCTGTTGAGAGCAGTTGTAAAAACTCATTGCCTATTTTTTCATTGGCTGGAATTATTCATCTTTTTTTTGCTAATGGCTGAACACATCTAAAAATGTTAAATAAAAGTTGTTCCAGATGACTGGTAAAGTAGGGGATGATGTCACTAACCAGACTGTACAAGACCCAGTTCACACTAATGCAGTGTAAACCACAGTCTGTGCGAGTTTCCAGCACCACATATAAACCTCTCTGCAATTGCGATCTGCAGCAGGTGTCAGCGCAAATTACCGCCACCCCAAATGCAGTCATTTGTTGTGATGATGTTTGAGCCCATTCAAAATTAAAATCACAACTTTACCCCCCAAAAAATAAAAAATTAAGTTTTGCACTCCTCCCCCACATTTGGAGCTTTAGGGGGGGGGGGATGGGTACCTGGTTTAAAACAGGTACCTGCTCCCACTTCCAGTCAGATGCGGTGTGGCAATCAGCTGAAAGTTTGCCCAGCCTTCAGGATAAATCACAGGTCCCAGAAGACTGCGGGACCATTTTCAAAGCATAGCACGGCTTACACATGTGCAGTAGGAAACCGGCTGTGAAGCGAGAAGGTTTCACTGACTGTTTCCCTTACTTGCAATGCCGGCGCTTGCACCTGAAGCCAATTGAAGAATCATCTTGTTAATAACAGCCTCTTGCACAAGTAAGGCTAGATGGGATAGGCAGAAAATGAGTACAAGTCATTTTAAAGGGCCCGCACCAAACTCCAAAGGCTGGCCAAACTACTCCTACCTGTCCCCATTAGCCAGTAAGGCTGCCTATCACTTTCACACACATAGCAAGAAGGATTGATCCCTTCTAATGGTTTTCTAGAAGATTTACTGTAGCAACAGGCTCACTTTAAATCAGAACTTCATACCTGCTTATTATGTGAGTAATAGAGGACGTGTCACCATCAAGGAACACTATACGTAGCAAGAACACAGCTTCAGGCAAAGTTGGCTGTATCTGGTTCCCTGCCTGGCATTGTATTACGTCTATTTCGCCAGTCTTCTGCTATTGCATAACCTGTCCCCACAAAAGGAAGATTATGTGCTGCAAAGAAAGCAGTCTGCTTCTCAACTAACTCACTCATAAAAATTAGTGACCGCACCGAATGAAAAAAAAAGTAGTACAACACTAAAACTGAACAGGATCCAATACATGTACAATGATGATCCTTTGATCTATGGACCGCTTTCAGACTAAAATGAAAAAATGAACGCAATAAAAAAAAAAATAAAAGGCTCTACTTATCACCTCTGTGCTGGAGTATTGCACAGAGCTGCCCCATACTTCTGGGGTCCTGCACTGGCTCTGTTATCTCATGTTTGCATTCCATGACATGCGCACAAACCACCCACCTTCACAGAATTTGATTGACAGTAGCAGGAGCCAACGGCTTTTTCTGCTGCCTGTGTGTCCTGGGGGCACACAAAAAATAAATGCCCCATTGTTTTTTTTTCAGGGCGATATTCTGTACATCACCGTCACCTGCCACTTACATGCAGCATGTCACTTGCCACTGTCACCCATATGCAGCTGGTCACTACATCTGGCAGCCTCTCCCCAGCCATATCCAAGTGGGTAAACTTCCACATGCAGGCAGAGATTATATAACCAGGAGGAGGGTTGACACTATCAAGGGCTATGGGTTGCTGCTCACCCCAGGTTGGTTAAAAAAAAAAGAAAAAGGTTCTCCCTTGGTGGTGGGGTTTTTAGGCAGCAATAGCCGTCTGATAGAGGTAGTCAGACGGTTATATGGAATAATGGACCAAAAACCATCCAAATCAATTTGCAATGTTTATTCAAAGTTTTTTATAAAAAATGACACATAAAAAGGAATGTAAAAACACAAGCCCATACAGAATAAAAAATACAAACACAATACACAGAATAAAACCAGCGAAAAATCCCCTAACACCACTACTAATGGAATCAGAAGCAGTGATTATAGCGTGTGACAAAAAACTGACGCGTTTCGACCTGTTGTCTGTATTGGTCTTCCTCAGAGTATTTTTGTCAGCTGGAAATAAAAAGACATTGTAACAACAACTTCTCAGTTATATGTTTCTGTATATTTATACTCATGTCCATATATATTTTTATATATTATTATCGATATAGTTACCGGTATGGGTGTAGTGTGTGAGATAGTCTTCTGCATGGGTATTTGTAAGGAAGTCCCGTCGTTGTTCCTGGTGGCTACCAATTCCCACTTCTCATTGGTGAATCAGGATACATGGGATCGTCCAAGCCGTATATATCTTACGAGGAGTCACACATTCGAACTGGCCTAGTGAAGGAGACCCCTGGATGGGCCCCCGGGGGCACGGAGGGCAGGGGGGGGGAGAAGCCAAAGTGAGGCGGGGGGAGACCCAACAGTCGGACACCCACGATAGCAGACTCCTGGAATATACCAAAAAGTCATTAAGGAGCACGTTTATATATAGTGGGGGCAAAAGGGAGAAAGAAGGTGCTCTTTATGAGAGGGAGTCCCTCAGGCATGGTTGGGAGTGGCATTTTTCCCCATGCTTTGGGGGGAATGGTGTGGCCCAGGTGGTTGGCCTCAACCTCCTCAAGGTCACAGTTCCCCTCATATATCGGGTGTGTCTCATTTCATAGAAAGGTAGGTATTTATAGATGTTAGATTGTAATCAGAGACAAGGTGGGTAGTGAAATGGGGATATGTCTAATAATAAAGAGACAGAAAAGAAGAGGGGGGTTAGGAAGGGGGGGATGAGGGAAAAGAAAAACAAGTGAGAAAATGAAGAAAAAAGAGAAAAGGGAGGGAAGGGGATAACTGGGAAAGGCATATGTGTATGGCGCGCTTCATGCACATAGCAGAGTAAGAAAAAGGGGCTGGGGAAAGGGGAGGGGGGGGGGGGGGGGGGGGGGAGGGAAAAGGGGGGAGAGAGGGGAGAGAGGGGGAATAGGCAGTGGGATGGTCGGAAATGAAGTCGGGGGTGTGAGCCGTTGTGTGAAAATGGGGGATGTGGAGTGTGATAAGAGAAGCAGTGGGAGGGGAAGAGAGGAGGGGAGGGTTGGAGGGATAGGGGGGATGGGAAAAGGGAAAACAAACACACAAAGGGGGCAAACGCTGGTGTGTGAAGTGTGAGGTGAAGGTAGGGAAAAAGAAAGGCCAGTTCGAATGTGTGACTCCTCGTAAGATATATACGGCTTGGACGATCCCATGTATCCTGATTCACCAATGAGAAGTGGGAATTGGTAGCCACCAGGAACAACGACGGGACTTCCTTACAAATACCCATGCAGAAGACTATCTCACACACTACACCCATACCGGTAACTATATCGGTAATAATATATAAAAATATATATGGACATGAGTATAAATATACAGAAACATATAACTGAGAAGTTGTTGTTACAATGTCTTTTTATTTCCAGCTGACAAAAATACTCTGAGGAAGACCAATACAGACAACAGGTCGAAACGCGTCAGTTTTTTGTCACACGCTATAATCACTGCTTCTGATTCCATTAGTAGTGGTGTTAGGGGATTTTTCGCTGGTTTTATTCTGTGTATTGTGTTTGTATTTTTTATTCTGTATGGGCTTGTGTTTTTACATTCCTTTTTATGTGTCATTTTTTATAAAAAACTTTGAATAAACATTGCAAATTGATTTGGATGGTTTTTGGTCCATTATTCCATATAACCGTCTGACTACCTCTATCAGACGGCTATTGCTGCCTAAAAACCCCACCACCAAGGGAGAACCTTTTTCTTTTTTTTTTTTGAGATTATATAACCATCTCTCTGCTTGCCAAGAGCAGCCTTCATGGTCCTGCTATAGAAGGCAACAGCAGTAATGCTAGGTGGGCAGAGAGATTATCTCTCTGCTGCCTGCCGCATCACTGCCAGAGACTGCAGCGAGCGCCGCACAGGGACAGGAGGAGGTGGTCTGACCAATATCAGTACATCTCTGACCGATACCGATTACCGCATTTACTCGAGTATAAGCCGAGTTTTTCAGCACATTTTTTTGTGCTGAAAGTGCCTCCCTCGGCTTATACTGGAGTCAATAACTTTTCTGCAGCAGAGAATGACATTTTCCGACCCGACTTTGGGGTCCCGAAATTACATTGCTGCAGATGGACACAGTTGACCGAATTTGGGGTTCCTAGCACCAAGTGGCCCCGAGATACGGGGCCCCAAAGTTGGTTCGTAAAATGTCATTCTCTGCTGCACAAAAGTGCTTGACATTTTCCCACCCGAATTTGGGGCCCCGTATCTCATAGTAACATAGTATCACGGGGCCACTTGGTGCTAGGAACCCCAAATTTGGCGTGCAAACCCAGTGGAACCACCGCTAGGGGGCATCTAGGAACCCTTAACCACTGACTTTGAAGTTTGGGGGACCTATGGCTGCAAATTGGCACAGTGAGGCATGCAAATGGGCATTGTTGACCCTCTTTTCCACTTACAGTAGCTGTGCATTTTTCACCCTAGGCTTATACTCGAGTCAATACGTTTTCCCAGTTTGAGGTAAAATTAGGTGCCTCGGCTTATATTCGGGTTGGCTTATACTCGAGTATATACGGTATTTGAAAAAAAAAAAATGGGAACATCGGCCCCCAATAGTGGGCCGCTCCAATAATGGGGCAAAAAAAAAAAAAAAAAAAAAAGTTTTAGTTGGTTGTAAATTGTCTCGTTCCCTGATGTGCGCTGATGAGGCAGCACCGATTGGCATCCCTGGTGGGAACTACTGATAATCGGCTTTCCGAAAAAAGGGGAGACCTGCACTATCGACTCTCCTCACATGCTGTCAGTGTGAGGAGAGGAATGCCGATAACAGACACTTCCCATTTACACTGATCAGCTGTGTTTGGACACCTTCGATCACGCTTACTGTGATCCGAGACCACCGATCACTGCGCGCCCCTTGGGGCATGCACAAGTGGCTTGTACGGAAAGACATCAGGCTGGGTGGGAAGTGGTTGATGAGTACCGTTTTCGTACCAGAAAAATAAATTTAAAAAAAAAAAAAAAACACGTGTTGTCAAACATTGAGGAAAACCGGTTTGTCCAATTTTCTTATAGTGTGTACTGGGCTTTATACATAGTGTGTGCCCAAGATCACATGCCACCATCACTGATGGGCCAGAACAGAATATGCAGAAGAGACAGTCCACTAATGATGTCACCTGTTAAAAATGGCAGCACAGGTTTATACAAGGGTGAGGAGAAATAGCATGTGAACAGAAAAACAGCAGTTTAGATTTTTATTAAAAGCCATTTCAGGGGGAGGGTGGGGAGGTCTACTTTAAAATCTTTCAATGTGTTCGATGAGGACGTGTATCTTCCTTATGGTTTAGACCAGATCAGGTGTAAGAAACATACAACAGAACTAAAATTCAAACCCCTGCTATGAATGGGTTGTACAGAAATGTTGTGTAAAAAAAAAAAAAAAATACAAGACAAGTTTTCATACACACATTGCTTGGAACTGAGCAAAAATACACCCACACCACTACTAAAAGGAAACATGCTATAGGCACCAGCATGACATGAAGCTGTCCCGTCAGTGGCCACACCTAGGACTATTGAAAGCTGACACTACCTAAGGCTACAGCAGAGTTTGTTGATGTAACTGTTGTCACAGTAAACATGGACCAACCCAAGTAACTCACACCACTGGTCTCAATTAAGGCTCCTTAAAAGACCAGTATAGTCAGTCAAAAGCAGTGCTGGGAATGGGAATCAAAAAAAAAAAAAACCCAAACACAAACATTTACACAGCAGCACAAGACACAAAGTGACTGGCAAAGCTGACTCACATACACAATTCACAGAACTTCCAACCACATCCTGCGCCATGTACACATTCCCAAACGTACAGAAAGCACCAAGGACACAAAGACCTTCACTAGAAGAAAAAACTATTTGCCCCATTGTATTCCTCCCCCTCCACAATGTAAAAAGCTTTTACATGTCACTTCACCCCCTGCCTCCAGTCTAATCTAGGCAAGAATGGCATGGAACCCGAGGAAATCACACCGGGTGTCACTCCTGTCAAGAACAAGAAAGTGAAGCTACAAAAATTGGACAATATGAGATTGAAATAACATTGCCTGGTCTGATGAGTCTCAATTTCAGCTGCAACATTCAGCTAGTCGGGTCAGAATTTGGTGCAAACGTGAAAACATGGATCCATCCTGCCTTGTATCAATGGTGGTGATGGTGTAATGGTGTGGGGGATATTTTCTTGGCACACTTGGACAAGTACCAACTGAGAATTGTTTAAACTCCACAGCCTACCCGAGTATTGTTGCTGACCATGTCCATCCCTTTATGGCTACAGTGTACCCATCTTCTGATGACTCCTTCCAGCAGGATAATGCACCATGTCACAAAGCTCAGATCTCACCACTGGTTTTGTGAACATGACAATGAGGTCACTGGACTCCAATGGCCTCCACACTCACCAGATCTCAATCCAATAGAGCCTCTTTGGGATGTGGTGGAATGGAGGAATTCGTATCACGGATTCACAGCCGACAAATCTGCAGCAACTGTGTGATGCCATCATGTCAATATGGACCAAAATCTGAGGAATGTTTCCAACAACTTGTTGAATCCATGCCATGAAGAATTAAGGCAGTTCTGTAGGCAACGAGGGGCTTCACCCCGGTACTAGCAAGGTGTACCTAATAAAAGTGGCTGGGGAGAAGGTGCGGACAGTTAGGGAAATGGAGCGAAGGTTACATTTAAGTCAATACGTTTTCCTGCTCCATGCATGTGTGAAGAATTTAGGGAAAGGAGGGTGAAGGTCAAATTGAAGTCAATAAGCTGTAAACCAGTTAACGAGGGCCTTTGCCTATAAACCCTTCTAACAGTGCAAACAATGCTCTAGCTGCCAGAATATTTTGTCTGCAGAAAGACTGATGCCATTTGTAAAAGGTGTGCAAACAGCAGACTCTGCAAACAAGTCAGCAGAAAGTTCAGATGTTGACATAGGTGCAGCCATGAAAAAAAAAAAAAAAAAAAAGCAGTTTTAAACAAATCTAGTAACAACCTTGGGAACCCAATATATACACACCGGTAAATACACAGTCTATGTGAGAGCACATAACAGAATGCTGGGAGTATGTGAGGAATTCATTAGATTAGGAGCCCAATACATAGAAACCATGGCTTGTGCTGAAAGGCCACTAAAAAGGCCCAAAAAGCTTTCAATGGATGAAGTACTATACAGGTCATGTTAGCGTGATAAACCAGTCATTTTTTTCTTATGGCAGTCGGCCAGGAAGAGGGCCATACATGTTACATTCAAACTGTACAATTTAAATGCAGTCTTTACATTTAGCAAAAATATTATGTTATACGGCCAAAAGTGCGTGGAAACCCCTCCAAAGTATTGCGTTTTGGTACACAAATCCACACAGCAGCCCCTTATATTTTACGGTGCTGTCACAGAGCGGGGGAATAAACGGGATACTCCACCACCTAAATACCAGTGGTTTCCACCGTGAACAATCTACTTCCCCTCCCCCTATTTGGGGATTATTTTGGGACTGATTTTATGTGCAGTGAATTATCTTCTGACAATGCTGGACAAATTACAAAAATAAATTAATAAATAAAGAAATTATCTACTGTTGGATCACACCCTGTAAAAGAAATTCCTCACACTCGGCGGTACCTTTAGACCACTTTCACACTGAGCCGCTTCTAAACTGCCAGTAAAAACACTGAGCGCTTTTGAAGAGCTTTTCAGGCGCTTTTGAAGAGCTTTCCATTCATTTCAATGGGGAGGGGAGTTTTTCACAGCCCTGCCAGCACACTGCCCCAGTGTGAAAGTGTTCATTGATTTTAATGGAAATAAGTTTTCGTGAGCTTTTTAGGCGCTGTTTTTAGCGTGAAAGCGCCTGAAAAGCGCCTCAGTGTGAAAGTGGCCTTAAGGTCAAAAACTGTTTACCCCCCTGCTCTTATGAACTCTGTGTCCCTACTAGGGAAAAGAACGCAAAAATCTCCTGAAGCGTTTATACAATGCGTAATATGTATCGGCAATCAAGCCATTTACGACACACTGTCTGTATGGTTCATATTGTGCAAATCACTAATTGTTAGATCCGAGTGTCAATATTCAGATATAAAAGAGCGTTATATGACCCAAAGTGTTTACATTAACAGTTTATGTAATAGCTTTCAAGCTATCTTTGTATTCTCTGCAAATCTGTTCGTTTTTTGCATTGAGCAACTTTTTCACTGTGTAAATAAAATCTTGTCAATTTTTTTTATATAATTTTGTGTTTTATGCCTAAAAAGTCCATCATCCTCAACAAAAAAAAATAGTTATTACTATTAATAGATCACAAAGCCAGGTTTGTAAAGGTTTGGGAAGTCTGGTGTGGAGGAACGCAAATGGCCTTCACAGAGCCCCAACCTTGACCCTATATAATATGCATTGGGGAAGAATTGAAAAACAGATAGTGACTTTGGGTGGGAAGCCCTGGCTCACAATCTGACCCCCACAAATGCTTTTGGCTAAACAGACTGCAACATCTTGTGAAAAGCCTTCCCAGAAAAGTGGAGGCTGTCCTTTGAACAAAGAGGAGGCCAGCGCCATCTTAATGTCAAAACAGTGTATGTAATTTGAAGACCTACTCCAATAATCCAGTTTAGCCGAGTCGTACACACACAACTCTTCCACACTAGAAAATAGTCAAGTCCTACAGCCATTAAGAAACTATTTTTAATCAACGAATACAAGTTTTCTGATTGGCCGAGGTGAAGAGGAAGGCAGAAGACATCACAATCTCCCAACTCAGCGAGAGAAAGCCATGTATGTATTCACTGATAAAAAAAAAAAAAATGCAAGGCTATTTGTGAATGGTCGGAAAGCCATAGAGTTGACAGTTTTCAGACGCAGCAGGGAAGTGTCTAGGACTTGGCGAGGAAGGCCTCAACTTACTGTATACAGCACAATCCATTGCAGTGTATTACTCCATAAGTGGCAGAAAACATGACGTTTTGGTTGAAAAAAAATGCTTTGTTCTGTAACAGGATTTGCTTTAATCTAGACCTTACCAGCAGTCCCCCCGGCTGAGCCCTGTGTAAGCCATGGTTCTGGACACCTGTGACCTACACGAGGGCTTTACTTTCACTTCCAGTGGCTAAAACAAGTTCTTTAACCCTACTATGTCATAATCCTTCACTCCCAGGAAGAAGAAAAATCTGGAAGAAGCCTCCAACTTTGGCATATGTTTGATGGAGGACATACATACATACATACATACATACATACATACCCCCTTCAGGCAGCATCATTGGTTAAGCGTTTTTTTTTTCAACCGCTTCCCGACCGCCTCATGTAGATATACGTCTACAGAATGGCACGGGCAGGCAAAAAGGGGACGTACCCGTACGTGCTTAATTTGCCTGCCCGGGGGGCGCGCGACCCGGTCGGGAGCTCCGTGACCACGGCCGCGGGACCAGCGGACCCGATCGCCGCTGGTATCCCGCGATCGGGTTACGGAGCTGAAGAACGGGGAGAGGTTTGTGTAAACAAACCTCTCCCCGCGCTTCCTACACTGACTGTCAGTGATCGGCAGTTCCCTGTCATCGGGAACGCCGATCAATGACGTCAGACGTACAGCCACGCCCCCCTACTGTAAAAAAAAAAAACACAACACATCACACTGACTCCTCCCCGCCCCCTAGTGGTTAACCCCTTCACTACAACTGTCATTTACATAGGAATCAGTGCTATTTAAATAGCACTGATTTCTGTATAAATGACAAATGTCCCAAAAATGTGTCAAAAATGTGTCAAAAATGTGTCAAAAATGTCCGATGTGCCCACCATAATGTCGCAGTCACAATATAAATCGCTGATCGCCGCCATTACTAATAAAAAAAAATAAAATAATAAAAATGCTATAAAACTATACCCTATTTTGTAAACGCTATAACTTTTGCGCAAACGAATCAATAATCGCTAATTGCGATTTTTTTTTACCAAAAATATGTAGAAGAATACGTATCGGCCTAAACTGAGGAAAAAAAATGTTTATATATTTTTTGGGGATATTTATTATAGCAAAAAGTAAAAAAATATTGCATTTTTTTCAAAATTGTCATTCTATTTTTGTTTATAGCGCAAAAAATAAAAACCGCAGGGGCGATCAAATACCACCAAAAGTAAGCTCTATTTGTGGGAAAAAAAAGGACGCCAATTTTGCTTGGGAGCCACGTCGCACGACCGCGCAATTGTCAGTTAAAGCGACACAGTGCCGAATCGCAAAAAGGGGCCTGGTCCTTTGGCTGCCAATTGGTCCGGGGCTGAAGTGGTTAAGAATGCCAAGTTAGTAACCATCAGCCATGATTGTACCATCACCTTCAGCATAGTGGAGGGAGCCGATTGGACCTTCTGTGATTGCATACTATGCTTGTCTAGACTCTTATAAATTTGGAGTCTAGACTTCTGGTAAGAAGGCATTTTACATAATCTTTGGTGGAGGTGAACTTAGGTGATCAGAACGTGCATCTTTTTTCACTCGCACCAGTTGGATATTGGTAAAGAACTTTACCAATAAGTCTATTATGATTTGCTTTTGCTTTAACATAGTAAAAACCGTTGCAGCGCTAAACTAAGTTTGTCACGATTGGTCCTGTTGTGTGGTTACCAGCAGCTTCTATGTAGATGTTTGTGTCTACCTTCACAATAATACATTTTTTCTATTCCTTTATTGTAAGGCCAAGTGTACACTTGTGTTTGGAGGGGTGTCAACAGGTGGTTGAGCTGCAAAGGCAGCTGGATGGGGTGCACACATGCTGTTGTATTTGTGGACAGCACCAGCCACCAAATATGAGTCCATTGTATACCCCTTCAAGTTAACGAGGCTTTGCCACAACCGTCATGCAGCCTTGGCAGTGCAGGCTTTCAGGGTAAAATAGGCAGCAAGGAGGCAACATATCACTTCCTGTCAAATGCTCTATATGAGCAGTTGCCATCCAGTGGTCTGTGGACCACAAGAAAATTGTTGATAGTCCCCAGTGGTTCTGCCGCAAATCAATAGAGCAGCAGATGGATACCTCCCAATATTTCCAGTGTTCTCAATTTATTGACTGTCAGCACGCATGGATACCCGATGCCTCCTCTGTAGTTCTGCCAGTAGTGGTGCAGAGAGTGGGAGGAGAAGTAGGAGGGGACTTCCAATGGCAGCACTGATAGACTGTAGGAGGGAGCACATGGCTGGATAAAAAGGAGGTGAGATCCAATGTTTGCTGACATTTTTGTGACAGATAAAAAAAAAAAAAAAAAAAAAAAAAAAAGAAGACATACAAGAGACAAAAAAAAGAAAAGAAAAAAATCCAGCACTCACTCCTGAACACAATAGAATATGCGAATACACAGGCTACAAATTAAAGGGGATGTAAAGTCTCCAGGTCTCAAGGCAAACCTGTGCTTCAGCTGCCCCCAGACCCCCTTTTTCTTACCTGAACCCAATCGTTCCAGCGATGAGCATGAGCCCTGTGGCTCCAGCTCCTGTCTCGGGTCCTCATTGGATAGATTGATCGCAGTGGGAGCCATTGGCTCCCACTGCTATCAAATTCAGTGACAAGGGAAAGCACCCACACGAGTGCCCCCATGGAAATCGGCTTTCTGTGGGGGCACCCACCTGAAGGCTCCACTGCCGGTTTTCCTTAAAAAGAATGGCAGCGCCTGCACCTAATCCGATGGACGGATCGGCCTCAGGGGCCAACATCGCAGGCTCCCTGGACAAGTTAGTGTCCTTATTAAAGTCAGCAGCTACAGTGTTTGTAGCTGCTAACAAAAAAAAAAAAAGAAAAGAAGTATGAGGACAGACCTTCACAAATCACTTTAAAAAGTGTGTAATTTGCTACCATTTGGACGCAATTCACATGCACATTCCTGGTAGAAGTTGTACGCCTACATGATGCCAAAAGATTGGGAAATAAGTCAAAACATAATAAAAAGCATGCATGCTGGTTAATGTTACTACTCACGCTTTTCATCATCTGCATGTACCAAGGATGCTGCTCTTGACAGTACGTCCAATGGAGTCTCCATTCCCAGGAAGACCCTGTAAATGAACACCAAATAAAGTTAAAGTTTCCATGCAGCATGATGCAAATTGTCACAAATACAAAAGTAACGTACAAAGAAATGATTCACCAACCATCTGAGGTAAAACAGAAAGATTAAATAATCTCATTGGACTTAAAAGATAATTAAATTAAAAAAGTCAGCAGCTACAAATACTGCAGCTGCTGACTTAATAAATCGGACACTTGCCTGTCCAGGGTCCAGCGATGCGGGGGAACGAAGCCCCACTCTTCTCCCCCTCCGCTCGGCGGCATTCCAATTGTGGGCACCCGGTTGTGGCTTCACAGCTGGGCACCCACTGCGCATGTGCGAGCGGCGCCGTAATTGGCCGCGCAGTCATCTGGGACCTGTCACATGTCCCAGATGACTGACAGGAGGGAGGGGGCAGAGCTGAGCCCTTTCTTCGCCGAGGGGGAAGTGATGTCACCAGCCCAGGCACTGAAGGAGGCAGACTACGAGGGACCCCCTAGCAACAGGCATTTAGAGGCGAGTAAAAAAAAATAAAAAATTTCTAAGTGCACTTGCCTTTAGTAAATAACCCCCAATGGCTCTGCATGAGGGATGACAGGTAGGCCGCAAACAGGTCTCTCTCCCTGTAGTGAACAGCGGAGACAGACCGCACAGCTCAGGACAGGGCAGGAGGAGGAGCCATCCAAATTAACTTTTTAAGTTATACCACAGGGGACTGGTTGCTAGGACACAGCATGGTCCTAAGCAACCAATCACCAGTTTGCTAATATGAAAAACTAAAGAGCTCAGGGGAGGAGCCACTTCAGCAACATTCTGGAGGCAAGTATGGTGATCTCCCCCACTGAGCTATTGCGTTCTGACAGGGGGACGCACCCCCACCAGTCAGTGCTCACTGTCATACACCATTTTCTATTGAACAGGCCGATTTGTACGACCCTTAAGGGATTACTGGTCTGTGGGTACCAAGTGCATTGTTTTTTTCGCCATCGGTCCCATTGCAGAGATTGCCTCACTTCCTGTCCCATAGCCAAACAGGAAATGAGGAAATCTCCAAAATTATAAAAGGAATTTCTTGGGGAGCCCCAGCTCACCAGAACTAGTGTCCCCATTGGAAGATTACCCATCCATTACTTTTCTGGAGACAACTCAAAAATTTGGTGTTTATTTTTTATTTCACTTTTAATAATGGTAAACAGGACAAAGAGGGTGAATCTCCTTAACGGGGGCACAGATAACAATACAAATAGTCAGGGGCTCAAATCCCTCTCCACTCTTATCCAAAACTAAAAAAGTTTTGCCTTTATTATACTTTAATTGAACAAGCTGATGTTAGAAGCCAATTGGCTAATATGCATCAGATTTTGCACTTCAGTTTTAGTAAATCAACCCCATTGCATGTTTGAAAGACTCCATTTAAAAACTGACTTGCATGTCTAAATGCAGGTTCATGAACTCAAAATGTTGCAGCCCCTCCATTCAAAATGGCTTTTATTCTTTTCAAAGAGTACAAAAATAGTTGTGATCAGACAAGGGGAAGGATTGTAACATTCATGTGCTCCCTGGCCAAATCAGAGGGCCTTGTATTTCAAAATACAAGATGCTTTCTAAATGGAGGAGAAGTTTCGCAGCATGTCGCTCATTGTGTTCACTGTGCTCCTGACTGTCAGAACTTTAGCAATGACAATACTGTCAGAGGCTGCATTGCAAGTAAGATTTTTTTCAAGAAAGCAGCAACCACCAGTGGGGCACACATCATTAGAGACAACGTGATATAGTGTCTCGTTTTTGCTCACCCTTCATCTTTAGCCCTGGTTCACACCAGTGCGGCTTTGAAATTGTGCTGCTTCAGAGTGATTTCAGTTGCTGGATCTGTGCGATTTGGATGTCATATTTTATTGCGACTTTAAAAAGAAGTCAATGCAAGCTGCAATAAAATTGTCAGGCAATTTTGACCTGTCAAATCGTACCAATGTGAACATGGGCTTAAAATTCCACTTCAGAAGAGTTCACATAGTAAGTCTACATCCATTCAGTAGGGTGTACTAGCAGTCAAGGCAAAATATAAGGAGACCAAGAAGCCATTTTTTGTTGGGGTCATTTAAGTGATTTCTGCAAGTGCTTCATGTGCGAGACAAAGAAGCGCTTTAAATAAAGTAGGACTCCAATAAGTTAAGTTAATAAGTTCTCAAAAAAGGTCTTTAGGCATGGTTTTCCTGCGTTTGAAATGCAGGTCAGCAGATTCCAATTTACTTCAGTGGTGCAGTGTGGGGGATGCAGCTGATCTGCTTTATTCCTTTGGATTCAGCACTTTCTAGAGAGGCGATTGTGAAACGCAGCATTTTGCCTGCAGTGTAAATGTGCGTATTTTGATATTTAAGTAGAAGTTTTTGTTGCCAGTCTGCATGCACCCTTTAATACATAAAATAGTGGAGTATGATCTGCTCCTGGTCTCCTTAACCCCTCTGCGCCTGGATCACTCCCTGCGCACTGCCATCAGTTGCCCAGCAGGTTCAGCTGCCACCTATAATCCTCATCAGAAAAACTTTTCAGCTGGCAGTTTGCTGGCCCACAATAATACTGCAGCACGTCTCTATCTCATCCTATGGTGGAGGAGACTAGCAGGGACAGCGATCTTGGCTTCAGTCACGTGTAGCGATACTACCATAACTACCATACTTTCCGGTAAACAATGGACGGCTGAAGACGTGCTGCTGAGCTCTGTGCTCTCCCGACATTAACAGGCTATGTTCCCGGTTACCTACACCCGAAATCTCCATGTCCTCTTCAAGCTCTCACCCTGCTGTTCTGCAGCAGGGTACAAGCCAGCACTACCTACTCCGCACATCCTCGCTAGACTAGGACAAGCTGGCGGCCAGTTGCACCCTGGGCAAACCTAAACCTCCTCCCCAGGTTCCAATGGACTCCTGTGTGCGGGGACACTGCAGAAGAGCTCTTGGCTCCTCCAGCCACTGTACCTGGGTCTATGCCTCGTCATTTCCACCGGAGATGGCCCAGTAGAGCTGCTTCTTCCAGTCTGCCACATCAGCCGGCTCCATGACCACAGCCCTTCTCTCCGCCTTTAGGGCAGACTTTGAATCCTGGACATCCAAGATGGAAGCCTCCCTCCAGGTAGAATTACAAGCCCTCCAACAATGGCGACTGCTGTATCCGCTCTAGTAACTCTACCCAGGATGACCATATGGCTCGTATTGTGGCCCTTGAATCTGCAACCACGACACCTCTCCCGTTTGCGGCAGCACCACCTCCACATAAAGGACAGTGAAAACAGGAGCCACAGGAACAACATTAGGTTGCAAGGAGTCCTGGAAGCAACCTCAGGCACTGATCTGAAACCCACTGTCATCTCTATCCTCAACCAGGTCCTGGGTAGGGAAGTTACATCCCCTACTGAACTAGACAGAGTGCATAGAGTGGAAGGCATGGGGGCGAGACAGCAGTGACGGCCCTCACAATGTCCTATGCCGGGTCCATTACTATACATTAAAAAAGAAAGAGATTATGGGTAAAGGCCTGGCAATTGGGTCCTGTGAATTTCGATGGATCTACAATACACCGATACAGAGCTCTCCCGCAACACCTTATACACAAGACGGGTGGTACACCTGCTGTTGGATTTGATGCTTCAAGCTAGGGCTACTTATACCTGGGGCCATCCTTTCAGCGTCAAAGTAACCCGAAATGACAATTACAAGTTTGTCATGTCAGATCCTGTTAAACTTCCTGCCTTCATCTTTCTTGCACAAGACCCTATCAGCATTCCAAACTGGCTAGACCCTCCAGAGGGCCGTCAAAGTATCCCAGGCCCTCTCCTGCAACGTCTGAGACGTCCAAGCTCTGGATCCGTTTCTTCTGGTCCTAGAACAAGGCGGCCAATGTTACTAGAAGACTGATGCGGCTCCCCACGTGACCCCAACGCTGGTTCTTATTCTCTGCTTAATGTTTTACACTTTTCAATCCAAAATTTTCAATATGGAACTTAGCCAGGTTTGCCTTGGCACTGTTTTTTTTATATATAAACCTCCCTCCTATGAACTCATGCTAATCATACCATGTATCTCATAGGGACTGTATAGATATTTGATGTGATGAGGCGTTTTTCTATTGCCTGAGGCTGATGCACCCAACAGGGATGTAGATAAAGGTGCCGACAATGTTGCTGCTCTTTATTAATGCTTAGAGGCTCCATTTGACATCCAACCATCCTGGCCTTATCTGACCGAAATTAATACTCCGAGCTAGAAAGCTTCCTCTAGAAACCTTCCTCTGTCATCCAAATCTCCAGTACCTTATGGATTCTCTTAATTCTCTTAATTGGGATGCGGTCTGAGCCAAAATCGAGCCCACCATTAAGTTCCGGGGATAGTCCCAGTAGCCAATCTGCCTTTCCTGTCCTTCGGGCCAGTGAATCTGCTGACTGACTTGAGTCCCCCAGAAGCTGCCATCTTGCCTGTTCTGGGGCTTCTTGGTCTCCTCTCAGTCCTGGGCCTAACTGACCCTGCTCCATAGAACTAGTTGGACTTCCTCAATGTCACCTCATTTTTTAAATGCTTATAATAAGCATTATTGCTTGTGATGATAGCCGACTGAACATGGGCATTCAGGCTTTTTTTTTATCAGTTTGAAAAAAAGTATATGCGGTGTTCTTTTGCAACTTAAATCTTAGGTAATCAATATATTAGGATAGATGGGTGTGTTACAGATATGTTATCTATGCCTGCTAGGTTGTCAGGATCACAACTCAGACCTCCTGACTCCGACCTCTCTCCCTAAATAGGATTGGCACGATTTGTGCCTAACACGTGATATTTCACGGAGTGTTTCACTACAGCGGACACCTTAGTTTTCTTTTGAGACATCTCTCCCAGGTGTCCCGTCTTCCTCCACTCAGCCTTTTTCAACTCCTTCACATTCCCTTTTCTGTTACCCCCCCTCCAATTTTCTTTTTGCTCCACCATGACCCACATGGTGTTCTCACCCTCGACTTAAACTATGTTAATACAAAATGTAAAATGGGACTTAAATGTAGCCTCTAAGCATGGACAAATCCTATATTAAATGCATAAGAGCCAAGTTAATTTACGCACTTTCAATCTGCCTTCACTCCTTGTTCCAACAGATATTTCAACAGATGGTTCCATAGTACTAATCCATCCCAGAAAACAAAGGGAGTATCTATTGCTTTTCACAAAAGCACTCCCCGTTGAATTGCTTGACCATCTCTCTGACCCTCAGGAAAGGCATGTCTTTGTGAATTTTTTGCTGTGGGGAGTTAAATTTACAGGTAGGTAAAGGTTAGCTACTAATATCAACCAAGTTTCATCAGCTTTGCAGTATCTGAAGATTGAGTTCATGGAAGGCAAGCTCATCCTGGGTGGGGATTTCAATACCCCTCTGGAGCCACTATTGGACTCCACCTCATGGTCATGCATTTCATTCACCAAATTGAGGGCTTTGAAACGCACATTATAGGACCTGCACTTTGTAGACGTTTGGAGGGTACTGTACTCGTAACTACACGCATTTTTCTCAGGTACATCAGAGCTATAGTCGCATTGACTACCTTGAGTGGCCACAGCTGTGATTGGTCTCCTGAGTTCCAAATAGACTATGATCTGGTCGGACCATTCCCGTATATACTTGATGTTCTCGCTCCCCTCCACGCCAGTGGCTCTTGAACGACTCGTTGCTGGCAAATTTGGACTGTTACACGTGTATCGGACACCAACTTTTTTGGGGACCATGCATAAGATACCACATTGTTTGCCATCCAATGGGAGGCACTAAAGGCAGTGTTACGTGGAACCTTTATCAATTAGGAAATCGCCTGAAAAAAAAAAAAAAAAAAAGAAGAAGAAACGCTCAGCCATTATAGTGGCTGCAATTCAAATACTCAGAATCGGAAATCAATACCTTTCTGCCAAAAATCGGACCTACACAGACTCTCGACTGCCTTCTTTTTTTAAAACGGGGTCCACCGCCACCCGATACCTTGGTATTCAAATACCGGCGGATGCATGCCTCTTTTCCAGGAATTTTATTCCCTTACGCCTTAGAACCCAAACCAATCTGTCTACGTACACATCCAAACGGCTCTCATCGCTTGGTAGGGTGAACACCTTGAAAATGGATGTTCTTCCCTGGTTTTTGTACCTATTACAGACAATTCTTATACACATACCCTATTGCCATTTCCGGAAATGCACCAGCTGTTTTCTAAATTTATTTGGAATGCAGCCCATCCTAGAATTTGATACGGAATGTTATCTCTTCTGAAAGCTAGAGGAGGAGCTGGAGTCCCAGATGCTTCGTTGTACCATAAGGCAGCCATACTTGCTCACATACTTGACTGGTTTCACAACTCTATGACCAAGCTCTGTGTTCACTTGGAAAGCCATATGAACCCCATTGAACTCTTAGCTCTTCCATGGACCATACCCGCAAACCATAGGGGTTCGTACCCCCTCTGTGACCTTACTCAAACAATCCAAATTTGGGATCGCTTGTTACCTAGCGCAAACATATCAAATCCTTCGGGGCCTAGGGCTCCCTTGTTTGGAACTCCGGCCTTTCTACCAGCTATGCATGCGACTAGCTTTGGACCTTGGCAAAAAGACCATAGGAGGTTTCCCCAGGTTCTCTGAGCGGACCCCACTTTAAGGCCAGATACCCCTTCCAAATCGCTTTCTCTGTACCCTATTGCAGTGGCTCCAGAAGCAGCAATTAACTGGCTATATCCGAACCTTCCAATCCATATCAGATATTCTAGCTGAACTGTCAGGATTAGAGGATATGCTCCTTCAAGCCAACCCTCCAACGCACATGGTATCTCAGCTTTATTCCCTCTTGCTGAATGCCTCTTGCCCTGATCTCACACCTTACACGATAGCTTGGGAAAAATAATTACAACATTCCGTCTCCTTCATTGACTGGCAAAGCACATTGGCAGCACTCTAGCCACTAAAAACTCAAGAAAAAAAAAAAAAGGGTTCAAATTGGTGACGAGATGGTATAGATGCCCTTCGACTATACATCATTTCAACGCAACACCTAATACCTGTTGGCGGTGTCCAAGCTCCCGGGGTACCATGCTCCACATATTTTGTGGGATTGCCCTTCCATACAGAAATTCTGGCAACAGATCTTCCTGTTCTACTGTAAACTGATGGCGGCCTCTTACACCTGAGGTAGCTCTCTTAGCCATGCTCCCAGGAATGCTCAAGTCCATTACAAAAGATGTATTGAGTCACTTCTTGGCCACAGCCAGAATAGTGACCCACGGTATTGGAGATAAGAGACTGTACCTTTACGGGGGAGTGGGCTACTGAAGTAGACCGTATTAGGGACCTTGAACATCTGTTGGCTGAGGAATCTAATAAAGACCAACAATTGTTCCTTACTTGGACTTCATGGTCCATGTTCAGATACTCAACGGACTTCATCTCCTGGACAGAGGGCGACCTAGGCAACACCACCCCATGACCATGTACAAACGATTCCTGTTCCCAATCTTTGTTTCCCCTGCTCCATCTTAACTCCTTCTCTTCCATGTATGAATGTATCCCTCGGAATCCATTAAGCACTTGCTCATGATGCAAAGTATGATTCTCGCAGCTAACTTCTCTACAGTATAGCAAGTTTCTAGAATAAGTTTGATTGCAATACATGTTTACATGTAATCTTCTCCCTTGAAATGTGAGGGACCCATATAAAAGAAATATTCAGTACAACCAGCCTGCCCAGATGGATAGAATGTCAGCTGGTCGATGCTGAACCAGCTGAGATTTGATCCATCTATGGCTGGCTTAAAAAGTGTTACTAAACCCACAACAGTAAAAGCAGTCTGTATATGGAGTAATGCATAATGGTTAATCCTGCATTGTGTAAAAAGGCAGTTTGATCCTGTCCTCTCTGATCCCCCCCCCCCTTCTTCCAGAGTCCCCAAGCCATCTACTGGTGGAACAGAGGCTAGGGGACAAGCTAGCAATACACCATGCAGAGCGTTTGCTTCTTCTTGGCAGAGTGCATTTGATCAGCACAGGACCAATCAGAACTGTCCAGACAGAGGGTGAGGGGTCCTGAAGCCTCATAGGACACTCAGAGCAGAATGAAAACTACTACGAGCTTTAGACAGACACTGATAGAAGTCACAAGACTGCTATATACTACAGGTAAAAAAAAAAAAAAAAAAAAAAAAAAAAAAAAAAAAAGGTATTTTGCAGTTTATATTTACTTAAATTATTGCATTTCCATGTTCTGTGTACTGTGGGAGACCAGATAGAGACTGCAAGATCCTGGGTTTAGTAACACTTTAAGGCCCTTTTCACACAGGGGGGTGCGGGCGTCGGCAGTAAAGCAGCATATATTTTTAGCGCTGCTTTACCGTCGTTTTAACAGCGCCTTTCAGCCGCTAGCGGGGGTTAAAACCCACCCGCAAAGCACCGCTGCACTTTGCTGGCGGTATAGCCGCGCTGCCCCATCGATTTCAATGGGTAGGATCGCTTTAGGAGCGTTGAATACAGCACTCTTTCACCGCTCCTAAGATGCTGCTAGAAGGACTTTTTTTTTACCGTCCTGCTAGCGCACCGCTACAGTGTGAAAGCTCTCCGGCTTTCACACTGGAGTGAAAGGACCCGCTTTTTTCAGGTGCGATTTTTAGCGCTGTAGTGCCTGAAAAATGCTTCAGTGTGAAAGGGGCCTAAGACTAGGAACAGGAAAAGTACTTTTCCTTACTTGACCTTTCGCTCTTCCATGCCCCACTGGTGGACTGTCCCTCCATGGCTTCACATTTAGTGCAGGGCTATGGACCCTGCATTGGTCTTGGACGTCAGAGGACCTTCTCCTGCTGGAGCAGAGGGTAGAAGCAGCTATGGGGACTGGTCTAGCAGCACAGGAGCAGAGGATAGGGTAGGTAAATCAGATTTTCCAAATCCTAGACAGAAACAGTTAACCCTTGCAATGTAGATGCAGCCGCACTGCAAGGGAGAAGGGGGGGGGATCGGTTTCCTGGAGTTCGCAGTTCATATAAAAATGACGTGCAACAGCCAGCATTTTAATACAAGTCCTAATTCAGTTTGGAAATGCAAAGCAGCATTTTTTCTGGCTGAACAAGAACTGCACCTGTGACGTTGTGTGAAGGGGATTAAGTATGTACAATTGTACTGACCACAGAAGGCTAAAACAGGTATTGTTACAAGATTAGGAACCATCATGAAAGATCCCAACTGCTCAAAGTCACTGAAGCAAAAAAAAAAAAAAAAAATATATAGCTAAAAGCCTGTTAACCATTTCATAGCCTACAGATCCTTAGTCACAAAAATACAGTAATGGTAATAAGAGTTGTGGAGTTCGAAGCTCCAAAATACCAATACTCAAAAATTCCATGGCTTTCAACCAGGGTGGATAAGAAAAAATAAAAAAAAAAAACACCCACAAAAACCACACCCCAAAATTTTTTTTGGATTAAATGTATTTTAATAAAATGCTTTTGGGAGGAGCAAAAAATCTGTCCATCTAAAAGTTTTCTATTTAACCACTTGCTTGCTGGGCACTTAAACCCCCCTCCTGCCCAGAACAATTTTCAGCGCTGACGGACTTTGAATGACAATTGCGGTCATACAACACTGTACCCAAATGAAACTTATTTTTTTACCCACAAATAGAGCTTTCTTTTGGTGGCATTATGCACACGACACGCTGTTAAACGCGCGTTCAGAGGCAGTTGGACACTTTTTTCAACTGCACCTGAACCCATGCAATGTTATCCTATGTGTCCATGTACACAGTCTAGTTTTTTTCCCCGTTTTTATGCAGTTGCGTTTAACCTCGTTTTTCCAGAAGCAAAAAAATGCTTTCAGACACTTTGCTTTTCCGCGTTTGA
Organism: Lithobates sylvaticus; assembly: GCA_028564925.1. Taxonomy (NCBI): domain Eukaryota; kingdom Metazoa; phylum Chordata; class Amphibia; order Anura; family Ranidae; genus Lithobates; species Lithobates sylvaticus. The sequence continues at coordinate 65,949,494 of CM053032.1, read as the reverse complement.
GACGCAAAACGCAGGCACCTGCGTTTAGCTGCGTTTGCGTTTATAAGCCTTTTTAAAAAAGGAACCCAATTTTTTGGACCAGAAAACTCAGAAATATGATGGTAAACCATAAAAAAAAATACTAGAAAAATTGGTTTAAAATGTTGTAATTAGTTTAGATAGTTCATAGAGCATATATACTCACTGATGTATACCTGTTTGTGAAATATCCAACGGACATTCGCTGTACCATCAACGGATGGGTCCAATATCGACAAGCTCTGATTCTGGACCTCTCATGCAAATTTGCGACAACGTTGCTGCCTCATCAAGAGCAACATCAGGAGCATTTCCTGACATATATTGAATATGGGATCCATTTCCCAAAAAAAAAACAGAAAGAGGCAAATGCAAGTGTACAACTGCTCTCTGCTGCTGCTGCTCACTCTGATCAAAATGGCAGAAATAGTTAATACATGCTTTCTGAGCTTGGGGAGGGTCTATATGAGGTTATCTCTACAAATGCTTATAGACGCAAACGCGGCTAAACGCAGCATGAAAACACAGCAAAACGCGCGTTTTTAAGCGCATGTTTCTGCTTTTTAAAGCATGCGTTCAGCAGAGTTTGCATCTGCGTCTCGTGTGCATGGGGCCTTAATCACAGCCGTGGTTCTTATTTTTTTGTTAAACAAAAAAAGATGGAACATTTTTAAAAATAAATAAATAAAATTAAAAACATGTTTAATAGTTTGTTATAAAATTTTGCAAAGAGGTAATTTTTCTGCTTCATTGATATGCGCTGATGAGGTTGCACTGGTGGGCACAGATAAGGTGGCACTGATAGATGGCACTTATGGTGGGCACTGACAAGCAGCACTTGTAGGGGGCACAGGTGGGCACCGTGGAGCCGGGGCACATCGCAGTGATCGGGACCAATGTCCCTCTCACTGCCGCCGGTGATCGGCTTTTTTTTTCTCCTGACAGAAAGCTGACAGCTGATCAGGTGGTAAGGGGGGGGGGGGGGGGGGTCGGGATCGGGATCGACCCCTTACTCTGATCCAGAGAGTCTCAGACTCGCTGATCGCAGAGCGAACTGCGCGCCCTTCAGAGGGCACGCGGGCCGCTCGTGAATGGGACGACGTCATATGTAGATCCACGCTGTAGCAGTCATTCGGCTACAGCGCAGATCTCAGGAGGTTAAAAGTGGTTGTATACCCCACTTTCACATTTTTGCCTACAGGTAAGCCTATAAGGCTTACCTGTAGGTAAAATGAATATCTCCTAAACATGTAAGATTTAGGAGATATTCACCTTGCATGCAGCCCCCTGAGGTCAGCAGTGCAAGCACTCTGAAGGTCCGGTGGATGCTGCCGGAACAAAGACTCCTGTGCGCATGCGCGGGAGTGACGTCTTCGTGGCTCCGGCCACTTACAGCGGGAACATGTCAGCTCCCTCTGGTGACCGGGGGGCAGTGTGGGCGCTTTGTTCTAAAAAGGTAAGCATTTCATAATGAGCTAGTATGCGGTGCACACTAGCTCACTATGCCTTTGCCTTACAGTTTTTTTTGTTTTTTTGTCCAGGGCATACAACCACTTTAAGATACATTAATAATTTAGTTTATTCAGCATGAAATGGAGTCTAGTTATGTAGCATGAGGCTTTATATTCTGCAATATTTAAATTTTTTGGTAAACTCATTCAATGACTCCAAGTTCTCCACGCTGAGATAACATGCACTGCATTGATGCATTCACACAATTTCACAGTAACCATGAGATAAAGTTCAGGAATATTCCTTTATCCCATGGTCTTGCAAATCCATGTACACTGTATGATTGAATCGGTTCAGATATCGGCATTTTACTAACCCGACAGCTTATTCTAAAAATAAAAAAAAAATAAAGAATCTTTAATATTTGCAAACAAAATTAAGTTTTTTTTTTTTTTTAACTACCAACAAGAATAAGTCCTTAAATTTAAAGAGCACTTGTCATTTCAGCTCCATCATTGCGCCTGTTAGCGGGCATCCACTCACGTTGATGCGTCATTGCTGCATCACCAACCGTCCCATTAAAGTGACTAGGATTGTTGTGAGTCAACAGCAGGTCAGAGGAGCCCCTGCGGGACAGTTGCCCTTTAAAAATGAGGATTCAAAATCAAGCCTTTTTGCTAGTGATTTAACCCCTTGCCGACCGGCTCACGCAGATATACGTTGGCAGAAGGGCACGTACAGGCATATCAACGTAGCTGTACATTGCTCTTTAAAACGTGGCATTGTGGGCGCACGCCGCGAGCTCCGCGAGTTTGATCGGGGGTCCCACGGACTCGATCTCGATGTCCGCGGGGATACCCACGATCGTCTCACGGAGAGGAAGAACGGGGAAATACTGATGTAAATAAGCATTTCCCCATTCTTCCTAGTGACATGACACTGATCACAGCTCCCTGTGATCGGGAGCAGTGATCAGTGTCGTGACACAGGTAGCCCATCCCCCCTACAGTTAGAATCACTCCCTAGGACACACTTAACCCCTGCAGTGCCCCCTAGTGGTTAACCCCTTCACTGCCCAGTCACATTTACACAGCACCCTGGTTGAGAATCACTGATCTACGTTGATAAAGTGGTTAGCCCATCTGCCGTTTACATTGACTCAGTTTCCTCCTCTAGAAGAAAAAAAAAAAAAAAAAAAAAAACTTTTGTACGTAAATACGTTGGGATCTTCTACAAGTCTTGGCTGACAGAAGACCAGTTATAGGTAAACCTCAAAATCCATCACCACTGGCAGTTCATATGTAAATCATACAACCTACACCATTCACTGCCTCTACACAAACCATGTGTCAAACAAGGCCCACGGGCCGAATCCGGCCCTCCAGGCAAATTCATGCGGCCCTTGCAATTCTCCAGCAGTTGGGCACCTCCCTCCACACCTCAGCATTCAGCTCCAATAAAGTTTCTTGTGGATGAAACAAGTGATGTGCGGCCCTCCTTTTCAGACTGTCATCTGCTACAGGGGTGTATGTGGGCTCCGGTCTGCACCTGCCTTTCACAGCTTAAGTCTTAAGAGATTATTAAAACCAGAAATAAAACTAATGTAGGAGGCAATTATTTAATTCGATAAAGGGAGTAGGTACATTTATATAGTCTTACAGATACAAACAGCCCTTTGAGGGCAACCATAGTGCTGATGTGGCCCACAATGAAATTGGTTTTGACACCCCTACTTTAACAAGTTCCTACAGACCTTGGACAGTACATAGAACATTCAGTGATGGATGTCCATAAAGAAACAAAAATTTGAAATTTAATTTAAAATTGCATGTAACAGTATTTGAAATTTTGCTTGAAGTTGATCCTGAGTAGAGATCTTCTTTAATAAAGCCAAAGACTATTCTTTGGTGTTTTATCCATGTATTGCCAATTTAAAAATGCAAACTACTATCATTTGCCAAGTTATAGCGCTCACAAATACCAACATTCTGAGAAAGAAAGCTGACATCAGTAAAACCGCATGAAAATGCAATTAATAAAAGGTGAACATAATAAAATGCATAATGCCTTACATAATTATGTTGGCTGTCACTGCAGATATTTTCTTTTGAGAAGGATAGTTCCTTATGTCATTGCAACATTCAGATGGGCAATAAAAAGAAGAAAAAAAGTGGAGGCGGAGGAAGAGACCTCGTCAGGAGGAATTGTGCACCATTTTTTGGTGTCATTGGCAGGAATTGCGCACCATTGCTGAGGTCATTGGGAGGAATTGTGCCCCTTCATTGGTGTCCATGAATGAAATAATTAACCCAAGGGCTAAATAAAAGCAAGCAAAGGGCTGCATCTGCCCCCATGGCATAGTTTGGAGACCACTGAACTAGATTACCCGAGGCCAAAAGCACCTTCCCTGGATTGAAACTGTACAGGACTGGTTAGAGACCCAAATTGCATGCAACTACTCGAGGCTGCCCACAGGTAACCACCATGGCAAAGCAAATTAGCCTTATGCTTCAGGGTTGTTTCACTTTTCAATTTAGCCATCAATATGGGTCCACGGACAAAAATAAAATTTGTTAATACCAGTCTAATGAAGGGAAATTAATTTGCTTTGGATGTGTAGGAACACTGGACCCGTTTGAAAAATGCCCTGCAACACGCATACACCCCCTTGTTATTGTACTGCACATACTCAGTGTTTTCCAAATCGCACACCAGAACAAGCATGTTGTAAATGAATGTCAAAGCACTGACAGAGTTCCTTACCTCTGTAGCCGTGCCGGGTCCCCGACATCCAGCAAAAGGCAGTCCCATACTTTTATCATGACAGGTGGACGTGAACAGTGATAATTATCCAGCATTTCTGATGAAAAAAACACCATAAAACCACAAAACTATAAAACCTCCCTCCCAAAGTTTGGTGGTGGAAGGAGGACCATGTTATGGATAACCTATAATCTACATCTCCTCTAAACTATATGAGCAGCTTAGCTATTCCCCATATCCAGATCACAAAATAAAGAAGCCAAAAGCAGATTGTGTATCACGTCAAGCAGCCCACTTTGTACTACATACACATAGCTTGGTGGAAGGAGGCCCATGTTACGATGTGTGGATGACCTATAATCCACACCACCACTGTATTACATCAACAGCTAATGTTCCCCGCACCCAGATCACAGAGAATAAAGCTGCCAATGCCGACTGTAGATCATTTCATACAGCCTGCTATTTTTACTATCAATTGAAAAGTATCCAGGAATGTTTATAGAAGATTGCAGTGGTCATAACACTGAACTATGCAAACATTGAGTCATTGCCTGTGGGTACTTCTATCAACCATTGTGCAACTGGGAACCTTACCTTATCGAGCACTGGCCAAGGAGAACACAGGCCATGAAGGAAACCAAGTGCTGGGACCACAGTTGGGAATAAATGGCTTTATACGATTAGGCTGTGTGTGCATTATACCTCAGCCGTTCTGGATGGGCACCTTGCTGTATGGGCATAAAAAGATTAGCATAGCTCTGTACACCGTTTTGTAATGAGGAATAATCCTATTTTCAGGACGTGATGGATTGAAACATGTGAATACCTTCTTGTTCCAAGGCGACTTTACAGTCCTACACACCAATTTGGTTGGAGGGCTTTTTGATTTTAGTCCCTTCTCTCCATGCCCTGTATTGTTACGCTGTCAAATTTGCTGGCATACAATCCAGTTGCCACTAGGATGGTAGAATCTAAAGGCTCCTTTCATATGGGTAGCTGGGGGGGGGGGTGGTAAAAAAATAAAAAAACAAAACACACGTGGTTAATCTGTTTTTACCACGAGCCTACAAAATTTTTAAAAAATGGTGCCACATTGGTGAGTACACATTGTGGCATGCAGAGTTTGGCAGGAGATATTGCTTGTCAAACTCTCCTAGAAAAGTGAATGGGGCCATGTTGCACTTGACTTGCAGCTGGTTAAAAAAAATAAAATAAAAAAAAAAAGCCAGAAGAAAAAGCGCACACACACACACACTTCACTGTCCTCTGACTGAATTGCTTTTTGGGGTGGACTCTGGCCGTGAAAGCCTAAAGGCCCGTACACGCGATCCGAATATCGTACGAAAACTGTCGTCCGAAGAAGAATCGTACGATTTTCAGATCATGTGTACACTACTTTCGATAACCGATCACGACAGTTCAGCCGATATTATTCGATTGGACATGCACGAAAATTTTCCTTGTACAACTCCAGATCGTACGATTTTAGTTCAGTCAGTATAGTTGTCGTCTGAAAATACGAATACATTACAAGACATGACATCACTTCCGATTTTTTTTCCTGTCGTAGGAGAATTCGTGACTTTATTTTCCTATTCAATTTCTACTTGCGACTATTAAGCGAAAAAGGTTGTACGGGATCTGCCGTATGATATTCGGATCGTGTGTACGGGCCATAAGGCTCTGTTTACACTAGTGTGATTTCAGACAAGACTTCAAATCGCACAACAATGGGGGGGGGCCCACATATGATTTTCAATGGTGCCCGTTAACAAGACCGCAATGCGATTTGGAAAAAGGTCCCTGCACACACATTTTGCCTACACAGATGTCAATAGAATGGCACCAAAACTCATCAACATGCATTTAATTTTTGGTGTATTTTTGCCTGCGATTTGCATTAGCCGTTTGGAGCTGGCACCCAAAATCCCAATCACTCATCCCTTTGTGGAAACCCATTTAAGCAAAATCTGTTCTTTTGAAATACAAAACTTGTTTTTGTATACAAATTTGTGTTCCAATATCAAACCAGACATTGGTGATCACTACACTACAGCCACATTTTCTCCCACCTCATCACACAAGTGACCTTTAGTAAGCACGAGGGTTAGAATAGAATACGTTCTCCACTGGTTGGGTTTTTTTTACTAACTATTCTATAGAAACTCCTTTTATTGTCTCAAAATTGCGCTTGTAATCACATTTTAAAACTCCATTTAAGGTCCGGCATTTTAAAGTCATCCACCGTCTGAATTTTGTTAATTGACAGGTTATCAGACTGTGCTGTGGGCATCTACTACAACAACGCTAAGCTGGCCGTACAGAAATTCTATTGTGTTCACTTTGTTTTAAGATTGTTCATTTGATTTTCTAACTAGTTAATGGGGCCCAATTTTGGACCACATTGACGAGAAAAGTCAAAAGGAGCAGGATGAAAAATCTCTATAACCAATGAATTTCCAAAAGTAAAATGTGGTTTTCATTTAGGAAAGTGTATTTGTTCCAAAATCAAAATAGTTAAAAAGCAAACAAAAATCAAAGTACTTGCAAACGACATTGGTCAAGTCACCAAATGTACTGAGGATTGGCACACCGATGTTAGTACAAACATTCGTTTAAAAATCTGTATGGCAATTCTAAAGAAACCTTTCCTCTGGGTTGTGGTAGTGAATTTGTTTTTGAATTGATGTTGGTTTTTTGCACTTCCTTTCCTACATGATGTATACCCCATTTATAGTAATTTCCCAACCATTTGAATCCCTGAACAATGCCACTAATCACAAAAAAAGTTATCCCCAAAACATAACAGCTGTGATTTCACAAAGCTTGTTATGTAAATCACATAGCTTTAGTAGCTAGCACATGACAATCGCTACTCCTTTTTCAAAGCACCAGCTATCTGATTACAAGTCTGGAAGGCTTCAGAGTCACGGCAGGGAGGGGGGCGCAGGATGAGCTAAACTGCTGAGACTTGAACAACTTCAGTGTGTCTGCTATGAAGTTTGAGGGCAAACTGCTCCACAGTGCCTGCAGCTACAGAATCAGAGAGTGCTGGTTTTCAAGCTCATAGGGGAGAATTACTTAAAAAAAAAAAAAAAAAAAAACCTAATCAATCAGTCAATCTGCAACAGCTGTGAAAGCAACCAAATAAGCGACTTTCATTTTTCCATCATTTAACCACTTAAAGACTGCATATATAATGTGACATTGTGGCTCTATTGCGCGAGACTACATACCTGTACGTTGTTACAGGCAATATAGTGTGGGCATGCATGCCCACTGCATGGTGGGGGAGCCGGCCACCCGCAATCGCTTTACAAAGAGGTAAAACTGGGAGCTGCCTATGTAAACAAGGCAGATCCCCGTTCTGACAGGGGACAACATGGAGATCTGCTGTTCCGTGTGGTGATTAGGAACAGTGATCTGTATTCCTGTCAGTACTTCCCCCACACAGTAAGAAAGCACCAACAGGGAACACATTTTATGGCCCCTGATGTTAACCCCTTCCCCTTTTTAGCACAGATCACTGTTTGGTGTGACTGGTCCCCAAAAAGTGCCACTTGGGGTCAGATTTGTCCACTGCAATGTTGCAGTCCCAAAAAAGAATTTATACATCTAGATTTTTTTTTAAAGTCCATAAATATAAGCCGTAGCAGAGATGATCAAATACAACCCAAAAAAATTAAATTTTTATTTATTTATTTGAGTACCTTATCGCACGGCCACGCAATTTTCAGTTAAAGGAACACAGTGCCGTATCACAAAAAAATGGCCTGGTCATTAAGGGGGTAAATCCTTCCAGGGCTGAAGTGGTTACAACTCAAAACCATGCAAAAATTTAAATTTCAGTGTATACATATGCCCTTACTACTACACAGCGTTCCTTTTACCAACCTTTTTGTAGCCCATTACGCAGTGTATCCTCCAAGTTGCATTTTCCTCCATGGTGAATGGCGGTTTCCTGTCCTGGGAACCAGTCACCACGGTTTGTCAGGCCTGTGGGGACTGGCCATCACTACCCCTGTGTAGTTCCTCATGCCTCTGAAGACCAACATCATAGCCCCATCATACAAATAAAGGATGTCATTGATAGAAGGCTGCTTTCCATTTGCGGTGCTCCACCTTCTCCAGGTCTTCCATTTTAACCTCCCATGTAAGGCCCCTCCATTGAGATCAGCAGGTACCATTTTGCTGATCCCTTGCTGACCAGAGAAGACCGGGCAGATGAGCTATCCATGTCCGCACAGTTTATGCGAAGCGCACATGGACAGAGCCCACTCTGCTCTATGGAGGGGCCAGAAGTAAAAATGGACTACTGACCTCGGATCCCATCCGCCTATGGATGAGGACAGACCCCCTTCTGTACAACCAGCCTGCAACCTGCCTATACATGGATTGAGGTTCGGCCAGTCCCTGCTGAAAGGTTAAAGTTTCTAGCCATGGTTGCCTTTATTTTGAGAAGAATCCCACACACCTACTTCCTGCCAGATGTCTAACAAGGGCTCCTGTCAGTCCGCAGAACATCAGCTGAGCGCTCCCCTACTGGGCCTTTGTGAAGACTGATAATGCAAAATTCAGAATAGCTCTTTTTTTTTTTTTTTTCACACCACACACTAAATCTGCTTTTGACACTTTTTTGGCCAAATTAAAAGAAAATGCACAACATGCTCTTTTGCAGCTTCTCCATTCAAGTTTATTGAACCAAAAAGGCACGGTTTCCAAAAAACAGCAGCTGACAAAAAAAAAAAAAAAAACCACCACGTGTGACCCAGGCCTCAATTTTTACAGTCCAATTTGCTCATCTGTTAGATTTAATATACACCGTAAACAAAAAACAAATACACAATTAAACACGATTGCTCCACTGCAATTAGTGGACTTTTAACCTGCAGGTAGATTTAGCAAGACTTAGCAAAATTACAGACAAACCAATTTTCGTGGTTTACAAAATGTATCCTTAAAAAAAAATAAAAAAGCCTAAGTGGCCCAACGGCAACTCCCTCTCCCCACTTCCTAAAACCTAGTACACACTGCCAGTTTTTTTTTTCATTTAGCTCGACTGCCAGCAGAGGTCGGAGCCGCTGTACAAACAATCCAATGTTGGTACAGCGATCTCCCCCTGCTATTCTATTGTGTCCTGACAAAGGCTGCTAGCGGGGCAACTTTAACCCCCACTAGCAGCCAAATAAAGGGTTACAAGCGCCCGCAAAGTGCTGTTGCCCATTTTAACTAGGCAGGGGCAATTTAGAATTAGGCAGAATTTTTCTGACAAGGATGAGTTTCTGAAATAGTCAGAAAATAAAAAAGATTTATAGAAGAGGGATACCCTATGGAAAGAGGGAATGTTAGTCCCCAAGGATAGGTCTCCTGATATGGGGGTGGGGGGGGGGGGGGATTTTGAATAGTCCTTCCACACGACATACTCTAGTCAATACAGGATTATAAATAAAATTGCTCAAACATTGGAAGGTGATATTATAATTATATTAATATACATTTCTGGGCACAGCTCTCCCTGAACATCCCATAGTCATTTTTAGAAAAGCACCGGTGTTCTGTCGGAAAGTGTCCGCCTATCAAATTTAGTTCACCCCGTACTGCGCAGTGCTTGCGCAGTACAAGGAGATTCGGAAAATCTCCGAAGACTCACAGCGCCTGTGCCGTGAGTCCAGATGGAAGCCCCACCATCCAAGTGGACATAGGACTGCAAATAGAGGGCCCCTCGCCACTCTTCACTCACCACGCTTCGGGCACGGCCTCGATGCGCTCGGCTCTTTTGGATTCTAACTATGTCCACTTGGATGATGGGGCTTGAAAGTGGACTCACGGCGCAGGCTCAGTTCATCTTCGGCAATTTTCGGAATCTGCTTGTGCTGTGTACTGCGCATGCGCAGTACAAAGCGGACACTATCCGATGGGGGACAGTATATGACAGGACACCGGCCTTAAAAATTATATAGCCACACCATTAAGACCTTCTTTAGCAATTTGAAAGGTTCCTCCCCCAGTGTCGGAAATGCCCAGTATGCAGATGTGTGGGCCCCAACTGTATTAGAACTACCAAGTTTTTCTTCCAGTCACAGGCAAAACATAGCCAATAGAAAAAGTTTATATTATGAAAAACACAAAAAATGTAGTATATTTATTGGAACGTAGTTGTGGGAAACAATATGTAGGTAGATCGAACAGAGCCCTACATGTTAGGATAGGGGGAACATCTGGCTAATCTTAAAGGCTTTCCAAAACATAATTTATCTAGACATTTTGCTTTAAAACATTGGAAAGATCCTACCCAAGTAAAAGGTCATAGGTAGAGAAATGGGTATACAACATTGGAGGGGGGAATATAGTACTGTAAATATCCAGACGAGAAACTTGTTGGATATATGAATTAAAATCTCACCAACCACCAGGGTTAAATGTTGACTGGGATATAAAATAGTTTTATCAATAGTTAGTCAATTATACATATTATGAAATTGGAAACTATCCATAATTCAGACCTTGATCCATCCAGCGATTTTAGTCATGATATAGTAATGCCTTAGATAAATCAATCTTAGATGTCAATCGGGAACTATTTACCATATAGGTAGAATGAACCATTTAATACCGTATTTTCTGGCGTATAAGGCGACCTTTTACACTAAAAACGGGGGTCTTCTTAAACGCCAGCTGCCCACTGAATGTGCAGTAAAAAATTCATACATACATACAGCAAGCATCTGGAGGGCTGACATCCAGCTGGCATACAAGACAACCGCCTGCTTTATACCCGGCGTATAAGATGACTCCCGCTTTTTTGTTATGTTACCAAAGATACTGAACATACGGTATTACCGCACATCCAGCAGGCTGACAGACTAGTCGGAAGAGGGTCGTCCATTTATATGGAGAGTATAGCACAAAACCAAAATGTTTTAAAATGGAAAAATGAGGGCGTCGTTTTATACGCCAGCAAATACAGGTACATATAATTTAAGTAACTGGGATCATACAATTTTATGATTAATAGTTTTACGGATCTAATAATCATAACCATATGCCATTTACAAAATCTTTAATGTATCAGTGGTCATTGCAAATGCGTTTTTTTTTTGGAATGTGTCCAAGATTATAGAATATGTGCCATTATAATGTATTTTAATGCGATTGAGTCGCTTTAGGTAGATTCATCTGCCAGTACAGATTCAGTGTGTATTGTTGGCATACACCAGAGCGCAGTCCAACTCCATCATGGCCACTGAATGTCCTGGATGGTCTACAACAGGGATATGCAATTAGCAGACCTCCAGTTGTTGCAGAACTACAAGTCCCACGAGGCATAGCAAGACTGACACCCACAAGCATGACGCCCAGAGGCAGAGGCATGGTGGGACTTGTAGTTTTGCAACAGCTGGAGGTCCGCTAATGCATATTCCTGGTCTACAACATCATGGAGGTGCATTCCCGGATGGTTTGCAGACCATCAGGAAGTGAGTGCTGCCCTCTGATGTTGAGCACATCTAAGCTATTTATTTAAAGCGGAGGTCCACACAAAAATGGAACTTCCGCTTTTCGGAACCCTCCCCCCCCCCCCTCCGGTGTCACATTTGGCACCTTTCAAGGGGGAGTGCAGATAACTGTATAATACAGGTATTGGCACTCACTTCTGGGCATAGACCTCCGCAGGGGTCTACGTTACTTCCTGTCCCCCCCGCTGTCTGCTGGGAGACACAGGGTCCCAGAGACAGCAGGGACCATTCGGATGGCGCAGCACCTGTGCAGTAGGGAACCAGGAAGTGAAGCCACAAGGCTTCACTTCCAGATTCCCTTACCGAAGATGACGGTGGCAGCATCCGAGGGACGGGTCGGCCTCGAGTGCCAACATCACAGGCGCCCTGGACAGGCAAATGTCCTTATTTTAAACAAGTCAGCAGCTGCAGTATTTGTAATAATTTGTCTGACCTCTGCTTTAAGGAAGCTGTATAAGCACTGCTATCCCTTACTGCCTGTTAATGTTCTGTTGAACTAAACATATCAGCGAAGGAATAGCGGCGACCGTCTCCGTACATGAGCAAGGCATGGGACTGATGTATATTCCGATATGTCTGTATACTAATCCTTGTTGAAAGTAGAATGTGCTTTTAACTGGATGTTGCGCAATGAGGTGCGTTTCCTCTTCTTTCTGACATATGGCTCAATTGGATCTGAGGCTTGTGGGAGATCGATAGACAATATTGGCCTTCCCTATAACAGGTGGAAAAGCTGAGCTGGATATACCTGTGAGGGGTAACAACTCACTGATGCACATATTGGCTTTGAAAGGTCATAATATCTGGTAAGAGAATATCTTTAACAGCCAGCCGACAACCCGCTGCAGTTATACTGCGGCAGGTTGGCACTGCTGCGCAAATCGCGGCGTGTAAACACACACATCCCAGTTCTGTCAGGGAAGAGGAGACAGATTGCGTGTTCCTAACACACGATCTGTCCTCTAGTCACTCCCATCGCCCCACAGTTAGAACACATTTAACCCCTTGATGAGCCCCCCCCCCCCCGTTAACCCCTTCCCTGCCAGTGACCTTTATACAGTAATCAGTGGCTATTTTTAGCTCTGATCACTGAATAAAATGTCAATTGTCCCAGAAAAATAAAATAAAAAGCAGATCGCCACCATTATTATTAGGAAAAAAAATAAATAAATGACAAGTCTAGCCCCTATTTTGTAGGCGCTTTAATTGTTGCGCAAATCAACACACGCTTATTGAAATTTTTACCAAAAATATGTAGAATATATATGGGCCTAAACTGATGGAGATTTGAATAGCAAAAAAAAAAATTTTTAAACCCATCGCTTTTGTTTATAGCGCAAACATTTTGTTTGGGTACAGTGTCGCATGACTGCGCAATTGTCAGTTAAAGCGACGCAGTGCCGTATAGCAAAAGAAAAAATGGCCTGGTCAGGAAGGGGGAAACCTTCCAGGGCTGAAGTGGTTAATTACCTCCCGGGGAGCACGAGGTTTAACACCTGCAGGTCATTTGGAAGGAAGGATATCACCATTTCTAATTCACAACCAGGACTTTTTGGCATTTTGAATCTTTTTTACTTTAAATTACTAAGTTTTGTGGATCACATGAATGGACTTTCATTGTTAATAACATGAATATGCAAATATTTATAAATGACAGCGCAACATTTTGCTTATTTTATCCGTTTTATGGTGTGTACATACATGAGTGCAGCTGTATGTCATTTAATCAGCAAGTGACAATTTTTTTTCTTTATATACAAACAAAATGACATTTAAAGTGTCAAATAAAAAAAATGTAAAACCAAAGTCCACAGTCCAAAAGTATGACTCAAATCAGAAAGAAGTCCACACTCTCCCAAAAGGTATACACAGTGCCTTAAAAAGTATTCATACTCATTGAATTTTTCCACATTTTATCAAGTTACAACCAAGAACATAAAATGTATTTTAGGCGATATTTGCAACTTTTGTGTTGGTCTAATTGTAAAGTGGAAGGAAAATCGTAAATGGTTTCTGAACATTTTTACAAATATCAGAAAAGTGTGGCATGAATTTGTATTCAGCCCCCGAGTCAATACTTTGTAGAAGCACCTTTTGTTGCAATTACAGCTGCAAGTGTTTTTGGGGATGTCTACCAGCTTTGCACATCTAGAGTGACATTTTTGCCCATTCTTTGTATGGATGGAGAGCGTCTGACAAGCAATTTGAGTCTTGCCACAGATTCTCAATTGGTTTTAGGTCTGGACTTTGACTGGGCCATCCTAACACATGAATATGCTTTGATCTAAACATTCCATTGTAGCTCTGGCTGAATGTTTAGGGTCGTTGCCTTGCTGGAAGGTGAACATCTGCCCTAGTCGCAAGCTTTTTGTAGACCAACAGGTTTTCCCTTCAACATTGCCCTGTATTTGGCTCCACCTATCAACTAACCAACCAGTTTCCCTGTCCTTTCTGAAGAAATGCATCCCCACAACTAGATGCTGCCTCCACCATGTTTCACGGTGAGGGATGCTGTGTTCAGTGTTAGGTTTTTGCTTTTAGTGCTAGTTCACACCCAGCGCAGTTCCGTGTGCTTTTTTTCTGCATAAAATGCATGCAGTGTTTTCCATGTATTCCAATGGCTCTAGTTCACACCATGCAGTCAGTTTCCGGTGCAGAAACTGACCGGAAACTTACTGCATGGTGTGAACTAGAGCCATTGGAATACATGGAAAACACTGCATGCATTTTATGCAGAAAAAAAGCGCACGGAACTGTGTCTGGTGTGAACTGGCCCTTTGCCGTGTCTCCCACATGGCTTCTTGCATACTGCAAATACGACTTATGGCTTTCTTTTAACGATGACTTTCTTGCCCCTCTTCCATAAAAGTAAAAGTGTGTGAGAAGATCCTGCTGTAAAATTCCTCAACTTTATCCCTGACCTTTCTGGTGTGTTCTCTGGCCTTAATGATGCGGTTTGTCCACAAGGTTCTCCAACAAACCTCTGAGGGCTTCACAGAACAGCTGTATTTATACTGAGATTAAATTACACACAGATGGACCCTATTTACCAATTAGACTTCTGAAGGCAATTGGTTCCCCTAGATTTTAGTTAGGGGTATCAGAGTAAAGAGGGCTGAATACAAATATACGCCATGCTTTTCAGATATTTGTGAAAAATTTTGAAAACCTATTTAATATTTTTCCTCCACTTCACAAATATGTGCCACTTTGTGTTGGTCCATCACATAAAAGCCCAATAAAATAGTTACTTTTATTGGTTGCAACATGACAAAAAAAATGTGGAAAATTTCAAGGAGCATGAATACTGTATGTGCAAAAAACATGAAATCCAGAATAGTAAACACGTTTTCACCACTGAGTGCAGTGCAGAGCGCCTTAGGAAATTTCCCTCACAGAGGTGTGGTCATCAGGAAGTGAAGCGCTGCCGCTTCACTGCCCGGTTCCCTACCGCGCATGTGCGAGTCGCGCTCTGCGTCCTCACTGGTCCCCGCTGTGTTCTGGGACCTGGGTGTTTCCCAGAACACATCGGGGGGGGGGGGTGTGATACGAAGGAGTGTGACTCCCGCAGGAGTCTATTCCCGGAAGTGGGTGCAGATACCTGTATTATACAGGTATCTGCACCCCCCTCCCCCTGAAAAGGTGCCAAATGTGACACCGGAGGGGGGGGGGGGTCCAGAAAGCTTGTGAGCCAGCAAGTCAGTTTTTCAACAGGAAAGCTCTTGCAGTAAGAGCCCTTTCACACTGAGGTGCTTTTCAAGCCCTTTGGCAAAAAATAAATAAATGAAAAAATCAAAAAAAGTCAAATCAATGAATGTTTTCACACTGAGGAGGTGCGCTGGCAGGGGAGATGAAAAAAAATCCTGCAAGCATCTTTAGAGCGCTAAAAAGGCACCTCTAAAAGAGCCATTGAAATGAATGGGAAGTGCCTGAACATGGTTCTTGAAGCAGTTTGGAGTCACACAACCTTCAAAAGGAAAAAAAATAAATAAAAAAAAAAAAAAAAAAAAGGGAGAAGGAGCACACTGCTAATGCCTCAAAAGCGCTTGAAGTGCGCTGAGTTTCATGGGCAGTTTTCCAGCCCCTCAGTGTGAAAGAGCTCTTAACAGGGATGAGACAAACCATTTACCACTGGCAATAGAGCTGCATGATTCTGGATTAAAAAAAATAAAAGGGGAGGAGAATCACAATTTTGCTTGGAAGATGGATCACGATTCTCACACATTACTAATCTTTTTTTTTTTTTTTTTTTAAATGATAAAAAATAAATTGTGCTTTACCGCTTCATTTGAGATACATACATACATTTTTTTTTTTTTTAGAAGAATAATAATAAATAATAATTAATAATAATAATTACACACACAGATTATGGGAAAAAAATTCAGGGTGGAACTCCGCTTTAAGCTTTCCCCAACATTATGATATACATACGCATTAGGAGTTTGTGACTTAAAGCGGTTCTACACCCATTTCATTTAGTAAATCTCTTTGCCTTCCAAATCAGGCAAAGAGTACTAAATGAAATGTTTTTTTTTTTTTTTTTTTTTTTTACTTACCTTGTAATTGAAGACTTCCGGTCTTCTCCCTCTGCGGCGGCGGGCGGGGTCTTGCGTCGATCGTCGTCACGCCGCACTGTCTCCTGGGATCTGGTGTCATTGATCCCAGGAGTCAGTGCGGGCATCTTCCGAAATCTCGCGAGATTTCGGCCACATCTTCCGAAATCTCCCGAGATTTCGGCCGCATCTGCCGAAATCTCGTGAGATCTCGGCAGATGAGCCGTTACTGCGCACGCGCGAGTAACGGCAGTGCATGGTGGGCCATCTAAAGTCCCTGTGGGTGTTTCACATGCCCACAGGCAAGATGGCCCCCAGCACTAAAGAAGAAGACGAGGAACTTCATCGGACGAAAACCGGCGGCGATCGAGATGGAAGATGGAACAGGTGAGTCCCCTAATAAAGGTAAGCACACTTTATATTACATCCTTAAAAAAAAAAATTTTTTTCAGAGTGCAGAACCGCTTTAAAGTATTCAAGCTTGTGCATCAGCCTTACTACCATACACAACCAGTTTCATGATATCACATTACTTATTAAAAAGAGAATTCTGACAATTGGAATTTGCAGAGAAATGCAGCAACTGCTGACACAACCATGTTGCCCCAGGATTACCCATCGGTGACAGGACAATGTAGCTCAGGATTACCAGGTCACCGGCAGGACAATGTGGCCTGAGATTAATAGGTCACTAACTGGCCAATTTGCTGGATGAGACTACTGGAAAAGTGACAGGGTGACAAATAGGTCAACAAGACAGAAGAGAAGAGGTTATTTGTATACATGAACTCATTGGTTCACCATTTCATTTTTGTGTATTGTTAAAAGACGTCGTTCAGCCCATTAAAACCCAATTCAAGTTATGGGTGGATGCAGAGAGGCCAAGTTTTCAATGGTGGCCCACAGCACCCTACCTTGACGAAGACCTGCCACCCTTACTACTGGAATTTATTCGATAGTACTGTGCAAAAGTTTTAGGCAGGTGTGAAAAAAAAGAAATAAAAAAAAAAAAAAAAGTTAATTTATCAAAATAAACTACGTATTGAAAAGGATAAAGCCAATACAAAAAACTAAAAATAAATATTTGGAGTGACCACCCTTTGCATTTAAAAACAGCATAAATTCTTCTAGGTACACGTGCACAGCTTTTGAAGGAACTCAGCAGGTAGGTTGCTTCAAACATCTTGGAGAACTAACCGCAGATCTTCTGTGGATTTAGGCTACTTTCACACTGGGGTGGGGGGGATGCTAGCGGTGAAGTGTTAATAGTTAACTGCGCTTTACCGCTGTTATAGCAGTGCTTTTCGGCCACAATCTGGGTGCTTTTAATACCCAGCCGAGGAAAGGGTTAATGGCGCCCAAAAAGTACCGCTGCCAAAGCGCTTTGGCACTGGTGCCCATTGATTTCGATGGCAGGGACAGTGGTGGAGCAGTGTATACATCGCTCCCGCACCGCCACAAAGATGCTGCTTGCAGGACTTCTCGGGCTTTCACACTGGGGCTGCAGAAGGGGCGGTTTACAGGTGCTTTTTTTTAGCTCAAAAACACGCGATGCCTTAAATCCTTGTGTCTCTGTGTAATCCCAGACAGACTTGATGTGGAGATCAGGACTCTGTGGGGGCCAGACCATCACTTCTAGCACTCCTTGTTCTTTACGTTGGAGATGTCTGCATGTTTGGAGTGTTTGTCCTGCTGCAGAATAAAGTTTGGGGCCAATCACATGCTGTCTGATGGATAAATATCTGCCTTTATTTCTCAGCATTAATTACACCATTGATCCTGACCAAATCTGCAATTCCATTTGCAGAAATGCAGCCCCAAACTTGCAAGGAACCTCCACTATGCTTCACTCATTGTACTGCTTTACAATCCTTTGCAAACAAACTCCCTCCTGCTACAGCCAATATTTCAAATTTTGACCATCAATCCAAAGGACCTAATGCCATTTTTTGCACCCCAGTTCCTATGCTTTTGTGCAAAATTGAGTCGCTTAGCCTTGTTTCCACATCAGAAGTATGGCTTTTTGACCCCAATTCTTCCATGAAGACTACTTCTGGTCAGACTTCTCCAGACAATAGATGGGTGTACTTGGGTCCCACTGGTTTCTGCCAGAAGCAAGCATGAGGCGTGTCATCTGCTGCATTACGTTTTCCTAGCCAACCACTGCATCTACGGTCCTCAATGCTGAGAAATACAGGCAGATACTGATCCATCATTCTATATCAGGGAGGCGTGTGAAAGGCCCCACATTTATTCTGCAGCAGGACAACGATCCCAAACAGACAGCTAAATGTCATTAAGAACCAATCTTCGGCATGAAGAATGAGTCCTGGAAGTGAAGGTCTGGCCCCCCACAGAGCACCAATTTCATCATTGAGTGTCTGGAATTACATGGAGACAGAAGGGTTTGGAGGCAGTCAACAGCCACAGAAGAGCTGTGGTTTGTTCTCCAAGAGGATGGAACAACCTACCCGTTGAGTGCCTTCAAAAACACAAAAAAATAAAAATAAAAAAAAATTGACTACTTTGCAAGAAGACACTAATCTATGGTTGTGTGTGTGCTTGTTAATTTTTCCAATTTTTGGGAATTTTTATTTTCCACGCCTCCGCGTCTCTAGTGCCACAGCAGTAAGATTTATAACACAGGCCGGGTTCACACTGGTACGACACACTCAGACTTTGGAAGCACATGTTGCATGGATGCGTGTAAATCAACGACTCCCTATGAGAGCCGTCTTAACTGGTCCGACACAAGTCAGGCCGACTTTGAAAAAGGTTCCTGCTCTAATTTGGTCCTACTTCAGCCCATTCAATAGCAATGAAGATGGATCAAAGTCGAATCCTCATTCTAACCATCCAGCGAGACTGATTAGGTGGAGGTGAATCGGCAGTGGGAAATATAAGCAGCAAATGATTTATTCACCTGACCAGCATATACACTTACATACCCTAATGGACAGAGGGTTTGTGTAAAGACAAATGCAGATAGTGTATGTCAGCAGGGAAAGGGTCCCCACACATATAGGAAGCTGATTGGAGGTAGGTAGGCATTGCTCACAAAAGAAAGTATTCTCTAGACAGTGATTGCCCCCATTTCCTGCAAGGACAGCTTGAAGCCCAATGCTTGGGGAGTGCATATCCAGACAGCCTACTGAGACATGCTGCCAAACCAGACAGATGTCAGAGAGAGTTGAAGGTTGTGGAGGGACAAAGTCCCTGTCCAAACAGATTGAGCCAAGCAAATAGCTGTCAATATGTGAGCCATAAGCACAAGCAAAGGAAAAACCGAAACATTACAGTATTTACCAAAACCCACAGAAAAACCTGTCACATGATTGAAGGTGGCAAGCCTAATTAGCTGCAGCAGTGGAATGCCCCCGTGCCGCATGTAACAAAAGGGCAGAGATGCTGGGGCAAGCGATGTGAAATTTACCAGATGGCCATATTTGGACAATGTCATATTAGGTCAATGAGGTCACCAAAACCCCCACCCTTTTGTTAT
The DNA here is from genome assembly GCA_028564925.1 of Lithobates sylvaticus. Classification (NCBI taxonomy): domain Eukaryota; kingdom Metazoa; phylum Chordata; class Amphibia; order Anura; family Ranidae; genus Lithobates; species Lithobates sylvaticus. The sequence continues at coordinate 65,929,686 of CM053032.1, read as the reverse complement.
GTGCAGCTGTGGTCCAGGAAATTCCATTGCTGCTGCCGATCGGGCTGGTGGCCTGTCATGTGACATTTTCCTGCAGGTTTAGGCTGATCTGAAATTGTCCCTAGTGAGCAGACAAGTCCAGCCTGGTGACTGAAGGATCCGGTTAAGCAGAAAGACTGAGAAAGCTCTGTGCCAAGGAGGACTAGACAGTGCTCTGCGACAAAATAGCCAAGAGGCTTAAAAATGATTGGGTTTGTTTCCTTAAACGATCGCTGCATGGGCTGAACAGTTTTACACAAACGCTTTCTGCTGAGTGCACTTAGTAAACAAGCAATCTCAGAATACAAGAAACAGAGGGTTTTATGCCAAAGACAATTGCTTCTGTGTGACACACCTTTATTCAGCCAAACATGCATGCTGCCAGCACATGAACAAAGGCTCAGCCAAGTGTGGAATGAAAATGCTTTCAACTTTTTTTAATGCAATAAAAAAATTGGCCCCACAAACAGGAAGTGAAAAATACTCCATATCAAAGAGCAGGTGCTTTTTTTCATTGCATTGGGGAAGGCAGATGCATACAGCTGGCAAGCTTCACTGCTCAAGTGGTTCAAATGTCATACAGCCCGATCGATTGCAGCGAAGAGAAGGCCAATGAAGCCATGAGTGGAATCCTGGAAGTGGGAATGGCTATGCATTTCGGAGGAGGGGGGGGGCGCCCCCTTTGTCAAGCCTGCCCAATAGAGATACTGTGGGCTTAATACAATGGTAAATGCTTTGCATTAAAAGAGGAAGGGGGCTGATTGGGGTGTAGCCTGTATGCAAAAGGCTGAGAGAAATGCAATTAGCAAAGAGTGGAAAGAGGCAGAGATAGAGATGTGTGTAATATATATATATATATATATATATATATTTATTACACACACATTTTTTTTATTATTATACATATTAGAGCTGCAAGATTAATCGTCAAGAATAGTTATCGCAATTTTTTCCCCGTTGCGATCTTGACAAAAAGTATTTCCAGAATCTTTCTATGCAGAGAATTCTCTGCTGAAGCCACAGCCCTCAAAAGAAAGGAAGAAAAAAAAAAAAATGTATCACAACATCCTTTAGCAGTGGAACCAAGTCTAAACATTGTAACAATTTGTCAAAGGAATAGACTTCAGTATCTAAATGAGGGAAGTTTAAGCACTTTAACATTAAAGCTTTTTGCTAGAAAAATTACTTAAAAGCCCCAAACACACACACACACACACACACAAACTAACCAGTCAAATTAGCCCAATTTTTTTTGTATAATGTGAAAGATTTTACGCCGCGAGAATAGTGAGAGAATCATGATCTTTATAAAAAAAAAAAAAAAAAAAAAAAAAGAAGAAGGTACATTAACCACTTCAATACCCACGTATAGTCATGACGCCCGCAGATGGGATCTCCCATCCTGGGCGGGCATCATAAGACATCCTCCATTCTTGGCCGTCTAGGGGGCAAGCGCACAGCGTCACTCAGGACCCGATGCGTGTGCCCGGCGGCCGCGATGTCCACTGGGCACCCGCAATTGCCCGGGAACACAACAGGACCGTGGATCTGTGTGTGTAAACACACACATCCACGTCCTGTCAGAGAGGAGAGGAGACCGATGGTGTGTTCTCAGTACAGAGGAACACTGATCGGTCTCCTCCCCTCCAGTTAGAAATCACTCCCAGGGAACATAATTAACCCCTGCAGCGCCCCCTAGTGTTAACCCTTTCCCTGACAGTCACATTTACACAGTAATCAGTTCAATTTTATAGCACCGATCGCTGTGTAAATGTGAATGGTCCCACAAAAATGTGTCAAAAGTGTCCGATGTGTCCGTCACAATGTCACAGTCATGGGAAAAAAAAAAAATCTATCCCCCATTTTGTAGACGCTATAACTTTTGCGCAAACCAATCAATAAACGCTTATTGCGATTTTTTTTTTTACCAAAAATATGTAGAAGAATACATATTCGGCCTAAACTGAGGACATTTTTATTTATTTTTTTTAAATGGGATATTATAGCAAAAAGTAAAAAATAATGCTTTTTTTTTCAAAAATTTTCGCTCTTGTTTATAGCGCAAAAAATAAAAACCGCAGAGGTGATCAAATACCACCAAAAGAAAGCTCCATTTGTGGAAAAAAAAGGACATCAATTGAAAAAAATAAAAAATAAAAGTTTGGGTGCAACGTCGCACGGCCACGCAATTGGCAGTTAAAGCGACGAAGTGCCGAATGCAAAAAAGTGCTCTGGTAAGGAAGGGGGTAAAATCTTCCGGGGCTGAAGTGGTTAAAATTAGGACTTCATGTGATATATGAAGTAGAGCAGAGGCCATCCATACAGACCAGGATTAGAAAATTGTACTGCATATAGTAATAGATCGGTATACTCATACATACATGATATATGGAACCAAAACACCTAAAGTTATGTAGTATAAGACCAGAATCAAACGCAATACAAAATACTGCCAGTCCCTGCACGAGAACCGCCCCTTTTGATTTTTTTTCTAGCTAATAAAGGGCAATAGTCTGGCTTTGCCCATTAATAGGCAGGAATTTTACTTGCTGGTTCTGTACACCCGTCGGCCCACTGAGGGGGTCCCAGTCTCCCTGCAGGATTTTTATAAAGATTTTAGAATGGTTATACAAATTACATTTTAGTTTATATGCCCTCATTTTTAGGATGGGAGAATGCACTAAAAATTAAACATGAAAAGCAGCCAAAGAGGCTGCACCCACCTAGTCTGCTCTCAGTTTGTTTTTCTATTTCCTCTTGCCCTTGTTATGTATTGTCAAGCCTATAGGGGATCTGCATTTGAAAACAAAAAACAGTAAAAGCAGCTTATATTAGCTACAACAGTAAAAGCAGCTTACATAAAAGAATCACGCACATCTCCCAGTGAAAGGGATTCCATTATACGGAAAGCAGACTAGTCCTATTGCTTTTTCCATAACAAGAGGAAAGTACTGGGACGCCGTAGCTAATTATTGCTTCATATCCCACATGGTACATTCCAGAGACGCATGTGACGCAGAAGCAGCCATCTCATCTGTTACTGGAAGAAACTTCTGTCACTGAACTTCCAGAAATTGTTTCCAAAGAGAATGTGAAAAATGTGAAGGATTTCATGCACGCCAAAAGAGCCAAACAATGCGAGCACTCACAGAACGGCATTCAGAAATGACAGGCTTTTCTGATATAAAATGTTCTAGAACCACACAGCCCCAAGGACACAGAATAGAATACAACCAAAAGAATGCTGCTGTACAAACAGAACACTGCCAAAAAAATAAAAAAAGGAAGAAGAGAACAGTACAATATCAGCACCATATTCAACTGGACAGCAACACAAGAGGAAGACAAAAAAAAAAAAAAAAATTTTGCTTTTTATATACATGCTAAAGCCTATATATTTGACCACCCATCTAATACTGAGTAGGTTCCCCTTTTAACATCAAAACAGCCCTAGCCCATCAAACATGGATGCCAGTAGACCTGTGAATGTATGCTGTGGTTTCTGGCACCAAGCCATCATTAGATCCTTCAGGTCCTGTACATTGTACCGTGGGCCCCACATGGATCGGTACTTTTTCCAGCACTTCCCACAGATTGTCAATTGGAATAAGATTGGGTGGATTTGGAGGCCAAATCAAAACTTCAAACTCATCATTGTGTTCAATTTATTCTCCAACCATTCTGAAGCGTGGCAGTGCGAGTTATCCTGCTGAAAGGCCACTGCCAGCAAGGTATATCCTTTCTATGAAGGGTTGTACTTGGACAGCAACAATGTTTATGTAGGTGGTATGTGTCAAAGTAACATTCACATGAATGGTGACCCAATGGTTTCCAGCAGAACATTGCCCAAAGCTTCTCACTGCCTACACTAGTTTACCTTCTTCCCATACTAAATCTTGATGCCATCTCTTCACCAGTAAGACACATGAACCAAACCAGCCACATGTAAAAAAAAAATAAAAAAAAAACAAACACACAGGATTCATCAGACCAGGCCACCTTCCATTGCTGATGCTCACGTGCCCATCGTGGGGGCTTTCAAAACAACTTCAGGCACATGTTTGCCCGATACAATAGCACCTGAAGGTCAGTGGGATGCAACAAGTTAATCCATGGTATTCACTTAAGCCAATTCACAGGTGCCTGATAGAAGGGACAACATTGTGGAGTAAATGAGAAATAGGCAAACCAGTGGACCTCAGCTGCTAGACTCACTCCTGGTGAGAAGAACCACAAGAAAAAGCTGCAAATAAAATCCATAAGCGCTTAGACCCCTTTCAAACTGTGCCACCCCAGGCATCAGCGGTAAAGCGGCACTATTTTTACTGTCGTTTTAGCGGCATTATCGGCTGCTGGCGGGGCGGTTTTAACCCCTGATAGCGGGCGAAAAAAAAACTATTTTGAATTTGGTACCATAGACCTCAATGTACAGCACACCCAGCCTCCCGCATCTGGCAGGAACTACACACCATTGGTTACTTACAGATTTATCCCATATTCCTTCCAGGCTTTTGAAGCCATTATAACCACAGCTGGCACACAGTAGGAAGACTAGAGAAACTTCTGCAGATGTTTTTAGAAGTGAAAAAGTGTCTGCCCATACATTGGCAATAACCAATTTCGGTGTCAGAAAATTATGGGAATAAATATAAAGGAAGGTATTCAACATTAAAAATGAGATGAATGAACTGTCTGCATGTGAGGTTAGGTCATCCCAGCCAGGCCAATCAAGATGCCAAAAGATCCAACGCAGAGGTCAGCCAGGAGATATTGGCATTGTACTGCCGAAGGAGGGGACTATATAGTCCATCTACCCCCCCCCCCCTTGACTTTAATCAGCCCCTTGTCTCGCAGTATCCTTCAGAAAATGGCCACTACACTCAAACTCCATTGGTACGCTACTGTGTCAGGCCTACAGCAATCTAATCAGAAAAAATATAAAAAAAAAAAAACATTCCCACTAACCTAAAAACAAAAAGCATAACTTGCATACACCAACAAGGACAACCTATTGACAATCAGCTGGCCCTATATGGATGAAATTGTGCCCAATTCTTGCCGAACTGTTGGAAGTCTAAACCATGGTTAGAAAGTTATCAGACAGTGACCATATCCGCTGAGGTTCAGTCACTGCTAGACAGTGCCACTGCACCCAGGCAGGCACAGGTGTCAGGGCTGCTGAATACAATAGCAGGCAGTGGAGAGTCCTTCAGCCAAGACGGAGTCTAACAATTTTCTTTAGCTCAGCCCATGGGTCGAAACCTAAAACCAACTATGTACAGCTGACTTAAGGCCTTTGTTCCTTTGGCAATTTTGTAGCAGCTACAGAATTACTCTTCTAGGGCCAATGCCACACTTGTGACTGGCACCATGAATGGGATCACTAAAAAGTGAGGGAAATACTTACCCGTTTCATGGCCAAGTTGCTTAATCAGGTCGCAAAATATCAAGGCAGCACTTCCTCACTGACAGAATGACCCTTGCCAGCGATGGATCAACACCTCACTAAACTGGCCAGTGGGAAAGAATGATGGCAACCATTAAAGCATTTCTCTGCCATGTATAGTGATCCTGTTGCTGGGAGTGGTCACATGTAAACCTTTTTGTTCGAAAAAAATAAAAATTGCATTTAATGAAGGTTTGCGTTTCACAAGAGAGTCACTGACTTTTTGCACCAAGTTACAGAACAACCAGCTTTAGTAGCCAACAAGGTTATCCAATGCAGCTGCTAATACTCATGGCACCCCAGAGACTAGTAGCTGCCTAGATAAGCGCTGCAATTGCCATAGAAAATAAGGCCCCATTCACATGGGGAAAGCATCTGAGTTCCCTGTACAGGGCCATGTTCTCCTGGCACAGGTGTTGTGTACATCCCCATGTCCACATCCCATTGGGATACATAGCTGCACGAATACAAACCCTGTGTCCCAATATGACATGCTAGCGTGGGTCCAAAAACACGTCTTGTGTGCATTTAAGCACCTGCACATCATAGGGAGACACAGCAGCTGAGTCCATGCAGTCGTACGTCCCAATAGACAACAATGGGATGCAGACAACACCTGTACATCCCTGTGTCGGGGAAAAAATAAATAAAAGATAACACGGGACAATTCTGCATGCCCCGTCCAGGGCTAATAGGGCCTAAGCATAGACTTATACCTATTATACATCTCTGCTACAGTCCACTGCGGCACATCACTGCTCTTCAAACTATTCCAAAAGGTGTTGCATAAAACTTTTCCTTGAACCCTCTTATTAACTGCTTAGAAGAATGCCAATAAAATGTTTTGAAGTGACCTGACTGGTTTCAGCATACATGGTTAGATTTTCACTTGAATGTTCATAAGAAAAATGTGTTGGAAATTTTTATTCTTGGCATCATTGAATCCAAAATTCACCTTAAAAGCACTTAAATGTCATCCAGATTTGCCATTAGAAAGGAATCCCAGAGGTATTAAAAACAAAAAATAAATAAAAAAAATTTTACATCCCAATTTTCTCATCACTACGGTGGAAAGTAAATGTGGATTTGACCCCACCAACTATTAGAAGAGCAAATAAACCTTTTGAAAACAAAATAAAAAAAATCTGCTATTGTATGGCAACCTCGGTGGGATACATGTTGCTCCCCCTCTTCATCTTGGCCTCCTCATACAGGTATGCAACAGGGTGGTTGGAATTGGCCTCCATAAGGGCACTGGATGAAGTACTACATTAGATCAGCCACTTCTACAACTTGCTTTCAAATGCTAAACTTCAGCTACATCATTACTGCAAACTGATAAATGAAACTCAAGATCTGAAGGATCCCATCAATGTTCTCTTTGTACATGTTCTGTATTTGGAGAGCTCTATCAGCAGCTCCGCACAGATGGCAAGCCCCGTGTGACTTGGCTTGATCACAGCAAGTGTGGTAATACTGCTACCATGCATTTATTTCTCCTACCAGCTTTTGTGAAACAGTTTTTTTTCCTCCAGACTAAAATAAAAGTAAAAAAATAAATCTTTAGGATATGCAAATATACCATGCACATTTTATTTATTACAAGTAACAGATGACAGTATTCACTGCCTTTTGTCCAGCCTCTATAGGAGACCATTCACACCATGTGCGATGGGGCGTGTTGCCCATTTCAGTAGTAAGCCAAATTGCACAATTTCCAGTAGGCTCAGATAAGACCAACAAATTAAATGTTGGTAAATAAAGCCGGCTAAGGCTTGAACTGATGGACTACCACGAATCAGCCAAAATTTGAGCCATGGGTGGTCACGCCAATACCATCTGGCATGACAAACTGAGAAATCGAAGGACCCAAGAGGAAAATATCCTTGCAAACCCCAATACTACAGTGAGGTAAAAAAGGATTTGATCCCCTGCTGATTTTGTATGTTTGCCCACCAAAAAAAATAAAAGGATCAGTCTAATTTTTAAAAATGGTAGATTCAACTTAACAGTGGGACGGAAAAAAAAAAAATCCAGAGAAACACATTATAAAAAAAGTTAGATCGATTCGCATTTTAATGAGTGAAATAAATACCCCTTAACAAAAGACTACTACTTCGTACTTGGTGGCAAAATCCTTGTTGGCAATCACAGAGGTTGGACGTTTCTTGTAGTTGGCCACCAGGTTTGCACACATCTCAGGAGGGATTTTGTCCCACTCCTCTTTGCAGAGCCTCTCCAAGTCATTAATGTTTCGAGGCCGACGTTTGGCAACATGGACCTTCAGCTCCCTCCACATTTTCTATGGGATTAAGGTCTGAACCGGTTGGCCACACCAGGACCTTAATGTGCTTCTTGAGCCACTCCTTTGTTGCCTTGGCCGCGTGTTTTGGGTCATTGTCATGCTGGACTACCCATCCATGATCCATTTTCAATACTCTGGCTGACGGAAGGAGGTTCTCACCCAAGATTTGACGGTACATGGCTCTGTCCATCCCCTTGATGCAGTGAAGTTGTCCTGTCCCCTTAGAAAAACACCCCCAAAGCATGATGTTTCCACCTCCATGTTTAAACAGTGGGGACGTTGTTCTTGGGGTCATAGGCAGCATTCCTCCTCCAATTACGGCAAGTTGAGTTGATGCCAAAAAGCTTGATTATGGTCTCAGACCACAACACTTTCACCCAGTTCTCCTTTGAATCATTCAGATGTTCATTGGCGAACTTCAGACAGGCCTGTATAGGTGCTTTGAGCAGGGGGACCTTGCGGGTGCTGCAGGATTTCAGTCCTTCATGGCATGGTGTGTTCCCAATTGTTTTCTAGGCGATTATGGTCCCAGCTGCCTTGAGATCATTGACCAGATTTTCCCCATGTAGTTCTTTCTGGGCCCATTCCTCACAGTTCTCATGATCATTGAATCTCAACGTGGTGAGACCTTGCATGGAGCCCCAGACCGAGGGAGATTTAGTTATTTTGGATTTCTTCCATTTGCGACCAATCACACCAGCTGTTGTCACCCTCTCACCAAGCTGCTTGGCAATAGTCTCAAAACCCATTCCAGCCTTGTGTAGGTCTAATATTGTCCCAGACTTCCTTGGACAGCTCTTTGGTCTTGGCCATGGTGGAGAGATCAATGAAGCGGGGGGGAGGGAAAAAAATAGATAGATAAATATCGCTCCGCTGATCCTCACTGAGCCAGCGGATGACAGGTACGTTACCGCTCACTGCGCAGGGATGGACCTCTCAGAGCTCCGCTGTCCTCTATGTCGAGATTGGATGAAAAGCAGACTGGTTGTTAGTTTTCATGCAATCCGCTGAACGGATGGCCAACGTATCGCCATCCATCTGTTTTGAACGGATCTTGACAGATGGGATGGCAGGCGGGTGTCAGTGGACACATCTCCGCTGACATCCGCCTGCCCCTAAAAGTCAATGGATGGCCTGCTCAGATCTGCCCGAAAAACAGACAGGCAGATCTTTGTGGGCCGATCGTGAGCAAGGGGCCTTAGAGAGTGCACCTAATCTCAAATACTTATTTCACTCATTAAAATACAAAACATATTACAACTTTTTTGAAATGCGTTTTTCTGGATATTTTTTTTTATTCTGTCTCACTGTTAAAATAAATCTACCATAAAAATTAGACTGATAATTTCTTTGTCAGTGGGCAAACGTAGAAAATCAGCAGGGGGATCAAATACATTTTTCCCCATCACCGAAAATAAAATTTTGGGTACCACATAATACAACCAAACCCAAAAATTCATAATTTTTAGGCAGGGGGGAGGGGAGTTTTAAATGCCCCTCAAAGACCCAAGCAAATGATACAATGGACAGCACACAGTGCTCATGTCCAGTGTAAATTTTAGTTGGTTGTTAAGGAGCGGACCATGAAGCCAGCTGCCATGCCCTTAACCAATGAGTAATCAGCTGAATGTAGGGGGGAAAAAAAAAAAAAGGGGCGTTCCCCCCCCCCCTTCCCAAAGGCATACCAGAGCAAGCGACCTGCCCTCTTCTGAACACCACCGGGCCACATTCCCCTCAACATGGGGGTGCTTTGGGGAAAGAGGGGCTCTGCCCTCCCCCAAAGCACCTTGTCCCATGTTGATGGGGACAAGGGCCTCTTCCTAACAACCCTGGCCAGGGGTTGTGGGGGTCTGCAGGCAACACGCTTATCAGAAATCGACACCTCCCCCTTGCTAAGTCACTGACATTACAAGGGGGCAGTGCCACCTCCCCTTAGTTATTTAAGAAAATGTCAGATGGCGGGAGAGTTTTTTTTTCGGGTCGCCAGGTGTCGTGATTGATGGCTACACACGGGAACATTGTTTTTAGTTTGACAAAATATTTAATATAATATATATAAAAAAAAAAGTGTGTGCGTATGCAACCGACTGGGGGGGGGGGGGGGTAGAAGGGCCTTATTAAAAGCACCTCACAAACCCCTGAATGTGCAGAGTCACCGATTATCATTAAAAAGAATTTGAAGAGAAAAACATGCCACTGATCTATAGGTTAATGTTTTATTGAAGTCATAAGGATATTGAAATTCACAATGACATCATACAGCACCAATGATGACATAATTTCTTATATACACCAGAAACTAAGAAGGATTAGTTCAGGTACTTTCCAGAAAGCTTACGACCCAACACTGTTTATTCCCATGTTTTGGACAAGGTCCAAATGGCACTTTTGTTGTGGGGGGAGAGAGTAGCCAATTTAGGTTTTGACAGTTCTCTCTCCCTTCCTGCAGGGATCTGGGACACATGACAGGTCCCATAAGACGGCGGGACCATTCACAATGTGCAGCGGGCACCCGGCTGTGAAGTCACATGCTGTAACAGCTAGGTGCCTATAGTTCAGATGCCAGGAACAGCTCGGGTAAGCACACATCGCTGGATACTGGGACAGGCAGGTGTGCTTATTAAAAGTCAGTAGCTACAATTTTTTGTAGCTGCTAACTTAAAAAAAAAAAAAATTACTGAAGCTCCTCTTTAAAGCAGAGTACCTTTTAGGGGAGGAGACAAATAAGCTGGTGGAACTCTGCTTTAAAAGAAAGAGGAGCTACAGTCCTTTTGTACTCATCCCCCTTTTGACAGGTCCCTTTCCCCACTTCCGCAGACAGTGTCGCAGCAAAACTCGTTCCCCCTGCCCCTTCCTCCACTGCGCCAATTAGTATGCGTCTTACCGGCAAAGGCAGCAGATGGGGGTGTACATATGCCACAGCACAGCATAAACTATCCCCACTAGCAAACTAATGAGCATGGGCAATACATGTGGTTGAGGCACACCTGTTAAATGCCCTCTAAAGAGTCCTCCACAGATTACACTTCGGAGGGCATCACACGTGTACAGGAGGCTTTAGTGTGGCTCCACTCCACTGGAGGACAACAGAGCCACCCTTGAACAACAAACTTGTCAGTCTTCAAGGAGGGCAGTGTTATGCCTCGTACACACGAAGGGACAATCCCGCGGGATTATCCTCTGGACTGAAGTCCAGCGGATAATCCCCTCGTGTGTGGGCGCCGGCGGACTTTTTGGCGCCAAAGTCCGGCGGACCAAAGTTTTAAGTTTGGTTTTAAAATTATCCGCTGGACTTGGCAGTCCGGCGGACAATCCCGCCGTTAGTGGGCAAGTCCGCGGGACTTTTGAAATGAACGGACTTGCCGCTCATCGGCAAGGCCGTTCATTTAGCACGTGACTTCAGGTTACGTAGCTAGCGTAGGCAGTAAATGCCGCCGCGCTAGCTCCGTGACCTGGCATGGATTTAAAGGGACTCCCCACGCCGAAAAAACGGCGTGGGGGTCCCCCCAAATCCATGTCAGACCCTCATCCGAGCACGCAGCCTGGCAGGCCAGGAAAGGGGTGGGGACGAACGAGCGCCCCCCCCCCCCCTCCTGAGCCGTACCAGGCCGCGTGCCCTCAACATGGGGGGTGCCCTGGGGAAAGGCCCTTGTCCTCATCGACATGGGGACAAGGTGCTTTGGGGTGGGGGGGCCGCACGGCCCCCCTTTCCCCAGGGCACCCCCCATGTTGAGGGCACGCGGCCTGGTACGGCTCAGGAGGGGGGGGGCGCTCGTTCGTCCCCACCCCTTCCTGGCCTGCCAGGCTGCGTGCTCGGATGAGGGTCTGACTTGGATTTGGGGGGAACCCCCACGCCGTTTTTTCGGCGTGGGGATTCCCTTTAAATCCATGCCAGCTTGCGGAGCTAGCGCGGCGGCATTTACTGCCTACGCTAGCTACGTAACCTGAAGTTACGTTCGAAATGAACGGACTGCTCCGTGTGTGGGCAAGTCCGTTCATTTTCAAAAGTCCCGCGGACTTTTGGCCGGCGGATTATCCGCTGGAGAAGTCCGTGCGTGTGTGGGCAAGTCCACACGCTCGGAAAGTCCAGCGGACCTAGCTGGAAAGTCCCGCGGGATTGTCCGCTGGACTAGGTCCGCCGGCAAAAGTCCGCACGTGTGTACGCGGCATTAGATGGACTTAACTAACAATTTGAAGCTGAACTCAACGTAGTTTTTAGGCAGTTATCGCAACAGTTTTTTTTTTCTTCCCTTTTGAGATAAAAGGTTTTACATAAAAAATAAAAGCTGATTATTTGCCACCGACAGGGGTGCCACAATGGTTTGTCCCAGCCATCCAACTGCTACATCGGCTGAACAGCTTTTCAAAGAATAACAGGCTTTACTGGTTGCATCAAAAGGATAACAGGGAAAAAATAAATTAAAAAAAATAAAATTAAAAGCCAGATCACCAGGTGAAAAAAAAAAAAAGTGCTAAAAAAAAAAATAAAAAAAAAAACACACTAATCCAGCCACCACATTTATGAATGGGTGAGCTACAACATAACATTTTTATTTTTGGCTTTAACGCCACCAAGTTTCATTAGGGACACAAGCAGCAAGATCAGCTGACTTTTCTAGGTTTGCACACCATCCATCCTAAAAGGGAATCCAAAAAGGTTGAACGAGGACAAGGTGAGGGGAGGATGGTGCATGACAAGGGAGTGGGGGGGGGTCTTACTACTGGAGTTTCATGTAGTAGAAGATGCCAATGGTGCGTTGCTTGACAAAAACTCCATTTATAAACAAACAGATACATTTTTGGTGACCCCTTTTAAAAATGTTGGCCGAGTTCATGGGATTCATTAAAAGCCTCTACAAGCCTCTTACTGACATACAAGGAATGCAGCGCGAGTCCCATTTGGCCTTGGATTCTTAAGCACGGCTACGACACCCACACTCTGCTAGTTCACATCGGGGTGGTCATGAAGGCAGATTTCAAGGAGAACAATTTTCCAATGCACATCGCTCTTCTGGTTAGCAATTTCAATAAAAGACAATGTAATCATCCTGCTAGAATAAAAAGCCGTGCCAGAGGGAACAAAGTTATGCTGGTCATATACTATAAGGAAAATTGGCCGAACACATTTTCGGAAAAACAAACACTTGGCCGTGAGAGCAAACGATAGGGCCATCATGTAATGACCGATAAAGCGATCAGTGGACATAAATGAATCAATTTTTTGGACTTTTTTTTTACATATACTTAGTGCAAACAGTTCGGATGGGAAACACATTAACCTTTTAATTTATCGTTCGTCAGAAAATTTCCAAACTTGGCCTTCGTTTTTTCGGCTCAAAAACATCAACGATTATTGATTTTTGTGCCCATTATCAACTGGCTGGAAAACGAACAAACTGTCTAAATGACCGAACTGTGGACAGTTTTTTGTATAGTGTATAATATATGTATATAAGGTTTATATACCATGAACGTTTTTTTTTACTATTGATGGAACTGTATGAAGCACTAATGGTCACAAGTGTATAATTTATGAAATGTGGCCTAACATACAATAGCCGAGTCAGTGGTAGACATCTTCCTGCTGGAACATTGCTCCAGAAGATTAGATTTTTCCACTCACTGTGCAAGTACTAAATGTACTGCAGAACCAAGAGCGAAAATAGGAACGTTTTCCCTGCAACAGACCTAAGACAACTTTGCCATTAACCAGTTGACCTCTGGAAGATTTACCCTCCTTCATGACCAGGCCATTTATTGTGATACGGCACTGCGTTACTGTAACTGACAATTGGGCAGTTGTGTGACACTATACTCAAATAAAAAAATATGTCATTTTTTTTCCCCCATAAATAGAGCTTTGTTGGCATTTGATCACCACTGCATTTTTAAAAATTTTTTACTTTTTTTAATTTTTTTGTAATTTTTTTTATTTTGTGTGCTGAAAAAAAATTTACTTTTTTTTTTAAAACCGTTTACATTTTTTTTTAATCACTCGATCTCTCCATAAAGGCACCTGTCACAAGGGATGTTTACCTTTGACACCAAGGCCCCTTTCACACGGGCAGACCGCATGTCCATATTTCATCCATCCGTTTTCGGATGAAATACGGACATACGTGCATCCCAAATAGGACAAATCGGGCGAATCTCCCTAATGGGGACACAGACAGCAATAAAGACTGACTGTTCTAATCTCCATCCGCTAAATGTCGACTCATTGGAGTTAGAGTTTAAAATTGTCCATATACTAGTAAAAGTTCAGCTCCAGGATTGTTAAATATTTTATTCCAGGTATTATTGTTCCTCCTGCCAACTCCTAGACCACCATTATGGTCTTGTAGTGAGGTAGGCGATGGCTGGGAGACCCACAGAGCCCAAAAATGGACACATTTCTACACACCCAAAGTGTTGGCCATCAGGGGGCTCGAAGATCTTGATATTTAAGACAGTGGCCAGGTTCTCCACTGATCTGTTCAGCACCAGGTGAAGGAAGACATCCAGTACTTCCAGGTCTGGAGGATCATGTGACAGCACTGGGCCAGTCAGGGTTGTGCACATAGGAGTCCACAACCCTGTGTAAGCTGCAACATCAGCGGCTCATAGCTTTACACAGGGGCTTTCCTGGCAGCTGAATGGAAAAGCAGTGAAAAGTTAAAGCCGACTTTTGAATTGACTCAAAAGTTCCCCTTTGTACTGAAAGTTAAAAATGTTAGTTTTTTTCCCTATGGTTAACAAAAAAGCAGCTTAACTTGCAGATTTTGGTCAATGTGCAGTTAGCGTGTGCTCAGCACACCACTGCCATGTACATATATGTGCATTAAGGCCCACGTCTTCTGCCACACAATATGCATTATGTGGTCAGGGAAGAGATTAAAAGCAAAAGAGGAAAGGAAAGCTTGTTTGGCCTCATTTCTCTTGTGGGTCACACAAGTGCATTTCTGCCTTTTCGTGACCCAGAATCAGCCAACAATGGGCTAAAGCCCGCTGTCAGCTGATGTCAGAGCCCCTCCAGTCTCTGGATGTATCTCAACAAGGGTGGAAAAGCGTTTTTTTTAACAATTTACATGCATTTCTCCAGCGCCGCATTTTTATTTCTACATATTACATTCGTGCCCCCTAGCAGGGTTATATAGTGTTCAGCTGCAAGACATCTTTCACTAGGGGTGCAACGGATCAAAAAACTCACGGATCGGATCATTTTTCGGATCAGCAAATAATAATTGAATTCGCAAAAACCTGTGAAAATTCTGCCACCATATAGTCCCCACTGTAATATCCACGTCCTCTCCCCCACTGTAATATTGGCAGGGTATCGCAGAGTATATGCAGAATATAGGCTGGGTATATGCAGAGTATAGGCTGGGTATATGCAGAGTATGTTTACAAGTGATCGCTCCGTCATTTGACGGAGCGATCACATTGTAAACAGCGGCCGGGTGTACCAAGATGGCCGCCGCTCCGGAGCGGCGGCCATCTTGGTACACCCGGCCGCCGCTCCGAGGCCGCGGAGCGCTTCGCGGATCGCAGGGTGTGCCGATCCGAACGGGGCGACCCGTTCGGATCACGGAACGGCGACGATCCGTTGCACCCCTATCTTTCACTAGTTTAATTTGTTATTTTAAATCACAAATTTCACCTAGCACAAATTTTTCTCTTTTAGAACACTAATAATTTAGTATATTCAGCATGTTATGTAGCATGAGCCTGTATATTCTGCAATATTTAATTTTTTGGTAAACTCAATCAATGAATCCAAGCTGAGAACATGCATTGATGCATTCACAGTAACCATGGAGATGAAACAAAGTTCAGGAATATTCCTTTATCCCATTGTTTTGCAAACCTATGTACACAAACTATATGATTAAATCGGTTCCGATATTGCCGTTTTACTAACCTGACAGTTATTATTCCAAATAGGAAACCTTCATTTTGGTCGCAAATATTAAAGATTCTAACTACCAGCAAGAATAAGTTCAGAGCCATCATGGCAGCGCCTGTTAGCGGGCATCCACTCACCTGCTGCCGCCACATCAACACATTCCGCCGAGAGCCTGGGATAGCTGCTCCCATCCAGCACTTCAATGATCGCTGACGGGGCAAAGCAGACCGCCGCTGACCGACAGTCACTGCTCAGTGAAAACCAAGAACTGTGCGATCAGTGGTTATGTGAGCGCTCAGTTCTCAGGCTTAGAGCAGGTGGGGGACAGCTGCAGTATTGCATGCTGCATCCATGTAGGCAAGTACATGCCATTGTTTTTGTTATTTCCCACATTTCTCCTTTAGGGCCCATTCACATGATTCAGGTGCGCTGCAGTGCATTCTGTTAAGGCAGCTCATTCATAAGAAAGGGCTTCCCAACACACCACAAGGGAGAAATAAAAAACAAATTGCTCTTGCAGCATTTTCAGTGGTGGCTTACCAAGTGTTGTGATGCAGCACAGGTGCATCAGCAAGCCATTCACAATGAATGGGCACCACAGCACACCAACATGTGTTACCGTGAATGAGCTCCTAAAGCAAAACTAAACCCATCAATTTAACAGTTCCCCCAAAACAAGGCATGGGGTGAATGATCACTTACAGTTGCTTGTGCTCACAATCAGACTGTCAAATGGCTGGTATAACTGATCACATGTGCAGCACATTACAACTGCTGGGCATTAAGCCCTCTGCATAAGATCATGGAGTGTCAGAGAAGTTGGAGGGCATAAGGGCACAGTCCAGGTTAGTGGTACCAACATTGGTAATTGTAAAAAAAAAATTTTTTATTATTAAAATAATATTCTACTTGCCTGCTCTGGGCAATGGTTTTGCTTAGGGCAGCCCAGATCCTCCTTCTCGGGCCCTGGCCCCTCCCTTCTGTTGAGCACCCCCATAGCAAGCAGCTGGATAGAGATGGGACTCGGGTAAGTATTGCGGGGGCTGGAGAGGCTGCTGCACACAGAAGGCTTTTTATATCTTAATGTATAAAATGCATTAAGAAAAAAAAAAAACTTCTGCTTTACAACCACTTTAAGACAGTATGCTCCCAGAAAGCAAGAATTCTGTACAGTTGTTCTAATGGCTATGTGTGGACAGGTTTACATGCGTGGACACGTACAACATGCAAGCATGCCCAGCCCCACACAGGGAGTGCCCTACTTATTTTATTTATATGCAGCTAAACCCAGCGCACATTTGTTTGTAGAAGCAGCAGTGTGTACGGTCCAATGGCTTCCTATAGTGCCAAGTAAGGATGCGCTCAGGCATGTTTGCATGCTCCACGTGCAGAGCCCACCAGGAAGTGGGCGCAGCGCTGCTAATCACAGGCAGTGAGACACTGCCCGAAAGTCTGCCGCCGCGCAACGGGGCAATATCTGCGCTGTGATTAGCGCAGCCCTGCACCGACTTCCTGGCGGGCTCTGCATGTGGAGCATGCGAACACGCCTGAGCTCATCCCTAGTGCCAAGTTTAGATGCATAAAAATCTATATGCATCCAAATGCAGGGTTTTAGATGCTCGTGTGCATGCATGCAACACGGGGGCATTTTTTATGTGTGCTCGATGTGTTTTCAATGGGGAGGTGCCTTTGGCAAATATGCACCAAAAATTTAGCCAGCAGGATTTTTAACACATATTCAAAAAAAAAAAAAAAAAAAAAAAAAAGGTGCTTATAATGGCTGACAAATTCATATTCATTAACCATAGACCAGAGCACTTTTTGCGATTCTGCACTGCGTCGCTTTAACTGACAATTGCGTGGTCATGCGACGTGGCTCCCAAACAAATTGAATTTAGGCCAATCTGTATACTGCTACATGTTTTTGGTAAAAAAAAAAAAAAAAAAACGCAATCCCAATAAGCATATATTGATTGGTTTACATGAACATTATAGCATCTACAAATAATGGATTTATTTTTTCTTTTTTTACTACTAGCAATGGCAGCAATCAGTGACTTCTAGCAGGACTGCAATATTGCAGTGGTCTATCAAACACTGGAGACTTGACGGGAACCTTTGACACCAAGGCTCCTTTCACACGGGCGGACCGCATGTCCATATTTCATCCATCCGTTTTCGGATGAAATACGGACATACGTGCATCCCAAATAGGACAAATCGGGCGAATCTCCCTAATGGGGACACAGACAGCAATAAAGACTGACTGTTCTAATCTCCATCCGCTAAATGTCCACTCATTGAGTTAGAGTTTAAAATTGTCCATATACTAGTAAAAGTTCAGCTCCAGGATTGTTAAATATTTTATGCTAATAGGGGATAGCATTTTTATTAGTAATGGCGGATATCAGCAATTTTTATCCTGACTGCAACATTATGGCGGACATGGACAATTTTGGCACCATTCACATTTCTACAGCGATCATTGCGATTAAAAGTGCACTGATTACTGTGTAAATGTGACTGGCAGTGAAGAGGTTAACACTAGGTGGCGCTGTAGGGGTTAAGTGTCCTGGGGAGTGTTTAACTGTAAGGGGGATGGGCTAGCTGTGACACATCACTGATCATAGCTCCCGATCATAGGGAGCTATGATCAGCGACACTGTCGCTAGGCATAACGGGGAGATGCTTGTTTACATTAGCATCTCCCCGTTCTTCCTCTCCGTGAGACGATTGTGGGCATCACCGCGGACATCGAGTCCGTGGGACCCGCGACTCACGGAGCTCCCGGCCGGCGCTCACTTGATGGCACGGTGGCAAATTCAAAGGGACGTACAGGCACGCCCATTTGCGCAGCCGTGCCACTCTGCCGACGTACATCGGCGTGCGCCGGTCGGGAACCGGTTAAAGTGGCGTTCCAGCCTGTACAAAAAAAAAAAAACTCAGCAGCTAAAAAATACTGTAGCTGCCAACTTGTAATAGGAGTACACTTACCTGTCCAGGGATCCTGCAATGTCGGCACCCAAAACCAAATCCGTCCATCGGCTTCAGGTGCAGGTTCCGGCATTGCAACTAACTGTGCATGCGCGAGTCTTGCTTGCCGAGTGGTCCAGTAATTTTCTGGGACACAGGTCCCAAAAGGCAGTGGGGGGAGGGGGCCCAAACCATTAGGTTAAAAGACGTTCCTCGCTGTGGCGGGGTACATAGGAAGTAAATGGAAAACAGGTAAAACCAGAAGAAAAAAAAATAAATAAATAAATACTGTAGCTGCTAACTTTTAATATAAGGACATTTTGAAAATGATATATCATATTATAAATCGACTTTTTAATGAATATCAATTTAAAATTAATATGAATTTATTGTTGGCCATTATTGGCACCTTTAGTGCAAGAAAAATGCAGTCTGCAGTCTCTAACCATCTCTTGTATCATGTCTGCAATCTCTTAAACACACTGCAAAATTTCCATTTGGTGCACCTCTAGCAGACATGATAAAAGAGATGGTCAGAGAGACTGCAGACATGATAAAAGAGATGGTCAGAGAGACTGCAGACATGATAAAAGAGATGGTCAGAGAGACTGCAGACATGATAAAAGAGACGGTCAGAGAGACTGCAGACATGATACAAGAGACGGTCAGAGACTGCAGACACGATACAGGAGATGGTCAGAGAGACTGCAGACATGATACAAGAGACGGTCAGAGACTGCAGACACGATACAAGAGATGGTCAGAGAGACTGCAGACATGATACAAAGAGATGGTCAGAGAGACTGCAGACATGATACAAGAGATGGTCAGAGAGACTGCAGACATGATACAAGAGATCAATGCAGCCTCTCACCAGTGCAGGGATCTCCCGCTGTGTCATGGAGCTGGATCTGAATTGCCCGGGCCACGGTAAAAATGTCCCGCTTCCTGGGATACGTCACACTGATTCAATGTCCAGCATTGGATCAGTGTGCCGTCTATCACAGAAGGCGGGACATTGTTACTGCGGCCTGGGAAATTCAGCTCCCTGACACAGGGAGATTGCCGCTCTGCAAGGGGAGGACAGGACCTTAAGCCGCTAGGATGACACGCTGCAATGGGCGGCACCCAGCTGCAAAGCCACCACTACTGCTCTCCACATGCACAATCTGCTTTTTTTTTTTTTTTTTTTTCGTGGCAATATGCTGAAAACACTGAGTTTCGGCTGCCGAAATTTTCATGTATCCCCACCGGAAACTGCACATTTACATGCATTTGAAGCATGCATAAATGCATTTTTCAATATGCTTTTTGGGCTTGGCTTTCTTGGCCTAAAGGGGTGCTGAGGGTTTGAAGCAAGTTTCCTGCATATGCAGTGATGAAAAATGCAGCATGCTCTATTTTTAACTGCGCCCGTAGGATTATCTTGATTTTGGGCTGTCTATGCAATTCAAAATGCATTCGGTGTGAAAGGGTCCTTAAATTCATTATATTGTGTGAGAGATAGAGATATAGAGATATAGAGATATAGAGATATATATATATATATATATATATATATATATAGATAGAGAGATTATATATATATATATATATATATATATATATATATATATATATATATATATATATAGATAGAGAGAGAGATAAAATATATATATATATATATATATATATATATATAGATAGAGAGAGAGATTATATATATATATATATATATATATATATATATATATAGATAGAGAGAGAGATTATATATATATATATATATATATATAGATAGAGAGAGAGATTATATATATATATATATATATATATATATAATATATATATATATATCTATATATATATATATATATATATATATATATAAAATAAAAAAAAAAAAAAAATCACATACACTTATTTTTAAACTGTCAATTTCAGTTTTCAGCCAAGTACATCCTAAATTTTCGGTATAAAATTTTCTTTCGGTGCACCACTAGCCACATTATACAGAATATGCAAAAGAAAAAAAAAAATGCTTGTGTCAGCAAAAACTTCTGACAAGTCCATGATTACCGTATTTCAGGACTGATGGCGGTCCTGTGAACATTCCTGACAATGCCAAGGTTGGAGAGTGTGAATGTCACCTCTGGACCCTCAGCCTGCGCCTCTAGAGGGGGGGGGGGGGGGGGGGGGGGTGACACACAGGCAGGTCTCCTTTCCTAGGAAGAAGTTTAATCTTGCACCACGCTTTGTTCACAATTCCATCTCCCGTTAATAAATACCCCCCCCCCCCCCCCCAATCGTCTCTCCCTAGGACATGCATGGACAGACATGGAGCACCCGGGACTTACCAGGACATACAGCAGCACAGACAAAACAAATTAAAAAAAAAAAAAACACTCTGCAACTGCCTCCATTCAGAGCCAAAGATCCCAGCCCTCCCCCACATGTGAGTGATGGTTGCTCCCCCTCCCTCCTCCAGTGACATGTGAAATCCTCAGGCAGCCTTTAACTTCAGGCTGAAGTAACCCTCTCCTGGCCAGATGACCCGCCGTCTAGACAAATGGCTGAGCAAGCAATTCCCTCCCCCCTCCAGCCTTCAGGTCTCAGCAAGAATAGTGCTGAACGCAAAAGGAACCCAACACACGCCTGAGCGATACTGCGCTTCCCATTCACTGCAATTATGTGATAAAGGCGCTGCGTTCTCTGCGATACATGAGCACATTCATTACAAGCGCCATGCCTCACACTAGCGCTGCCGCATAATCATGCATTTTTCAGTGCTATTTTGTAGCGCTTTATATATATGATTTGTAGGAGGTTCAAACGCAATCCTGAAAAAAAAAAAAAGGGAAGAAACCAATATACATGCACTCCCATTGAGGTATAGAGTGCCAAAAGCGCACTATGCCGCACAAAAAAATATAAAAAATAAAAACACCCGAACCTTTTCAAAACACACCATGTTGCATTGACATGAAGAGACACCATAGAAAATAATGTGATTTTCATCGCCATCGATTCCGCATGACAGCAGACACAGGAGAAATTGCGTCAATGTGAATGGGGCCTTAGACCATATTGATGAATGGATCTCTCAGCCTTTCTGCGATTCCCTATTCATGTGCCATTTTCTTGCGATTCTCGACTGTCATTCAATTTTTTTTTTTTAACTCCCCAATAACAAACCTCAGCAACTGAACCCCAATAAATGTAATTTCTAGAAATTTCAGGACCCCAAAAAGGAACTGTGGAACCTCATTAAAGTAGCTCTACAAGATGGGCAGTAAAATGAATCAGCTGCCCAACTGCATTTTACCGTGGTGGCAACTCGGGTCTGTCCACATTGTTGCGGCCTGCCATGCTTGACTTTGTAGTGCAGCAATTTTAACTTGGCATTTCGAGTTTGGCAAGCAGTACAGTGGTGCCGCTTGGCACATCGAAGTCGACAGCCCTGGGCCGCAACTGCATGCCAAGCGCAAGCCCCTTGAAATCTTAAATTTTTTATTTTTTAAAAACGCATTTATTTTGGTATCAGGGTTTCATCCTGAAAAAAAAAATGGGGATATTTATTATAGCAAAAAAATACATATTTTTTTTCAAAATTGTCGCTCTTTTTTTTGTTCATAGCGCAAAAAATAAAAAACCACAGGAGATGATCAAATACCACCAAAAGAAAGCTCCTATTTGTGGAAAAAAAAAAAAAAAAAAAAAAGGATGTCAAATTTGTTAGGGCACGTCACACAACCGCGCAATTGTGGGCCCTACATGTCTGTAGGGCTCATTCAGACATGTGACCGAAGCAGGCGGTGGTGGCGCAGTCTTACCATCCTCCTGAACAAGGGCATGCAGCCGTTCTGTGCCATATGCATGCCGTGGCTGCGATGATTTGCTTCACGACCACAGCAAAATTGGCATGGTTCCTTCTGTGGGTGGTACCACCACCAAATACAACCCAATCAACTGAATGGGGGCGATGCAGTGGGTCAGCATTTTTAGGGATAAAACAGGCAGTGAGGAGACGACATATTGCAGATCACCTTTCAGAGGGGCAGCAAGGTCTGCCACACATGAACAAGTGCATAAACCAGCTCTAAACCACCTCTGAAAAAGCCACCAACCAGAGACTGCTTTTCAGAGGAGCGGTAGAGCCACCTATGCAAAAGAGGCCCGATTCACATTTGTGTGTTGCAGTAATGTTCCTAGCATGCATTTCGGGGTCATTTATTGAATGGCACCTCAGCGAACCAATCGCTCATTTATACCTGAACGTTGTCCCACGATTCCCAAGATGACAATGCTTGGGCAGAACCCCAGTATTCTCAATGGATCGTTCACATCCCAGCATTGTGTCCTTTGTTGCCTGATGTGTGAAGGTCAAAAACGTACATCAGCTTCCTCGGGGCAGAATACGATTTTGGCCCCATGGACTCTAATGGGAATGCTTGAAAAACAAGTTTTCACAAATTTTTTTATGCCGATAAAAAAAAAAAAAAATTATAAAAAAAGGCTCCTGTTTTTAAGCTTCACACAACAAGCGACACTCTGTGTTAAAGGCCTATTGAGAATAATTGTTGATCTTGGATGCTGACCAATTATCCAGGTGTGAATGTGAGCTAGAAGTATAAAAAGGACAAAAATGAGCGATTCTGCATTACAAGTCACCTAAAAAAAATAAAAAAATAAAAAAAAAAAAAAAACTGCCTCTAAAACGCCTGGTGGGTGCAGAGGTCATGTCAATACACCAGCATTGAAGTTCCCCACACAGCACGCTCATGCATTGCCACGCACTATGTGCGCTTTTAGGCATGTTGGAATGCATTGGCAGCCCATTCATTTTAAATGGGTTGCCTCAACACAACAAAAGAGAATCCTGAAAAGATTCAACTTATTTTGCTGAATCACTTGTAAAAAAAAAAAAAAATGAAATAACAGCTTTACACCTTCCGTTCTTTATTCTGCTGATCACCTTCAGCTGCTGTCAGCCACTTCTCATCTATGTGCACTCACTTCAGCATCAGCCACACATTGCTCCGGCCCAGCTTCCTGATGGTGGTAATGGTGACCCATGCCTGTGCCATGTGTGTTGGCCTCTATAGCTATCACCCTATAACAGGAGGTGCCCGAATAAAGACCTTAATGGCAATATCACTAGATATACTTTTACTGAAAGCTGTAGATTTAAACAGATGGGAAAGCACTTCTGATGTTACATGAATAGGTTATAGCTTAGACCTCTTTCACACAGACGTTTTTCAGGCGCTTTTGGTCTAAAAATAGTGCCTGAAAATCACCTCCCCTGCAGTCTCAATGTGAAAGCCCCGAGTATTGTCACAATAAGGCGATGTGCTGGCAGGACGTTAAAAAAAAAAAACACCTGCAAGCAGCATCTTTGGAGTGGTGTACACACCGCGCCTTCACCACTCCTGCCCATTGAACTGAATGGGCACCGCGGCTGCAGCGGTGCTTTTCAGGTCGTTTTAACCCTTTTCCGGCCGCTAGCGGGGGTTAAAAGCGTGTGAAAACCCCCCGCAAAAACGATGGTAAAGCGCCGCTAAAAATAGTGCCGCTTTATCACCGATGCCCCAGTGTGAAAGGGGCCTTATGAGATTTTAGTGGTTGGGCCAAGATTTTATTTAATTTGCCGTTGTTGGTGCGCTCATTCCTCGTCATCCAAGGCTGCCAGCCTTCAGCGGTTTCTGAATACTTCTTGACGATGGGCTCTCCTGTACAGGGGGGGAATCTGATGGAATGAGGGGGGGCATCATGTGCAGGGGTGATGGCTCTCAAGTATAGGGTTGATCTCTGATGGGATGTGGCCGTTTGATGGGATGAGGGGGCTCTCAATTATAAGGGGGACACTCATGTACAGGAGGGACCCCTGATGGGATGAGGGGGCTCTCAATTATAAGGGGGACACCCATGTACAGGAGGGACCTCTCGATTAAAAAGGGGGACACTTGTACAGGAGGGACCCCTGATGGGATGAAGGAGGGGGACACTCGTGTACAGGAGGGACCCCTGATGGGATGAAGGAGGGGGGACACTCGTGTACAGGAGGGACCCCTGATGGGATGAAGGAGGGGGACACTCGTGTACAGGAGGGACCCCTGATGGGATGAAGGAGGGGGACACTCGTGTACAGGAGGGACCCCTGATGGGATGAAGGAGGGGGGACACTCGTGTACAGGAGGGACCCCTGATGGGATGAAGGAGGGGAACACTCGTGTACAGGAGGGACCCCTGATGGGATGAAGGGGCTCTGAATTATAAGGGGGACCTCTGATGGGATGAAGGAGGGGAACACTCGTGTACAGGAGGGACCCCTGATGGGATGAAGGAGGGGAACACTCGTGTACAGGAGGGACCTCTGATGGGATGAAGGAGGGGGACACTCGTGTACAGGAGGGACCCCTGATGGGATGAAGGAGGGGGACACTCGTGTACAGGAGGGACCCCTGATGGGATGAAGGAGGGGGACACTCGTGTACAGGAGGGACCCCTGATGGGATGAAGGAGGGGAACACTCGTGTACAGGAGGGACCCCTGATGGGATGAAGGAGGGGGACACTCGTGTACAGGAGGAACCCCTGATGGGATGAAGGAGGGGAACACTCGTGTACAGGAGGGACCCCTGATGGGATGAGGGGGCTCTGAATTATAAGGGGGACCTCTGATGGGATGAAGGAGGGGAACACTCGTGTACAGGAGGGACCACTGATGGGATGAAGGAGGGGAACACTCATGTACAGGAGGGACCTCTGATGGGATGAAGGGGGCTCGGTGTGGCTTCAAAAACGTAGCTGTAGGTTTATCACATGACCACAGAAATAAAGCTTTGGACCCTTTGAGGAATCCTTGGTGTGCTAATGACATTTTACCCACTTTGATCATTCATGGTTTCCAGACGGTGGTCATTACAGCACAACTGAACAGTCGGTTTCTTGAATGTGCGTGGGGAATGTTGTGCTTGGGGCTCATGTATAGGGGGGGACCCCTCATGTAAAGGGGGGGACCCCTCATGTAAAGGGGGGGAACCCTCATGTAAAGTTAGTTTCACCAAGGTGGTTGCACACATTGTCCAAAGCTCAGGCATCCCATTGACAAGCAACATTCATCTCAGACTGGAGTTCCTGCAGATTTTCTATACTTTTAGAAGGTGGTGGGACTGAAGAAATGTTGATAAATGCCGGTGTGGACTATGGATCCCAGGACAAGGAGCTCCTCACTGCCATGTACTGTACTATCTGTATATAGATTAAATACAGGGTGATCTCATCACAGCATTGCTGGATCATCATACAATGACTGAAGACAAAGAAGACCTCACAAATATACAGAGTGTGTGTCACCTCCAGGAACACAGTGTTACCAGGGGACAGGCCAAACAACAGCACACTGTGTCATCTTATACAATCACTACACACACTGTACACATGATCACATACGCGTGTTGAGTTACTAAAACTGGGAGAGTGCAAAATGCAGTGCAGCTCTGCAGAGACTCAGCGCCCAGGTTTTATTGGCAAAGCTTAAATTGAACAAGCTGAAGTTAGAAGCTGATTGGCTGCCATGTACAGCTGAACTAGATTTTGCACTTTTAGTAAATCATCCCCAATGTGTGATCATACACAATCAACACACACACACACACACACACACGATAGTACATGATAGTATCAGAACTGAAGCAGATAAGAGTCTGGTGTAGCTGTGACTGACAACCAATCAGCTTCTAGCTTCAGCTTGTTCAGTGAAGCTTAGGAAATGAAAGACAGAAGCTGATTGGTTGTCATGGTCCGCTGCTCCAGTTCTGATAAATCTCCCATTGTGTAGCCATATACAATCATGACACACACAGGGAGATGATCGCACAGTAGATGTACGCCTATACAATACACATTATACAGAGATGTCACACGGGGAGATGATCGCACACAACTCACCAGAGCAGCAAGTTTGAAGCAATCCAACGTGCTGATCCCGGCTGCTGTGGGTGGAGTTGCCCCAGTACAGCTGAGAGGTAGGTGAGATAATCCAGTGATGACGGAGGGTGTCCTCCGGCAGTGTTATGAGAAGGGAAGTGGGGGGTGACCCCGGTGCGGTGTCCGGTGGGGGGTCCCCGGTAAAGTTGCTCGCACAGCGCCGCAGCAGGAATGCGAGGAATGATGGAATTCTCTTCCTGGCAGGTGGGCAGCTCGCTGAGCGCTCATTGGCGGGCCGCCGGGTGAGCTCAGAATATATTAACATAATGAGGCGTGACGTCACGCGCCGAGCGGCAGCAGGTAGACTGAGGGGAGAGGCGGCACACAATGTGCTGTGAGGGAATTGTCCATTGAAGTGTTCTGTAATATGGTGCCAACTCTACACACTTCTACCAGTCCTCCCTCACTGCAAGGCACTGGCCACAATAGAAATGTACCATTTATCTTCCTCTATCCTCTGAACCCCATTTGTTGTTTTAAAATTCTAATACAAAAGAAAATTAGTGATGAATAAAGCACCTGTGTGGATTTAGCTAATCATGTTTGTTTTTTTCATATTAAAGTGTATTTATAAAAATGAAAATATGGCAATTTTATAAAAACAGTCCTTCCTATATAAAGTCTCTATAATATTGCAGCAGCGCTTATGTCCTTATTCGCACCGAGGACTATACGGTAAATCACAGATGAAAGAAGATGAGTGAATATTTCAATCGCTACTGTAAAAGTTCTTTCCGTGCAAAATAATCAGTATCCACCGAGAATTCCACCAGGTATTCACCACGTGCGATATAAATTCCCCGCATGGGGATGCACTCACCAGACCCAGGAGTGGAGAAACGCTGATGCTGGATAAACCTATTTGATGGGCGTATTTTTAACTTGGGTCTGGTGAGTGCATCCCCATGCGGGGAATTTATATCGCACGTGGTGAATACCTGGTGGAATTCTCGGTGGATACTGATTATTTTGCACGGAAAGAACTTTTACAGTAGCGATTGAAATATTCACTCATCTTCTTTCATCTGTGATTTACCGTATTGTCCTCGGTGCGAATAAGGACATAAGCGCTGCTGCAATATTATAGAGACTTTATATAGGAAGGACTGTTTTTATAAAATTGCCATATTTTCATACTTTGCACATTTTAAGCGGCTGCTATTACCGACTGTGGTGTTTAATATTTATACTAATTTTATATATTTATATTTTTATATATTCTTATATATTGGTATATTTATTTATTTATTTTATTTATCCAACTTATTGAGAAGAAATATATCCAATCAGCGCAGAGGGGTGTACCTAGGGGCAGGCATTAGTGGTTACACTCATTCTTTACAAAGTGTATTTATAGTCAAAACTTTTATTGTTTTTGCAGTTTGGATACAATAGGGAGCGGTTAAAATCCTGACAGTTTTTTTGCTGCCTGTGTATTACTGTGGAAATTTCCCTTCACTTCCTGTCCCAGAGACACAACAGGAAGTTGGTGGAAATCTCCTCGAATGAGGGGAATTCCCTCCAAAGCTGGCTACATTTTATACAACTTTCTTTTTCAATTTCCTTAAGATTTACCTTCAACTATGTAGTCCAAGGGCCTGCCTGATTGTATACAAATTAAAAGCGTTTAGGTTTAACCTTATAGTATATGGTTTTGGTAAATCTAAAGGAAAGTTGTACAAAAAAAAAATCGTATAAAGGCCCTTTCACACCGAACGCAGTGGGATGCATTTTGAACTGCACTCCAACTGCATAGACAGTCTAAAATCAAGGTAATCCTATGGGCATAGTTCACATCATTGCAGTGCAGTTAGGCGCATTTAATAAAAAAAAAAAATGTAGAGCATGCTGTATTTTTCTGTAACGCAAATACAGAGCGCTACAAAAGCACTACATATACACTTCAAATGCCTTATAAATGCGCTGTGCCCCATAAAAAATATTAATAATTGTACTAAATATTATAACCTGTCCCTCCTTCCTATGTCCTGTCCCTCCCATTAACCACTTCAGCCCTGGAAGATTTGGCTGCTCAATGACCAAGTCATATTTTGCGACAATTTGCGTGGTCAAGAGACGTTGTGCCCAAACAAATTTTACGTCTTTTTTTCCCACAAATAGAGCTTTCTTTTGGTAGTATTTGATCGCCTCTGCGGTTTTTATTTTTTGCACTATGAACGAATTTTTTTTTGAAAACAATAATAAATATCCCAATTTTTTTTTTTTAAAAAGCAAATTTTTCCTCAGTTTAGGCCGATATGTAGTCTTCTACACATTTTTGGTAATAAAAATCACAATAAGCGTATATTGATTAGTTTGCGCAAAAGTTATAGCCTCTACAAAATAGGGGATATATTTATGTCATTTTATTATTATTTTTTACTGATCGGCTCTTCTCTGTCAGTGTGAGGCAATGAGAGACGATTACCGGCACTTCCTGTATCTACATGTGACCGGCTGTGATTGGATACAGCCGATCACATGGTTAACCACTTCAATACAGGGCACTTTCGCACCTTCCTGCCCAGACCAATTTTCAGCTTTCAGCGCTGTCACTTTTTAAATGACAATTGCACAGTCATGCTACACTTTAGCGTTTTGTCACCTGAAGCCTGAAGCTACAAAACGCTAGAGGGGAAAAAAAAAAATTATTCTCTATGGAGATGGTTAACATCTCCACTCCAAAACGCCTGAAGCCCTACGCCTGAAGCTCAAACAAGTTCCGGACCCTTTTTTGTCACTCGAATCGGGCAGATTTGGGCGTTTTTCTTCCTTTTACATTGGTGATCTTTTGCTCTGCACAAAATCGCGGCAAAAAACGTTGCAATTCGCTGGATTTTCTGCCTGAAAAGCTACGCTCAGGTGTAAATGCAGCCTGAATTGTTCTAATTTTGTTCCCACAAATAGAGATTTTTTTTTGGTGGTATTTGATCACCTCTGCGGTTTTTATTTTTTGCTAAACGAATAAAAAAAAAAAAGACCAAAAAGTTTGAAAAAAATTAAAAGGCGGCCGAAAGCAGGACATCTGGCTCTATATCTCGGCGGCGCCATTTTTAAATGGCAAAGCTGAAAATGACACTGACAAGGCTGCAGATGGACACTGATAAGGCTGCATTGATGGGCATTTAAATGTAAGTTTTTTTGTAACTTCCCTCCTAAAAGTTTTTTTCCTTAAAATTCCCTCCTAAACTTGGGGTGCGTGTTATACGCCGATACATACGGTAGGTTAGTCTTAAGCCACATACACACGATCGGACCGTGGACCAACTTTCCCGTGGATTTTTGTCCAAAGGGCGTTGGCCCCAAGTTGGTATTGCATACACACGGCAGGACTTTTTCAGCCAACTTTCACCAAATCACTTGGTTTTTCTGCTCTTTACCGCCACCTTTGGTCAACTTCTGTATTGTTGTCTGATCTTTTGCATTGGTTCTGCATTTGTTTGTACAAAAGTCCGTTGGTTTTGTGTACACACGGTCGGACTTTTGTTGGCAGAAAGTTGGTCCGTTCGCACAGCCAACAAAAGTCCGATGAAACCTGGAAAAAGTTGGTCCGATGGAGCGTACACACGGTCAGATGTTGGTCCAAAACAGCTAATTTGCATGTTGGTTGTCAAAAAGTCCGATCGTGTGTACGGGCCTTTAGATTGTGGATGCCTGTAGGTTTACAGATTTTAGTGTGAACTTCTACTTTAAGCTAACCATACACATTAGGCCTCATGCACACATGGCGTTTAGTACCAGTTCATGAGACCCTGGCATATAGGTGAGGGTAGAAGGCACAGACACTCAGTTCAGCCCATAAAAGTTTATGAGAGGCCGACAGTTGCTGTGGCTGGACGGTGCACTGCGTGCTACTAACGTTTGGGGCAGTATGTGCCCGATGGGTGAATACTCAGGATGCAAACAGTCTGTGTTTCAGGCATTGGCCCCTGGGCACATACTGCCCTAAAAATTAGTAGCATGCGGTGCACCGTCCAGCCACAGCAGCGGTCAGCCTCTCATAGACTTTTACAGGTTTCGGGCAGCTGGACGGTGTGCCTGTGCCTTCCACCCACACCTAAGCACTGGGGTCCTGTGACCTGTCACATGCTTGATGAAGGGGTCCTGCGTGGCTCAGAAATGTTGCACTCTGCTGTAAGGATCTGATCACTGAATAAAGCTTTGGACTCACATTGGAGCTCCTTGGTGTGCTGGTAACATTCTGTTGCTCTGATTAGTCATGGTTCCAGCAGATGGTCGCTTCAGCAACAACTTATATGCACTATAGGGTTGCCGCCTCATCCCTTTAAAACCAAACACATATTAATTAGACAGGTTCTGTGGGTGATTGAGGTGATAATTAAATTCACTTGGTGCCTTATCTGCATTAAATTAGCCTCAGAACCTGTGTAATTCACATGTGTTTGGGTTTAAAGGGATGAGGTGGCAACCCTATATGCACAGCCATTTCTACAGAAACGTGTGCATTGAGAATAGTGCGTTGGAATCATTTGACAGCTAGCCTTAGAAGGACAATGGATTCCCCAATCACACTAAACAGCATGGATGGAGGAATCTCCCCTGCTGGCTATTGTACTCTGACAGACGCCATTCCTGCAGCTACTAAGGATGAGCTCAGGCGTGTTCGCACAGCCCACGTGCAGAGCCCGCCAGGAAGTCGGCACTGCACAGCGCTTATCACAGGCAGTGAGACATTTCCCGATCTCTGCAGCCACACATCGGGACAATGTCTCACTGCTCGTGATTAGCGTTTGGCAGTGCCGACTTCCTGGCGGGCTCTGCACGTGCTGTTTGCGAACACGCCTGAGCTCATCCTTAGCAGCTACCTTTCCTATACTTCCAGTGCTGTGACTATGAGGGCCGCATCTCAGAGTAGCCATACTGTCGTTTATCAGCTTCTTCTCTCCCATTTTCCAGTCACACCTTCAATGCCATGTATTTGTATTGTATGGCTCTCCTTATCTCAGTGCCCAATGTATAATGAAAGCTGTATTATCCGACATGAATGAAATGATAAAGAAATTGCAGCGATCCCAAAAGTAGTCCACACTTACCTCATGTGATACATTTTTTTTTTTAAACAGCAGATTTTAGGAAAAACTGTTTGCCTGCAGTTTTGTTTTAGGTCTATGGAGGGTTAATGGCCAGGCAAGGGCAGCCTTGCACCAGATTTATGCGCAGTTCACCCCCTGTGCGTGTCAGGATTGCATGCAAAATCACACGCTTTCCTGACGTGCACAGAAACGCACTGCCCTTTAGCAGACACACGGCGGTGCCATTATTTGTTAGTGGCACCCCCATGTTTGTGCTAACATGCGAGTTTTCAAGTTTGCAAAACTGCGTGGTGGCAAAGGACCTTGCAATTCGGTGTGGTGCGATTTTGGAAGAGGATTAGGGACTTCTCTTCCATGTTTCTTGTGCTTAGGGCAGCCCCTTGAAATGAATGAGCTTCCCCACACGTGACACGCAGGAATGCATGGAAATGTGCCATCACACCTGTATGTTGTGAACCTGGCCTAAAACCAGACAGGCTGCACACAGTGCAGGAGGCTTCAGCTGTTGAAGGAGGTAAGTATGGACCTGCATTTGGGGGAGGAAAGGCGTTGGTGCAGGTTAGTATATCAGGGGACAATGGATGGGGAATGGGGGAATTTTTGTTTAACTACTTCAGCCACGGAAGGATTTACCCACTTCCTGACCAGGCCATTTTTTGCGATACGGCACTGCGTCGCTTTAACGGACAATTGCACGGTTGTGCGATGTTGTACCCAAACAAAATTTATGTGCCCTTTTCCCCACAAATAGAGCTTTCTTTGGTGGTATTTGATCACCTCTGCGGTTTTTATTTTTTGCGCTATAAACAAAAAAAGAGCGACAATTTTGAAAAAAATAAAACTAAAAAAAACAATATTTTTTACTTTTTGCTATAATAAATATCCAAAAAAAATAAATAAATCAATTCTTCCTCAGTTTAGGTCAATATGTATTCTTCTACATATTTTTGGTAAAAAATCCCAATTAGCGTATATAGATTGGTTTGCACAAAATTATCGCGTCTACAAAATAAATGATAGATTTATGGCATTTTTATTATTATTATTTTCTACTAGTAATGGCAGTGATCTGCGATTTTTAACGGGACTGCGACATTGTGGCGGACAGATCGGACACTTTTTTGGGACCAGTGACTTTTATACAGAAATCAGTGCTATAAAAATGCACTGATTACTGTATAAATGGCACTGGCAGGGAAGGGGTAAACACCAGGGGTGATCAAGGGGTTAAATGTTCACTAGGGTGGTGCAGACCCACTGATTGGCTCCTGCCATGTACGCGTCCCACATACAATGATGGCGATTCGCCCAGGAGAGCAAACCTGCCAGCTGGTCGGAAAGTGGTTAAAGCCTAGTACACACAGGCTGAATGTTGGGCGGCATTGGGCCCATGTGTACTGCAGTTGGTCCAACAAAAGCTGGCCTTTCGGCTTCTGTCCGGGGGCATGACTGAAAAAAGTCTGCCGATCGGCTCCTGATCAGCACTCCCAGTCAATGGCTGAGAGCATTGGCCGGAGTGTTGTGGCAGGGGGAAATGTTTATTCATAACCATTAACATTGTATCGTCACTCTTACTGGAGAACGCTCTGCAGAAGCAGGCAGAGTTGCAATGTCCTAGAAAGTCAGCTGTGTCCAGTCTCGGATATCTGTCCCTAGCTGCAGGTAACTGTTTGAAGTGTGAAGGGTGGCTACATGCGAACAGCAGCGGCCTCTATGTTAGACGCAGGCCCAGCGAGAAGTGTTGGGCCACATTCACATTTATGGATGACATTTTAGTGCAGTTTTTGGGTGTATTATACATGCAGTTTTGCATAATATGATGCTTGCTGTGAAATTTAGTTTAAACACCTTTTGTTGCATGTTCTTTGTTTTCCTTTTTTTTTAAAAATCGTTGTGACATTTCCATTGTTCAGTTATGTTAAAAATGCATGACTCAGGCTTTATGGTCTGTTTACTATTCATGCTTTGAACTTGACAACGCACAATATCACTGAAAAAATGCAGCAAGCCTTTCTGTTTTTTTTGGATGCACTGCAGTGATGTGAACTACAGCTACAGGAATAGGAATTGCCTGTGTATTGAGCTTTCCATGGGGTACAGGGGAGCATTGTTCCATTTGAAACTGTTCAGGTATCCAACACAGCCTGAAGCTGATCACTCCTGGACACAAACAGCTTCTGTTCATATAATGTTTGTGTCCAGTGGGGATCATCTGTACCTAACCGCAGGTCAGTGTTGCCAACCTAACAGATTGAAATTTACTAACACGACACCCAAAATTTACTGACACAGCCAAGTTTTTACTGGCATTTCCAAAATTTCCAAAATTACAGTTTTAAGTACACATTTCGCTATTTAGGCTATAAACAAGTACAATATGTAATTAGCAATGTGATTTAAGGTAGATAATAAGGCAAAAAACATATTTCTTATTTTATTTTCGATATATAGTAAGTAAGTAGCTCAGGGACAGGAATTGAGAGGGCAAAAAATTAGAATGGGCTGCACACACACATGAAATTTACTCTCACAGTGACACTGACAGCAGTGTGCAGTAGCACAGATCACCGACACATCCCCTCCAGAGTCACAGTGACAGTCCCTCTCCAAGCCAGGTGGTCCCTCCAGTCCAAACAGCACTGATGGTCCCGCTCCTGGCCTGCCTTGCTCCCGCTAGAAGGATAGCGCATGTTTTTGTGAGAGTAGGTAAAGTTCCAGGCTTGGCTGTGTGTTTTAATCTGGGTTGGGAGTGACTCAGAGTAGAGCTGGTTGACTCACAGGCAGCCTCACCAAGACCACCCACTTCTTTCCAGAATGTTCTAGTGCTTTCTGGAAGGGAAGGAGGAGAGGGGAGGTGGTGCTGGGGTGTTCTAAGGAGCCCTGACCAATGACCAATTTTTTTCAGGTTGTTATAGGTCCACTTTAAAGTGGTGTTCCCCCCCCCCCCCCCAAAAAAAAAAATGCTTAAAATTCCTAAAAAAATAAATGGATTTTTTTTTTTAAACTCACCTCTAAATGCCTGTTGCTAGGGGGTCCCTCGTAGTCTGCCTCCTTCGGTGCCTGGGCTTGTGACATCACTTCCCCTCGGCGCAGGAAAGGCTCCCTCTGGATTCGGGATTGGTCAGGGCCTTCTTAAATACCTTGGGTCAGCCCCGCTGTGGAGGAGTTGTTCGGGTGGAAGCTAGAGATGGAGTGCTAGGCTGTAGGGGCCTTGGAGGGAGCTCCCCAGTCTGGGGGGGGGGGGGTGACCTTGGAACTGGGCTCTACTGCGGACAAGGCCCTCCAAGAAAACGTGGAGGTGTCCTGGACAGGAGCCACAGGAGGAGCAGGGAGAGGACAGCGGAAAAAGAGCACTGCCAGGCTAAGTCTCCAGGGAGGAACAACAGGTTGCAGCCAACAGGGCTGCTGAGTGACACACAGTTGGGAAAGGACTGGGGAGGTATGCCTGAAAGGACTGGGAGATTGCAGTCTGGGATGGGTGCAGAGCCAGTAGGATAGACTGTGGTGTTATGGGCAGTGAAAAGAGAGGCAGCTGCAGCCAGGAGTGGTGGCAGGGCCTGAAGATGTGGTACTGGGCTCAGTAGCCACGTGGACAGCTAGCACCAAGGACTTCTATATTTTTGCTACACTATAGGGGCCCACGGTCCCTGCCTGCAAAGGGCATTCACCTAAGGCCTGGTGGAGTCAGTGCCAGGCCTACAAATCAGTGCTAGGCTGGTCGGGGAAGTGCAAGCAAGTGATGTGCTGGAGGTGTTGAGGAGAGATAGTCTGCAAACAAGTGATGTGTTGATGGAAGAGAGGAGATTGTATACACAGTGAGTGTCTATAGTTCAGTCCCAACATTGACTTCCAATCATCTGGGCATCTCATGATTTCTCAATCCCTATCCAAGTTAATTCCCCTCAATAAAAATACAAAAAACAAGTGCAAGGACTATTTCATGTGTCTGAATGCTTGAAATTGTGTGCCTGGCTGGGCAGGGTGATGGACGGACCTCAACACTCAGTAGTCCCTACGGGGGTACCTCTACGGGCGATTACATGCAAACACCCTTGAACAGTTGTGGCACTGTCAGCCTGTCACCCTTTGTACAAGCTGACCGACTGCATCTATCTGCAGCCACCTGTTAATCCAGCCGCAAGAATACAATGGACTCTTACCTTACTGGTACTAAAATCCCGTGTGCATGAGGTCTAATGCCGCGTACACACGATCGGAATTCTCGTCGGAAAAAACTCTGACGGTTTTTCCGACGGAATTCCGCTCAAGCTGTGTTGCCTACACACGATCACACCAAATTCCGACGGTCAATAACACAGCGGCATAAAACATGTTCGACAGCACTATAAAAGGGAAGTTTAATGCTTCCGAGCATGCGTCGAATTGTTTCAGAGCATGCGTCGGAATTTTGCGTGTCGGAATTGCATACACACGATCATCGGAAAATCAGATAGAAAGGTTTTCCGTCGGAAAAATTGAGAACAGGTTCTCAATTCAAAGTCCATCGGAAATTCCAACAGAAAAAGACCGTTGGGCATACACACGGTCGGAAAATCCGATGAAAAGCTCCCATCGGACTGTTTCCATCGGAAATTCCGACCGTGTGTACGCCGCATAAGTTTCACCATACACTTTTTAATCTGACTGTTCAATTTTCCTTAGATGTAGTGCAAGGCTCTGCCTGTTTGGATGCAAAGTAGGTCCTTGGATTAGGTAGGTTCTACATAGTTACATAGTTCTGGTAAATCTAAAATTGGCTGTATTAGGATTGTAGGGGCAGATTGTAATGTGTATAGTGACCTGATCTATATTCTATTACAAACTAGTAATAGAGCAGAATTAAAAGAGACATATAGGTTTAAAAAAAAAAAAACACTTATATTCACTAATATAGATAGATAGATAGATAGATAGATATAGATAGATATATCTCTATATATACAGATATAGCTATATATATATGGACCTAACTGTATATAAAAATTGCCATACCTGGAATTCAGCTTTAAATTGAACAAGGTTTGCATGTACAATGAGCCAAAGCAAACAATTCACTACATCTACAGTATGTGTCTTGAGCCATTAGGAACACACACCAAGCATTCACTTTGATGCTTGTGGGTAAAAGCAATAATTATGTTTTTTTAAGTAATTGTTTAACGGCACAAGAAAAACACAGACCAAGGTATGTTGATGGCTTTGACAAGTTAGGCCATTCAACTGAATGCGCCAGATTGCTGCAGTTTATGACCCAGAAAATCTTTTGGCATAGTGTAACCAACATTATGTAACGTAACTGAAACCTTGAATGGAAGGCCACACATTATACCTTTTGATGGAAAGCTGGACTGAATTATGAAAGCACTCATCTTTAATAACCCGCATTAATAACAGACTCACACAGAGAAAAGGATTTCTAAGATCAAAGGCTCTAGATGGCAGATCCCAACAAATGTGTTTTACATGGAATATCTAGTAATTCAGTGCTATGAACTAAGCACCTGGATTAAATTCCTAGTGCCGAGGAACAGGAGTGGGAGCCAGGCATAGTTCAGATGTAGATGTTTCAAGGTATGCAGGATTTTTCAGAGATGCTCTGTCTGGTATTTTACAAGCATCTACAGATAGTGAAAATGTTTTTTTTTACCCAGAATCCTCTGCAGTATACAGCGCAAAATGTAAAATGGTTCTCCAGAAAAAAAATTTAAATAAATAAAAGTTCCAATTTACCCTTATGCCCCGTACACACGATTGGACTTTCCGACAACAAAACCGTGGATTTTTGTTCGAAGGTTGTTGGCTACAACTTGTCTTGCATACACACGGTCACACAAATGTTGGCCAACAATTACGAGCGTGGGAACGTGGTGACGTACAGCGAGCCGATAAAAAGCAAGTTCAATAGTCATGTGATATCTCCATTACGAACGCTAGTTTTACAAGACCGAGCGCTTCCGGCTCGTACTTGATTGCGAGCATGCGTGAACTTTTGTTCGACGGACTTGTGTACGCACGATCCGACAACAAAGTTTTGTTGATGGAAAATTTGAGAACCTGCTAGCCAACATTTGTTGGCGGAAAGTCCGACAACAAATGTTCGATGGAGCATACACACGGTCGGACTTTCAGTCAACAAGCTCACATCCAACATTTCCTGTCGGAAAGTCCGGTCGCGTTTACGCAGCATTAGTGTAGGTTGAGAGCAAAACCTATACTTAAATATTAACTTAAAGCAGAACTCCAGTTTCATATGCCCTCACCCCCAACACCACTCTATGCTCACGCATCCATCCCTGAACCCAACTGCCACCATTTTTTTTTTATCATACTATACATAACTCTTTTTCCCATGGGTCTTCTGGCCAGCCTGCTGAAGTCATGGGTCCTTATTTTAGGCCGGCTCAGTAGGAACCAGCCAAGATTTTGACTGTTAATGGGCAGGCTGATCAACTTGGGTACAACCAGCCTGCCAGATTCTCTTACGATTATCGCTAGCGGCTGCTAACGGCTAAATAGTACCAAGCCATGTCCATGACAGCCTGGTCCTAAAGAAAGTGGGTTAAATGACAATGGCCTTCATTTAACCACTTGCCGACCAGCTCATGCCGATATACATCGGCAGAATGGCACCTCTGGGCGAACCTCCGTACCCATACGATGGCTCCTTTTTAAGAGCCATAGGATGCGCGCGTGCTGGCTGCACGGGGCCCGCTGCAAATTGCCTGCGATTTGTGGGCATGAGAGCCAGAACTGGGATTTGTGTGTGTAAACACACAAATCCTGGTTCTGCTAGGGGAGGAGAGACAGATCATCTGTTCCTACTAAGTAGGAACAACGATCTCACTCCTCCTCCTCCTCTAGTCAGTCCTATCACCTCACAATTAGAAACACACCTAGGGAACACAGCTAACCCCTTGATCGCCCCTAATGTTAACCCCTTCCCTGCCAGTGACATTTACACAGTAATCAGTGCATTTTTATAGCACTAATCGCTGCATAAATGTCAAGGGTCCCAAAAAAGTGTCAAAAGTCTCTGATCTGTCCGCCGCAATGTCACAGTTCTGATAAAAATTGCTGATCGCCGCCATTACTAGTAAATAATAAATAAATAATAAAATTGCCATAAATATATCCCGTATTTTGTAGACACTAAAACTTTTGTGCAAACCAATCAATATACGCTTATTGTGTTTTTTTCTTTTCAAAAATATGTAGAAGAATTCATATCGGCATTTTTTTTTTTTCAATTTATATTTATTATAGCAAAAAGTAAAAAATAGTGTGATTTTTCTAAATTGTCAGTCTTTTTTTGTTTATAGCGCAAAAAATAAAAACTGCAGAGGTTATCAAATACCACCAAAAGAAAGCTCTATTTGTGGGAAAAAAAGGACATTAATTTTATTTGGGAACAATGACGCATGAACGCGCAATTGTTAGTTAAAGCGATGCAGTGCCGTATCGCAAAAATTGGCCCGGTCAGGAAGAGGGGTAAATCCTTACGGGGCTGAAGTGGTTAACCTGGAAGACTAATGCTGCGTACACACGGTCGGAATTCTCGTCAGAAAAAGCTCTGATGGTTTTCCCGTCAGAATTCCGACGGAATTTCGCTAAAACTGTCTTGCCTACACAGGGTCACAACAAATTCCGACGGTCTGTAACACAGCGGCATAAAACACGTTTGACAGCACTATAAAAGGAAAGTTTAATGCTTCCGAGCATGCGTCGAATTGTTTCCGAGCATGCGTCGGAATTTTGCGTGTCGGAATTGCATACACACGATCGGAAAATCCGATAGAAAGGTTTTCCGTTGGAAAAATTGAGAACAGGTTCTCAATCCAAAATCCGTCGGAAATTCCGACAGAAAAAGACCGTTGGGCATGCACAATCTCCCATCGGACTGTTTCCATCGGAAATTCTGACCGTGTGTACGCGGCATAACAGGAATTTCTGCAGGAGAAAGCACCAAACT
Source organism: Lithobates sylvaticus (assembly GCA_028564925.1). Classification (NCBI taxonomy): domain Eukaryota; kingdom Metazoa; phylum Chordata; class Amphibia; order Anura; family Ranidae; genus Lithobates; species Lithobates sylvaticus. The sequence goes on along the minus strand of CM053032.1, from coordinate 65,890,063 downwards.
AAAGACAGATCAAATTTCGGCTGGTTCATCAGGGGCCAGCCAAATTTCGACTTTTGTGTGACCATCCCTGTTCAACAGAAGTCGATTGTAAAGCCCCATACACACGGTCGGATTTTCGCATGGATTCTGTCCTATGGGACAATTTTGTCGAAAAATCCGACAGTGTGTAGGCACCATCGGACAGTGTACGTCGGATTGTCCGACGGACAAAGTCCTATCTCCTGCTGGTTAGATTTTTCGACAACAAAGTCCGATCACACCAAATCCGATCGTGTGTATCGAATTCCTGACGGACAAAGTGCCACGCATGCTCAGATCACATTAAAAGACCAAAGCTATTGGCTACTAGCATCTACGTAGTCCCGTCGTACGCAACAAACGTCACCACGTTCAGAATGATCGGATTTTCCGACAACGTTGTCCGACCGTGTGTATGCAAAACCAACATCGGACAAAGTACGACGGACAGGATCCGACGGACCTGGTCCTCGGATAATCCGCGCGTGTGTATGGGGCTTTAGACTGACTTCTGTCGAATGGACAAGTTAGAAAACTTTTGTTGAACACAAGGGGTATTTCTCCATCCACCTCATTTGTGTGGATGGAGGAATCAGTTCTGAAAAACTACTCATCTAAAGCCAGTTTAAGACTAAATATATTAGCAAAATAATTTGTTTATTATTTTGAGCTATTCATTTTCATTGTTATTATTATTATTATACAGGATGTATATAGCGCCATCAGTTTACGCAGTGCTTTACAATATAAAAGGGAGACAATACAGTTATAATACAATAAAATACAAGAGGATTAAGAGGGCCCTGCTCAGAAGAGCTTACAATCTAATAGGGTGGGTCAGGTGGTACAAAAGGTTGAAACTGTGGGGAACGAGCTGATGGAAGTGGTAGAAGATTAGTTGGAGAAGTGATAGGCTTTCCTGAAGAGATGAGTTTTCAGGGATCGCCTGAAGGTAGCAAGAGTAGGGGATAGCCGGACAGGTGGAGGTAGCGAGTTCCGGAGGATGGGAGAGGCTCTGGAGAAATCCTGGAGACAAGCATGAGAGGAGGAGACGAGAGAGCTTGAGAGTAGGAGGTCTTGAGAAGAGCGGAGAGGACGATTTGGGTGATATTTGGAGACAAGATTGGTGATGTAGCTCGGGGCAGAGTTGTGAATGGCTTTGTATGTAGTGGTTAGTATTTTGAATTTAATTTGCTGGGTGATTGGGAGCCAGTGTAGGGATTGGAGGAGAGGGTTGGCAGACACTGAGCGGTTGGTAAGGTGTATTAGTCTGGCAGCAGCATTCATGATAGACTAAAGAGGGGATAGCCTATGGAGAGGCAGGCCAATGAGAAGGGAGTTGCAATAGTCAAGGCGAGAGATAACAAGGGAGTGAATTAGGAGCTTGGTGGTTTCATTTGTTAAAAAGGGGCGAATTTTAGAGATGTTACGGAGGTGAATTCTACAAACTTTTGACAACGATTGGATTTGAGGCTGAAATGACAAGTCAGAGTCTAGGATTATACCTAGTACCCTGGGGAGAGACTGATAGTTGCATTGTTGATTTTGATGGAAAAGTCATGGAAGGGGGCACGGGCGGGGTGGAATATTAATAGCTCAGTTTTAGAGAGATTTCGTTTAAGGAAGTGGTGTGACATTCATGCTGATATCTCAGTTAGTAAGTTAGTAATGTGAGAGGAGACTGAAGGAGTGAGGTGAGGAGTAGACAGATAGATTTGGGTGTCATCGGCATATAAGTGGTATTGAAAACTGTGGGCGGTTAACAAGTAACCAAGGGAGGAGGTGTAGATAGAGAAGAGAAGGGGTCTAAGAACAGAGCCTTGGGGACCCCCACAGAAAGGGGCAATGGAGAGGAGGAGACAAAGTTGTAGGTGACACTGAAGGAGCGCTGTGATAGATAGGTAGAGAACCAGGATAGAGAGAAATCTCAGAGGCCAAGGGAATGAAGTTTATTGAGAAGGAGCGGGTGGTCAACAGTATCAAAGGCCAGAGAGAGGTCAAGTAGTAGGAATATGCAGTACTTGCTGTTGGTTTTAGCAGTTAGTAAATCATTAGTGAGTTTTAGTAAGGCAGTTTCCGTGGAGTTCTACAAGCAAAAGCCAGACTGTAAGGGGTCAAGAAGGTTATTTTCACTGAGGTAGGAGCTAAGACGGTTGTAGACTAAGCATTCTAGAAGTTAAGAGGTGAATGAGAGCAATGAGATGGGTCTTAAGTTGTTCATTGTAATGTTTTTTCAACTGGAGTTTTGCTTTAGAAAAAGCTTACCAAGCTTCCTGAGATATCTAAATAAAGAGAAATAGAAACACCTGAGTTAGGTACTTTATAAGGCATTTGATTACAGGATCTTAGTAGAAAGATAGGATCAGCCAATGTGAACTATGATCCTCCCCTTCAATGGAGACCACAGGAACTAATTTCTAGAATTTTAGTCACATAAACAGCACTGGAGGGAGCCTAGAATTTCTCTAGGAATGGTACTTCAGCCTTTTTATTGCTGCTTATATATTCATCCCAACCAGTTTTAAGTTTGTCAACAAAAAAGTTTTCGTCAGCGGAAAATCAAATCAAAATCAAATCCGTTTTCGTTAACGAATGAAAACGGGACGAAAATGTGAGGCAGGGACGTTTACCTTGGTGAACTAACTTTCGGTTTTCACGGAGCTCTGCCTGCTTCCGCTCCCAGCAAGAAAGCTAGTTGAAGGCAGCGACTGTGTGCACCATGACGACTGCCAGAGACCAGAGCAGCACTGTGCATTACAGCCAGGCCTCCTGAGTCCCAATGAGACTGTCCCACTCCTGAGTCCCAACTCAAGAGACGACTGAAAGGCGCCCACATCCAGAGCAGAGCAGACTGAGTGTTTAGTACATTTCAATTACAGCAGGCTAAGGCTTGAGGCCTTCCCTCAGACCATCGTCCATCCAGAGCACTGTGTGTGCATTACAGACCTCCTCTGACCACCATCCAGAGCGCTGTGTGTGCATTACAGGGCTCCTCAGACCACAGTCCAGAGCAATGTGTGTGCATTACAGACCTCCTCAGACCACTGTCCATCCAGAGCACTGTGTGTGCATTACAGGCTTTCTCAGACCATCGTCCAGAGCACTGTGTGTGCATTACAGACCTCCTCAGACCACCGTCCAGAGCACTGTGTGTGCATTACAGACCTCCTCAGACCACCGTCCAGAGCACTCTGCAGCATTACAGACCTCCTCAGACCACCGTCCAGAGCACTCTGCAGCTTTACAGACCTGCTCTTACAAATATTCTTGTACGACAAAGGCTTTTTTTGTTGTTTATTGTTTCTGATCATGCGCAGTCTTTCTTTTCTGATTTTTCTTGTACGAAAATCATACGAAAACGGTACATATTAAACAAATTGTTCGTCTGTTCCCGCACAAGAAAAATTTTGGAGATTGTCCCTTCGGGAATTTTCGTACGAAAATTTGAAATAGGCTGTCGAAAGTTGAGTACACACTATACGAAAATTGTACGAAAATTCTTTGGACGAATATGATTTTCTTATAGTGTGTACGAGCCTTAATACTAGTTCATTCGCAAATTGTAAGGGATCATATAGCTCTGGTGGTACATTTGAGAGTATAAAAGGGACTGTGTGAGGTCCTGTGGAGTGGTGAACCTTAGTAAGCTCCATAGCTAACAATAATGACCTCTTATTTAAAATGCTAATTACCTTGAGGATCCAATAACTTTTGAATCACTGCTTGGAGCAATCATATAACCAGTGCAAAGAGAAATCAAAACTCCTAATTTGTTTTGTTTTGATCAAGAAGTCAGCAATGGCAAGCAATATGTTGCTTCCAAGACATCATTCTCTTAACATTCTAGGCTTGTCTATAGAATGAAAGAAGGTGCCAATTATAGACTATATTAGATTGCTCCACTGGAAGTTGCATAGATAGATAGGTTGTGGTCAGAAAGCATACCTCCCAACTGTCCCTGATTTGGAGGGACTGTCCCTGATTTGGAGCAATGTCCCTCTGTCCCTCTTTCCTCCTCATTTGTCCCTCATTTTGATCTGATCCATATAGTTGTATATAAAATGCACTTTTTATCTTTCAAAAAGTGTTTCCCAACGCTAAACCTTTCGTCCACTTTCTAAATTGCGGCATTTGCAAATTTTAAAAGCCAATATAAAGCAATAGGAGTGGTAAAAAAGTCCTTGTGGATTTAATTAACCTTTTTTTGTTAAGGGTGTGTGTCAGGGGGCGTGTCCTATGCCTACATACATTTGCAAGTAGGTGTCCCTCATTCCCATCTCAAAATGTTGGGAGGTATGTCAGAAAGGTGCCTCAGGGCACACCTAGCCTGGCCAAATGAAGGAGGTTTAGAGATCTTCAAATGCTTTGTAACAATCCTGCTTCCAAGAGTTTGTCAGTTTGGGTATCCAGGGAATTTTGTGGAATTGGGCCTGCCAGTATTACAGGCAGGCCCAATAACAAGAGAGAAGTAGATTGAAATCATTAATGGTTCTTCCTGAAAATAGAACACCCCCCCAGGAGTTTTTTTGTATTCAGATCAAGTCCTATAGGAAGAAGTAACTTTTTTTTGTTTGCCTCCAAAACGCGTAAGATTTTATCTTCCTCTTGTCATATCGTTATCAACATTTAATGATGGACTCTTGAGATGACTATCTGGTTCTCCTTTTGTTAATTTCACTTGATGTAAGTTATGAGGCATGCAACGAATATGGACAAAAGAAAGCTTAGCTTGTGTCAAATAGATGCATTAATTATGTTTTCCAAGGTTAACAGTAAAGCCCCATACACACTATCAGATTTGCTGCTGATTTTTGTCTTCAGATAACCATATAATATGAGGTCAAACCTTAGGAGTTTCAATTTGGATGCAATCAGGCAGGCCCTTGCACTACATGGTTTTGGTAAAAATGCCAGAAAATCTGATAGTGTGTATGGTGCTTAACTCTACAGACCTTAAAGTGGTTGTAAAGTCAAAATAATGACTTTTACCTACAGGTAAGCCTATAGTGAGGCTTACCTGTAGGTAAAAAAAAATATCGAATAAAAACCTGTACGGTTTAGGAGAAATTCCCCGTGCAATGCGCCGCTGACTGACCAGTGTTAAGTTTAGCGTTTTAGTTTGGCAAAAGCCCGGAATCCCCGCACGGAGACTGCAATGAGCCTGGAGCGGCTCTAAGCAGCGTGTGACTTCTAGCACAGTCCCAGCAACGACCATAGGTGGCTGCATTCACTTACTGCAAACCAGAGGAACCAGAGGAACCGCTACCGACCGGGTAAACCAGCCGATACCTTCCGTTTTATCGGCCGATATCCACGAGTGGCCCCGGGGCCAATACACGGCATCTGATACTAGTCGGAGACACCCACAAGTAGGAAGGACTTGATCGGCTTGGTGCGGTAATGTACTTGGCTTTTGCCAAACTAAAACGCTAAACTTAACACTGGTCGGTACCGCTTCTAACTAATGCTGTCTGCTTATGATCTTGATTGACAGAGCTATATTTGGCTTTTGCCAAAATTAAACATCAGTTTGCTATTAGCTGGTACTGTACTAACGCTGACGGAAGCTGCCTGCTCTTGATTGACTGACAGAGTTAATTTTCACTAAAGTGGACTATATGTATGCTCATTGAACAGATAGGTGGCTCCATAGGAACAAGTGACCTTGGGAAGATTTCCTTGTTTGATAGCACAAACTTTCCGATAATATGGCGGGATTCTTATTCCGCAAATTTGATTGAACTTGTTATACCTTCTTGTCACCTAAAGAGTGATCCAATGGATACATAACTTACTCTTAGGAACAATGTTGATGAATACTCCTAGATTGGTTTTTGCTATGACTAGCCAATATCATTTATAATTATTTGGTGATGTGATTCTATACTTCTGTCAACAGTCATATTTCCAACTGAGCCATAGTCAGCTGCAGAACCAATTGATGGTTGATTAAGAGATGATGATTCTCTAATGCATTGAATATTAATTTAATCTAACCTATTGGTCCCAACTGACTATTTCTGCTGATTGGTCATTGTGGTGCATTATATGTTGTTATACGGTTGTTTTGTCTTGTCTTGTCTAGTTTGTCCCAGCTAATGGGAATAAGTTATTCACTAACATGGATTTCCTCTTTTCCTTTTTTAAGAGAGATACTTAAATTTCATCATTAAATTTCAATTTATACTAATTTCAAGGACTCGATCTATAAATTCTGTTACCAGAAGTAGCTTCTACATGGGCCCGGCTCTATCGGTCTCAGTCCCCCTTTCCCTTTATATCTACGCTTACGGCTACGGTGACATTAACCAATTAGGTTCATGATCGTGCGCTGATTCATTAATTTAATTTATCAGCCAAATTGTGTGTACCTTTGTTATCCTTTCCCCTCCCCCTTCCCTCCCCTCCCCCCCCTTTTTTCCTTGTAATCATTTTACTGCATATACAGACTGATTTTAGTAACACTTTAACTATTCGTGAATGCACATATATTGTGCATTGGCTATTTTGAATTAAGTTTGAATGGCACTGGCCATACATTATACAATTTTCTTATTCAATTTCCTTTAGATTTACCTTCAACAATGTAGTGTACGGGCCTGTCTGGTTGCAAACAAATGTAAAGTGTTAAGATTTGATCTTATATTAAAAAGTTTTGGTAAGTCTAAAGGAAAATGGTACAAAAAAATAGTATAATGTGTTATTGTTTGCTGGCAATGGCCGGCCATACATTATACAATTTTCTTGTACAATTTTCCTTTAGACTTACCAAAACTTTTTAATATAAGATCAAACCTTAACACTTTCCATTTGTATGCAATCAGACAGGCCCGTACACTACTTAGTTAAAGGCAAATCTAAAGGAAATTGAATAAGAAAATGTTATAATGTATGGCCAGCCATAGCCAGCAAACAATAACACATGTTTAGTGCACCATAATGCGGGGAGGTGAACAGTCACACAAATGCTACAGGTATGTTTTACTATTCAATACTGCAAACATAAGGTTGAATGGGCCCTCAGGGCGAGGGAGGACATGGGATTGAGAAATTCTGTCATTGCAGACAGGCCCTTGAGTGGAATAATAATAGCAAGGTTATATATTACTACATGTGTACAGACTGCAATACAGACAATCCCAATGGCATCTCTGCACAGTATTTTCATAACACCGAGAAGTATAGTTTTTCCAGCTGAACAAGTTCCTCAGAAGTAGGTTTCGTGATGTTTATATCTGGCAAATGTATCTGGTCATGTTTAAGCTTGTCTCTCCTCCTGACTTGTTTTCAGTGTTCCAAACCACTTGTATTAAAGCAGGTCTGCCGGGACTAATTATTAATCTCTTAACTTCCTTATAAGCACAAACCAGACTGGCAGTTGGGTTGATTATTGCTTCAATCAATATTCTTTGCAGCTTCAGCTCAGAAACACATTGCTTTTGATGGTTCTCCAAGCTAGATTCCCAAAGCAGTTTGAATGCCATTAGATAGTAAAGTTGAACTAAAGTCAAAACCTTTTTTTTAATTTTGGATAGATTAAGGGAGGGTTATAACCCCTGTTGGTTTATTTTTTTTCACCATTTGTGTCCCGTTGGGGAGATTTGCCTTCACTTCCTGTCCCATAGCCAAAACAGGAAGTGAGAGGGAATCCCTGCAAATTAAAGTGGATGTTTTTTTTTTTTATGTCATAGTGTAGAGAATAAGATGTCCTTTCATTTGAGCCCAGTCTTGCCACATAGATTTACTCGAGGCCTGAGCAATCCTCTTTTATTGTTCAGTTAGAGAAATCTTGACAAAGTCTTGAAAACTTTGTCAAAAACGCCTCCTTGCTGTGAGTGACAGGTGATTTACATATCATGCACTAGCCTGAGACAGGTTATCATCAGATCACTGGATGTTCTACTCTGCCCAGCTCTGACTACATACATGTCCATTAAATCACTTGTCTGTCTATAGTCTGCTGACTGTTCACTGCATCCCATGATGAGAAACATCCAGTCAAAACACAGCAATCCTGGGAGAGCTGGAGGGGATGTGAATTGTGAACTTTTTACACAGGATGTGCCTGTCTCAGGCTAGTGCATGATATGTAAATCACCTGTCACTCACAGCAAGGGGGCATTTTTGACAAAGTTTTTTCAAAACTTTGTCAAGATTTCTCTAACTGAACAATAAAAGAGGATTGCTCAGGCCTCGAGTAAATCTGTTTTGCAAGACTGGGCTCAAATGAAAGGAAAATCATATTTTCTACATTATGACATAAAAAAAAAAATTGGGTTTACATCCACTTTAAGGGAATTCCATGATTAGTGTCCCTATTGGAAGATTTCCCCTCTATTACTTTTCTGCTTTCTGCGGGCAATAAAGCCCAGCTCCAGGCCTAATTTTTATTTTGCGATTTGGAGGCTAATACTACAAAGTCATTGTTGTGTTCCTCAAACCATGCTTGAATCATTTTTGCAGTGTGTCAGGGCGCATTATCCTGCTGAAAAGAGGACACTGCCATAAGCGAAAATCCACGAAGGGGTATACTTGGTCAAAAACAATGTTTAGGTAGATTAAAAGAAGAAAATGAGCAGGCAACTCTGTAGTCCGTGTTGCAAGTTTATTGGCTACAAAAGAGTGGCATTAAAAGAAGAAGCTAACACATTTCAGCAAGAGTCTTAGTCAAACTCTTGTAAAGGAAAGTGCAGCGCTAAAATATGTGAAACAGTTGTGATAACCATTGAACCAAAAGATTCAAAATTCAAAAAAAAAGGAAACACAATACAATGTACTCCTTGAATATTAAAAAACACAAAAATGATATGTGTAAAAAATAAGAATAAACAAAGTGTCCCAAAGTGATAAGATGAAGATGGCGTCAGGCCAGGATGATCTTAAACTGAATCCTCTGGTACACACATTTGAAGACAGATGGAAATAGATGTGCGCTTACCAGAACTGGTGGACTCCCTGTCAGCAACAGGGAGTCAAACAGGCATAGACAAGCTCCAAACGGCCAACAGACTCGACGTTCCAGGATAGACAGATGGACTCTGTGGAACCACTCGCAACCTCACAGACCTGATGCAGAAGGTCAAAGTGTAGACGACTTGAATGGAACCTGGACCAACATTCATAAGACAGGAACTCCCCGATGGCCACTCGACAGATGGAATAAGACGAGCCAGTAGTGGACCCCCACTGGTGGTGCAGCGAAGGCTCTCCTAGGATACTCTCCAAAAAAATTCCAAATCATATGATGGAAACAAGAGGAAAAAAAAAACAAGGAGAGGACTCCAATGGTGTAGATCAGTCAGGCAGGTTTTTATTGACAAAAACCAATAAAGAACAAAAAAATATATTAAAAGTGATCACATTTAAAATGCAGTGTGGGAATGAGTATGACCTCGTCCGACGCGTTTCGTCTGTAGCAGACTTCAACTGGGGCATATACCTGTTCCCCCACACTGCACATATATATATAAATACCCAAAGTACTGCACTTTCCTTTACACTGTCTATTGAATTTTTGTCACATTCTAGCGCAGCTGCTCTATTTATGTTTTTGATTGTTTTTTGAGTTTAGCGCCATAATTTTTTCCATTCACAACATTAGTCAAGCTCTTGCCAAAATGCGTTAGCTTCTTCTTTTAATGCCTTTCTTTTGTAGCCGATAAACTTACAACACTGACTTACAGAGTTGCCCACTCTTTTTCTTCATTTAATTTGTCTGCGGACACATTGAGCCTAGGAACCTCTTTGTGGATCTCTAATCCAGCCAATAGAGTTCCTTGCAGTGAGCACTGCACCCATACATTTCTTTCTTCAATGTTTGGTAGCACATGTCCAGTAACATCCATCTAAATCAGTGGTCTCCAAATTTGAAATCACTGAACACTGCTCTGGTTGTGTGGGAACTGACAGATAATCACCCATGGAGGTATGGACAAAAAGCGTCTTTGGATATCTCGGATGAGCTGAAGTTACATTTTCATACCGTGTGCCAACCTGGATGATTTACCGTGCGTTTACTGGATGATTCATCGTGTGTCTACTCCTGGACGGTTTGGTGATACCCCAAGGCTGTGTGTCCACATCCACAAGGCGTGCCCGTAGGACCCGGAACCACCTTCACTCATCCAAAAGGTGAAAAACACAAGCGCATTTGACGGTATGTGCGTCCATCTCTTCCGGTAAGCAGTACCTTATCAAGTGTCTGTATTTTCCTGGGATCACATTCACACATTTCTGTGTGCACAGTACCTCTACAATATCAGATTGTACCCATGACCGCGTTTGGATAGAGAAATCTCCACCTATCTACCCCATCAGTGTTTATCTCGAATAGAGAGACTTTTTACCACTAGTTTTACCACTATTAATTATACTTTAGCAAATGTTTAGCAAATGTTTTTTTGCACTCTTTATATATTTTATACATATATATTTATTTTCTCCGCATTTTTGCACAATTTTTAGTGTTTTAGCGCTACACATACCGTTTCAATGTTATTCACTTAACCTGTCAGTGGTCATAAAGTTATGGCTGAAAAGGAAAATTAATAAAAAATGAATAAATTACTAAAAAATACACATTTGATAATAATATTGATCTCTTATATATGCATGTCTAAAATAACATTGATAGGGCAATAGAATACTTTTACATCAAAGAAGATGTGCATTATTTTAAGAGTTGCAACCACAGAATTGCACTGAATATTATTTTATCTTTTTTTTTTTTTTTTAATCCAAACACTAAAATCTCATACAAACATTAAAATATTAATGTGATATAAATAGTCATTTGCAATATTTTAAGTCTGCGGGTTTCAGTAAAAGAACATCCGGTGATTCTGCTCTGATGTTCTTTGTTCAGGAACTTCCTGTCATGGGGTGACAACGCTCTGTTTCTGTTTTGGAATGGTGCTCTTGCGTTGGCACCCTGTCCATTTCAGCATACATTACACAGGCATGGTGGTCCACATCAGGAAATTTGCTCATGGATAGAAGACATGCAAATAAGGGGGAAGTGGCCGCAAAGAAGCTGCAGAAATTCAGCAACACAGAAAGACAATAATGGATGAAAAAGTGTAGCATTAATTTGATTAAAAAACAAAAATGGCAATTGTTTATGAAACATGGTGCTGAAGCAAACTAAATTCCATTCAGTTAGGTTGACATGTACTTTAGAGCAGATATAAAGAACAAGATAGAAATGAATAGCTCATAACAAAACCACCTTTTGTTGCATTGTTTACCAATAATTCAGAGATTTTTCCCACAGTGCTTTTTTTCTTCCGCTGGATGTCCTCAGTCTGATGGGCAACATCATTCTACCCACTTCCTCTGAGCCCAGGTCATCTTGAAGCCACCCCAGCCTGTGACTGGACAGTGAAAGAAGCAACAGCATAACATAAACTCATCAATCTGCCTGTGTGCACTTTCTCCTCCTGCTTCTTGCCAGTGCATGAACTGGTTGACTCCTTGTTCTGCTTCTTCCTCTCACACTCCAGCCCTGCTGTACAGGGACTGCAAGAGGCTAATTTGACAAATTCACACACTGACACTGCTTGTATTTAAAAAATACTTTTAATGATACTGTAAATTATTGATTACAGTGCTGCATTTAAGTGTTACTAAACCCAGCCAGTACCCTGCATTCCCTAAATCTGGTCTCCCACAGTACCCAGAACATGGTAATGCAATTATTTTAGTAAATACAAACTGCTAAATGCCTTTTCTCATCAGCAGCATATAACAGTCTTATGGCTTCTGATAGTGTCTGGCTATGCACTGGTTGAAGCTTGTAGGAGGAGTTTTCATTCTCCCCTGACTGTCCTATGAGGCTGCATGACCCTTGACCCTCTGTCTGGACAGTGCTGATTGGCCCTGTGCTAATCACATGCACCCTCCCAAAAAAAAAAAAAAAAACTCTAGCAATACACACCAAACCGAGCATGTGCAGAGTGCCTCCTAGGGCTCTGTACTATCAGCAGATGGTTTGGGGACTATGGGAGAAGGGGAGGATCAGAGAAGACAAGATCAAAACAGCCGTTTTAGGCAATGCAGGAATTAGCCCCTTAGGTTCCAAAGTGAGTATAACAAGCATGCTTTACTGCATATACAGACTGATTTTACTGTTGTGGGTTTAGGAACACTTTAATTTGTGTCTTTTATGTAGCACTTACCCCCGAAGGAGCGGCTGAATTTTATGGGCTAACCGATTACCTCCACCAGCTCGTAACTTGTTGTCAGGGGTTCCCAAGGTTGATGACCCAGTAACTGTATTACCTGAATTCCTTTTTAGGATTTTTATTTTGCTTAAAACAGTTGAACGAACTCAGTCTCTAAGTTGGGAATAGAGGGTATAGGATAAAGTTTAGCTCAGGTGCTTGGAACTGCTGACTTCAATAAAAGTCTCTCTCTGTACATAATCCAGGGAATAGCCACTCGCAACTGGATTCTTTAACGGTTGGATAAATCCTTGAGTTTGGATCTAGCAGCCAACAAGTAGTTCTAGCTTTGCAAAGTCTCTCACACAGACTTGGTTGAAAAACTTAATGTAACCGGAAGTAAAGGTAGTAACTTTTCTTACTGTACCAGAATCTTTCAGCCGGTCCGGCGATACCATAAGAAATTGGGGATTCAATTAATGTCCATGGCAGCTCAGCTTCCAGGCTCTTACCGAGCAGCCAGCCTTGTGCGTGGCTCTCTTAGAGAGTCCTTCCCTGGTTGCATGTAGAGTTGCTGGGTCTCTCCAAACCCGAGACGGCACCGGAACACCTTAGAATCCTCCTTCCAGTTACCACACCTCCAACTAGCCAGTTCCGAGGCTCGGAAACGGATGGATATGCACCCCAGGCCATGAGGGCCTCTGGGGGCTGGTCAGGAGGACCAGGACCATGGAGTCAGCAACAACTTCAACAACCACGAACCACGTGACTTCAGCACCTTAAGTACCCTCTCCCGGAATACACAGCGAGACAAACGCGCCCACTGATTGGCTCCGAGAAGAGATTGGTACCAGACTGCGTTCTAAGGCCTCTCACAGGTGCAAACCCCACCTATGACCAGGCAGAACCTCAATACAGCCCAGTCAAACTGATGCCAAAGCATAATTTAGAACAATTAACCCCAAAACTCAACTACAGTTTTGGGCAAAAACTAAATTTAAAGACACTCATCAGGAATACCGGCGCTACATTTATATCTGCCTAGAGTTTAGCTTTAAGTTAGAAAAAAAAACAATTAACATTTTTTTTTTTTTTACATAAAATCTGCTGATAGATCAAGTGCAGTACATCATAGTAAACATATTGTAAAAAATAATACAGAATATATATACATTTTTCAATTTTACTCAATTATTCAAACTTTACAGTGCTTTTTATCCATGCTGTTTTAATAAAAATAAAGGTTCACTGTGAAGGTGTCGGGAAAAATCCAACTGCCAGCCTGAGACACACATGTATTAATGTCAGCAGCTTCAGTATTCCCAGAACAATGACTACAATGCAGCCATTGTCGCCCCAGCATTCATTAAAACTCAACACCAAGCGGCCAGGCGGGAGTTACTTCTGGGTGAATTGTTCCAAGTGAAAAAAATGGCTGCTCCTGAGGCCTCCCTTCTTGTCACCTGAATTAAACCTTATGATTAACCCATCGCTGCCATTGATCAGTTTTAAAGCATGCTCATATTTATTCTTTGTTGGATCTTAAAGCTTCTACGTAGTGATGTACACTACTATAAAACCAATATTTTTCAGCAGAACACCTTACTCTCCCTTCTTATTTATTTTAGATTAAACATTTTATGCCCCAGTAACCCATATGTGCTGGGGCAAAAACGCCCATGCGCTGCACATATGTTTTGTTGGGCAGGCAATGTTTATGTGAAAAAAGAATCCCAAAGGCTAACGCTGCACTACAAACAATAAAGCTATATATGAAATATAGTGGATAGACTAAGCTGCCAGCACCAAAAAGTCTAATACAAAAACTCAAAATAGATGAATATATATTCCCATATATAGTCCCAATAGAAATTTCAGTCCATAAAAAAAGAAATTAAACAACATCCATCCGTGTAAGATATCAGTGGCAGATTGCATAGATGGAAACCGTAAAAGATCCTTCAAAGAATGTGCATCCAACTCCACACCCAAGTGTGTAAGTAGCCTGCTTACCAGCTATCCGTGACCACTGAAACAGTGGTCTCACCCAGCACATGGAAATCGGTCTCCCCAAGACCCTTAATGATGTCTGGAACCACAGCTAGGCCGATAACACTCATAGAGCGTGTCTTGGTCCAGGCCGGTAGGTCACATACCTCCTAGGGCTTTATGTGCACAAAGACTGAGCTGCCGAGAAAATATCAATGGCCGGTGGGACCTGTTTTCGATTATGTGATCACTGTGACAGCCAATCACAGTGGTCACAGGATCGCCAGTTCTTCCCGCCCTCCTGGGTGTTAAGGACTTTTAAAGGGGATGCCAGGCGGGCAGGAATGAGTTAAAGCTAAATTCCAGGCAAAATAAAAATGATTTAAATATATTCCTTAACCACTTCAATACAGGGCACTTACACCCTCTTCCTGCCCAGACCAATTTTCAGCGCTGTCGCATTTTAAATGACAATTGCGTGGTCATGCAACATTGTACCCATATGAAAAATGTATCATTTTTTTCCCACAAATAGAGCTTTCTTTTGGTAGTATTTGATGACCACAGTTTTTTTTTTTGCTAAACAAATTTTTTTATTTGTTTAGCAAAAAAAAAAACTGTGCGCTGGGCAGACAGAAAATTGTGAAAAAAATAAAAAAGTTTTTCTTAATTTCTGTTATAAAATTTTGTAAATAAGTTTTCTCCTATACTGATGGGCACTGATGAGGCTGCACTGACCGGCACTTATGATGCAGCAGTGATGGGCACTGATGAGGCGGCACTGATGGCCACTGATGATGGGCACTGATATGCAGCACTGATGGCCACTGGTAGGTGGCACTGATGGGTGGCACTGATAAATGGCACTGATAGGCAGCACTGATGAGGAGGCACTGACATGCATTACTGATGGGCACTGATTGGCATCCCTAATGGGCACTGATTGGCATCCCTGGTGGGCATGAGTTGGCATCCCTGGTGGGCACAGGTTGGCCTCCCTGGTGGGCATCCTTGATGGGTCTACACTGATAATCGATGCACTGATTATCAGTGTAGACCCCCCCTCCCCATGTCAGAAGAGCCGCTGATTGGATCTCCTCTACCTGCGCCTTGTCAACACAAATAGAGGAAAAGCTGATAAATGGCACTTCCTGGTTACGATGTGACCAGCTGATCACATGATAAAGTGTCTATGTCATAGGCTCTTTACCGAAATCGGAGATGCGAACGGCTTATCCTGCTGGACGTCATATGACGCCCAGTCAGGATAACCGATCCCCTCGTTCTGCTATAGACCGGGCAGGATGTGGTTAATAGCCACAAAAATTATAAATCTATTTTGCTTGCACCTAATGCGCTTGCAAACCCAGTTACAGGGGAACAAAGCCCAGGAGCCACAAGGACCGGTCTTGTGCTGGGAGGATCGAGAATTGGATAATTAGGTAAGTATATCTCCACTCTCCTCTCCTCTCCCCTAGAGCAGTTGACCTGTGCAGTGCGGGCACAGCCCCACTGCATGGTAAAAGTAAATTTGCCCGGAGTGTAGCATTAAAACCTTGTAAAAAGTAGTGGTGACTTCATCAATGTGCTGTACAAAGTCTTTACAGGGAGCAGGGCTGTGGGAGGGGCCCAGCAGGCCATACCCACTACAGGCTGCCTGTATAAAACTATAGGAGGGGGGAGGAGACAAGACCAGTCACCCTGCACAGGAAGAGAGAGCAGCAGTGACTGGTCTGTATTACAGGAGGCTCATTGTCACGTACCTGGTGGAGATCGAGCTGAAGAGAGGGCTTCTCTTGCACCTCCTGTCCGACACCCCTGATAGTGGTGACAGGGAGTGAGGGACACAGAGTGGCACAAGGGCCGATGTAGTGGACGGTGCTGGCCGGACCTTGACAGGAACCAGATGGCTGTAGAGCGCTGGGCAGGCTCTGAGGATTGGAGCTCCATATCGCTGGGTCAGCAGATGGAGGTAAGCCAGAAAGGGCATCAACAGCCGGACAGAGCAGGTACTGAGACGGAAGGCAGAGGCAGAGACGGGACACAGGCCGGGTTCGGTACACAGACAGGCAGCAAGGTACAAGAGCATCAGGCAGTAGCAGAGTCAAACACAAGCCGGGATCAGGTAGGCAGGCGGAGGTCAAGGAGAAGGTTCAGGTGAAGCCGGATCAAGATACTGGAAACTGGAACAGATCAGGTTAACAAGCACTAGCTGAAAGACCACTCAGCAAAGTTCATGTGTCAGTGCTCAGTTTAAATAAGCTACTTGGCGCCCATACGTGCATGTGTGCACGCGCATATTAAGCGCGCACATTAGCACGCACGTTAGCGCATGCTTTGTGCACGTCTGCGCCAATACAAGTCCTTCTTCACACTGGTGCGCCTGTTAGCCGGTCACTTACACTCATGTACAGAAGTATATGTATTCTCTGTACAAGAAGTATGTGTATTCTTACAGAAATTTTAAGAATACACATGCCTCTTGTACTTAGACAATATCTGATTGTTTAGGAGTTCAGCTTTAAAGTATATCGAAAGAAAAGTTTTTTTTATTGGAGTATAGAAGTATTAAAAGTTTTGCCATAGTGTTAATACTGCCTGTGTCTCCACTGTGGAGATTCATTCTCTTAATTTGCCCTGGTGATCATTGTCACTGGCACACAAAGTGATGGGAAATCCAACATTTTACAGTAGTCACCACAAGTGGAATAGAAGGACACATGTTCGGGAGGCAATTTTTAAAGGGGAGATTTCCCCTCTCTTTGAAGTGTCTCGCTCCATAAGTCTTCGAGACAGGAGGATGAAATCTCTAGACATTTTTTTTTATACTCTATCCAAAACTAAACAAATTGGTCTAGGAATATTTCAACCACTTTGCAACAGTAATACAAATACTCTATATACAGTGACAGGGCCACCACGTTAATCGGTCACTATCTTGTTCTAGGCCAAGCTTTATTAGTGTTCCCAACACTGTAAGTGAGCTGTCAGCAAAAGCACACAGTTACCTACCATTGTCCAGGATCCGGTAAGATGGGCACTTGATCATACCATGCAATGACAGCTTGCCTCCTACCAGCCTCGGGTCACCAAAAATCTCACAGTCAGGTCTTGAAGAGGTTAAGCCCTAGGCAGCAGAGAGAAATCAGCACCTGTGAGTGTCAGCGAGGCAGTGTGGAGGAGTTCACTACAGTAGTTGTGAGCAAGGGTAAATGGTCTTAGGAACTGAGACATTTGTTGCTGGATCCCTGCCCAGCACCCAGAACCACTGAGGAACCCTATGAAGGGTATAGACGGTATGGAGGAGATGTTTTGACTTACAATTAATTTGTCATATTGTCCAGCCAGGTGGGTGATCTCATACTTCCCGGCAGAAGTGTATCTAACCTCAAAAACAGCTATTTAATATATTGCAGCTTATCGGTCCTTAGGTTTGGTGGCTGCATTATGCTTCTTTTTCTAGGATTATTTTCTGTTGATCCTGATAGTAACTTGCCTCCCGTCCTAAACTTAAGCTAGGTACATATGGGCCAAAAATGATCTGTACTGGTCCGTGTCTACGGCTCCTCATCCAACAGAAGCCAACTCATGGCTGGCTTCTGTCAAACCAGCATGCTGGAAAACCAGCATCCAATCAGCGCTCACAACTAATGGCTTCAAAAGGTGATCACAGTGTCCTGGTGGGAGGGGTGGGCACAGTCCCCCTGTCAGAACACAATAGCTCAGTGGGGAGATCACCACACTAACATCGGATGTGTTAGTAAAGCGATCTGTGAGTTTTTTTGTTAAGCCCGATGGTTTGAATGAAAACAAGAAACTTCCCGCATGTACCCAGCATTGCCAACAAATTCTTCTCAGTCCTCAGGACACTATCACCCCTGTCCAAAGCAGTCTAGCCCATGTCATGCCCACTTTCTGGGTAGTGAGTTACTGTGCCTTTTACACAGTATGGATTGGTGAATCTGCTGCTTTGGCTATTGTATTTGGACAGCCAGCCCTGCCAGCTGTCTAAATTTCTGAACAACAATTTTAGCTTAGGTCCTTTGATTTTTCAGCGGGGGATGGCGGGCGGAAGGCAACAGGCAGGGCCACCCGCTAGCAAATTTCATCCGGTTCATCTGGAACCATCCAAAATTGGAACAGTGTAGTTATTGGTGTAGCCTATGGCCTAGTCCCAAGCTTCTTTTGTGTCTAGAATACTCCAGTGATTCTGAGCAGGGGAGTTAAATTCTAGGTGATACAATTTCCTTGGCAATCTAAGTAGATACTATATAAGATTGTGTAAGCTTTAAAAAAAAAATCAGTTCTCTTCATCAGACATCCCTGTCCTTGTGGGATTTCTGGGTGACACCTAGCTTTGCGTGTTTTAGTTCCTTCTGTGAAATTATTCATACCTTAGATTGTAAGCTCCTAGAGGGTAGGGACTGATGTGAATGTACAATGTATATGTAAATCGATGCATAAATTGACGGCACTATACAAGTACCATAAATAATAATAATAATAGCATAAAGTAAACATAGAATCCAACTGGGAGATTGGGATATCTTCATAAAAGCCATAGCAGATGAGCAGACTCCAGCAGAATCCTCAAAAGAAACAAATTTCACCTCTCCAGAATCTATCAAAAAATGAAATATTAATTTTCGGTGGGCCAACCTTTAACATGTTTCACTTTTCAGCACAACTAAAACTGGGTATACACTGGAAGAATTTCTTTACAACTTTCGTTGTAAGAACATTCTTTCATATTTCTAATAATTAGTGGGTCAAATCGATGTTCCTTTTCAACCACTGTGATCATTTTTCTCGAATGTATGAATTTCTAATAATGTATGTTGTTTTCTTTCGGTATGTCCATTCACTCCAAAATCAAATGTTAAAAGTATACAAATTCTTTAAAATGTTCAGAAAATTTTCGTACAAATTTTTGTTTGAAATTCTAGTATTGTATACCCAGCTTAACTCTTTCAACAAAAGTCTTTTTTTATGACTTTTGACTTTAACAATTAAGCATTCATTTTAGTTCTGAATGGTCTATTTACCTAACTGATAAATTCCATTGTGACAAAAGGTCAACTTTTTCTGTCTAGTTTCACATATGAAATGTTCCAACAGAAAGTAAGCTACTTCCAATTCACATGTTCAGGAAGATAACTTAGCTTACTTTCTTCATAGCTCAGTGTGGTCAATGGTCACCTAGAGAATAAATGACGTTCTTTTCTAATATTGTGTTCAACCATGATAGCTGAAAAGTTTACATATAGTTGCATCAATGTGGTATGATCCAGGCCATTAGTATATTATAATGGTTATCTACACAATGCGTAACTGCTTTGACTTCAAGACTTACTCCACCTAAATGTAAACCTATATGTGCATAAGAAGCGTACTGTGTACAAAGTGCAGCAGTGATCTAAAACCAATAAAAATTCACCTTTCTGTCATTTAACAGCGAACTAAAATCTGATGTGGTCTATTTATAAAAAGTTTGTATAGAAATTTGCCCAGTTAAAGTATGTATACTTGTTTTGTGGCAAAAATAAACTTGATCAGGCTTATTTCTTGTGATGGTCAACTGTTTTTATTTTTTTTTTATCCAAAAACAAGTTTATTGAAAAAGTACCAAGTAAACATACACCGAAAGTACATCATTGTCTCTTCACCCTTACAGCCATTACAAACATTTATTACACAGAAGTTGTTTTTCGACAGCAATACCGTCAAACCATGCCATCTCGCCCCAACTCCTCCATCTATACTAGCAGTAATCATCCTTACACGGTGTGCATTTCTGGCAATCTTCCAGCCCTTGTGCCTAAGTCAGTATCCTGGCCATCACTAGATCCACCGGAGAACTGTTTTTATTTTTAAAATGCAAAATTTAGCAACTGGGTGGTGCTAAGCATCATGGAAAATTCCTATAATACTTAGTGCCATCTAGTGGCCAAATTTGGTTAATTGTCATTTTAAATCAAGGAAAACAATCGACCCAGCACATGAAATATCCTAATAATATTTTCTTTTACTTCCGTTCACACAGAACAAATATACATATCACGTACCTTACAGCGGAGTCCGGATGCTGGGGATGGCCTCGTGCACGGTTCCGGTCCAAACACCCCTGGTGGTGGGAACAGGGAGTGCTGGGGCACGAAAGGGTGCAAGTGCCTGCGGCTGGTAGACTGGTGCTTGGAAGGACTGGTTCCTCTGGAGAGCTGGTGTACACGTTGGTATCCAAGGCTGTGCAGGAACGGCCGAACAGGTGGGTGTAGGCACTGCGAGGTCAAGACGGAAAACAGGTCGGCAACTGGCTGGCAAACAAGGTACAAGGCAGATGGCAAGTCCGTGGTCAAAAAGCAGGCAATAGGTTGGCAACAGGCTGGCAAACAAGGTACAAAGCGGAAGGCAAGTTCGTGGTCAAGGCAGGCAATAGGTTGGCAACAGGCAGGTGATAAAGTACCGAATCAGAGAGCAGAGCCGTAGTCCAGGGATCCAAGCTGAGGTCAAACCAAAGGAAGCAGTCAGTAAGCGGGGTCAATCCAGGAAGGGTAACAGGAAAACCAGGTGAATCAGGACCAGGGTAGGCAGGAACTTCAGGCAGGTATTCAGGAGATAAGACTGAAGACGATCCAGCACTGACACCATGTGAAGGCCCTGTTTATATAGGGCGCCTTGTGCTGGGATTGGTGGAGGTATGGGTCCGTGCGTGATTACGCGCACACGTTCGTGCTGACGTGGAAGTGCGTGCCCTCGTTCGTATTGACAAACGAGGGCGCGCACAGGTCAGCGTTGGTACGCGGGTACGCCCGCACGTTCGGTTTCGTTGAGAAGGCTGCGCATGGGTATTGGCGCTTGCCGAACGGAGATTAACCCCTACTGGACGAGGACGGGCATGGAACGCGTGAGTTCTCTGACATTGCCCCCTCCTTAGAGGCAGCCTCCGGATGCCTCTTTGAAATGAACCCTGGGAGCGGGAACGATGAAAAGCCTGTATAAGTCTCTGGGCA
This sequence comes from Lithobates sylvaticus, assembly GCA_028564925.1. Classification (NCBI taxonomy): domain Eukaryota; kingdom Metazoa; phylum Chordata; class Amphibia; order Anura; family Ranidae; genus Lithobates; species Lithobates sylvaticus. The sequence goes on along the minus strand of CM053032.1, from coordinate 65,868,885 downwards.
TGAAGATTCGTTCTTGGTTCCCAGGAATTTTCTTCTGGGCCAAAACCTTTCCATTTAATTAAATATTGGTCCTCACCTTGCCGTTTTCTGTGATCCAGGATAGCTTCAATTTCAAATTCCTCTTCCCCATTCACTCGGATAGCCTCCGGAGGTCCCACTTCACGATCTGGAAAGGAATTTGGAACATCAGGTTTAAGTAGGGAGACATGAAACACCGGATGTATCCTGAATGAGGCAGGGAGTTCAAGTTCATAGGCCACTGGGTTGACCTTTCTCTTGACAGGGAAAGGGCCCAAGTATCTAGGTCCCAATTTCTTGGAGGGGCATGCTAGTTTTAAATTTGTAGTAGATAGCCACACACGATCTCCTACC